>JADWPL010000015.1:0-600000 GCA_016109495.1 Phialophora tarda | reverse complement strand
AGCCCATCATCTCGCGCATTGCAGCGTCCGCATCCATCTGCCCACTATCCGGAGGCTCCTGGGCTTCGGACATAGTTACGCTCTTACTCTCGACAGTCAGTCTCAGTATTGAGCAGACGAGGTGGGTGTGAAGGAGTCGACGATGGTACGTGAATTAGTTTGAGGAAAGTCAAGCGCGGCAGGGAAACAATTGATTTCAAATGACCACCAGACAGCCCCGCTCGACAACTGCTGTGACTCGCGTCGTCATCCGCTTTCATTCTTGTTTTCTGCTCCCATCAACGCCATCATCAGCAGGCACAATGGCCATCTCACGGCCCATCTCTGAAGACACTTGGGCAGCCGGCAATAAATATGGCTTGGTGGTCTTTCTAATGCGCTGAGGTTAATGCCCCCGCTACAGACATGGTCCCAATGTTGCCGAATGTCAATTTTGCGCGACAATGGGCAGGACGGGACGTACAGTACGTGCGGGGGAGGGGAGAGTCATGGAAGCCTGTCCAGCTGAAGCTCGACGTCAGTTCGTATTCGTGCCTGCCCATGCAAATCATGATTGGCATGACATTATCCAGTGATGCCTGCTCTTGAGACCCCAATCTATCCGCCAGGCCCACCCTTGATCCTCGAGGGAACCTTCAGAAGTAGTAGCGACAATGGCGGTACCATCGTCCCGCCATCCTGTGAAAGACTGGTCTGCTTTGGTGAAAGCGAAGCATACTTTTACAACAGAACAGCTGCAGCACTTCAACGCCGCCGGTGTTGACCCATACCTCGTCCAGATCGCTCAGCTAATTGGCTCACAATTCAATATCTCCCTACAAGGCCAGCGAAATCTTGCAAATGCCTTGTCCAGTCTTCCTCAGGCCGAATTCTACGGTCAGAGGGTCGGCATCGGCTTCTCAGATCGACACATCGCAAGGATCCTTGCGGAGTCGGACGGCGGATTCGCTTTCCTGAGCATCCTAGGCTGCCTGGGCGAATACTTTACATCAGAAGTTGTCCTTGCTGTCATCATGAAGCTTGCAAATACCCTACAGGTGGATGAAATGTGGGAGGGGTGGCAGCCCAGTGATTTCCAGTGGAAACGCTTGGTACGTCTTTGTCAGGGCGTGCTTGCTACGTCCCCGCTTGGTACACTGATTACGCGAAATCACGAAAACCTCGGGACAGCCACTGATCATGTCAATGTCGCCCAAGTTGTTGAGGGTCTGATGGACATGAGCAGTCTCGTCGGTGGCGGCGCGGAGAAGTTCTCTCTCGAGCACGCCGGGTCTGATGTCTTCTGGTTTGCAGCGGTCGCGGAGTATCTGTTCGACCTCAAAGTTGCCATTCAAGATCCCAACGGGACAGTGCTATATGCACGGCCCGGAGTGGAGGCGACAACAGCTCAATTTGTCCTACGATCAGGAGCGCCCGTGCACAGCGATGACTCAGTCGAGCTGTGGTCACTCTCGAAAGCATTCCCAGACGTTGGCCGTGCCAACGGCCCGTTCACTTCGTCAGCTCTCAAAACCGGAACAGTTCCCGCGCCCCTGAACCAAGTAACTCCTGTTAGCGGAGGAAGGGTTGCGTGGGACAAATTGTTCCGCTCCTGCTTTGGTCGAACCTTTACGGACATCGAGCCATCGCTGGTCGCCGGATTCATAGGCGGTGCGGCAAGTCTCCTTTCGTCGGCACTGCAGTACGACCAGACGAAATCTCAAGAGTTCTTCTTCCCGCACGCCAGCACAATACGAGGTCTCTCAGGCTTCGGACTGGTAGAGACCGTAACATCCTGGTTTCCAGAGCTGCGTCGCATGGCTCCGCAGATGGGCAAGGCGGCACGGCTACCGTTCCAACAAGCACGAGACAGAATGGACGAGATCTCTGCCACGTTGGAATCCAGCTGTATGTGCAGCTCCTGTGGAAATGCGCCAGCGTCTTCAACCGAGTTCTGCAGACACAGCGTGGTGGAAACCATTATGGAACTAGGCCTCTATATTGCACGCACCGTGGTCATTCCGAATCTCTTCCCCAAGCGCGCGGGAGTTCTGGCCTTCTATGAGCGCTTGCATGCCGGCCGGTTGATTTACAGAGCCCAAGAAGCTCCTAACACGGAAGCTTTCTTAAAGGGATTTGCCGCGGTGTTACCCACGCCCAGAAATATGATTGAGACCATGTGCCTGCTATTCGTAGGCAGTGTGCCCAAGGACCTAGTGGAAACTTCGCTGCTGGTATCGCACGAGGGCATCACTGTCTCGGTGAGCGCGTGGAACCCAAATTCAGGCGTCCGCGACCCCGAGAATGAGCATGTGGTGATCCGGCAACGGGCGGGAGTGAATGTTTCCGCAGGCTCATCGCACCTCAATGGGAGGATCTTCGATCATGCATACTGGATGCCGTTTGAAAACAAGAGGGATGATGGTGAAATCGAAGTATTGTCGTTCAGTCAAAGTTTCGAACTGTTGAGGACCAAGCCAAAGGAGGTCAGGCAAATCGTGAAACCGAAGATGGGAGACTTGATGTTCTCCTACATCAGAGACGATAAGACAGAGGAAGTCCGCGCCAGCAAGCTGGGATGGTTGGTACTGTAATGCGGTGGTCTTGATGCGTTTGGACTGCAGATGACAAGGGATGCCAAGCCGATGTAGTACGGAGTAGTCTTTCAAGCTTTGGCACACCTTTACCGGGTGCTCTGTATTTCGTCGCCTTCCAAGGAAGCCTCGTCAGAAGACGTCTTCAGCACCAGCCTCCAGGTTTCTTCTACCTAGCAAATGTATGATTGTCGTTTAGAAACAAATGTGCTGTGTGTGTAATTACAGTAGGCAACATCCAAACCAAGTCACAGCCGACGCGAGGCTGATGCTTACGGGCCTGTTTCACTCCACGCTTGACGCGCATTTGCATGTCCAAGACAAGGAATTGATGCCTGCCTGGCCATACGAGTTTTTTCATGCATTTATATCCAGATACGTGTTTTCCTTAGACCCGAACCAAGTGCCACACCGCACATTTACCTGACCTGTTTACCGAAGCTAAAGGAACAGGAGAAAGAATTAGTAGCAACCAGCAACCAACCACCCAAGCAGACATGTCAGACCTCAGGACGCCCACTTTAGTCCCCATCAAAGCCATCCTCGGCCTCTTCATAGCAGAGTTCGTGTCCCCTCGATCCCCATTGTTATGCGTGCTCCTCCTCCTCCCTCCTCCTTCTCGCCCCCCCGATCCCCATTGTCATGCGTGCTCCTCCTCCTCCTCCCTCCTCCTTCTCGCCCCCCCGATCCCCATTGTCATGCGTGCTCCTCCCGCTCCTTTGCTCGAGAGAAACGCTAATCCAAATCCATGTCACCCAGCCGGTTTGCCGCCGCCTCGCGCCAACAGCTCCAACGGCACAATATCGTGAGGATCGTCTCGGTGCTCCAGCGCCACGAGACGTCCCGATCGATCAACCCACACCTCGTCGACGCCAACGTTGAAGTTGATGCGGGCGCAGACAGCGGCGAAGGGGCCCACACCGCGCGACATGGTCCTGGGCCTGAGATCCAAGTCATAGATCTTGACGACGACCCGCTCGTCGACATCCTCCAGTGGCTTGCGGACACGTGCGACTGGATCCAAGAGGGGCTTGACAGCGGCAGCGGCAACATTGACGTCGAGGAAAGTTCGGGTCGGGTCTCCGAGGCGACGGCAGTTTCGCCTGGCGTGCTGGTTCATTGTAAGCAAGGGATTTCGCGCTCGGGGGCGTTTGTCGTGGGGTTTTGTAGGTCCCCTGTTCCCATCCTTGTCCTTTACTTGTCCTGCAATGTCTATTCACATGTCCCTTTTCAACTACGTAACTCCACCTGACGATCTGCTTGCGGACTGCCTGCCTGCGCGGGTTGCGGTCTTTATGAGAGATCAGCTTCCCATGAGACACACATGCACACACGCACGCACAGAGAGAGAAAAGGGAAGGGAAGTGAGATCGCTGACACGCCACCCAGTAATGCGCCGTTTTCAACTCTCATACGCATCGGCGCTCAGCTTGGCGCGTGAGTCACGCCCGCAGATCACGCCGAACAGCGGCTTCGAGAAACAGCTCCGCGTATGGGAATTCTGCGGGTATAACGTGTATGACGATGACGGTGGCGATGACGGTTCCGCCGTCGCATCTGGAAGGGCCAGGGCCGAGAGGAGGGAGAAAGCGCCGTATCGAGCGTGGAAAGCTGAGCGGGACAATCTACTCAAGAGGGGGGAGGAGGATGTCAATAGGGCGAGGTTCTCGAGTTTGGCCGATATGGCGGCGAGGTTTGGGCGGAGGAGGCAGGACGAGAGGGAGGGTGAGGGCGAATGGAGTCGGAAGAACGACAACGGGGAGAATGACGAGGGGTTAGAGACGAGTCTGGGACAGGATAAGAGGAGGGAAGCGTGGGGGAGGGTGCAGAAGATGGAGAGGGAGTGGAACGAGAGGTTGATGAGAGGTCAAGGTCAAGGTCAGAGTCAAGATCAAGGTCAGAGTCAAGGTCAAGGTCAGAGTCAAGTGGGTGGTGAAGACGAGGAGAGGACACAGAGATAATTCAGAAGCCTGAGTGAACATTTTTTTTCATTTTGTGGGCAGAGTCCTCTCTATCATGTTCTTTACTTGACACGTTACATGATGATGCTCCGGAAACAGCATTCCTGACTGCGGTGCTCTCATCTCTGAAAGGTGGAAAGATCACCCAGATCTCACAGTTGGTTCTCAGTTGGTTTGGTGTCCACCTTCAAGGTTGTCGCAGTCCTGACATCGCCGTACATGTTCTGCACCGTCAACTCGCTCGCGACTTTCAACACCGCCATTGGTTTGTCGCCGCGCTGACTGTGACTGTCGCTTTGTGAGATGAGTCTTTTATTGACCCATTCTCACCACGCACGAGCTGAAAATGTAGCACCTGAGGTTGCTCACCAGGTGGTAGGGATTCCCTGCATCCAGCGCGTCAAGCCATTTCTCAACTGCGCGTGCGCCCAGAGGGCTGTCCTGGCACTCGACGGTGGCGACCTCGAAGTCGGTGAAGAACTGGTACTGCTTCATCAGTTGCTGGAAGCCGGGGTAGAGCGATTCCATCGTCTCAAGGTAGACACGACGCAACTTGGTGAAGTTGTATTCGTCCATATGGATCCAGTAAAGCGCTCGCAGACGGTTGCCTTGGCGGTCATAACGGATGTCGGCCTTGGTATCGGCCTCAGAGTCGTACTCGAAGTCGTAGTCGGAGCCTTGAGGTTGCAGGTCGTTGATTGCCTGTTGACCCTTCTTGTAGACGTCGTAGTCGTCCTGTACTGGCTCATCCTCGCGGTCGGGGCCGAAAAGAAACCAGGGGAGCTGATAGCGGGACCACAACGGCGCAAGCTTCGCATATTGCATGCTTTCGATAGCTGCGAGTTTCCCTTCGGAGTTGACGAAGAGGTCGGAAAGCGTAAAATAGGGATCCCAGAGAACTGTGTCCTTGACTTCGTCGACCTCCGGAACAAAGATCTCAGGGATCTTCGCGAGTAAGCGTTTGGCAACAGAAATTTGTAAATCAACCGCTTCCATCTCTTCCTCCGAGGGGTCCTCTGGGTAAAGGATATCACCGTCGGCAAAGTCAATTGCCTTGTTGAGTCGAGCTTTGAGCCAGTCGGAGACGCGAGAGAACGGGCCCCGTGGGATGTCCTCGCAGTATTCCCACGGGCTGGGATCCCAGTTGAAGGGACCAACTGAGAACGGCTTTTCCTGTTTTCCCAGACGATGGTACAGGTTTCCGTGTGTGCCCAAGCCATGATAGATGCTGCCAATGCCTCCGCTCTTGAATCTGTTTCTCGGCTGAAGAAGTTCAGCATGGCACTGAGCAAGGCTCTTGATGAGCATTTCTTTGACCTCGAATTGCATCCTTCGCCATTCTGACATCACCCGCTTCAGGCCCCATTGTTCCAGGCACTCTGAATCATGCGTCTGCAACTCAAGCTTCCAGTCGTACGCTAGGCTGCCGCCATTATCGTCGACAGAGGTGACGCATGGCAGTAGTGGGAGCGTGGTATTCTGCTTAAGCCAGCTCATGGTGGCAGCGACGCTCTCGACCGCATCATGAGGGGTGCTTTCCGAGAAGACAGCGATCTTGGCCAGTGGCTTGTGGTTCTTTTGAATTATATAAACCAGTGTGAAAGTCGGGTATTTCCAGTATTCGAAAACTCCGCAATGATCTTCGCTGGTAATGCTGAGGTGTGTCCGAGCGATCTCCTCAATTTTGGCAATGTCGACCACTGGTGGCTTTGAGATATCGCGGAGCGAAGGTGAGCTTTGCGATTCCATCGTGGCGGCGCGTGCTTAGCAGGTTTCGCGAAGGTTTTCTGTCCGCCAGGTCTCACATGTAGTCCGCAAGCGTTGAAAGCCAAGATCGATCGTCAGAAGCGGACGGAACTGTGATGACGACTCGCTGCAGTGACAGAACGCGTAGTGGCACTGAGGTTAGTGATCGCATTATTCGTGAAGTGAGCGCATGTGACCTGTCGTGAATTGCATCGTGAATCGTGCATCGTGAATCGTGAATCGTATAACGCTAGTCGTGACCGCCTACAAGGTGAGGCCGGAAGGCTGTATCCCATATTCGCTGCAAGGACCAGGTCCTTACCGACGTTGCTCTCTTGTGGCTGCATGTTTTTGTTGCTTTTCATCAAGACAAGTGTGTTGTATCCAACAAGGTCAGCTGTGCATAATATACCTGAAGCAAAGGTTGAGCAAGCTGATTGGACTTCACAAACAGAAGTGCGTCTGAAGCAAGCAAGGCAGATGAATGCAACAAAGGTGTTTGTCAACACGGCGAAGCCGGCTCTCCCACCGGCCATCTTCCTGGAAACACCGTCTCCAACTTGCAGCTGTTTGTCTTTCGTCCCAGAGAGCGGCAGTCGGTCATCGGCGCGAGAGTACAAGCTCCTCAACCCCGCGCTGAAGATGCTTGATGTCTTAGGAGATGCATGAAACGGCGATCTTCCCCACAATCGACATGGTTGGCAATCATATTTACCCGGCAGAAGATTTGTTAACACGCCCATTCATACACCTCGCCCACGTCACTATTTGCTTCGCCAGCTCCGACCCAGTTTGCCCTCGGGAAATCAGCCGGCGAAGCGGCACGAGACCAGGAATAATCGCAAAGAGAATGCTACACAAGCGAGGGCAAATGAGGAGTATGGGGGAAAATCGGTATGATATATAGCCTGGGCGTAGGAGGGCGGAGGGCCGTGTCTCTCAACCCGCAATACATGTTGAGATCTATTGCCAACATGAAGTCGCTTGTCCTGGTTGCTTTGAATCTGTTCCTGCCGCTTACAGAGGCGGCGTGTATCTCCAGTCAGAGTCTCTCTGTCACAGCTAACACAGGGGTTTTTACTGGCCTCCTTAACCCTGTCTATCCATCAGTGCGCGAGTTTCGCAATGTACCTTTTGCTCAAGCTCCCGTGGGAGATCTTCGTTGGCTTCCACCTCAAAAGCTGCCAGCATCGAGCAAGCACTATGACGCCACCCAGTACCCGCGGTCCTGCCCACAGTTTGTGAGTAGGGTGAAATCAGTCTGGAGCGACCAGGTACCAGGATGGTTGATCTTCGATGGTGGAGAAAGCACCAGTGCTGGCCTTTATGCATACGGTACATCTGAAGACTGCCTGAGCCTGGGTATCTGGACGCCTGCGAATGCCACCATGGCTTCTAAACTTCCAGTCGTCGTGTTCATGACTGGAGGTAAGTGACCTCAGATGCCGTTGGCCGATTGCTCTCTGACGCGTCCTGAAGGTGGCATGGTCACCGGTGGCGTGAACATACCTGTTCAGATTCCAGCAGAATGGGTATCTCGCAGTCAGAGTCACATCGTCGTGACCATCAACTACCGGCTCAACATCATGGGCTTTCCGAACGCTGCAGGGCTGCAGACTCAAAACCTTGGGCTTCGCGACCAGCGCGCAGCTTTGGAATGGGTTCAGGCCAACATTGCTGCATTCGGAGGCGATCCATCTGCACTCACGCTCTGGGGGCAGTCAGCTGGTTCTCGAAGCACTGATTATTACAACTTTGCGTACTATGACGACCCCATTGCTCGGGGCTTCTTCATGCAATCCGGTGTGGCACTGTCGAGCCGAGCGGGTACTGATTTCCGAGGGACCAATTTCACGTTCGTTGCAAGGAACTTGGGTTGTGATTTCCCTAACAATAAGACCGCCGAATTGCAATGCATGAGGCAAGTGCCTGTCAGCGACATCGAGAACTTTGTTGGGCAGTACCAGGACAACTCAACCACGACCAGTCCTCATCAGACACCAATCGCTTTCACGCCGATTGCGGATGAGGATGTCGTGTTCAGCAACTACACAGCCCGTTACCTCGCAGGCCAGGTGGCCAAAGTGCCAGCAATCCTCTCCAACACGGCCAATGAGTACTCGTCTCTGGCACCATATCCGCTCAACAATCTTACGGATGGCCCGAATCCTCAAGCAGTGATGGCAGGTACTCTCAATACCGTCTGCGGCATCTCCAATTCCAGCTTGTACCGGAATGACTTGAACATCTCCACGTACCGATATGTCTACGGTGGGAACTTCTCGAACATCAATCCATTGTGGTGGATGGGGGCATATCACGCGGCAGATCTGGCGATGATGTTTGGGACCTATGGGATCAGGGCTGGAGAACCATCGCAGCTAGAGATCGATACCAGCGCGGCCATGCAGGACTACGTCCTGGCGTTTGTCAAGGATCCGATCAATGGGCCGAAAGGCGTGGGTTGGATGCCGTACGACCACCGCGATAGTGGTGGACAGATGGCGCTGTTCGGTGCAGATGGAAAGGCTGTGCAGCAGGTCAATGGGACTACCGTCGAAGGAGTCTGTTATGGTAAGGGAACATATGACAGTACCCCATGAGTTGTTGGTAGCACCGAGATGTGTCTGTACTGCCTCAGCCCGCAGTGACCTCAAAATTCATCGCATATGCTGTAGAAGTCGCAGTCCTATGTACGAGGTACAATATATTCACTTACGTCCTGGCACCACATTTATGCAAGTGCCTAGTCGCAGATTAGGATCTCCTGGTGAGCACAATCGGATTGCGGAACCTCGGGTGATGGAACGTGTCCAAGTGGGGAGTTTCTCTTGGAGGATTCGTAACGCTGGGAGGCCGAGACTCTTGGGGAGGCGCAGTCATTGTCCAGATGTCCGAACCCCGGCAACCTTCGACCTCTGATACATTTCACGGGCACGGTCGATTGTGACGTCGACTCGATGACCATCGCACCAGCACTTTACTTCGAATGAATCGGCGATAATGCGGTAGTCAGTGGCGTCCTTCGGGACACCACCCTCAGCGACGATAATCATGGGCGACAAAGCGCAATACGAACACCTGCCCATTCCCACCTACGAAGAGGCCACTTCCTCCCGTCCTGCTTCCTCGCAATCGCGACTGGGCCCCGAAGAGATCAGCGACGATGCCGAAAGGCAAGGTCTTCTTGTCTCCGGGGGAAACTATCGCCCTCCCACCGTCGAGTCGGCGCGACCAAGTCTCGACTCTCTTGACGGCATAGAGGAAGATGGCGATATCGACGTCCGCCGGGAAATGCAGCAAATGGACATCGAAGACCCTCTCAGCGATGCCTCCTCGAACCGATCCCTCCTGCGATATCGCCTGTCCAAATCCTTCTCCAGCTTCACGAACTCCTTTTCCTCCCTGTCCTTGCCTTCCTTCCGCAACTACCTCTCGAACATACGGTGGCCGAGCATAAATTACCAACAGCTGGACGCGAATCGCGTCGTGATCCTGGGACGACTATTCGGCGTCTTCCTTATTATGGGGGTTCTCTATGTACTTATAGCCTCAGACGTCTTATCCTTTGGCAGAAATCGGATGGGCATGGGTCAGATGTACGACCCCGAGTCCATCAGAGTATTCGTACAAAATCACATGAACGATCATGGACATATGCAGAAGTATTTGGAGCACATAACCGATTTCCCGCACGTCGCAGGCACCGAAGGCAACTATGTTCTGGGTGAATGGGTTGCGGAGCTTTTCAAGGCGGGCGAGTTGGAGGATGTCCAGATGGAGCGATACGAGGTCTATCTGAATTACCCGCGGAAGGGCGGCAGGAGAGTCGCGATTGTCGAGCCAGAGGATCTGAAATGGGAGGCTAGGATCGAGGAGGATCAAGAGCAGGATCTGGTATTTCACGGTCATTCGAAGTCAGGCGACGTGACGGGACCATTGATATACGCCAATTACGGATCGAGAGAGGATTTCCAGCGACTTGACGATGAAGGTATATCTGTCAAAGATGCGGTGGTACTCGTTCGATACTATGGTACCCAGGGCGACAGGGCGCTGAAGGTCAAAGCAGCAGAAGTGGCCGGTGCCATTGGGTGTATCATCTATTCCGATCCTGCACAAGATGGTTTCGTCCAAGGGCCCACCTTTCCAGACGGACGGTTCATGCCGGCAGACGCTGTTCAGAGAGGCGCTGTTAGTCTCATGTCGTGGGTTGTTGGGGATGTGCTGACTCCGGGGTGGGCGTCGACTCCCGACAACAAGAGGCGACTGAAGCCTGAAGAGAGTCCCGGTCTCAACAAGATTCCTTCAATCCCCATCTCTTGGAACGACGCAAAGCACTTACTAGAGGCGCTCAAGGGACGTGGCAAACAGTTCTCCGGTGACTGGGTTGGCGTCGCCGAGGTCGAATATTGGACCGGAAATCAGGAGTCGCCCAAAGTCAACCTCAAGAACATCCAAGATGAAGAGGCCAAGCAGCCCATTTACAACGTCCTCGGCAAGATGTCAGGCTGGGAACAGCCCGAGAAGAAAATCATTGTCGGAAACCATCGTGACGCATGGTGCACTGGGGCCGCAGACCCAGGTAGTGGCACGGCCATCATGCTCGAAATCGTGCGTGTCTTGGGCGAGCTGCGGCGGCTGGGCTGGCGACCGCTCCGCACGATCGAGTTCGCAAGTTGGGACGGTGAGGAGTACAATCTGATCGGCAGCACAGAGTACGTCGAGAACCGTGAAGCCCAGCTACGCGAGGATGGGATCGCTTATCTCAATGTCGACGTTGGAGTGACGGGCGTTGATTTCCGCGCCTCTGCGTCGCCATTATATGAGCACCCCTTGATGCATGTGATCAACCGCGTCAGTGATCCCTCGACAGGAAAATCCATCCGCGAGATCTGGGACGAGCAAGGTCGCCAAATCGAAGGGCTCGGCGCAGGCAGTGACTTTGTCGCGTTTCAAGACATTGTCGGCACATCCTCGATCGACATGTTCTTCAAAGGCGCCAAATTTCCTTATCACTCTTGCTAC
Source organism: Phialophora tarda (assembly GCA_016109495.1). NCBI lineage: Eukaryota > Fungi > Ascomycota > Eurotiomycetes > Chaetothyriales > Herpotrichiellaceae > Phialophora > Phialophora tarda. The sequence continues at coordinate 588,692 of JADWPL010000015.1, read as the reverse complement.
GACAATTTTGAATGGATGACAAAGTTTGGTGATCCGGATTGGACTTACCACAAAGCCATGGGCGAGATCTGGGCACTCTTGATTCTCGAGTTGGCCGATAAGCCCCTCCTCTCGTTCCAAGTCACTTCTTACGCATCAGCTCTCGCAAAGTACGTCGACGAGCTGGACGCCTACGCCAAAGTCCAAGCCGATGCCAAATCCCTCGATCTCTCCCACCTACAAGAGGCAGTCGACTTTCTATCCCGACAATCCCAACAATTCCACAACTTTGACCAATCGTGGCGCGACTTCGTCTTCGGGTCCGGTGGCTTCGAGTCCAACGCGATGGGCGCGGCTCGGATCGAACACAACGATCGCCTAGCACAGTTTGAAACCCATCTCTTGGATTTGCGGGAAGGCGGTGGACTGGCGAACCGTACGCAGTTCAAACACGTTGTGTTCGCGCCTCAGATTTGGAGCGGATATGACGATGCCACGTTCCCGGGCGTACGGGACATGATTGATGCCGGCAACTGGGACGGGGCTCAGGGGCAGGTGGAGATCATCGCGTCGATCATCAAGGATGCGGCGACGAAGTTGAACGCTTAGCGAAGAGGCGGAATACGAGCAAGACTGCCACTGTGCAGGCAATTGCGATTAATGTTTCTTTCAACCGCCAACAGCGATGTGGTGGGGGAAAAGCGTTGTCGAGAGGGAGTCGTTTGTCTCTGATGTTTCATTCTACGGTTAGAATTTCGAGCTCGGAAAGTAGCAAGGCGAATGGAGTTAAAAAAAAACGCGGCGCCAGCTTGGGATGAAGCGAAGAGTTGATATAAAAAAGAATGGGACAGCCGTGAGGAGGATAGCTGGATGGATGGATGGATGGGATGGTCTGAAGACTCAGGGGATCCTTTTCATGTCGATAACGTATGCTGCTACTGTGATTGATTGAATAAATGTGTCTTTGTACTTCAGCTTGCGAACTATCCGCGAGCTCCGACATCATCTACGCACCAGTATTGAACAGGACTTATATCTCACCACGTACTTGAACAGATGAAAGGGGGCAGTTCCATGGGAGAATGTGCCTAGTCTTAACAAGAACGCACTCTTGACTACACAACACAGCATTCGTAGCAAGGCAATCGGATTGTCTTTGCGCTCGCACACAGCATTCCCAGAAACACCTAATGTCTCTTTCTTTCTTCTACGCACACCTTCTCTGCCATCACAAGTCCCTCTTGAAATTTTTCGCGAGTCCCCAGAAATTCTCCATCTTTGCCCGGCTCAATACATCCTTGGCTTGCGCGTCCGTCTCGCACACTCTCGCGCCAAGCCATTTCCGAAAGCTCCGCTGCTTGGCCTCGCCCTTGAATACCAGTTCACACTTGTTCAAACTCAGGTCCTTCAATTCGTTGCTCCCTTCTTCATACGCGTCGAGCCACTTGGCCAGGGCCTCGCGATTGCCTTCCTCGACCGAACGAGGGGCTTCCATCTCGGTCCAGTGGATGCGGTTCTGCATCAACTTGTCGTAGTTGCGAACACTGTGCTCGCCGCCCTCGACGACTACGACGTTCAGCTTCGGATGCATGATGCAGACCCCGGTGAGGGCGTTCTGCTCGGCGTTGATGGACACTTGGTATCTATGCTTGCCGTTCGCAAGACTGTCAACCTTATACACCCGGACGTGGATGCCCCGGGCAGCATCCTCGGCTTGCTGTTTGGCTAGTTTCTCGGCCCGCTCTTCCTTTGTGAGTTTGCGGTTCTCGTTCTCCTCGACGTGTTTCTGGTGCCGCTCGGCGATCTCACGGTTCACCCTGGCTTCGACGGCGGTGGGGTCTTTGACGGCTTCTTCGCCCAGGACGCGCATCAAGTTGCCCTTTTTCACTTTCGGTGGAGGTGGAGGCTCGAGACCCAAGCGGACTTTCGCTTGCTGTTCTTGAAGTTCGGCTCGACGCCGTTGGCGACGAAGTTTGGCTTGTTCTTTGGCGGTCAGGTACATCGGCTTTGGCGCTGGGTTGTTCTTCTCTTGTGGCGGCTCGATGAGCACCGGATGTTGAATGTAGATCGTGATGATGCTGTCTGGAGTGTCGATCTTGACGTTTGCGGGATCGGAGATGGCGTCGTAGCTCTTGCCGTTGACCAGACCTTCATCCCACCACTCCAAGTCTGGCGGTGCCGGCACAAGGAACGCTTTTTCCGTGTCGAGATCCTCTTCGAGGCCAGCTTGCCTGGCTCTTTCGGCAATCTTCCTCTTCATGGCCTCGAGTTGGGCCTGACGTCGGAGCGCCGCTGCCTGCTGAATGTACTTGCCCTTCTGGTTGAAAACCAGCTGCCGCGACTGACGATCCTTTCCCAGCGCACTTCGAGGCCCGAGGCTTTCATCGAAGTAGGGATTGTCTCTGAGCTCTTCTAGCGACGGTCCCGAGATGTCAAGTTGTGCCTTCGGCGCAGGTGAATAGGTTCTGCGGTTGCCCATTGCTGTCGCAAACTTAGGTTGGGACGTGCGACCCTGGGCCCTCTGCACATCCTGCTGCGCATCCGCAAGTAGAGACGGATGTAGACCAATGTTTAACCCTCCTCGTGCTTTTGATGCGTCCTCGGCGTAGACTGGGGAAGTGTAGGATTGTGCATTTGTTCGCGACGCCGACTGGCCAGTTGCAGCAGCCACTCTAGCTTTCAGCTGTGCAATGCGATCGAGAGCACTCGAAGGCGCAGTCGGCGAGGCAGTCGCTGTCTGTGCAGGCGAGCTCGCTGCTCCCAGTTTGTTCGCTGCCATTTTGGCCTTGATTTCCGCGGCCCTCGCTCTGGCCGCAGCGATTGCCGCGCTCATGTCTGGTTTTGCTCCAGGCGCAGCCGACGAAGCTGACGGAGTGGTGGGACGAGGAGAGCCATTGTTGGACCTGGCGCGTTTCTGGCTGTCGAGGTCATCGTCTTCCGGGTGAAGCCTTTTCAGCACATTGCTCGCCCTGTCTGCCATATTGACTGACTGTAGAGAGGAGAGACTCACTGTAAGCAGGCCCCGCGTGCTAGAGCAGCCTATGTCGCGCTCCTCAAAGTCACGGGAGATGGTAGAAGAGTAAGTGGTGTTGAATCTTCCGTTTAGCTGTGATGCGGAGGAAGACATTAACGCCAAGGACAAAAAGCGGGTTTCCGGGGCACGCCGCTTTAGTAACGTCACGTAGGATGAGATCCGCCTAAGGTCACCCTGCCTCACACCGACCTCGCACCGACCTCGCCCTTACGCTAACTTCGCTCACCTCTGGAACTACGACTATCTACGAGGTACACCAAAACGATTCCCATACGGCAGAAAGACACCCTGCGTCAGAGGTCAGCAGTTGGTGCACACGGTCTGTACTGTACAGCGGCCCTCATCGAGTTTCTGCTGCAGCTAACTAGGTAGGTGGACCTGGGAGGTGAACTTTTCCTGCTCCGTTGAAGGCTGGGGAAGGCCCCTAGGCTCGATTATCTTGTCACGTAACATCTGGATCACATTCTCCTGGCCACGCTTTGATGCTGCTTGGAGCGCATTACTAAAGAATCCTCCTTGAGCTACCAGAATTCTTTACCTCCCCGGCAAGAAGTGACAGACGTTGAACTCGAATCAGCCAGATTAGGCGTACATATCATCATCATGTTCTTCGCCGTACATGTAGTCATGGGGAGCCTCCTCTTCTTCGTCGTATTCGTCCTCGCCGTAACCTTCCTCTCCATCCTCCTCACCGTAACCGTGTCCTGGGTGTTGCACGTCGTGGCCGACGACAAGAGGCTCGTGGTCTTGTTTGTGATTGCCGTCGTAAGGAGGGTACCCGCTGTGGGCGTGTTCGTTTTCCTGCTCGTTCAGCCAGCCTGGTGGGCCTTGCGAGCCACTCGGAAGTTGAGCCCCTGGGGTGGGGTTAGTTGGTGTTGGCGCTGGTGGCGCATTCTTGATCGAGTCTCTGTTCGTGCCCTGTTAGCACGACATCTGATGTCACGGTTGTGAAAGCCTTTCTTACTGGAGCCTTTCTATGTTACGATCGTATCTCTGCACTTCCTGCTGGCGCATCGCGACTTGCTGATTGATACCCGCGTGCTGCCCGCCATAGTACCTGTTATTGAAGGCTTGACGTGCGTTGATCTCGCTGTTCGATTGCATTCGTCAGTACCAGGACTTGAACTCATCGGCTCTCCGAAGGCCCACGTACTTTGTCGCATGATGTCTCGCTTCTTTCATATTCATCAACTTGGTCTCATCGGGATCATTGTTCGCTCCAGGGTTCGGGTTCACATGCCCTTTGAAACCAGCGTCCACATTGTCCCCATGCATTGCTCTCCGCCGTGCCATGGCATGGTTGTCCTGTGAGATCTTATACGAATTGTGTGCTCTCGTCCTCTCCGGGTCCCCGTGTAGCGGAGGAGAGGGTGGGCCTGCATGCGGGTGTGCCATTTTTAATCCAGTGATGAAGTCGAGTTCGGGATTCGTTGTATAATCGAGATTTGAAAGTGAGGTCGAGAGATACAGGCGGTTCAAATTGTGACTTCTCGGGCTCTTCTTTATTGTATTACTCGTTCGCGGAAACCCTAGTAGTACCATATGTAGCAAAAGCTCAGCCGGATTCCGTCTGCAACATAAGACAGCAAGGCCGGACATTGTATGCCGGATTCATGCCGAGAGGATCGTTACGCCCTAGCAGCTGCTGACATTTTGGCCTGAAGACAAATCTGGTCGGCTATATCAGGAGCATCCTCAGCTGCATTGGGAGATTTGAACCCGGGGCCATTGAGAATCGTGGTCTCGCTTTTTCGTCAACCACCAGAGCTGCTCCGACACCTCCTCTTCAGACCTCAGGTAGCAGGCCGCCTCCAGCATGCCCTGACCACCTACGATTCATCGTCGAGAGTCATTGCGTATCCGCCTCCGTGACTGAAGGAGCCTGTACTGCCGAGGTAACATCTCCGTTGAAGAGTGCCAGAACCGTAATTCCAGGAGGCGGAGCAAGGTTGTGCCAGAGTTACCACCCAAGTCAAAGGCAGAGGTGGATATGACCTCAGTGCGAGGTGTCGAGCCGTGCGTGCGGCCATCGACCGTATGACCAAGGTTGCGGTCGGAGGGTTGGGACCACGAGGCACCGACGAGGCCATACGTTACTAAGCTTATGTATTCCCACCCTTTTCGGAGCACCAGTCAGATTGATCCGTTCTTACCTGTCTTTATAAAAGTTCACCAGGTATTGGGTGCCGCCTAGACGCTAGATCAAATGGGGGCAACAATACACTTGTGGGTACGGCCTCGTAGAGTGGGATGCAAGACATTTTCGCACCCAAATTTACGGAGATGCTATCTTGGCCCCCTGGATAAGTATCGATCTAGGATACCGAGTACGAGGTGTGAGGTAGGCCCAGCCCAGCTCTAGCCCGGGGTCAGCCCGGTCTAAGCGAATTTGAGCTGAAGTAGGCTAGCCCGGGCCGATTCAATGTAGCCTAAGGTAGGCTGATTCGGTCCTGGCCCGGACTGTAGCAATTTCCTTGTACAGTATTTTGATCGCTTTGTCCAGAATGCCGGGAGGTTCACGACGTACGACTTCCTTGTCTTATAGTGTCATTCTTACCCTTCTTAGCAGTGACTATATAGGAGACTTCGTCCCCCACGCTACTTTCACCTTTCTACGTCAATGTCAAATGATCCAGGATGTAGGCTCTCTTTTCCGGGCTCCGACTGTATCGTCCAGGACCAAACCGAGTTTCCACATCAAAGAGTGAATCACCAAATCCCGCTCGGAAACCCCGGCGAGAGCGAACCAGATGCTGCAAACTCGACTGTGCCCACCGCCTTCCCAGCTATATATGTTCCCCTCCAGTCGCAGCCAGCTGCGATGCTCATGGTGCTCACGCCTCTAGCCGAGGCTCCGTGTCAGGATGCGATCAAATGTACAGCTGTTCCTTGTCGCCCTTTGCTATTCTTGGAGGCGCACCCTCAACTGTAATGGAACTCATTCCGATACAATGACTTTGTGCCGAGCATCTCACGGATCTGACAAGTCGATACATAGTATTGACAGAACAAAGGATGAGGTAATGAGGACTTGAGATAACTTGAGCGCTCAGAGTTGAAGAAATGGATGGTTCTTTATCTAATACAATCCCAGAATGTTAGGCTTTCTCAATCTAATGCAGCTACAGATCGGGTTCGCCAAATGGTGCCATGTCTCCGAGTCTCGGTTGAATATGCTGAATACGCTAGGGGTCTTTCCTGGTGTTTTGGCCAGCTGACCGACTGCTGGTGTTAGCAAGTAATGTGGCGTAAAAGTCCCCTCCTAGGGGATCCTAAGCTGCTTCTGCCTGCTCAATTCCATTTGTGCAGACGAGGAATGCCCGAGCTCGTATTTTCTCAGCTGGAACCAAAGCTTCCATAAAAGAGACCTCGATCCATCGACGTCCGCGGACGTACCAACCAGGGATACAAACCGCCCTCCGATGGAATCCGCTAGACTACAAGGAAAACGCTGCAAGTCTTTCAAAAGACTTCCTGGTGGCACTGCTGAATACCGCTATGCCTCCCTGAACGCGCAAAGGTTCCTCCGATGGAGGGACGTCGCCCTATCAATAATCTGCATGTCTATCAACAAGGAAACACCATAGGGACGTTACCCATGGGCCAGATGTGATGGGAGTATTGTGTGACCCCGGATTCCGTTGTTCCAATTAGGTCATTATTCGGACTATCTCGTCCATTGCACCTAGCGAACTTCGGAGTAGGCGACTCCCCTGTTCCGCTGCAAGTCGAAGATCGAGCTAGTGTACGAGCAGAGTGCCACTTTAGCTGTTTGCCGACATGGCTTCTCTGGGTGGCCTGAACGAAGTACTCCGCACTGGCTAATTACATACTCTGTGCCCTCCCTCGCCTCCTCACCAACAGATCATCGCCAAAGTGGTTGACACCACCGCGCACCCGCTATATTGAAGGGCCGAGTCGAACTCGCTGTCGTCCGACAACTTTTATTATACGATTCAAATAATGGCGCCTTGTCAATGCTGCTTAATCGTCGAAACTATGTCTCTTCGCCCTCTTGAGCGTGCCCCTTGTCGGACGCAGATCGTGCAGATACAATTTTGCCACCGCATAGCACACTGTGCGCCTGAGCTGAGCAGATGTTGTCGCTAGTATGCGATGCACTGTCCCAGTTGGCCATCAACCGTGGACTGACTTACCGGCAGGATTGTGCAGGTTAGCCATATATTTGTAATGTTGGTGATACTAATACGTCTGAAGAGTCATAAAACTCACTTGCCTAGCTCTATCCAGTTTGGCGATGACGGCCAGTCTACTAGACTCCTCCGATATACCAACAAACGCCCAACAGATGCCCTCTCAAACACAGAGTAGGCTGTGGAAGGCCTTTGGGATTTCTGCCGACGAACATGGCCCAAGCCAATGGTACCCGGACGGTAATGCTGAGCTCGAGGTTATTTGTCTGGGATTCTCCCGCACAGGCACCACTTCGATTCGTGCTGCGTTAGATATGCTAGGCTTTGGGCCGGTACACCATGGCGTTGTAAGTGATGAATCACAACAGCAGAAATTTCTAGTAACAGACGAAGGAACTGTTCCGTCGTCCCGACCATAACGAGAATATGATTGCCTTCCTGAGGTACTTGAACCAGAATCCGCAAGAAAGTCGGCAGCCCGGTCCCGAAACCATTGAGCGCCTGCGCCAGCTCATGCGTGGATATCGTTCGACCCTAGACGGCCCTCTTTGCGACTTGACCCCAGAATTGGTTGCAGCATATCCCCGGGCGAAGTTCATCCTGACCGTGCGAGACTCGGAGGCGGTCTGGTGGCGGTCTTGGAAAGAGAGCGTGGGCATCTTTTACATCCCGGGCTGGAGATACACCATCTATTCGTCTCTCATATCGTCTGTCAAGCTTTTGAGACGCATGAATGCCATGGTACAGGAAGACAACAAGAGGCTCAAGAGGGACTGGGGCTCCATAGGCCCACACATGTACCATCTGCATAACCAACAGGTGCATGATCTTGTCCCCAAAGATCGGCTGCTGGAGTACAATGTGAAGCAGGGCTGGGAACCACTTTGCAGATTCCTCGAGGTCGATGTACCAGACGCCCCTTTTCCGATGCTCAACGAGAGTAGCAGCATCAAGGCTATCTTCCTTGGGCAACAGGTTTTCGGCGGCGTGGTATGGGCATTTTATATCGGAGTCGCTTGCGGGGCTGCCTATTTCGCCATGAATCCTCCGAATGTTCGGCACGTCTGGTCAGGAGCGTACAACTGACTGGGTCCAGAAATACTACAGGTCTCGATTATCGACGGATTAGCTGATAGGGCGAACCAAGGGAAAAGGGAAGCTGCCATGGATGCTATACTCTTTGCGGAATTGAGTCGTAGGAGAAGCCTCACGGCAGGATTTCTCTGTCTTGGAGTAATTATAGTCACATAGCACAAAGCAGTTGTGGTGCTGAGAATGCCGCAACTCTTGGTGAGATTCTTAACACCCAACGATTCAACGGCGACGGATCCGACAAATCTGCTAAGGCGTCCGACTAGACCAAGCATTCTCACCTAGAGTACCGAGTACCTTCTCTATATGTCATTTGGGGCCGATTCCTTCCACTGCCACAACTTTCCATTCACTAACTCTCGCGCATGTCTTTTGCTACAATAGGTGTCACAGCATAGCGAGTTCACCCTGCTGACAATGGCGTCTGACTGCACTGCCCTCTGATGCCTGTTCGCGCTTTCTGCCTCTCGTAGTGAGGACGATGACAACAGACTGCAAATGCAAGTTTGAAAGAGATGGAGGAAAGTTGCCCGCTGTTGAGGGCATGTTGAAAGGTTGAAAGGTGAGTGAAGTCGACCAGACAGTATGACTCCTGCACTGCCAGCTTTAGTTCTGCTCCGTTGGGGAATTCTCCTGTAAATCTGTGATCTGATGTTCCTTCAGGCCTCCCTCGACTCTTCCTGCTGATACTAGAGCCAAACCCCGCATCATGTTGACGTATGTCTTCATGCATCCCGACAGTCACCCACAGTCCTATGGCTTGATAATTTGCGCCACTCTTCATTGTTTCCTACACGATTCAATCTACAGATTGGTTACGCCAACCGATGCGAGACTCTTGAAGTCGACCAAAGAACTCTAATGGGGCCAAGACACAAGAATTTCCATCATAAAGTTCGGTCTGGCTGTGTCACTTGCAAGGCCCGACATGTGAAATGTGATGAAGGCAAGCCTGGGTGCCTCCGTTGCAAAAAGTCAAATCAACGCTGTGGCGGATACGACCTCCCCAAAACCTGGATATTTGATCCCTATCGTGACGGCGACAGCACGGATGGAGAAAGGCAAGAACAGTCCCAGGCGCCCAAGAATACACTGGGCGACTCGCGGCCAACCACAGGCTCCAGGCCGGGAGACAATCTGGCCATAGGATCGCCAGGCTACGTGCAATATCTGCTGAAGAATTACTCTGGCGAACGAAGGCATCATATGTCGCTACTTTTCCATTACAGTGAGTTGCCCAACAGAGCTTTGTAGGGTTCTAACACGCTCCGCATCAGCAATAACCCATTACGGTCCTGCCTACATTTGGCGATTGTTTTCAGATGCGACCGAACACAAGACCTGGCGCTTCAGATTCGTGCAGTTGATGCTCTGTGAACCCGCCCTTTTGGAGGCCGTATTCGCTGCGGCGAGTCGATCGATGGACGTCACTTTGCAACTCTCGAGTGGCGCTATCTACGATTCCTTGGAACACTATAACAAAGCGCTCACGCTACTCCGGAGTAGAGTATCAGAGCCCTCAGCAGCTTACAACGACGCAATCTTCTGGTCAATCATTGCGCTTCTTATCAATGACCAGGAACGGGAAGACTGGCAGAGTTATAGTATCAACCTCGGGGGAATCCGGCGCATCATACAGTTGCGCGGTGGCGCCGAAGCGTTGCAATGCTTACACGACCGCTCGTACGGCCTTTACTTGTGGGCCGAGTCTTGTTATGCAAAGCACAGCGATCCAAGTGACTCGGTTGCCCTGGACGAGCCCGAGATGTCGTGTGGAGCTCCCGAGTTCGAATTGCCTCCTGGGAAGGCGCTTTCGTCACTACGCCAGTACTCTCCGGCTTTCTTCCATATTGCCAAGCAGAATACGTTGACATGCCCGACCATTTGTGCGTTGGATATGACATTGCGATGGCTCGAGGCGCATACAATTTCCAGTGGGAGCGAGTTCCCGGAAGATCAAACCGGAGAGCGCGCGACTTTGACCAAGACATGGCATATGCTGCTCGGAAAAAGTGTTCCCGACGAAGTGGAACGACTGGTGTGTCTCGGTGTATTCGCCTTACTTATTGGTCTTCCTCCATTATCGATGGCGCAACAATACCCCCATGTCCTGAGCAGATATATTTTAGAACTTGACGGCATGTCCGTTACTGCTACGTCTGAAGACTGCGCTCTCTGGACAGGTCTGGTTCTCGCTTCGATGCCTCTCAACGTTGGTCTTGTGCCAAAGTCTCGATGGATGCTCCTCCAGCGTGTGATTGCGCAAAGGCCAGTTGGGCAAAACTGGGGAGAAACCCGACACATCGCCAGCCAGTTTTACATGACAGAATCCTTGGAATCTCAGTGGCAGGAGTGCTGGGAACTTGCTATGAGCAAATTCTCTTAACGACATTTTCAATGCGAGCAGCCTAGACACACTCTGCAATCCTGGCACTTTTAACCTGAGGTTGTCGAATCGTGTTCTTGCGTCTTGATCACTTCTTCCCACGCACCCTGTTCCAACTCACATACAGGACGGCCGAGGGAGGTGCTTTCAGCGAGCCGCCAGCGTGAGCGTAACGCATCAACTGCGCTGGTTCGGCAGGTCGTCCAGACCAGTCGGCAAAGGGGCACGCACGGTGCGTGTCGGAACGATCAACGAGGAAGCTGGCCTCTTAACACAACGCAGCCGTCCGCGGTGTGCTCGCTGATATACCGGTTGGCGCGCTCCAGCAGATAAAGGCGTTCCCGCTGTCCAATATTTGGGCCGAACCACGTATGTCAGTCAACTGGCCGTCACCGGATGTACCGGGGTCCAAAAGCTCCGCAGGGCGTGGCTCCTCACGATCATGAATTTGGACGACTTGCAAGCGAAGAGGCGTCGGCCGTGTTCGCTTGAACTCCACGGTCGTCGTCGGCAGCGTTGTTGAATAGGGTGATGGTCAAATCCGTGTCATCCTCGGTCAAGATCCGAGCATGGTGCTGGCCGGACAAAATGAAAATCTTACCTGAAGTCACTATGCTTCCCGCCCAGGCGCCAGATCATGGAGCCATCTTCACCACAGAGACTTATAGACGGTACTGGCTTGGCGAGGTGAGACGAGGTCGTTGGTCGCCGCGGGCACCCTTGGTGATCGGAGATAATCCGTGGTCTAGGCCTTAAACGGATAACTGGCCCCTATGACACGGAGTAATGGGGGACCAATACGAGGTACTGTACAACCGAAAGGCCTAGCCTTTGGGGAAGTTGATGTCTATCCGAATCAGGTATGATAAATGAGAACACTTCACATCTACATCTGTGCCCCAGCCGACAGACTTCTTCTACCAATGCCACCCACTTCAGTGACCCTGAACCGTGACCTTATAGCCGTTGAGGAGCGAGCTGGCGATCTGGAAATGGCGCCACGCATGATTAGTTGATGCATCTCTCTACGCTGTGCATGACAGGCCGTAGCCAGAAGGGCTCCGTAGCTTGGTGCTCCAGTAAAGAATGGGATATTAAAAGGGCCTCCCCCCACAGAATGGATTGAGTTTCAGAGCGTACTCTGTTTGCACGCCGTCTTTTATAAGTACTTAAAGACCATACGAGAGCTTGAGGGTCTCCAGGGAGTCCCTAACATTTGAGTTCACGCCCATCGTTGTACACAAACAGTCTTAGCGTTCCTCGACAGCTACCAGCTTCAAAGCTGCCATGTCAGCCAATCCAGCTTCAAAGCCCGAGGTACGACCCTACGTCCTCAGCAAAAAGGAGGTCGATGCCCTTCCCCTCGAGGATTTCGGCGGCAACAAAGACAGGGCTACCGGCGGTTGGCGCAAAATCTTCTCCAGCCCAGGCAGTCCCACAGACAGCCTGACGCTAGGCCTCGCGACGTTCCCGCCACGTCGCGAAGGGCAAGAATCGTTCGAAGCTCTCCACAGACACCAGCAGGCCGAGTTCTACTACATGCTCTCCGGCAAAGCGGTCGTGAAGATCGAGGGCGTCGACTACGACGTCTCTTCGGGCCACGCCTTGTTCATCCCAGGGGATGCCGAACATGGCTTTTGGAACACAAGTACCGAGGAGGAACTGGTGTTCCTTTCGGGTTTTGCAATCGACGGCTTTAACGAGGTTGTTTACCGATTTACGGAGGAGAAATGCCCATCTCCTCACAAGAAAGGTCGAGGACTTTGATCTACAATACCTGGGTGAGATGACCCCTGGGGAAGGAGACAGCCCACCTCCTCACAAGAAAGATCCACGACTTTGATCTACATACGTGGATGAGATGACCGGTCTGGAAAGGGCATGGCTTGCGGATGGGTTACGATGGGGCGGTCCGCATAGAGGCTGTTGAACGACATCTGCTGCCAGATGAAAATTGAGACAATACTCGGCCTTCCTGGACTCGAAGATCAAGTCCTCATAGCATGATCACTTCGTGATTTCCCGTCGTCGCGATGATACCTTCAAACCGACTTGCCTAAGGTCCGCGACTGTAACTCCCGCGACGGCTTACACGAACCATAATACCGCAAGTGTCAAACACATGTTAATATTGGCGCCGCTTAGACTCGCTAAGTCTGCCGGCCGAGCATATACTGACTGCACCGGCGAACACGATGATGGCACAGTAAAGTATTAGTCAGCAAAGATAATATACTTAATTCAAAAGGGCCATCTCGGCTGCTTCCTTTGAGCGACACACATACTGGGAATAAGAGTGAAATCGAGCCGTGTCGTCATCCTGTTGAATCAATTGCTGGATTCTCTGAGGAGAGTGTCCAGTCCAGAATCTCGTATGTACTCGTATTCGTTTTCCACAGTTTACTAGTCGCATAGGGGTAACGGATATGCTGACCTTGAAGCTGAGCAACTACGTTGAAAAGCCCAAAAGTGGTTAATTAGTGGCTTTCGTTCAAAGGCGTTCTAAGTACGAGTACTCCGTGTTGTCGCTTCGCCTTATTAGCTACAGCGATTTTCGTGCGGGCGTCACGAAACAGCATTAGTAGCAGTATTTGAGAGCCGAAACACTTGTAGCCATGCTTGTAGTATTGTGTGGTAGTACCTTTGGAGTGAGATGGGGCAGATGGAACTGGATGACCTGGTCCATTGAACGAACATGATCCCGGTCTACATGGTTGAGGAGCAGAGGAGCAGCAGCAGTCAGCGTCGGAGGGAGCTCGGTGTCGATCCACCACGTCTGTTGCCGCCCAGAGAGTAGAATTGGGCCCCACTGCAACTCGCTCGAAATACCAACATTGACTCCCTGCACTGTAGTCGAGCCTAGGCTCAGGCGTGCAGGTCTGGCCGTGTTGTGCCTATATAGAGTATCGATATGGTCCACCTCGTTACCGACGCCACAGGTCGTCCTCCCGATTTCAATGACGGATACGTACCCGAAGGCCGTGGCTGCCCTCGTACGGTGCGGGCGTGACATAGTCTCCATCCATGGAGATGTCTTCTCGTTTGGTTTCGAACAACTCGAGCGTCGGTCCATCCTGCTCTTCCTTGCGTGGGTCGTAGAGACTGTAACGACGGAAGATGCCGGCTGTGAGGGTCTGGAGTTCCTGGTAAGCCAGGTTGATCCCGATGCATTGCCTGCCGCCCTTCGAGAAGGACATGTTATACTTCTTCAACTCGGGGTTTGTAATGTACCGATCTGGGAGGAATTCGTTCGGGCGCTCGTAGAGATCCGGGTGCCGGTTGATGATCGGCGCCGCCATACCAACAGCCGTTCCTTTCGGTATTACATATTCTCGGCCGCCAGGGGACTCGTAGAACAGGTCTTCATCCGGACAAACACGATCTTGTCGGTGGGTGGCTCCCGGATAGAGACGAATTGCTTCCTGGATGACGGCGTTCAAGAACGGAAGGCCGTCTAGTCTTGAAGCGACGGGTAGCTGTTTCGGGTCGGGCATGGCAGCTTCCAATTCGACTTTCAACCTGTCCAGAAGTCCTCGGTCCGCGAGCAAATGATACATGATGGCGGCGAGTGTCGATGCAGTGGTTTCCGATCCGGCAACCACGAGTACCATGGCTTCATCTGTAAGTCGCTGGGTTTGCTTCTCCGATTCAGGAATATCGCTCCTTATGATTTCATGAAATATCGTTCGGCCCTCAGAAAGTTCCTTTGCAGCCTTGATGTGCTCAATCTGATCCGCGAGACCCTTGGCGTAGTCAGTCGGTCTGCCCGAACCAGAGATATGAATCGTCTTACCTCGACGAACCTTGCAAAGAGAGCAACTCTCGGGACAAGGGATATCGTGATAGAGGGCGGCAGGTTCGCCATGATATAGGCCAGCCAGAACACGTAAGTGCCGAGGTGACAAACCCTCTGGGGCGTCATGATGTCAAAGAAGGCAGCATTGCAATCCTCCATGTCCAGGCATTTCTTACCCTCTCCGAACGCATAAGCCTGGATGATGTCCTTTGTCGCTGCTCGAAACGCGACACTCATTTGAATCGGCGTGCCGCTTTTGCCCCAACCGTCCATGCGGTGCAGGAGTGCGGCTAGTGTGTCGTTGATAACAGGCTCCAAGCGCCGGACATTTTGTTGGGAGAAATACGGGTTGAGAACCGAGCGCCGTTTCCGGTGAAAGTCGTGGTCAACCGTGGCCAGCATAGACCCGGGAGCTTGGATATTCTGCACGACCGTCTTATATCGCTCTCGGCGACGTTTCGGGGATTGCGCGTAGATCTCGTCGATGAAGCTCGGGTCATTGAAGTGAAGAGCATCGGGTCTTACCCGAACCACTGGCCCTGTTGCGCGGCGTCAATCGTGGGGGACGCGGCGCGCTGCTGCATACCATACCGTATTTGCGATGCATTTCCTCAACAACCCAAACATATTTGCCCCCACGTACCAAATCATGATAGCCCGCGTACCAAGACGAGAGGGCTGGTTGTTAAGCGTCAGCAGAGTCGGGATTTTGATGCCGGGTCTTCTCGAAAAAGGCCGCCCTACCGGCAAGCTTGGGACCCGGAAACTGCGCAAGTGGGCTGAGGTAGAGACGGTATAGCGATAGGGTTGTTAGGTAGGCGACTGCAAATAGCGACACCAGCAGGAAGGGGTGGCTGTACATAGCCCCGAAAGTGGATTCTTTCCAGTCCATGCTCGTCGGATAAAGCTATTGCAGAGACCAGACTGAGCAGTACTCAGTAGTATTACCTTCTCTAGTGACAAGACAGTGTCTCCTTTCGCAAGTAGAATGATCTCGTGTAACTAGAGGGAAGTTGATGGGGGGAGAGGTGTATATAAACTGGAGCACTAGGCCTTGACAAATGGGCGTGCCCAGATTCGCATGATCGTGTCGGATCCATGCCCGCCGAATGGCATGGGACGCCTTACCGGGTGACACCACAATGCGCCACTCCCCGTCTCTACGTCCCTTCGTTGAGCTCCAGTCTGTCGCGGAGCAGCATCTTTCACTGCATTAATATATGTGGTCGTGTTAAGCTCCGCAGGAAGCCATCCCTACACGGTGAGGTGATCGAAGCGTACGCAGTAAATGGTCAGATCTTTCAAATTAGGCCGCTTGCCAAGAGACTGCAATCGACATCCAACAGCCTCTTGGAGTCTGTGAATGGCTTCTTTCTAACTACAGTCATCTCGTTCTCACACAACCAATCCTGGCAGGCTGAATGTAAGGACGCCTGAAATTGTTCCGGGAGGAATTAGTCGGTGCCATGCAACAGTCGCGTAGAACAGACGCGCAATGAAGCAGCTCACGCTCGCTGAACCATATGTTTGTGACAATCTACAGCGTTCGCATTGCTTGCGGGTTTTCCTCCTCTGTGGGAATTTTTCCGTCTTCTGATGCTCCTGTCCGGTAGTTGTTTCTGGCGAGAAGCATATTCTGGTCGTTCCAAAATTTCAGACACTCTGCTTTGGAGCGACTAGGTAGTGACATTAAAGACATGTGAGCGCAAAAGATGGTGAAGAAAGAGAAATTTTAGTTGAGGCCGCCAAGGAAGACGATGACAAGGACTCGTTTCGATTCAATGATGACGGTGTGGTGTCTTATATTATCATGAAGTTATTACTCGAACAAAACATAGCGAGTGCGTCGTCTTCTAGACAGTACTTGGTCTCGACCGGCTGTGAGTGGTCCCGGTGTCGCCGCTACAGAGCCAGAGATTGAGGTATCGGGCGCGGTGGTCTGCGAGTTGCCAGCTTAGGTCCATTTATCACTTCAGCTCAACGTCGTCTGGCGGCCTCTTGCCGCCAAGCTTCCTTCTGCAACACATCAATATGGTACCTAGTACAGAGCCCAACAACCATAGGAGCAGATTGGCAATATTGAACCCAGCAGCAGCTTGGATACGAGTGGTGTGGTTGTCGAAATATCGTCTCCCGAAGGCGGCTGTCACACCAAGCCAAGCAAATGTCAAGACCCATTGCCAGAACAGGACCCAGAGCAGCCACAGACGGCTTGAGAATGGGTAAAAAATGTCGAGTGCAAACAGGACGGTTGTCACTGTTGACAAGCTGGCGATGACAATGGCGTAGACCTGTTGACGTACCTAGTCAGGCGCCGCCCCACTGTCGCGAATCTTCGAGGCACTTACTGATACGCCGGTATTTGTGGGACCATCGTCTATATCTGAGGCATTGAGGCCGATCACAATGATAGCGGCGAGGAATTGAAGAGAGACTTGGATTAGATGGACGATGCGACTCGTTGGGGCATCCTTCCAGGAGAAATTAATGCTGATCATGTTGTTCTTGTTACAAAAAATCCTGGAAAGTTCATTCTAGCAGATTATCATGAAACCCGGTGAGCGTTGCAATGAGCATTGCCAGAGTGGTGGAGGACTCCCGAATATACACAGTAAGGGGCTCAGGCAGCAAGAATTCCTGAAACGGAAAAGCCGCTTCGGATAAGCGCGCCGTATTCGCGTTGCACGACATGTAGATACTAGCTGGCCAAGTTCCAATACCTGAGCAAGCCGACGCGGATGTTGAACGACAGCGCAGGCCAAGGCATGAACTACGTGTAGGTGCTGAGAGAAGCTTCTCGATAGATATCACAGCGAAGGGCACATGCAGGTGACTCGAGACGAAGGACCAACGTAAGGCGCAGTGATCTAAAGCTCGCCGTAGCCAAATGTGCCATGTGCCACGTGCTTCACCCAAGTACGGGCCAAGTTCCGCCAATCAGGAGTCGGCTGACTCGGAGGCTACTCCAACAGCTTTGCACTTGACTCGGTCCAAAAATTTGTCGCAAAAAAAGTTGCTGAGTCCCCGCAGCAGCAATTGTTCGACAATTGCAACTCTTCGATCTCGACATCGTTGCCGCCTCTCCCTCCTGCCACTGGGTCATGGCATTGATGCGCAATGGCAGGATATGTCAAACCAATTGCCTCGGCCACCGGCGGCCTGGCCTTTTCCCGCCTTCAATCAGACGAAGTCCGAAAGATCTCAGTCAAGCGCATCCATGTGACTCCGGCGTTAGATTCCATGTTTGGTCCTATACCAGGAGGTCTTCATGATCCGGCACTGGGTGCGATTCAAGTGTTGGATGCGAAGTGAGACCCTTATATTCTTGGTCCGGAGTTGGGACTGACACCTATAGTTGCTCGACATGTCGCATGAATGCGATTCATTGCACCGGGCATTGCGGTCATATTGAGCTGCCTGTGACGTGTTACCACCAACAATACATCGAGTCTACCTTGCGTCTCCTACGTGCCAAGTGCGCCTACTGCCATCATTTCAAGGCTCCGGAAAACATCATCAATCAGACAGTCTGCTTCCTGCGGTTGCTGGAGCTTGGCCTCGTCGATGAATACCACAAAATTCGGGAGATTCGTCTTCGAGGTGGGCTGCCCAAGGCACCGAAAAAGACCGACCACCCCGACGACATTGTGGAACAAATCCTGGAACACGAGCCTTTAGAAGAGATCCACGATTTCATTGAACGCAGATCGGAGTTGACGGACAAGGCTATAAGAAGGGCTAAGCGAAAAGGCTTGGTCGACCCGCAAGCCCTTATTCGAAATCCTGTTGCCATCGCAGCCCAGAAGGATGTCATTGCGGCGTTTATGAAGGAGGTGCCTAACTTGAAGAAATGCGCCAGGTGCGGCGGTGCCAACATCACATACAGAAAGGACAGAAGCGTGAAGATTTTTCGCATGCCACTCGCGAAGAAACAAAAGGAGGCCATGTCAGTCATGGGACTGAAAGCTCCCAACCCTCTCCTCTTCCTCAGAGCAGAACAGCGGCAACAGGAGGAGGTGAAAAAGCCGCCAATGCCCAATGGAGTAAACGGAATGCATGATGACGACGTGGAGATGCAGGATCGCGAGGAAGCAGAAGAGACCGACATTCACGGTGCTGAGGACGAAATCGCCATGCGCAATGCATTAGAGACAGGGGCCAGGTCCCAGAATATCGCCATCGGAGACGAAGAAGACGATGTGCAGACCTACATGACGACCGCTGAGGTCCACGCCGCGCTAACTCTACTCTTCAACCGTGAGCAGGAGGTTCTCAGCTTGCTGTATGCGTCTCAGCCTGGTCGGAAGCTTGCGCGAGTGTCTCCAGATATGTTCTTCATCACCGCAGTTCTTGTACCACCGAATCGATATCGTCCGCTGGCCAGACAAGGGCCGAATCAAATGCTCGAGAATCAACTGAACTCAGTTCTTAACAAAATCATCAAAGCCGCCAACGATGTCCGACGCATCTCGCGCGAGTCGAGACGGGCCAAGACCGACCCCAATGCTAGGCCTAGGACCTTGAATGAAAGTCTCCAGGCGGCAATTGTTCTACAAGAAACAGTGAACGCGCTTATCGATTCTCCGGCACCAGCATCCGGCAGGCCAACCGACCAGGGCGTCAAGCAGGTTCTGGAGAAGAAGGAAGGCCTTTTTCGAATGCATATGATGGGAAAGCGGGTCAATTTTGCTGCTCGCAGTGTGATATCGCCTGATCCGAACATCGAAACCAATGAAATTGGCGTGCCATTGGTGTTTGCGAAGAAGCTCACTTATCCGGAACCCGTGACCAGCCACAATTACGAGCAAATGAGCAAAGCAGTCATCAATGGTATGGAAAAGTACCCGGGTGCGGCAGCCATCGAGAATGAGAACGGCATGGTTCTCAGTTTAAAGCGCAAAACGCTCGAGCAAAGAAAGGCCCTGGCAAAGCAGTTGATGACTTCGACAGCTCCCGGCGCCAAAGGCGAGAACTGCAAAAAGGTGTACCGGCATCTTCAAACAGGTGATGTGGTTGTCATGAATCGTCAGCCCACACTACACAAGCCCTCTATGATGGGTCATCGTGCACGCGTTTTGCGCAACCAGAAAACCATTCGAATGCATTACGCGAACTGCAACACGTACAATGCCGACTTCGACGGTGACGAGATGAACATGCATTTTCCCCAAAACGAGCTCGCGCGGACGGAAGCTCTGCAGATCGCAGATACGGATCATCAGTATCTCTCTGCTACCGCCGGCAAGCCTCTACGTGGTTTAATCCAGGACCATATTTCCATGGGCGTTCAATTCACCAGTCGGGACGTGTTCTTTGACCGGGATCAGTATCAGCAACTGCTCTACAACTGTATCAGGCCGGAAGACTACCACAGTATATTCGAAAAGATTCAGATGATACCGCCCGCAATCTTGAAACCAAGGATGCTCTGGAGTGGTAAGCAAGTGATTACGACGGTTTTGAAGAACATTGTCCCGGAAAGATTTCGAGGTATCAATCTTACGAGTAAGTCGTCAACGTCCTCAGACTCATGGGGCGAGAAGACATCGAACGATCCAAGTCAGTGGGCTGTAACTCGCGACAAGATAGTCTTTCGCGATACGGAGCAAGTGGTCATCTTCAAAGATGGGGAGCTTCTTTCTGGCATTCTGGATAAGTCTCAACTCGGTCCCAGCGCCGGCGGTCTTGTGTATTCCATGCATGAGCTTTATGGTCATATCATTGCAGGCAGACTGTTGAGTATCCTAGGTCGACTACTCACGAGGTATCTCAATGAGCGCGCCTGGACTTGTGGAATGGATGATCTATACCTGACACCTCAAGGTGACAACGAACGTCGGCAGGAACTCAGCAAAGCCAAGCGAATCGGCATCGAAGTCTCTACCGAATATGTGACCCTGAAATCCGGGGAGGTCGACGAGGAAAACCCCGAGCTCTTGAGCCGACTCGAAAACGTGCTCCGCAACGACGACCAACTCAATGGCCTCGATCAGCTGTACAAGGCTAGTGTCACAACAATTACCGACGCAGTCACCAAAGCTTGCCTGCCAGCTGGTCTTCGAAAACCATTCCCGTGGAATCAGATGCAAGCCATGACCATCTCTGGAGCCAAGGGTTCCAGCGTCAACGCAAACCTGATTTCCTGCAATTTGGGTCAACAAGTTTTAGAAGGACGAAGAGTCCCTGTTATGGTCAGCGGCAAGACTCTGCCTTCTTTTCGAGCGTTTGAAACAGATCCAGTCGCAGGTGGTTATGTCTCCGGCCGATTTTTGACTGGTATCAAACCCCAAGAGTACTTCTTTCACGCCATGTCCGGCAGAGAGGGTCTGATTGATACTGCTGTAAAGACATCCAAGTCGGGTTACCTACAACGTTGCATCGTCAAAGGTCTTGAAGGACTTCGGACCGAGTACGACACATCCGTCCGAGAGAGTTCAAACGGCAGTATAATCCAGTTCTTGTATGGAGAAGATGGCCTTGAAGTCCCAAAGCAGAAGAGCTTGAAGGAATTCACCTTCCTCGCCGAGAATCACAGCTCCGTGGCGTCCCTCATCAACGCCGAGGAATCGTTCATCAAGCTTCGAAATCCAGACCTAGACCTGGCGCAGGAACAGAAGGATATTCTGAAAGCTGTAAGAAGAGGCAAGCCCAAAGACCCGTTGACGGCTTCGTACAGCCCTGGTAGCCATTTTGGAAGTACTTCAGAGTCCTTTGCAACGGAGTTGAGTGCTTATGTGAAGGAGAACCCCCACAAGCTGATCAAAGACAAGAAGACCAACCCCAACGGGGGCGTTGTCAGCAAGAAGACCTTTCAAACCCTCATGGATTTAAAATACATGAGATCGATTGTCGAAGCCGGGGAGGCGGTTGGAGTGGTCGCGGCGCAGTCAGTCGGAGAACCTTCCACGCAGATGACACTGAACACCTTCCATTTGGCCGGCCATTCAGCAAAGAACGTGACCCTTGGTATTCCTCGCCTCCGCGAGATTATCATGACCGCTACCCCGAAGATTATGACTCCAACCATGACTCTGAAACCCATCAAGGAACTAAGCGACACTCAGGGAGAACGCTTTGCCAAGAGTATCAGCAGATTGCCGCTGTCTCATGTCATCAGCGACATGTCCGTCTCTGAGCGAACCGGTGGTGGCACGGGCTTTGAACACGAAAAGATTTTCGACATCTTGATAGACCTGTATGATCCCCAGGAGTATGAGGAGGAGTATGCGATCAAGCGGGATGATGTCCAGCGATGCTTCGAAAGGATGTTTCTCCCGCTGTTGGAGAAGATGATCAAGACCGAATTCAAGAAGAAGGCAAAAGAGGCAGAACGATCGGAGGTCACAGCGGCGATGCCCGACGTTGGCGCATCTGTGGGTGTCATCGAAGAAGCCAGAGTGAGGCGTCCAAGAGCGACCGAGAACGAAGGCGGCGAGGATGATATCGATGAGGATGCAGACCCCGATGATGCAAAGGACATGGCAGCTAGGCGCCGAAGAGAAAATACTTTTGACGAGCCTGATGAGGATGAAGACGCCATCGCGCGCGAGTCCACTGACGAAGAAATGGACGATGACGACAGTGTTGACGGCGAACCAAGAGGCGAGACAAATGGCGCAAAGAAAACAAAGAAGTCCAAGAACGCCCAGAACCTACGGGAGCTCGACCCGGACGACGAGGCAGAGGACGCAGTCGACACAGAAGACGAAGCCCGAATGAAGCAGCTGAAGGACAAGCTGTCCCATCTCAAACGCTTCGTTTTCGCCAAGGGTGGAGGCAAATCATGCCGCATTATCCTCAGTTACAGCTCCAAAACACCGAAGCTGCTGCTTCTCCCGCTGCTTGAGAAGTGCGCGCACACGGCCGTCATCCAGTCTATTCCCCACCTCGGGGTATGCACACAGTTCATGGAGGAAGTCCACGGTCCTGGCGGCAAGCCACTCAGACAAGTCAACCCCGAGACTGGTCTGGACGAAATAGTCAAGGAGCCTGTCATCACGAGCGAAGGTGTGAATCTTCTTGCCATGCGTGACTACCAGGACCAGATATACCCTCACTCAATCTACACAAACTCGGTACACGACATGCTCAAATACTACGGTGTCGAGGCCGCCCGCGCCACCATCATCAAAGAAATTGACTCGGTCTTCAAAGGTCACGGAATCAGCGTCGACACGCGCCATCTGAACCTCATTGCGGATGCAATGACTCATTCTGGCGGTTACCAGCCTTTCAGTCGCCACGGTCTAGTCAAAGAAGGTGGAAGTGTATTGGCGAAGATGAGCTTCGAGACGGTGATGGGCTTCCTCAAAGATGCCGTGCTGTTCGGCGAGCGGGATCCATTGCTTGGGCCGAGTGCCAGGATTGTGGCGGGCAGGAGAGGGAATGTTGGTACTGGATCGTTTGATGTGGTTATGCCTGTGCATTAGCGGCACAATGACGAGGAAGTGCTGTGTCACCGTCAATAGCGGCCGGTGTACCTCGTACAGAGTAGTGAAGTCTTCTTTGTCATTTTTTCTGTCTCTGCAATGAAACGTCCAAAGCCTCGAGCAAGGTTCGTGCTTGGTAGTCGTCTCAACCCCTGATCGATCGCTGTGCATACCCGGACAGTCAGGCTCAAAGGGGCAGCTGCCGACTGCGCCCGCGGTACGTACGCTGCAGGTGCCGCTAGCGTGAAGAAAATGAAGCCAGCGGCTCGGCGACATTCTCTTGTTCGCCTAATTGGCTCTGCCGATCCGCTAGGCAGGTTAACTCCACCCACCAGCCCCACCAGCGTCGGTCTTGTCACAATGGGGGCCTTTGGGGAATGTCCCACCTCCGCAAAATCAATTCTGCTTCTCGTCTCCTGAACTTCGCTGATTTGATCAAACCGCTTTGGAGACCTTCTCGCCCACGCCTCCCTGAACGACCGAGGGTCGCTTTCCTACCCACCCTATGAGCCTCGCTCGGGTCACATTTCCATGACCGCGTCCTCCCTAGTATCGCACCGATACCTCTTTGAAGAGTCACCGAAGCTGGCTAGGCGGCCAATCCTTCCGCTAGTGATAGTGTGACGCCCTCGCCTGCATTGGCGTTAAGAAGCTAGGGATACAGGCAATCTGCCGATACGAACCACGAGGGCCAGAAAGGAACCTCCTTGATGCAGGAATCACTTCTGTTGCGACCTGGCCGCTGAAGGAACAAGAATTGCCTGTTCGCTTCCACCAACCCGTTGATAATCGTCAGGCTGGATTTCCGTGCTCACGACGGAGACTCGTACCGAAACACCCTTCCTCCATAGCTGCCATGTGGCTGATGTCGCAACGACTCGCTTCAAAGGAAATCTCCCATTTTTAGTGACGCGGGAGGCGTCGCGAATTTCTTCCTGACTCAAATCGTCGATCGGCAGGAGGACATCCCGCTGCGACGATCTTTCCCAGTCACATACGGAGTACTGGTATGTCTGTCCTTTCGTGCACGAACTGAATCAGTTCTGCTTCAGAATGCTTGACCGAACTTGGCCTAAGCTTGGACAGTCCTGACGGTCATGAGGCAAGGCCTGGCATCTACGAAGTATATAAACCGACCCAGTAATACGGAGTACGTACTACAATGTCGATCGCGAGTCATTGTCTCAACGCCTCAACAAGGTACACCCCTCTCACGGTTTGGGGTCCGCCTCCATGTACATGACATTCTCCGATGGCTTGGTACACTTTTCAGGGGGCAGAAACTTAACTTCCATCCATCGCCGCCTGCCGCTGTTCCGCGTAACTCAACTTTCTGAGGGTGGAAGCCATTCAGTCCTCCCAGGGAGACTGATCATTCTACTTCCCGGCCTTGCAAATTGCAAATGGTGACTTCCTATGCTTTTTGTGCTCCACACAGTCAAAACTGGAGGACAGGCTCCATTCATTTGCCATTGTGGCTAGATCCCCATTGGAAACGGGCCTCTCCTTGAACAAGCTATTCCGGGGAAGATTGCCTAGCCTGGTAGTGTTTGACTGGCCGCTTCTGGTTTCGGCTTACCCCGGATTGCATTTGTTCTCGCTTCTGGTCCTGACTAGCTATGCGTGCCGTGGCTGCTGATTGCAGCTGAATCAACAAATCGTCACCAGGGCGCTCGTGAACCTTGAGGCTACCTGCGCCTCGTCCCATTGGAACCTTCTGCGCCGCATCGCTTGATCCAGGGGTGTCCCACCTCCCCAGTTACCACTCCGCATTCATATCTCCCGCGTGGATCGCACGTCCCCCATCCTGCTCGCACACCACGTCCATGCTGTCACCAACTCCTTGAATCTGGCCTTCGCTCTCAGTGGCAACATCCACAGGCAAGATGGGCTTGGAGCGTGGAATGCAAGCCGTGGTGACAGCGATAGTTTTCAACGCGCTGGCATTCGTCTTCATTCTCCTCCGATGCATATCTCGATTTTGGGTGATACATCAGGCTGGGCCTGAGGACTATCTGATCATATTTGCCTTGGTGCTCTCTGTTGGACTCACTGTCACCATTGCGCTTCGTAAGGGCACCGTCCTATCCTGCCGGTAATTACCGGACTAACGTTGCGCGCACACAGAGAAGGATAATGGTCTTGGTCGGCACTCCGACACGGTTAGCGACGAAGAAAACGAGAACCTGTCCAAAGTCAGTCAACCACAACCCTACTGAGGCAATGCATGCGCTAACGGACCGATCAGCTGCTGTACGCAAGCATCATTGTCTACAACCTGGGGCTCTTCCTAGTGAAAGACTCCATCCTCTACCAATACTTGAGGTTCTTCGTCGACAGGCGTTATCGCTACGCGGCATGGTTCCTCATTGGCTTCATCTGCGTCGCAGGAATCACCTTCATCTTAGCATCCTGCTTTTCTTGCACCCCTGTCGCCTTTTACTGGGATAAGAGCATCGACGGTGGCCACTGCATCGACCTCCTGGCCTTTTGGTTTAGCTTCTCGGGTTTCAACATCCTCACCGATTTGGCCGTCTGGGTGCTTCCAATGCCGGTTCTGTGGAACTTGCAACTTCCCCGGAAACAGAAGATCAGCCTGATAGCCGTGTTCGCATTGGGTGGCTTGTAAGTGGACCGAGTTCGCTCTATTTCAAGGTAGCCGTCATGCTAACATCGAGTAAGTGGCTGTGTTACTGCGATCCTCCGCCTTCATGCCTTGTATATTGCCAGCAACTCCACTGATCTGACCTACGACAACGTCGGCGCGGCAACATGGTCGTCTGCCGAATTGAACGTCGGTATTATGTGCGCCTGCATTCCTGCTATGCGACCAGTCATCAGCTTGATCTTCCCACGACTCCTCTCGAGCACACGGCGCGATCACAGTTCCAACCCTTATCCCCATCGCGGGACCTACATGCAGAACGATAGCGTCGTTGAGCTCTCCCAAGGTGTCAAAGCACAGAGTGAAATCAGCAGGGATGACATGGTCAGTTTCGACAACGGCCATGGACCGAACTCGATCCAAGTTAAGAATGAGTGGTCCATCACAGAACGAGAGCGCGTCTAAATTGACGCCTTCGTCTTTCCGATATCGTGCACGATGCCTCGTGGTAAAATGCACCTGTACGATATGACTTACGAGGCGAAGGTATAGAGTTGGCGGAAGGCTGAAAAGGAGTTGCATGCATCAACAGGAAAACATCAAAAGTGGCGCGGCATTCTCTTTATTTGAACATGGCAGATGTTCCAGCATGGTAACCTCCATCGACGGTTTACACGAAAGCGGTCAACTGCCAACGCTTGTGGACCATCTGGACTGGGAGTGGGAGTTAGGGAGGTACCTTGTCTGGCACTGGCATTGTTGTTAGGGTATGGTGCTGGTGAGTCGCATGCTTTCTCAGGGGCATAGGGAGTGGCAATCTGCGCCTTCCGATCTCACATCAACGAGCAGCATCAATGCAAACATTGAGCTGCTGGGGCAGGCTACAATCAGAGTTCCAAAATAGCTTGTTCACCCGTCCATGGTCTCAGATCCACCATTGTGACAACAAAAGGCTACGACAGCTCAGCAACATCATGTGCGGATTCTTAGTTGTTCCTTGTCCAGGGCAGCTGATAAAGCTCTTTGGTTGTCGATGAAGATTGCTCGTTGCCTTGTTTTTCCGGTGGCCTACTTGAACCCCGTTGATCGCTCTTCTTCCTTGAACAATCGTACCTCTGCGTCGATGCCCTCCGCCTTTACAGCCTTTCATCTCCTCGAGCCAGCACTCACTAAGAAATCGCACTTCCAATGGACTCATTCAACACCGCAATTCCACCATCTCCGTCATTCATGACACTGCCGGCCGAGATTCGCATCATGATCTACCAAGCAGTCCTGATCCACGCCAGATATAAATGCACCAACGTGGGCGGGACTGTCGTTCACGAAGTCCTGTCTACAGACGTCACAACCATCTTACGCCTCAACAAACAGATCAGACGCGAGGTGCTGCCAATAGTACACACGATGCCGACAGCCCTGGGCCTCTTCGGCTGGCCGAGGAAGAGGCACAAGGCAATTCCAAAGGTCTCCATGCGCAGAATCTGCTCCATCACCACAGACGAGCCGTACCAGTTCCCCCACGGCCTTCTGCGATGGCTCAACATCAGAGACCATCCGCATCTGCGCCACATTGTCTTTCTGGGACCGGCGCTGATCATTCCGGCGGCAGGATCGCTTCGAGCTCTCATCCTGTCCAGCCTCCGTCGAGGGATGCGTGGATTCAGACTGAACCCGAGCCACTTGGCCCATACTCACATCCTTCGAACCTGCCCCGTCAGCCGTGCCGCGATACTGGACTTGGTGAGGAATCGGCGCGTAACACTCAAGTTCGCGTGCAGGTTCTCTTACCGGATCCATAGCCCCGTTGCCAAATCGACGGCCCTGGCGCGAGGTGTATGTATGGCGGTGACTGCGACTACTTGCAACATGCCTTTAGCTAACGATCGACCAGGTGATCATTTGGGACGAGACAGGAATCACTGTGACGGATCTGAGGCCGGCCTAGCTGTCTGAGAGGCGACTGAATATTCACCACAATTGACCTGTTGGCTATACTCTCACAGATATTTGCGCACCACTGCGTCCTATATATCGTTATCTTGTCACTGATTCTAACACTCATCCTTCCCGAAAACCTTCCTTGTCGTTGCTTCTTTCACTGACCCCTCCTGACAACGATCCCTTGTCAACGCCTCCCTCCACCACGCAGTTTATATCGAGCCATCACAGTAAGTGCAGTTCAGGGGTTTTCTATCCATGTATGTTGTTGCCTTCACTAATAGTTTCTCTAGACTTTATTGCGGGACAGGACAGGCATGGCGCTGAGAGATGGGTTTTTCGTGTCAGCTGGCGCAGGTAAGTCGTCCATCTAATACATGGACAAAACGGCTGATTTTGACAACCTTGGCCTCCAGAACGACATGTCTAGACTCCAAGACCAGCGAGCAGAGGCAGTGAATGCGAAGCTGATCCAATGGCCCCACCTCATCCGCCATCAAGATCATAATCAAGATTGGGCTATGCACCATGGAGGACGCAGATCCCACAAACACCCTCGGGGCATTTGAAACAGAACCCTGCGTGAATGTGATATTGTGACTGTGAACCGCCGGGATATCAACTAGCAGACCAAAGCGAATAAATCAGACAACAGAGCGATCAGCCTTTGTGCGCGTTGCCTGCAGATGAAAGGATAGCCTCCATTCAAAGCCCTGTTTCCTGAATAATGTGTTCTAGACACTGCAATTCACTGAGATCGACTATCATGTCCAGCACCAGCTCTCACCACACCGACACCGCTCTGCGCTATAACTGCGCACTGTCAGGTTTTCCGTTACGACCTCACCGTCTCGTGTTCCGGTTCTCGCCTGCACCTATTCACTATGACTTTGTCCTCTTACAAGATGACCTCTCCGTTCAACACACACGTTCCACCCGTTGGCGAATTTCTCGACCGGTTGACCTGGAACAATCTCCGACGTGACAATGGCAACAGCAATGACACCAGTCCCCCTGGACGCCGCGAGATCTTCTGGCACCGACGCAGCCGTGAATCTGATGACACTCCCCGCCGAGATCCGCGTCGAAATCCTCAAAGAGCTGTTCACCGGCCTCAAGCTCAGATACATCGTCAAACGCCAGATGGTTCAATACGACGGCTCGGACGCGACTCTCTCTAGTAATTCTGCGACATCCGCCCTTGAAGAAACAAGCACAATCACCGCAGACCAGGAACCGGGCCACACTCACCCATTCGCCGTCCTGCGCGTGACCAGAAAATTGAAACAGGAAGCACAACCCATCATCGCGACTTGTCCCATCGAGCTCACGATCCATGGTTGCGCCGCCGCCGACGGCGGCAATCCCTGCCCGTGGGACAAACTTAGACTGCCCAACTCGGTGCGCCGCCGCATCTGGTCTCTCACCACGGACGAACCGTTCCTCGATCTCAGCACCGGGACCATCAAGTGCTGCTTCTTCACTATGATGTACTCGGCCCTGCGACACGTCGAAATCCGCTCCTCCCCACCGACCGAGATCCCCGTGCGAGCCAGTGTCGTGTCTAGGAGTCTAAGAGCGAGAGCAAGAGCGAGAGCGAGAACACCGAAACCATGTCGTCCACGCAAGCTGGACGAAGAGACCGCACAGCAGATTCAAGCATCCTGGCCGGCATGGGGCCACGGTCTAGAAAACCTAGTCGGATATGGCTGGTTGACTGTCAGAATCCACTGTCAGCTCGAGGGTGTTGTGTCGTTGAACAAAGGGAGAACTAGGTCGCCAAACCGTGACGTCGTAGTACGAGGAGTGAGTTTGATTTTGTCCCCTTCCCCTCCCCTCCCTTCCACGTGTAGTCTGTTGCCGCGCACACGAGCTGACTGTCACTCGATCCTAGGTCCTGCTGTGGGATACGAATGGCATGAGTTTGACGGACATGTACACCTTCGATGCGTGATGTTAGTGATTCCACTATGACAACGTCGTAAGTCTATTAATTATCCATTGTCGCCGCAACGACAAGATCCTGATACGGAGATATCTGACCATCATATCTCACTAGTATGCAGAAGATGTGTGGACAGCAATGGCTTGTCTCGGTGCTTGTACGGACCTCCATATTAGTGACGTCAATGTACGACGCGCGCCTTGTCAAGCTTTTGTCAAGCTCGCTCGGTGCTCGCTGTGCCGAGTTCCCCCCTCCTCCCTTGCTTCTCCAGGGACAACGCGAGGCACAGACATGCAGCGGACAGGGGGTCGGAAGGGTCCAGTTCCTAGAAAGGCAGGTTGTATGATACGCCACACTGTGGGGGTTCAATGCCATGCGCAGTGCATATGTTTAGGTCCAGGTTCTTCGTTTGTACATACAAGAAGTCCTGCTTGTAGGACCCTGTGCCTGGCTCTCAACCTCACCTTGATTGCTAAGTAGTAGCTGATTGGGAACGTTGTTCACTTTCAGCTGTGTTTCTCTCGGTCCACTGCATTAGGATGATTGACTTCTTCTTTCATAGAGCAACACGCATGAGTCATCCACATTGAAGAGCGTTCCCAGTGCAGCCGCTTGAAGCGACACGAACCCCTCTTCATCTAATTACTTTATTAGGAATATCGATCATATTTCGCCCGACTAACAACACAACAACACAATACAACACGGCACAGCACAGCAAAACCCGTCCTCTCCGACTCTATATTCCACCTTCCAACATGGCGCACGCAGCCCGTTTCACCATCAGACGCCACCGGCCCAGCGACCTCAGTGCTATGGCCGACATAGTCGCTCTGTGTAACACGACTGACACTCTCGCGCGCTATCTCACGCGCGATATCGACACAATGTGGGCCTCCTACCGATGGCACTGCGGCAACTTCATGCGCGCCATGGCCGCCGGACGCGGGCGATATACTTTCGTGGCTGTGTCTCGCGAACCACAACATCCAGACGGAAAAGAAGAAGACCAACGACCAGGCGAGGACAGAGAAGAAGAAAAAGAGCACGTGCTCGGCTTCATCATGTTCTCTCGACAAGGACAATCCGCAACGGCCAAGAAATGGCAAGACTCCCCCGCCGCGCAGAACGGATGGTCCTGGACCCTGGAGCGTTCCCTGATGTGGCTCGAAGGGAAATACCGCGCTATTTTCACGGGCGTGAACCCGACGGCCGATCCAGCCCACCGGGCCAATGTCGCGGGTGAGATGGGCGAAAATTTCCCCGAAGACGTGCTGCCCGAGATATGGCTCGTCGACGCGCTGTTCACGCATCCAAATTACCAGAGGAGAGGTATCGGCAGGGGGCTCTTGCAGTGGGGATTGCAGAGGGGGAGGGAGGAGCACGTGCCTGTCGGAGTCAAGGGAAGTCCTGTCGGAGGGTTGGCGTACAGGGCTTGCGGGTTTCAGAGCGTCGGTGCCACTAGGTTTGGGAGG
Organism: Phialophora tarda; assembly: GCA_016109495.1. NCBI lineage: Eukaryota > Fungi > Ascomycota > Eurotiomycetes > Chaetothyriales > Herpotrichiellaceae > Phialophora > Phialophora tarda. The sequence continues at coordinate 557,856 of JADWPL010000015.1, read as the reverse complement.
TGGTTCGATGAGTTGGAGTACGGGGGCGAGGTGCATCAGTTCTGGCTCTGGGAGCCGGAGGGGAGCGCGGAGAGGTGGGTGGAGGGGACGAGAGAGAAGAGGCTGCAGGGTTTGATGGATGGGCATGGAAACAAGCGTGACCGTGGCCGTGAGGGTGAGGCTGGAGTGGCCTGAACGGTATCATCAGAGTCATCGGGCTCATAATGGTACAGAACAGGATTGATGATCCAGACTCCGTCGCCAGAGGAACGGGCCGCCTGCTCCAGCAACCGCGCCGCCGCAACGAAGAAGATCGAATGAAGAGTGTCTCCACCGCTGTCACAAGCTGGACCATGATGACTTCGTAGGCAAGAGGTCCAGAATACAGTCCGGACGCATTGTCTTGGACGTGTCTTGCCATGATCTGCGGCTTCCCGTGCTTACTGTCGAAACCCCTTGAACACCCCTCTATCGTGTTCAAGACAATGAGTGAACCGGCTACTTTAAATCCTCTCCGGACACGACCAACATGGCTTTGGCTTCCAACTCCTTGGACCTTTCTGCCCACCATTCATCAAACAGATGAGCTCGATCTCGCACGTGTCCCGACCTGTCCCCGCCTTTGACCTCCAGCCACGTGGTGCCGTTGCCTAGATACGAGAACCGGGTCGCCTTATCCAGATAGACGTAGTCGTAGTCTTCCCACCGTGGATCCTGGAGCGTCTCGCGGAAATGGAGAGTGCTTCCCGGCCACACCGCCGCGACGCGGCCGTCCGTGGTGCCGTTTTTGTACCAGCTGCGGCATCCGTGGGCCCAGACCGTCTTCTCATGAAACTTGTCGGCGTGGAGGCACAACTCTTCAACGACCTCGGGCTTGGGCATCATGTACGCAATGTCCTGGGCCTGGATCTTCTGGATCGCCTTGATGAAATAGTCCCCCGAGGCTTCCATGGCGGGGAGGAACGAACCATTGGCGGCGCACGCTTGTGGACCGTAGAAGATGAAGTAGTTCGGCAGACCGGCGATGGCCAGTGATAGATAGCCCTTGGCGTCTGTTTAAGTATCCCTCAGGTCAGCGGTGGTTGGACGTGGGTTCGAGACTGGAATCTTGCATGGAGTAGAGTACCTTGGGCAAACTTCTCGTCACACTTATACCCGTCCGCTCCGACGAGTTCGGAGCGAGGCCCGAAGCTGACATCGAACCCCTGTACGATTTCTTAGACAGGAACCCTGTCATTGACCAGTGGTAATACTTACGGTGGCACAAATGATAGAATCCACCTCACGCTCCTTTCCATCCTTGGTCACGACGGAATGCGCGAGGACGTGATCGATGTCGCCGGTGATTACTTCGACATTGTCCTCACACAACGACTCCAAGTAATTGACGCCCGGGGTGATGCGGCGGCACCCAACTCCAAACTTGGGCGTCAGCTTGTCGATGAGTTCAGGTTTGCGCACCAATCGGTCGGCCATGACCTTTTCCAGTGCTGCTTTGGTCGTGATTTGCGTCGAGCTTCCGTCGATGAAGTTGTCAAAGAAGAAGTTGAACTCGTGCTCCATTTCGCATCTAGCTAGACGGTTCAGCGACGACCCCTTTTCTCTCTTGCCGAGTGGTCAGCAGGCAGAATTCAACTCACCGATATTGAAGCGCGTAGTCGGGATCATTGGCGAATCTTTGCTTTTCCTCTTCCGTGTACAAGGGGTTTCGGTCAGGATCGGGGTTCTTCGAACTGACAAACGGGGTTGCGATCCACGTGGGCGAGCGAACATAGGCGTCGACTCTTGTCGCATGCGGCTGGACTGTACAAAGTCAGCTTGTTGTTTTCGTCGACCCGGGCCGCGCAGCTTAATTACTCTGTGGGAGGATCTGGATGCCACTGGACCCGTTTCCGAGCAAGGCGACTCTCTTCCCCTCGGGAGACCAGCTCCGGTCGAAACGGGCGCTGTGCAACAGATCGCCTTTGAAATCCTGCAGTCCGGGAATGTCGGGCCATTTCCAAGCACTGCGAAATGTATCAGCTTTGGCCAGAATGCTTGCAACGCCTTGTTACGTACTTGAGAATCCCACACGCGTTGATGAGGACATGACAGCTGTCAGAGATGCGGCCGTTTGGCGTGTCCACCTCGAGCTCATACTGGAACTTTTGGTCGTTCCATCTCGCAGCGACAACCTTGTGTTGGTACTTGATGAACCGGTCGAGCTTGTACTTGTCCGCCAGATCGCGGAAGTATCCCTGGATCTCGTCGGTGCCGGAGTAGCTTTTCCTTTGTTCAACGGGATGCATCTTCTGGGGCTGTTGTTGTGCCACTTACTATGCCGTCCAATCTGCCTTGCCCGCGAAGGAGAACGTATAATTGTGCGAGGGAATGTCGCACGCAGCGCCGGCTGCCATGAACGTGAGCAACAATTCTCTCTTTCCTGTCGATGGAACGGGAACCTACGGTACTTGTTTTCAAACCACGTCCCTCCCACGTCCTCGTTCTTTTCGTAAACTTGGAAATCCACGTCTCGAAGGAGCTGATCCTGCCGAATCGACATATACTTTCGCGATTGCAAGGTCAGCCACCATTGTCGAACTAGACAGGATATATTTCGAAAACTCACAATCCCCGAGGCCCCAGCGCCAATACAAATCACCCGGAGCTTGCGCCGGGTGTAGATTGGAACTTGCTTGACATTGTAGTCCGTCTGGTGTTGTTTTGCGATCATGATTGAGTATTTTGCAAGCGGCGACTGTTCGTGCGGATCTGAACCAACGCTTCGAGACGCGCCCCGGAACAGCGCAGCCCTGAGGTTATGTGGTTGCCATCCCGAGGCACTGGTACAGTACATAATTTGAGTCCCCCCGGTCCCCTTATCTCCAGCTCTAATCGCCATGGAGGCGAGCCGCTGGCATACGGCGCACCGACATACTAAAATTGGTTAGACAACAAGACTCCTCCCGCTTTGGGGGTGTTCTTTGGGGGGCCGCAACAGCAGAGCTCCGCATCTGCAATTGACGACCCCGGACTCCCCGCCTTGCCAACCCTAAAACACCCGCTGTGAGAGCATTGGTGGGTCAATTGGGAAACTCGGTCCGCACGTTTTTGGCCGGGCGTGATCCTCACCTCTTCTTCGTCTCCTCTGAGCGCCATGGTGGATTGCTACAGAATATTCGCCCCTGGGCCTGTCGACCTTTGCGCTTCGGACTTCCATTCATGGAGGGCACACGTCGCTCACTAGGACGGGGGCCCACCCGCGAGATGTTCAACAACAATGATGTCCTCTGCGAAAGTCTGGTGCTCTGCGCCTTCACTGCCCATACTACCCGTTGTACAACAGGATGACATTGGAAGCGATTATCACGAACACAGCGTCAGCGACAGTCCAGCAGTTTGGGGAGACGGAGACGGTGGCACCCTTCGAAATGGGCAAGATTTTGAATGGGGTGTGCAGGTTGTCCGATAATACCAGCTCGGAAGAGAGCCTCAAGGTCGACGAAGCCTTCGATCTTCAGAATGTTGCTCACTCGAAGATTCCAACGTCCAAGCTGTTTTCATTAGGAGAGCGAACGATCATCGGTGAGTGAGGCCGATGCTCCAGTCCCTTTTGACGGCGGTCCTTCTGACAAACACAGTGACAGGAGGTGGTAGCGGCTTGGGCATTGCATTTACCACGGCCCTGCTAGAGTCAGGAGCGGACGTTGCTTGTCTCGCGATATTGCCACAGCCCGATGATGAGTCGTGGGGTAATTAGGAGACTGTGTGCGCTGGTTCGCGATCACAAGACGCTGACAACTCGCAGGTCGTGCTGAACGCATCGCGGAACGAGACTCGAGACGGCTGACCTACCACCAAGTCGATGTGACGGATCAGAAAGCGCACGCCGAGGTCGTCGAGACCATTCTTGCCACAGCGAGATACCCACTTCGCGGCGCGGTCTGCTGTGCTGGCATCACGCAGGAGATCCCAGCCATCGACTACCGGCCATCCGAGTTTCAAAAGATTCTCAATGTCAACGCCATCGGCGTCTTCATCACTGCCCAACTGTCCGCCCGCGCCTTCCTGCGGCAGAAGGTCTCGGGCAGCATCGTCCTGATTTCCAGCATGAGCGGAAGTATCGCAAACCGAGTGAGCTTGTCTTCCCACCTTGCGAGATGGACGCGTAATCTAACATTTGACGTGCCCAGGGCCTGTCCTGCGTTGCTTACAACTCGTCAAAATCGGCGGTACACCAGATGGCTCGGTCACTGGCTGCTGAATGGAGCTGCATTCCCGACGCTCCCATCCGGGTCAACTCCCTGAGTCCGGGCTATGTAAAGACGGAAATGACCGAGGAGCTCCTAAGGAACAATCCCGGATCTGGGGCCCTGTGGTTGGACGGCTGCCCGATGAAGAGGCTAGGCGAGCCTGAGGAGTTTCGCGCTCCCTTGATTTACCTCCTCAGCGACGGCAGCAGTTTCATGACAGGAGCGGATCTGAGAGTCGACGGAGGATATTGCGCTTGGTAAATATTGGTGGAAGTTCAACATTCCCCTACGAGAAGAGGATTCTGGAAGGGATACCATATCGTAGCATAGAGCCACAAGAACGAGTTTACCGCACTTGCCTCCATCTTCCGCCTTTCAAGCATGATGCGTTCGTTTACAGGTATCTGGTATGAGCATGTCCAAAGAAACACGGCAAGCTTTATCCAGCTTTTGTACTTACCCATCATGTGTAGACCATGATTAAGGCGATATACATATTTCTGCCGTAAATCTGGCAGAAATATGTCCACCTTGCCCGTAAATATTAGGAGCGAAAGTGACCCCAGAGAATTAGCAAAGACGAGGCGGATTTAAATGACCATGTACAGTATTAGGCCGCAGAGCCTATCTGATCTAATACCACAAGTCTTGGTTCACAGCGACAGCGTTCTTCTCACAGTGCTCAAGATACATCCTCCAGAAACTGAACAGGTCCATGATCTCGCGCAATGAGTTATCCGGCTCAAAAAACTCAATCGACCCTCCGACGGTGAACAGAACCTCCGTGTTGGCTTTCATGTAAAGAGTGTGGATCGTCCCTGGATTCTCGACAATATAGTCGCCCTCCTTGGCCACCCACTGATATCTGCTGCGAGTCAGCACTCTTGAAGAGCTAAGATCGTGGGGGAAAAGATATGGGACATACTCTTTGTAACCCCAGGCACCCTTGACGGTGTATCCCGTGACCGGCCCTCGGTGGCGATGTTTGCCCAGGTCGGAATCGATCGAACATTTTAGAGCAATGACATAGGTTCCCGTTTTGGCCTCGAAACGAATCGGTTTCACGTAGATGTTGCCCTGCCAGTGGTACCAGAGGGTGTCGTGGGTCGACAAGTAGTGATCCGGGACACCATACTTGTCGGCTAAGACCAGCTCGGTCTGTTCATTCTGCACGACTCTGTTGCTGATGTTGAGATTTTTGCCGAGCTCGGAAAGCGTGGCCTTTTCTGTCAGCACCTGGACTGCTGTGGCCATGTTGGTATCTGTCTTCTCTTTTGCAACGCCAGTAGGAGATCGAAAACTGGGAGACTTTCGGGATGGTCTATTGTCACAGCCCGCGAATGTCGCTGGTATACTTCCTGACCATCGCTTCCTCGCATATATATGCTCACCCCCCGGCTCAATGCATTGTCTGGATCGGTCATGTGATGCCGTAATCCTCATCAGGAAGAGCGGTCCGACCCAGGGGCTCCTTGAAGTCAATATTCAACCTGGCGTCTGCCTTCTTTTTGCCACCTTTAGTGACGGCCAGCAATGGGCAGACGCCTAGCGTTGGACTATCCCTTCTTGATAAGGTCCCGACGCGGAAAATGGCCAAGCTCAAGGCCTTGTTGAGGTGGTCGAGGCAGCAGAGGCGCACCGACTTTCCCAATTCGCACATTTTCAGCGCCGGTGGGCTTGGTCTGGGGAACTCTCGCTTTACTCTTAATTACCCCAGAGTCAAAAGAAGTCCTAGTTGCACTGTGTGGGGCGTACCAGTCACTCTTGCCATAGCTGTCGCGATTCGACCGCCCTTGAGTGCTGGCTGTATACTGATAACAAGTATAAGATCTTTAGGCGGCCAACAGGCCATAATACCATCAATCCCAACTTTGGAACAAAGTGGTTTTGGCAGGATAGACCAAGTCCTTTTTCTTTCCGGAAAATATCATTCACTCCTCCTCAAGACTGATAAGTCCCTGCCCAAGGTGCGGCATCAATATCCTACGAGATCGTCAACATGTATTCGTGGTTCGGCTCCGGTCGAAAGCTCCAATACTGGATCACCGCTCACTGTCTCAACGCATGGATCCTTCTCGGATATGATCAAGGAGTGTTCGCCGGCATCCTGCAGAGTGCCGACTGGCACGCCCAGTTCAACAACCCGAACGACACCCACATTGGCATCATCGTCGCGTGCTTCGATCTGGGATGCTTCCTGGGATGCTGCTGTACGCTTTTCACCCCTTCATTACCCATGCTCCCTTATTTTTCTAATAAGCATGGCAGTCAGTTTCTTTCTGGGCTCAAGAATCGGCCGCCTCAGGACCATGTGGTGGGCTGCGCTGGTGATCAGCGTCGGCGCGGCGATCCAATGCTCAGCCTTCCACGTTGCCCATCTCGTCGTCGGTCGAATCCTGACCGGCGTCGGCACCGGCATCAACAGCTCCACGGTGCCAGCATACCAGGCCGAGCTCTGCCCCAAGCACCTCCGTGGGCGACTCCTTTCGTCACAATTGCTGGTCGTCGGCGTCGGGATAACCATTGCCTAGCAAGTTCTTTGATCCAGAGGCAACAGATAATTTGTACTGACAGATGGCACAGTTGGTTCGATTTTGGCATGTCGTACGTGAGTGGCTCGATGGCCTGGCGCTTACCTCTGGCCATGCAGATCGTCTTCTCCTTGATCGAAATGGTCAGCGTGCTCGGTGTTCCCGAGTCGCCCCGATGGCTCTACACCGTCGACAGGCAGGATGAAGCCGTCAAATTGCTCTGTCTGGCAACCGGCCAACAGGAGGACTCGGCTATTGTGCAAGAGCAAAAGGCGGAGATTATGGAGGCCATGCAGTTGGAAGAGCTGGGTGGTCGCACGACGTGGAAGACGCTCTTCACACAAGACGAAGTTTGCACCCGCGAAAGAGTCTTGCTGGCCTTTGGATGCCACGTAAGTATTATTGATTACCCGTCCAATTTCGTTCGTGTTGGTTGACATCTGCTGCCAGTTTATGAATCAGATGGGGGGCATCAATTTGGTCGTTTATTATATTCCTTCTGTGCTCGTACAGAACGTCGGAATGACCCCGAAAGTCGCCCAAATCCTGGGAGGATGGTGAGCGAAATTCAAGCCGCCTGATCACATTATGGAGTGTTTCACTCGCCCTTTCTAACATATTACAGTATCAACATGAGTCTGATGATCGGCTCGGCTTTCCCAAGCTTGATGCTCGACCGAATGGGTCGGCGCAAGACAATGATGATCGGACTTTGCTTGGTCGGGGCGTCGATGGGCATGATCACGATCCTATTAGGTGTAAGTCCCCTTGTCTTTCCTTTCTACAGCAGTCTCCCGGGATCTAGCCCTTGTTGAAAGTTCATCACAATACTAACATGCGGCACTGATAGGTTGGAGGCAAGGGCGCCTCGTCGGCCTGCATTGCTTTCTTTTTCACCGTAAGCCCCCTTTCTCGGAAACGAGGGTAAAACTGACGGAAATATCAGTACATAATCACCTTCGGCGGGTCCGTCAACTGTGTCCCCTGGGCTTACGCACCAGAAATCGTCCCCTTGGAAGCGCGCACCAAGGGTGTCGCAGCGGCGACCTCGTCGAACTGGCTCTGGAACTTTCTCGTCGTCATGATTACTCCAAGTACGAGAACAAGTTCTAGTTGGGGCGATACTCACTAACAACAAACAGTCATCATCAATCGTCTGCAATGGAAAGCCTACTTGATCTTCACCATCACAAATGTATGTAGTCCTTCTGGCCTTGATGAAGTTGATGGGCAGAGTGGCTAATGTCGACACGTCAGTTCGCCTTTGTCCCGCTAATGTTTTTCTTCTACCCAGAAGTCAGCAATAAGAGGTGAGTCCACTTTCGTATCCCCGTCGAAATAGCTCTCGAGGAACGCATCACTACTCTCCAGGCATGCTGACTCTTTCGATTGCACTGAAGTCTCGAGGAGATCGACTTTATGTTTTCCAACAAATCGACAGGCTTGCCGTTCCGCAAGAATCACGCTCATAACCATGCTGAGCACGGGGCCACCGTTGCGAAGAACAAGGAATCTGATATGTCTAGTGAAGAAAAGGTCGTTACCACTCTCATTGAGAATGCGGCCAAGTAAAGGTCGAGCCATACACGCTTGTACCTTCCATCGAGGCTCCGATGAATGGTGGTAGCCCAATTCGAAATGACCCGACCCAGCATTGGTTGCCCGTGGGGCACAAAGGGAGGCGTCCGTGGGCTTCTGGTGAGAATAGTACTGTAGAGCCCATGGAAGAGAGAAAGAATCGTAATTATATCTTCGCAGCGCAATGTCGCATTGTGGTTTCCCCTTTCCCCTCTTGTTCTGCTGTAGTGGCGTCGGATTCTGCCACAAGTACCTAATTAACCCCTCCCCCGGGTTCGGAACGCATACGTACCGGTACGGCCACTCGATAAGGCCGAGCATAACCCTAATTGCTCCACTCCCCCGGACTTCGCTTCGGCTTCGATCTGGGGATCTCATTGCCAGGGCACGCAGGGCAAGGGTCCAGGACCTCCAAGAGTAATTTCTCCGTTCATGTCAATACACGAGCTCCGCATATGTCCCCTGTTCGACACCAAGTTCTCTTAAAACCTCACTACTGTTGCCGTGCTCTCAATCGCCATGGACACACCATCCATTCGTCGCACACGATCCGGATGCACGACCTGCGTCAAGAGAAAACGGAAATGCGACGAAATGCTTCCGCGCTGCTCTGCTTGTGCCCGACTCAACCGAGACTGCGACAGAACCAAGAACATCCGGTTCAAACACGTTACTGTATCTGATATGCTGAACCCCCAGCCTCGACCTAATGACAACACCGAGAACATAGGCATGACCCTACCTGCCGAAACAGACTCCGGCGATGATGTCGCTGCCGTGCCATCTCCAGCTGGAAGAGCACAAGCACCCTTCGCCACCTCACCACGACGAGGACTATTATCACCGCATAAGTCGAGTGTCGTGGATGGGGTGATAACTCGTCGAGCTGGAAATTTGACAGGCGGCCAGTGTAGTATTAGCAGTATGGAATAATGCCACCTCCTTGCCCGTCCCCATACTGCCCATTGATTCTGATTCTCGGTCTTCAGATGCGTCTTGCGACCCCCAAGGAAGCTGGCATACCTCGTTTCCCCCACAGGTATCACCTCTGACCGCAGCTTCCACACCTAGCGACTTCCAGGTGGCCACCAACCATCCACGCTCTCTCTCTGTGGCAGAAGCGGAAAGAGACGCCAGAGTGCTTGAAGACGACACCCACCTGATCGGTGATACCTCTGTGCAGCTCTCGACTTCATCCGAGATGACGCCTTGCGACCTAGAATGCAACTTCCTTTCCGTGTTTGAGGGACTGGACTTCTTGTTCCCGGAAGAAAGTCAAGACGTCTCGCCACACACGCCGCGCCCGGAGCCATTCACCAGTGCCGTCGACATCGAGCTCCTCAAAGTTCACCTCGAGGAGACTGGGCCTTGGATCGAGGCGTGCGACAGTGCTCGCCATTTCACCGTGGTGGAGTTGCAGCACATGATCGTGTGTCCGCCGTTCAGGTCTGCGGCCCTCGCCCTGGCGGCCAAGTTCAAAGAGTGTACGGATCCGACGTACCCGGCGCACAAGTCGCTGGATCTATGCCAGAAGGCTGTGCGCCAACTCATTCGGTGCCTGCCGGCCGACGACTACACGGGGGTCCTCGCCGCCGCGGTGCTGTTGTTTGTCTACGAGTTGGTGACCGTCAGCCTGGTCGACTGGCGCCGACATCTGCAGGGTTGTGCAACCCTTTTCGCGTCACGCGGTTGGAACGGCTCGACCGGCGGCCTTGTGGGCTCGTGCTTTTGGGCATATGTGCGATCTGGTAATTATTACATTATAGAGTGCCTTCCGTCTTTACCAGGTCAGCTGATGGGTGACCTGATCAGATATCTGGGCCGCTTTTTGCAGTGACTCGGTCACGATCATCCCTCCAGACGAATGGTATGACGACAACGTCGGCCTGTTGGACCAGAAGAACCAGTCGCCGGATGACCATGTCCATACCATGCTATGGCTGTTCGCGCAGGTCATCAACTTTCTCGCTCGGCGCGCGGCAATGGACGAGATCACCAAGCGCCAACAATGGGAAGAACTGTTTGACCGCCTCACACTCTGGGCGACCCTGGGCTCCGCGCAGACAAAACCAGTCGTCGACATCGACGTTTGCGACGACAGAGAGAACACGAAACGAGCAGGAGCGGCCGGAGACTGCTTTCCCACAATCATCTTCTCGAACAGTTCCTCAGGTCGGTACCGTCTCCTTTATACTCACTCACTCCCCCAGCGCTGAACGGGCGTACAGTCATCGCATGGTACCAGTACCACACCGCCCTCGTTCTTCTCCTCGAAGTGCCGGACTCCCCGAGGTACGACGGCTCGGTCGTCTCAGACATGATCATCAACCATGCTCGCAAGACGTGCGGCATCGTCCAATCCAACCCGACTTCTCCCTGTCTGGTCAATGCCATCCAACCAATCTGGATCTGTGGCCGAAACCTGCGGTCGGCCGACGAACGGTTCACGGCACTGAACATGCTGTCCAAGATCCAGAAACAGACGGGATGGAAATGCGGATGGCGGTCGAAATCTCTGCGCGATCACTGGGGCCTCGTCTGAGAGGGGGAACGTTTCCAACCACTACTACGAATACGAGAGTTTGACAATCTAAAACTAATCATTCATAATTACCATTACGAACACAGAAGGTAGAAGAAAGGAAGAAGGAATACCAATCATTTAGTAAAAACTAGAAGTAAAGTATATACTGTTTGATACCTATTAGAGGTTTTGGTATAGGAACAGTGGTAGTGTTTATCTTCAATGGCGTATTTACTAACCCTTGACAGTATATCGACCCCTAACAATATGCCTACCTTCACCTAGCTTTTCATCGCCGTATACAGAGTAGGAGGGAGGACGTAAATCGTCTCCAAACGCCGAACGCGTCTCGGGCTATACCCGTATCGCGACGGTGCCACAGAAGGTTCAGAATCCCGCTGGGTGACTGTAGGTGGGTATCCAGGCGTTGTCCTGTTTCTTTGCTGCTCGCGCGACTGTCGTATATCAATAATCAAGTGCCAGCCAGTCATGACTATGATGACTTCGCCGTCAAATGTGTGGGCCTTGTGGCCTGGAACCAAGCATACAAACAAACCCTCGAGTAACCTTCCCAGTCACATTTACTGTACTCATCTTTCTGTGCAGAGGCATTGACAGGCTCTGGTTTGTTCGGCGAGACTAGGATACCGCAACCAGTTAATTACTGGTCTATCTCATTTAGCCACCGTTGCTGGAGCTCTTCATTCTCGGAGATGAGACAACATGGCCTATAGTATCTACAGGTCCTGCTGTTGCAAGTCAAGACACAACAGTAAGCTTTCCCGGTTGAATCATGATGCCCTGTTGAGACCACTGTTTACTGAGAACCGGAATCAACCAGCTACTGGGTTACATCAGCGATTTTGTGTGAACTTCCCGCATTAACGATTTCAGCAAACGCTGACACGCCCACGACCTGAAGCGCGCGAATCTCTCAGCGAAACGAGAATACCCATAGCAATCACCGTTAGAGATTTCCAGCTTCCAATCCATGACCGATAGCCTCGGCTTCCTTACTTTGGTTACTTTGGGAATCGTCGGAAAATATCGCCCAGCTTGTCTAACGGTGCAGCCATGAGTCCAGCGACAGTCTCGAAGGGAGGCTTGTCCGGAGCGGAAGGATGACTGCGCGTGGGCACAAACATCTTGGTTCTCTCGAAACTTTTCGCCATTTGCGAAGAGTTACCATCGGGGATCGCTTTCTCGAGCTTTGGAAGGTCGTCGGTCTCTTCTTCCTCGATGTGTTTGCCGAGGACGTCCCAGAGTGACTTGATGGTTGGTTCGAACTCCTTGTCCGTGGGAGCCAGGCCCTGGAATTTGTACAGCAGTTGTTTGACCTATTGTCACGGCGAATTCGTCAGCCTCAATCCGCGCACCAAGAACACCAGTGTGTCATGTCGCAATGGCACAACAGACTGGACGAAATACCTTGTTGTGGCCGTCTCGATCCTTCTGAGCCAATTGCTTTCCCTCGTCGCCCAGGTGCTCCTCCATGGCTGGATAGACGACAAGTTCCTCTCCGATGGAGTGACGAGCTAACTCCCAGGTGAACTGGTTCTGCCAACGGATCTTCGACTCGGTGTCCGTGGCATTGAGAATGTTGTTGTAGTATTCCTTCAGTTCTGCATGGTCGTGTTTGATTGCGGCGGACACGGTCCCTGCATTGGCGGACGACATGTTCGCGGTTGCGGCGTTGGCTTTGTTGACGGTATCTTGGCCCAGTGTGCTCTGAAAGCGGCTCTGGGAGAGCGGCAGTATGCTGCTTCTGACATCCAGTCGGCGAGGATAACGGGGAGAGGCGGCAAATGCTCTGAACAACGGTCGAGTAGCGGCCATGCTGAGTACAGTCAAATTAACGGGTTGTGGCAGTGTGAAAGGTGAGGAATTCGAACCTCAGCTACTCGTGAGTAGAAGATGAATGCCCGCGTGCGACGTCAGGGTCGAACTGGTCGGTCGCGGATTCAATATCCGCCTCCCTACCCCAGCTTTCCAGACGCCGACGCTGCTCGATGAGGATGCGCGCATGTGCTCTGGGAGTAACAGAGGGATGGAGTTCCCACCAATAGCAGTTTACGTTTTGTAAGCCGTTCTGATGCTGGATCCTGGCATCGTTCGATCGTGACCAGGGTCTGGCGGAAGGTGACTGCGTGGGTGACACGAGAAGCTGCAGGCACGCAACACGTCACACTGACGGGGTGAAGTCTCACCGACGCGGTGGACGTAAAGCGAGCGGCATTTCGCAGTCCAACGTCTGGACTATCACGAACTCTCTATTGGAGGACGTCCGCAGTGTCATCTCACATGCGAGGAGACTGTATCCGCCCTGGTCGCAGAGGGGGTTCCTTCTTGGCACGCCGGATTTGTGAATCCATGACAGCCTCACCTCGCTTCCAGAACTGCAGGCTCCTGCCCAAACTTCCATCCAACGACGCGCAGTCTACCGTCACACTTGCCATGGATACAACGGATTCCGTATCCGCGCCCTTTCTAGAACGTCGGCTTTCTGTCATTGCAGTCGAATACCGCACGAGTAATTCGCCAGGAAATCGAGTCCGCATCGCGCGCCTTCTGCACCCAGTGACGGATTCATGCAACGCGAGGTCCACCGATTCCCCTTTTCCGCGGTAAGTGACGTTGGGAACTGCTGCGGTGAGCCACGGTTGTAAGAGCCCGCACTTGCCTGTATTTATTTCCCGTCCTCGCTCCATATCCTTGCTCCTTCGCTCTTCTCGTCCCACTAAATCTGTCCTGAAGTTTGGTGAGAGCCTTGTTCGAATGACCTCCGACGTCACAGCAGGCGAGATGGCAGCACACCCCGTTCAGGCTGTCGGGAAGGCCATCGGTAAGATGGGCGGCGATCCTAGAGCTCTCCAACGATCCTCGCTCTTTCAAGGTGCAAACGAAGGCCCGGCAGTCGTTGCGGCCAAATTGACGGGTGTCAGCGAAGGAGGAAAACGCGCCGATGACGGGCCCTATTTCACCAACAACGAGGGTATCCCGTTCCCAGATGCATCTCACAGCAAGACTGTCGGAGGCATTCCAGTCGCGTCCGACACGTTCCTCTTCCAGAAGCAGCAGCACTTCAATCGATCCAAGCTCCTCGAGAGAATGGTCCATCCTTGTAGGCAGAATCACTGAGCTTGCTAGGATCGTCCCCACTAATCACACACAGGCGGTAGCGGTGCCTTTGGCTACTTCGAGACCACCAAGGATGTGTCGCACTTGACAAAGGCCAACTTCCTGAGCGGCTCCGGCGTTCAGACACCCGTCTTTGTCCGCTTCTCAACCGTCACCTTGGGGCGAGAATTTCCCGACCTGGCTCGCAACCCTCGAGGCTTTGCTGTCAAGTTCTACACGGGCGAGGGCAACTACGACATTGTCGGCTTGAATTTCCCCGTCTTCTTCTGTCGTGATCCCATCCAAGGTCCGGACGTCATCCGCTCCCAAGCCAGACGACCCGACAACTTCCTGCTGGACTACAATGCCACGTTCGACTTGCTCGCCAATACACCCGAGGGCAACCACGCCGGAATGATGTTCTTTTCCGACCACGGTACGCCGCAGGGCTGGCGCGCCAATCACGGTTACGGCTGCCATACCTTCAAGTGGGTGAACAAGAACGGCGAGTTCGTGTACGTCAAATACCACTTCCTAGCGGACGGAGGACAAAAGCAGTTCACTCGTCAAGAAGCCGTCAAGTTGTCTGGAGAGAACCCCGACTATAGCAAGGAAGAACTTTGGCAAGCCATCGAGAACGGCGAACCAGTCTCTTATGCTGCTCACGTCCAGATCATGAAGCCAGAAGAGGCTGACCCCCAGAAGTTGGGCTTCGATCCATTCGACGTGACCAAGGTGTGGCCCAAAAAGCTATTCCCCCTCCACGAGTTCGGAAAGCTTCATCTGACCAGAAACCCGGAGAACTGTAAGACCAGGCGTGCATGCCCTGGTATGCAAGTATTAAACAAAGAAGCACCGCTAACAAATGTCCTAGACCACCGGGACGTCGAACAGGCGGCCTTCTCCCCTGGCAGCATGGTCCCTGGCATCGAAGACAGCCCTGACCCACTATTGCAATTCCGCATGTTCTTCTACCGCGACGCCCAGTACCACCGCATCGGCGTGAACCTGCACCAAGTCCCCAGTAAGTTCTCGGTGCCTTTCCTACCATAGCAAAGCACCACGCAACACGGCAAGCTGACCACACTCCTTCTCCGCACAGCAAACTGCCCCTTCATGGCCGGATCGTACGCCTCGCTCAACTTCGACGGGCCCCTGCGCGTCGACGCCAACCACGCCAAAAACCCACAGTACGCGCCCAACAGCTTCGTGGACAAGTTCCGGCCCGACACGGCCGAGGCGCCATACAAGGTGGGCGACAACATCGTGTCGCGCAAGTCTCACTTCTACCACGAAGGCCGCCCGCTCACGGAATACGATCAACCGCGCGATCTGTACGAGAATGTCATGACCGAGACGCAGCGCGCGCATCTGCACGATAACACGGCCGTCATGCTGAGCCACGTCAGCGAGCCCGTCATCCAAGCCAAGTACCTCGCCCAGCTGTATAAGATCACACCCGGCTACGCGCAGGCAGTGTACGATGGGCTGACGAAGAAGAAGTTCGAATTCAGCGAGGTCGAGGAGCGGGCCCAGGGAATCGAGAAGGCCGGCCATTACGACAAGTTTAGGCCCACGCAAGCGAGCGAGCGCTTGGTCGGCTTGCCTGCGACGGGGGTGTATAACAGCGTAGCTGGTGGGTTGTAGGGAGGGTCAATAAGTGATATGGAGCGTATTGTCGCATAGTATGGTATGACTCAATAACTAAGTGAGTGGATGAGTGATGACAGGATGAGAGGAAGATCGATGAGTGGGCGAACGTATGCATGCATGTATGCCTATATGCATATAGTTCAAAGCACTGAAGGCCGACAGAGCATGTTGTATTAACCCATGAGATACGCACAGTCAAGAAAGTCGTGCAAATCACTTGTACCTACCGTGTTTGACTGACGCGGTGCATCCGAGTTACGGAGCAAGGGGGACCGAGGACGGAGTACAGGAGGACTAATTACATCCCAAGCAAAACAGCGAGGGGAGAGTACAGATGCTGTAATTACCCAGATATTGTACTGTACTGTAGGATACTGCCCTATCCGAACGAGTACGGGTGCGGGTGCGAGTGCGAGTACCATAGATATGTGAACTGTGGGAACTGTGACCAAACGGGATGAGATGAGCGAGACAGATGCGTTAATACTTTACAGACCCGTCGCATGTGTACAGCGTAATGGGTACAGAGTACAGAGTACAGAGTACAGAGTACAGAGTACAGAGTACAGAGTACAGAGTACAGAGTACAGAGTACAGAGTGCAGAGGATAAGTATAGAGCATAAGTATAGAATACAGATTGCAGAGGATAAGTATAGAGCATAAGAATAGAGCATAAGAGACCAGAGTCACTTTTTACCTGGGTATGGAGTATATTAAAACCTTAGGTAGGGTATAAGCACCATGATCATGTACAGTACCGCATGTACCATGGTCACCGGACTATGTATGGTATGTAGGTATGATCAAACATTCTCCCGCACCGCCAGCCGGAAAGATTGTTGCGCAACCACCTTGGAAGGCATGATGTGCATTGAACAGTCAAGTTGAATTTGAACTTCATCTTCAGTTTGGGATTATAAATCTAACGTCGGTTTGAATTTGAACTTGAATTCAACCGAAGACTGAACTTGAATTCCAACTTCAAATTACTTGTCCCCTTCTGTGTAGGGATATATGTAGCCTGATGTCCCTCTCGACCGCCGACATTATCAAAACTACAAGGTAGACCAGACCAGACCAGGAAATGCACATCACACTCCTGCAACACGAGAAGGCCGTCTCGGCGTAAGAGGCAGGGTGGTCGCGCTCTCGACGTCCGAATCTACAGCCGAAGCAGTCACGACGGTGTCCCCCGTCTTGGATCTCTCGCTCTTAACATCCCTCGCGTCGAGGTCGCCGCGCTGGCTCTGGTCCGCATGCGCCAGCGCGACGACCTCCTCCGGCGGAGCACCGGGCGAGGGGGGCGCCGCGCGCGGCACCTTCTTCAACTCGACCCACACGATGCACACGGCGACGTAGACGCACCAGACGATCCCGCCGACGATGCCGTACGCGATCTTCCACCCTTGTTCGCTCCGATCCCGGCCTGGCAGAGAACCGGACAGTCGGAAACCCAGACCGCCGTCGATGATGCCGAGCATGAGGCTGACGCGGCCCATCCAGAGGTGGATGTGCATAAAGGCCGCGACGCGGGGCACTGCGGCGTGGAACCAGTGCAGTTTCAGGAGCGGTTGGACGACCAGCATCGCGAGCACGATGTAGCCTACCAGAGCGTGGTATCGGTCCAGCGTGTGGAGCTGCGAGCCCATCCAGAACCCCAGACCGACGCACACGATGTACAGTGCCAGGCCGAAGGCTTGGATCGCGGCATGGACCCAGACGATGTGGCGGTGCGGCCAGACCTTGATGATGATTCCGCCCAGCGGGAAGACGAAGAGGAAGGCAATGGCGCCGAGGACGGCGTGGGCGATCTTAGCGTCCTCAAAGGGGCCGGCGGCGGATTCGCTCGTCGAGGCGTGTGCGGCCGGATGGGTAGGGGCGTTGATTGTTCCAAAGGTGGCGTTGGGCTTCGTCGTCGTGAGCCATGGGGATGAAGCCCCGGGGATGGGTACGGTGGGGGTAGCCGGCGATGCGTACTGCGTCTGTGCCAGGACCAGTGTATCTGTAGGGCATGTTAGCTGCCTAGTGGCTCCTTGGCGGGTTCTAGGTAGGGGGACGTGCCATTGACGGATAGAGTTTTGGTAAATAGGTCGCGGGCAAATAAACCTTGGAGAGCACTGAGCAGCAGGAGCGCTCTCATCACCGGTCTCGTAGCCATGATGCCTCGACACAGGGCTGCGCGAGGCGACGAAGCTGAGACTGAGTCGTTGCAGTGCAGTGTGCAGGTCTCAGTAGCAGCACAGCAGCCATGGGAGCAGGCGAAGCTCGTATTCAAGCTGGCGGCAGGCTGGGACAAAGGAGCATTGATGTTCGCAGAGTTCCATTGTAGACATGTCTCAAATAGGAAATGCACATCTGGCTGGAATGTCCGACGCATGCTCCAAGCAACATCCTTGACGCATTGTTCTCCTATACGCCCGGACCAGCAGGAGGACCTGGCCTCCACGTTTTCAACGCTCGCTGTTGTCCTTGCCTGCGAATGCATGCCGTCTTTACCGGCCGTCGCTCGAACTTCTCCATTTCCCTGAAAGCTCACCATTGTCCGTGCTTGCAAATGCTTGCCGTCTCTGCCGACCGTTGCTTGTCCTTTGGGCCCACGCTTAGGCGCACGGTTGTGGGTAGCCTGGTTTCGGGAAGCTTTCACCTGACCAGTGTCCCGTTTCTCTCCCACCATTCCGCCCAGTTGACGACCTTCCTCTCTCTCCTGGCCTCTTCGGCTGCAAACACAACAGCATGACTCAGGATAATCTCTTCCAGATCACATCCCACCAAGTCTCTTTGTGCTTGAGCGACGTTCATTGTTCCCGCATCGACGTTCTGTACAGCTTGGACAAAGGCACCGGCGAGACCCCAGTCGCCACCACCATGGCTCTTCTCCACTTCGGGAGCTTGCTTGGGGATGTCATGCACCGTGGTCTTGCCATCGGCAAATGTGTGGACAGTGATGACGTGCGAGTCATAAGTGATTTCTCCCAAGGTGCCGTATATTCTTCCACGACGCTCGCACTGCGATTGTGTTGGGTAGGTCATGTGGAACAACGCCCTCTTTGGCCCGCGACCGAGTTCTTGGCCGGGTAGAGGGTCTTCATCCCAGTCCATTGCCACAATCTGGTCATCCACAACATTGTTGTCTGACTCGTACACACAGCGGCCGTACCAGCTTCTGATTGCGATAACATCATCTGGCGTAGTGTCTTTGTCGTAGTCTTCACCGAGCTTCTGCATTAAGCGGTCTTCACCGGCACTCCAGCCTTTGGCGGAGACAATGTCTTCAATCTCCGGGACCACGATCTTGAGCGGCCAGCCAGTATCCTTCTCCGCCCGAAGCCATTTGTCGCGGTAGATTTTCTTGGCAGAATATATGCAGTCCGGCTCGGCTGGGCAAGAGAGGCAGTTTGTTGCAGCTCCCGCAGCTTTCGGCTTCCTTGCTCGTCGGAAATGGGTGATAGCCCCGTTGCTTGAGATGGTGGACGGCAGATGAGGGGTCTCGCCAGTCAGAGCGCTAGGTGAGCAGAGAAGCCACAGAATGAAATCAATATCGTGTCCGGATTTTGTGAGCAAGGAGCCAACGCCCTCAGGAGTCAGTCGTCGCCAGTTTCCGCGCACATATGAGTGGGAGAAGTGCCACCAGCCGATCGGCTCTGTGTGCTCAATCGAGACGATCTCGCCGATGACCTGATCCGATGTCAATAACTTTCGCAGCAGAATATTGTGAGGCGAGTAGTGCAAAACATGTCCAATCGACACCACTTTCGGCGGAAAATCCGACAGGGCTGCAGAGATGGAGAGACAGTCTGATAGTGATATTGCCAGCGGCTTCTCGCATAGGATATGGAGATTGAGTGGCGCAATGGCTCGAATGATGGGAGCATGGCTTTCGTCTAGCGTGCATATGAAAACACCAGTGATGGGGATATATCCAGGTTCAGGGCCAGCCCTGTCTGCTTGCTCCCTTCGTTTTGTCTCCCATGCGATCCATTCTTCCCAGTCACCGAAAGATTGGCCCTGCGTGGGCTGGCCGTCTCTTCCCCAGATGTACCTCCTTCCGAACTCTTGACGCTTGAATGGGTCGATGTCTGCTACTGCTGCGATCTGGCCGGAGGTGGAGGCTTCCACGGCGCGAGCGTAGGCATGTCCGCGAGACCCAGCGCCGATAACGAGGAACTGCGGCGGCGGCGAAGGAGGTCCGATGGAGCCCATGGTGGTGGGTGATGGTCAAGCCACGAGGAAGGTGCCTCCTCTCGTCCTTCTCTGGGGCAGGCAGAGGGCTATATGCCCACCCTGAACGGAGTAGGCCGCGTGGTAACATTGAGCTGAGGCCACGATAGCCGTTGTAACACGACTCCTGTCGGCTCTGATTGGCCAGCCACTACGCGCACCGCAATCACATCAGCCTCACCATCAAATGAATTCCCAAAGATCAATGACAGGAGCCTGGGTGTGCTACGTGACACATTCTGACATTTTCAAGCCGGTAACACGTCAAGGCAGCAACGTAAAAACACGGGCGCAGACATACGTATCAAGCTGGGATGGGTTCTGGTCATTCTGTGCAGCTTCAAGGACCCATTGAATTAACACGAGGGATCCCATGCTAATCTTGTCATGAGGATTCTGATGACCTTGATACAGTCTTCTCCAGGCTGCCGAAATAACCACTTGTCTGTGTCGAAATAAACACATGTCCGCGTCAATGGAGAAATACGACGCTGCCCCTCGTCGTCTCATCGCAAACCAACCCCGCACAGAGAAACATCGTATAGGCGGATTCTACTCGCGAATCAGAGTCGACCCGAGGCATTCGATTCGGCTCTTGGTGAAGTCATCGCAGAAGGTGCAAGGGAAGAGCTTGTGCGGAGAGCACCAGCTCTTCTGGGTTTCATTGGCGGAATCAAGCCTTCGTGATTTTTCATTGGTTCTCAAAAGCGAGGACAGCCGAATTGTCGATTGCTGAGAACGTGAAAGACTTTTCGGCTGGTTTCTGAAGTGCTGCGCATATGAAAGGCGTCGATTCCTACTGACATAAACTTCACATCTCACCCTTGAAGTTGAGCAATAGGGAGCTCTCTCTGAACACGCCGACTACATTTCTACTAGATCTAGTTTGCAGCTCTGAAAAGCCATCACCATGTCCACGCAGATAGGAATGGGCGCGTGCTGCCTCTCCGGCGCCGTCCACGAAGGCACCCCGCAAGGCCGCGAAGACACCATCGGCGGCCTGCCCACCTACATTGCCGAACCCAGCGACAAGTCCACTGCCAAAACGGTAGTCTTCATTGTCGACATCTTTGGCTGGAAGTTCAAGAACGTCAGACTTCTGGCGGACCAATACGCCAAAGCAGGCTTCTACTCCTACATCCCGGACGTGCACGAGGGCGACTCCCTTCCCATCGAGTTCCTGCAGAGCGTTGAACCACCGCTCAAGACGAAAGAGCAGGAAGGCATTATTGACAAGGCGAAAGAGACGGTGGATGTTATGGCGACGCTGGGACCTTGGCTGGCGAAGCATAGAGAGGCTGTCGCGGAGCCGCTTATTAGTGGATTCATTAATACCGTCAGGACTATCCCTGGCACGAATAAGATTGGAAGTGAGTACTCATTCACGGACGCAAATCGAGGATATATTTATGGTGGGAGTGTATGCTACTGACCTCGTTTTTCGTCTTTAGCCATCGGCTTTTGCTGGGGCGGACGCTACAGCATTCTCCAAGCCCACGCCCGGAAAGAAGGCCAGATTGGCGGTGTCGACGCCGCCTACGCGTGTCACCCATCCCTTCTCTCGATTCCGGCTGACTTGATACCCGTCGCGAAACCCACTTCCATTGCCGTCGGCGAAAAGGACAGTTTACTGGATATGAAGTCGGTGGACCAGATCAAAGAGGCACTGGACAAGACCGGCGTCCCCACCGAGGTGAAGGTGTATAAAAATCAGGTGCACGGGTTTGCGTTGCGGAGTGACTGGAGTAGTGATGAGGACAAGAAGGCGATGGATGATGCAGAGAAGCAAGGGATCGAGTGGTTCAAGAAGTATCTCTCTTGAGGATTCGGTGAGCAGCTGAGATGGTGTAACAGATAGTTGCACCAACCTGTTCACGGGCCAATTCAAGAACGGAAACTCACCGAGGAATCGCTGTTCCTCCCTATTTTAAACCTACCACAATACATGTCCTAACCGAGGCCACCTGCTTCTCGCATATTGTTGTTTCTTAGCCTAGTTAAGGGCTCCTGAAAAGACTGTGTCGGTTTGCACCTTCTCCATGTCGCAGACAAAGATTGCATTGGTATTCCAGTCCCTTCATCGAGGGCATCTGCCCTGTAATATATGCATTGAAGCAGTTGGAGAGCGATCCAACAGCCTGGTCAATTTAGGCTGGCGAGCATACGCTCAGGGCTCCCTATTTTGCGGCGGTGGGTAGGATCCTAGGACGCACGGCGTGAGCCGCGGTGCTTCCGACGTGGCCTTGACCTGTTCAGAACGTTCAAAGCCGCCAAGCAGATAGGGCCCACAGTACCTAGGTAGGTAACGAGGGCGGACTTGACACTCAATGGCTCCTCATCATGAAGAAGTTGCCATTATATGGTGCCTCAACCTAGGACTATGGGCACAAAGCCAGCGTGCCAAACACGAGATGGCAGCCTCGCGCAGACGTCATGCCCCTTACCGAAATCCTCGGAGCTCTGCTTCTGCTGCGACATCGAGTTGAAGATGTCAGAAGGGGGTTGCCGGCTATCTACTCGGCAGTATTCCGTCCATCTTGGTGGTCATCAAGGCGGGACCTCAAATCACTATACGCCGCGTCTCTTCTTTGCCATGGGGCGAAAATACCGACAGCAACCCTCGGCTGATGCCAAAAGGCTTCGACTGGGTCGAACGGATATGGTAGCTGCTCTTGCGGCCGTCATCGTCTTGCTCGCTGTGCCTTCTTGAGCGTTGCAGTAGCGTAGCGTTGAGGAAAGAGAGCGTCCGAGAGACTAGAACGCTGACTTCAGCCATAGATGTGATGCCAGACACTGGTCTCTACAAGAGAGAAATCGAGATTCCCAGCGCGTTTCTTCAGTGAAGCTCGTGCACGGCTTTTTGACTTCACTATTTGTAAAGACGCAACACTGCCGGTGAACGATCTGGCCAAATCTGCGCTGTTCTGTGTGAGAGGGTTCCATCATGAGAATCAGCAGCATGTGCCAATAGCGCAAAGCATCACACCACTCGCAAGATGAGCTGTTATCTCCAAGTTGCTGGCCTGGATCAACTCCCCACGTGGAGTCTCTAGCGCCTCTTCATCTTGCAGATAAGCTTCCCCGTCAAGAGCAAGACTTCGCGATGTGGGGTTCCCGAAAGGCTTAGCAGAGTCAAACTACGTTAGACGTGTTGCCAAGAACTGATAAGCATTTCCCCAATCATTGGCTGCATTTCCCCAGACTTTGGGTACCCACCCTGATTCGACTGACATATTGTTGTTCATCTCTTGTTGCAATTGCTTTCTCAGCCCAATCGCGTAGTGCTTCTCAAGAGCTCATGGATGATAAGTAGGCGAATTCCTTTGACCAGTTAGAGAGAGCAAAGAGCGGTTGTCGCGTCGCGGTTGTGCCTGCATCGGTCGCTAACACGGAATCATGCCTGGCTGATTCGAGCTCGTGGTGCATATTGCTTCCAATTGACGAATCATGCCTCTTGGGAGGGAGAGATATCGCTTGGATCCCGGTCGATTAATAGAGTTGGTAGGGGTATGTACATTGCATGGGTGGTTCGAGACCTGGCGAGCTCGACTTTTCTTCTTCGTCGCGTGCGTTGCGGTCTTCCTGTTTAAAAGCTTGCGTGCTGCTCCCGCTTGGCCTCCTTGGATGCGCCTTTGTACTCCTCCATTTCCGCATCATCTCGACGGGGCGGTCGGTCAACAACCTGCTTGACGTTCGATTTTCAAATTGACTCCTCCTAGACAACAATCCACATCATCCCGAACCCCCACCGTCATGTCACCCGGCCACGCCGCCGGTTGGCGCGCCCAGCGTCGCTGGGATGCCGACACATTGGTCGCGCCTGATTGGCTCGACAATGGAGATAACGCTTGGCAGTTGACAGCGGCTACGCTCGTCGGACTCCAATCGGTGCCAGGCTTGATGGTCATGTACGCTGGGTTAGTGAAGAAGAAGTGGGCAATCAACTCCGCATTCATGGTGCTGTATGCCTTCGCAGCTGTTCTCATCTGCTGGGTGGTATATGCGTATAAAGCTGCTTTTGGCAAGCAGATGTTTCCACTCGTGGGCGTTCCAGGTCCTGCAGTCGAGATGAACTATGAGTTGAAACAGGCCTATTTGCCAGAGGCTGGGATTTCGGCAGCCTATCCAATGAGCACCATGGTATACTTCCAGTTCGTCTTCGCCGCTATCACCGTTGTCCTCATTGCAGGCGCTGCACTGGCCAGGATGAACTTTCTGGCTTGGATGGTTTTTGTGCCCCTCTGGTTGACGCTGAGCTACACCGTGGGCGCATTCAGCATTTGGGGAGGCGGATTCCTGTTTGACCTGGGAGTGTTGGATTACTCTGGTGGATACGTCATTCACGTCTCATCTGGAACGGCAGGATGGGTGCTTGCATATTGGGTTGGACCAAGGCATCCTCGCGACAGAACCGAATTCCACCCCAACAATGTTTTGCTCGCTTTGGTCGGTGTCGGTCTCCTCTGGCTTGGTTGGAACGGCTTCAACGGCGGTGATCCTTACACTGCATCGCCTGACGCTGGTGCTGCCGTCCTCAACACGAATGTCTGCACCGCAATGAGCATGCTGACCTGGACGATCATGGACTTGATATTCTTCAAGAAGCCGGCCGTCATCGGAGCCATTCAAGGCATTATCACTGGACTGGTCGCCATCACGCCCGCGGCCGGATTCGTCGCCGGATGGGGAGCCATCATTATTGGTCTCTGTTCGGGCATCATTCCGTGGATTTCGATGAATATCCTAGGCAAGCAAAAGTGGTTCCTCGAACTCTCCGACGACGTTGTAGGAGATTTCCACACGCACCTGGTAGGAGGCATTGTCGGCGGCTTCTTGACTGGGCTCTTCGCCACTAGTGAAGGTGTTGCTGCATTCGCACTTGCTCCGGTGGGTGGAGCAATCGATGGAAATGGTCGACAAGTTTGGGTTCAGATTGTCGGATTCTTGTTTATCATCGGCTGGAATCTGTTCTGGACCAGTGCCATTTGCCTGTTCATCAAATACGTGTTGAGGATTCCTTTGAGATACAACGAAGACCAATTGCTCATTGGTGATGGGGAAGTTCATGGCGAGCTTCCGTATGCCTTTTTCCATGACGGAAGACATGTAAGTCGCCTCTTCAGGGTCTGACACGCTTCTCCTTCATTGCTGATTTTTTGAAACAGGAATATGACGCGCACTATGGCAAACCCAACGAGGACTTGGAGAGGCGAGCAGGAGTGTTTGAGGGTGTGGATGCTGCAGGACACTCCGGCAGCGAAGGCCCAACTGGCAGTGCTACTGGCAGCGGTAACGGCAAAGAGACGAAGCAGGCATAGGCCGCGAGTTTCGAATCGTCCTTTCTTCGCTCAAGATGTGCACCGGCATTGAAGAAAAGACCCGGGAACTGTGGTCAGTTCATATGTGTTACTTCTGACTTTGAGTGATCAACACCAAGCACTCCAATCAGGTTTCCAGCGCCAACGGCAGAGTCATAGCTCGAAATTAATTTGCAATCCAATTTTCCGAAGTAAACAACTTGCGTTTAAGATGCTGTGCGCTGTCCTTCAGAACTGGGGCAGCGATTACAGAGTCCTGTGGCAGGAGTGGGCACGACTGCAACCATCGAGCGTAATCATGAAATCTGTTTCGCAGGTTCGTCGAGCAGCTTCAAATTGACAAGGAAAAGGGAGAGTAAGGGAAGTCCGAGGGAAGTTGCAAGGCTGATTGACGTCATTGTAGCCTGAGATGGTGGCACCTGCTGGAGCCGCGCCTCAACTTCACCTTAACCTCACCTGACTGCGCGTTGTTTACTCTTTCAACTACCTCAATATCGCCTCTTCGGGTCGATTTTGACTTCACTGCCTCTGTTCAACAATCCTGGTTTACGTCCGCTCCTGGAAGCTCTTTGACCACTTTGGGCCAGGATCGCACACGCAGCAGCTTACCGACAGCAGCTGGCTTCGGCCAACTCTCCTGCCCGAGTTCACGCTAGTCATATAGGTTACTACCGTCAGCAATGTCGGAACCTACATATCGCTTTGGTGAGCCCATCTGTCTCTGTGTTTCACGTTCCTGGGCGGAGTTTAATAGCCCCTTTGGAATGCTTTATACCCGGTCTGGCTCAGCAACCGGGCCTTGTCAGATCTCGACTCCCCCATACTACCTCTTTTACCCACTGACATGATTCCCAGAGCTCGCCAAGCAGGGGCGCGCTCTTTGCCAAAACAGTGCATGTAAGAACGCAGGTGTCAAGATTGGGAAAGGAGAATTTCGCATGGGGACACTTGTGTTGTTCGATGGCAATCCGTCATGGAGGTGGAAGCATTGGTGAGTCCTATGTGTGTGCGCATTCCATCCGTTGATGACTGATGATTGGGTAAGGGGATGCGTGACGCCTCTTCAGATCGGTAATCTACAAGAACAAGTCGGCCCACTTGATGACCTTGATCTTGACGATGATCTGCCACGCATCATTGACGGCTATGACGAGATCGATGACGAGGCACGAGAGAAGATCAAGTTTGCATTGCAGAATGGTCATGTTCCGGACGAAGATTGGAAGGGTGTATGTAGCACGCTTTCTTCTGATCACTGAACTTTGAACTAATGCCATCCAGGAGCCAGACTGGAATCGACCAGGCATGAAAGGTATCAACAGACGGACTCCGAAAAAGAAACCCGCCGGAGAGGACGGAGATGCCCCTGACGAGAACGGTCAAACGCCTTCGAAACCGAAGCCAAAGAAAGGCCGGGGCAAGAAAGCGAAGGCCGAATCGGAGGACGAAGACGTGCCAGCCCCGAAGAAAAAGGCCGCTGGAAAACGTAATGCCAAACTTGAAGAAGAGGATGAGCCTGCTGAACAGGCATCTCCACCAAAAAGAGCCAGGAAACGAAGAGCAGCGATCAAAGAGGAAGACGAGGAGGACCAAGTGGCCGAAGCGAAGCCTACTAAGAAACCAAGAGTCAAAAAGGTCAAAGTAGAGAGTGACGAAGAAATGGCCGCCGTACCTGCAAAGAGATCACGGGCCAGGAAATCGAAAGCCGAAGAGCACGATGATGAAGACATGGCCGATGCACCTCAGCCTGAACCAGCCAAGCGGGAGAGGCTTCGAAAGAAGAAGAACATGCCCTCGAAAATTGAAGGAGTCGAGAAAGACGTCAAGCCCCCAGTCTCGCAGGACGATGGTGAACTTGATGATCTGCCTCCTGTAGGAATGACGGCATCTCGTGGTACCACTGGAAGACCCATCAAGAAGAAAGCCGCCAAAAAAGAGGAGCCAGAGGAGGAAGCCCGCAACGCGCACAAGGCTTCGGCAAAGGCCGGAAGAAGACCTGGGGCCAACCTCAGAACCAACGATGAGACCGACGACGAAATCATTCCAAACATCAAAGGCGACGATCGAGAGGAGGAAGATGGTAAGCCCTCTTTTCCTGCTGCCGGCGAGACTGGCGCGGAACCAGAAGCATACGCAGATCCTGCCGTACGTCCCGGGCTCGAAGAGCGCATTGGCGGTGTTGGAGAAGCGGATGACGAGGGAGCAGAAGCCAGCAAACCCGCGAAAGCAGGAAGAGGTAAGAGGGCTCGCAAGACTATCAAGGCACGGGTCAAATGATGGGAGAGAGCTGGACCACGCAGCATTTCCGACCATCTCTCGATACGAACGCATGGCGAGTGGGAAGCTTGATGACGAGGAGCGGAAATTCGACACGGATTTGCTTTACGGGAAAGGAGCCTTCGGTGAGTCTGGGGAAGGAGCCTTCGGTGAGTCTGGAGAAGGCAGAGTATCCGCATCATGGCGGACAAAAAGTGGAAGTATTTCATTTGTTGCATGTGTAAATGTACGGGGCTTTGGGGGCGTTCATTGAGCAACAGTCAAATATGGTCGATATCCTGTGCCACTAGACGAGATGTCAGCAACTACCCGTTTCAATCGGAACCGGATGTACATTATTCTGTTCACCATGTCGACCGCTTTCCATTAGTATGAAGTCAGAGAGAGAGGGCGACATGCAGGAAGAAATGTTTTAATGGAAATCATCGATAAGTCGAAGTGCTAAGCCGAGACGCGAGTACCCTCTGCTTTCCTCCACCTGGTATTTTCCTACAATCCGAACAGTAACATGAGCCTTGCAGCAGCGTCTGTCCTTGACTGCCGGGACGCCCTCAAAAGTAAAATCATTGCCGCCCAAACACGCCGTCACTCAATGGTGTTCCCCATACCCTCTAATCGTGTGCTTCAGAACTCTCTGCTGTCCCCGATATCGCAGATGTCAAACACCCCCGTCTCGGCAATGCCATGGTGCTTCAACGCCTCCTTCAACAACCGCGGCGGCTCCAACACGTCCTCCTCGGTGAGCACCCACGTGCCCCAGTGTATGCCCAACGCCTTCTGACACTTCGTATCTCGGAATATCTCGACCGCATCCCGGGGATTCGCGTGCATGGGCGACATAATCCATCTGGGCATGTACGCTCCTATCGGGAGCAGGCCCAGGTCAAAGGGCCCGCGTAAGCGCCCGATGTCCGCGAAGGCAGGACAGTGTGGGAGGTGGGAGTATGCGTCCGCCCAATCGTCTGTGCCGTCGGAGGACTTTGGCACGCTGCGGTAGCCGGTATCGCCGCCGAAGTAGACGGATTTGTTCCCGGAGGAGACGGACCAGGAGGCCCAGAGGGTGGCGGCGCGGTCGTGGATCGAGCGCGCAGAGATGTGTTGGCAGGGAAGACAAGATATGCGGGCTGATATTGTGTCTGAACCGGAAGACGAGGGTTTCGCGGCCGGCTCGTCCGTGGAGGATACGCTTGTGGATTTCTCTTGGGTGGACGAGGAAGCCGTCAGGGTAAAGTCGACTTCATCCCACCAATCTAGCTCGGTGCACTTGTCCACGCCGCTGGCTTTGAACCATTTCTTGTTTCCGAGGGGGACGAAGAAGTGGCATTCTGGGTGTAGCTTTGCGATCTCCATGATTGTAGGATGCGACAAGTGGTCGTAGTGGTTGTGCGAGATCACCACCGCGTCGATGATTGGGATGTCTTTAATCTGGCAGGGCATTTCGGTGTATCGCTTGGGCCCTAGCCAGCTGAAGGGAGAGCACCGGTCCGTGAATACCGGGTCGAAGAGAACGCGCAACCCGGAAGGGAACTCGACGTAGTAGCAGGCGTGGCCTAGCCATGTCGCTCTCAGCGCTCCGGATGAGGTGCTGGCCTCCCTCGAGGGCAGGAACGTAGGCGCATGGACAGGCACCGTGGGAGGAGTGGTGTCCGGTTTATTCGCTTTTCCCGTGAACCTGCGCACGATGAGACCCCATATGAGGGTAGACACGGAGAGCATCTGCCATGATGGCCATGGATTGTCGAACCCGCCGGATTTGGAGTGCCAGGCTTTCGCCTTTGTGATCTCGTCGTCGGGCCGGGAGGAGTCAGTGGAGGGGACGGCGACGGTGGCTGCGTACAGCAATGCGGCCGTTGACGAGGAAGTCATGGTGCGGAAGCTTGCTGGGAAGGGCGGCGGCGGAGGAGGAAACGTGTGGGCTTTGAACGGCGCGCGTTTGCTGAAGAGCAGCCGGAAAAAGGTGCGCATTTGTTTTATAACGATGGATGTCGCATGCTTACTTTGCTGCCTAGAAAGCCAATGCAGGCTTGGTAAACGAGACGGCGTTGGATGGCTGTGTGGTTTTCTACTTGCGAGTAGCTCAATGCAAGTCGCGACAGTTGCGCCTTTCTTAACTCCGCAGCTTTTTCCTCGATCGTCATCATTGTCGGAGTCGGTGGAAATTCCATCCCGATTTATGCATGTGTTTGGATTCACTTTCGGCTCACTTGAAGCTTCAATCCTGTGCCTGAATCACGGCTTCTGCAAAGTTGCAGGGGGATGCAGAGCGACAATGGGTTGGTAAAGGTTGCTTCGAACCCAGCTTCGCTACCGCCGGGCCTGAATGATGGTGGTGCTACCGCTGCTCAGAAAGCGGATCTTCTGCGCCAGTTTGCAAGCTCGGGAAATTCTGGCGATGGCGGGTTGATTGCGCAGTTAAGCAACAACCCATTCTTCACCGCGGTAGGTTTCTACAACTAGCCGTCAAGACCGCGTCTAACGGCTCCTAAGGGCTTCGGACTAGCAGGCCTCACCGCCATCGCGGCGTTTGGTCGACGAGGAATCCGCCATGGAGCCGCCCTCCTGCGTCGTCGTCTCCTTGTCGACGTTGAAGTCAGTGTCCGAGACGACTCCTACCCTTGGTTTTTATACTGGATGACTCTGCATGAAAGAGGGAGACTTGTCAGACAACCTGCGCAGGGGAAAGTGGGTGGCTTGGAATCACTCTTGCAACGACTCACGCCGGGTATGCGCCATCTGGCCATCGAGACAGAGAAAAGAGAGTTGCCCAACGGCGCTATCCATACGAATTTTGTCCTAATCCCTGGGCCAGGGAGACATGTTATCCGCTACAATGGTGCTTGGATCTTCGTCAATCGCCAAAGAGAAGGGAAGCAGTTCTCCATGGACGGGAAGCCTTGGGAAACAGTCACTTTGACCACGCTCTACTCTCAGCGACACGTTTTCGAGTCGCTGTTCAAAGAAGCCCATGACATCGCAACGCAGTCTGTGGAAGGCAAGACCGTCATCTACACGGCATGGGGCACTAAGTGGGATAAATTCGGCAACCCGCGGAGCAAGCGGCCGTTGGAGTCAGTCATCCTTGACAAGGGGGTCAAGGAACGCATCGTGTCCGACGTCCAGGACTTTCTTTCGTCTGCGAAGTGGTACTACGAGCGAGGTATACCTTATCGACGGGGCTACCTCCTGTACGGTCCGCCCGGAACGGGAAAGTCTTCCTTCATCCAAGCGCTCGCCGGCCACTTGAACTATGATATTGCTATGCTAAACCTGAGTGAGCGGGGCCTCACGGATGACAGGCTGAACCATCTCTTGACCGTCATACCCCAACGGACGTTGGTTCTGCTAGAAGACGTCGATGCTGCTTTCGCCAATCGACGGCAAGTCGAAGCCGACGGCTATCAAGGTGCGAACGTGACATTTTCAGGCCTGTTGAACGCTTTGGATGGTGTTGGTAGTGCCGAGGAACGAATTATCTTCCTGACCACGAATCATGTCGACCGTCTAGACGAAGCACTCGTGCGCCCGGGCCGGGTTGACATGACCGTTCGTCTCGGTGAAGCCACCACATATCAGATCGAGCAGCTCTGGGCACGCTTCTACAGCGAGAATGATCCCCAAGGGCAATTCAAGGCGAGGTTCTTGGAGAGACTTCATGAAATCGGTGTGCTGCCTGACCCTTCAGCAGCCAGCAGCCGGACAAGTATGGCTGCTCTGCAAGGACTATTTTTGTACAATAAGGGAAATCCCCAAGGTGCGATTGACATGGCGTGGCAATTGGCGCCCGGCGGGTTACCCAGTGCTCTGACCAAGGAGAGTCAGGCACATGCGAATGCCGTTTGAAAGGAGTGTAACGCTAGTATATGACCTGTATTTGTATACAATACGAGCGCCATGGTTACACTTGCAGTGGGTGGCTGTGCAATGCTTGCGCCACTTTCCTCACTTGGCGACCCCAGCTGACTGCTGTCCTGCTGTTGTCGTCCTTGCTAGACAATTTCTCAGAGTAATCTTTGGCATTTTTACCATTAGGAAGGATAGGATTATATTCTCGAATATACGCAAATTCACGAGCCGAAAGATGTCTTCGTAGGCCATGGCGAGCACAAGTGGCGCCCAAACCCAATCACTGTAACACCCAGATGCCACAATCTCGAAGTCGACTTCCATGCAGTTGGTTTTGCCAGCCGGTCTTGCGAGGTTTTGTTTCTTGAGCATAACTCACTCTGTCTAACCCAGCGCCGTCGGCATCTAAAAGAGGCTTGCCACGAGTCACGAAACATGAGCGATCCGTTTTCAATTGTCACTGGTGTTGCTGGTCTCATAGCGCTGGCTGGCGAAGTAATCAGCAAATGCTATCGATATGGCTGCGCTGTTTCCAATGCCCCTGATGAAGCGAAGCGATTGGTGTCCGAGGTCACTGGGCTCAGTGGTATTCTTGTGGGTGTGCAGGTCGTGGTCAAACAGAGCAGTCTCCCAGAGTACCAACTGGAACAGCCCTTGAAAAACTGTTTGGCGGTCTTGCAAGCTCTGTCATTGAAGTTGCAAAAGTATTCTCTGGACTCGAGCAACTCGTCTGGGAAGCGCAAAATCAATAGGCTCCTGTGGCCGTTACGCAGGAGTGACACAGAAGAGCTCATCACAGCCATCGAGCGGCACAAGAACTCCCTGTCGCTATCCCTCAGCTCGCTTTCAGTGTGAGTTGCACTGTGATTGATTGACTCCAGAGACCGTCGCTCATTAGTAACAGGGAGGCTCTCATGAGTCAAAGCACGACCATAGAAAACATCTCGGACTGTCTTGCGGACCTGTCAATGAATGTTAAGTCCAGCCATGCAGCACAGCAACGCCGAGACATCCTGGACTGGCTTTCTGAGCATCACTACGAGGCTCAATATCACCGCGGGTATCAACTTCACTGCTCAGACACATGCCATTGGCTTTTACAGGACCCTGCGTTTCTGGACTGGTCGAAAGCCAGGTCTTCTCTCCTATGGATGCATGGCCAAGTCGGCACTGGTAAGACCATTGCCACAAGCTATCTCATCCATCACCTAATCACAACAAAACCTAGCGATTCGCTGCTTGGATACTTCTACTATGATGCCAGTACGATGGAGAGCCTGACGCCGGAGAGCTTCTTCGGCGCCATCATCAAGCAGTTCTGCGCGGAACTGCCTGAACTCCCCGCCGAGATTGTCGATGCATATGCGAGAGCATCGACTCGCGCCGGAAGCCCAAAACCGGCAACCCTGAACGACCTCAAGTCCTTCTTAAGTTCACTCCTTGAAACCCATGGCTCGGCAACTATCGTTGTTGACGGCTTGGATGAGTCTCCCAACTACGCCGCTGTATGCGAATTCCTGACCTCGACAGTCTTGGCCGGCAAATACGCTCTGCGAGTCTTTATCAGCAGCCGGCCGGAGCTACACCTTCGCCGCCGACTTGGTGGATTTCAAGAGATCCCAGTACCCGAAGTTGCAATTGAAGAGGACATCAGTGTCTACATCAAGATGAGAATCAACACTAGCCCGCGGCTCAGGCGTATGAGTGACAAAATGAAACAATACGTGGAGACGACTCTCCGAGCGGACTCTCATGGCATGTGAGTTCAAAGCGCATCATCATAAGCAAACCACGAACGAAATGGCTGACTACTACAGGTTCCGTTGGGTGCAATGTCAACTAGACGAGATCTCACGGCTAAGGACGGATGCAGCTCTCAAGAAGGCCATCAATCACCTGCCGTCGAGCCTTGAGGGCTCTTATTTGAGGATCCTGAACAGTATTGCCGAGGAAGATGTTGCCTTTGCTAAAAGGGCGCTGCTGTGGCTCGCTCACGCCCCGACACCACTGAGCTTGACCGAGCTTGCCGAAGCGGTGGTTCTGGAGCCAGGGTTTGACTTCTTGGATCCAGACTCAAAGCTGAACGATCCGAACGACGTTATCGACATCTGCCGCAGCCTGGTCGCCTTCAATCCGCTCTCCAAGACGACACGCATCGCCCACCACTCGGTGCGCGAGTTCCTCACAGAACGACTGGATCAGACTTCGGAGTTCTACATCCCGATTCAGATGTCGCACCGGACCATAGCCGAGGCTTGTCTTTCTTACCTGGTGTTGGATGAGTTCGCGACCGGGCCATTGTATCTGGCAGACTTCAGGCGGACCCTTTCACGGTTCCCGCTTCTGAGGTATGCGGCTCAGAATTGGCCGTTCCATGTGCAGACGTCCGGCGCGGAGCTCGAGTTGATCCCTCTTATCCGCAAGCTGATGACCACTACCGCAAACCCCAAGTTTTTCTTCTGGCTCCAAGTTGTCCTTTATGATTCACGACATGGCTATCTCACCCCTGGGTCGGAGCTCGGAGAGGCGAGGCCTCTGTATTACGCCGCATCATATGGCCTCACGGAGACGGTCAGGAGCCTAGTGCAAGATGGTGCCAACCTTGACGAATGCGCTGGGAGATATGGCGGCACAGCTTTACATGCCGCAGTATGGCGAAAACAGCCAGAAATACTAGACATTCTCCTTGATGCTGGTGCTGATCCGACCATCAAGGACTACAACGGAGCATCCCCGGCGGATCTATCTATATGGGGTGGAGCGAAATCATTGTACCTTCGAATCTCCGAAAGCAAGCGTGCCAGTAAGAAGGGTCTCGCGCCATTGATTTCAGCCGTTCTGAGAGCAAGGGAGATAGAGCTCTCCGCTACGGACTCAAAACCAGAGCACCAAGACTTTTCCTCGGAGATAGTGTCTTTGATCAAAGACCAGCCCGATGAACTGATTGAGCAGCTGAGAGAGCAACAAGGCTTCGATCACGACCCGACAACACTTCATTTTCCGGCGGTGCGTCAAGAAGCTTATGCCTTGGCGAAATTGCTTAGCGGCGGCGACAACGACAGCAACATAGGGACAAGCAAAGTCGAAGACGCCAAGGACAATCCTCTCCCTTCCGCTCGAAGAACTGGTGGTTCCTAGTCTTTGCAGTTGCAGATTCGAATGGCATCCGTGAAAGGTACTGAGACGGAGAACTGCATACTTGGGGCCGGAAGTGAATATAAAAACCAGCGTCAGAGCCCGAAATATTCGGTCGACCCACTAACACGATCCCTAGGATCCATGGGCAGAAACAGGCCAGCCAGCTGCCATCCGCGTTCATGCAGAGCAAAGATCTTTGAACGGAGCAGTCTGCCTAGACTCCGAGGCAAGTACCCTCCGAACGAAATTAGCACCTCACCGATCGCAAACAAGAGTACCGAGAGCAGGCTCTATCCCTGAAGTCAGAATGGTCCAAAGGACAGCAAGACAAGGCGAAACTAGTACTTATGGTGGTGGATACAGAACCTACAGATTCACTCGACTTGAACTCTTGTTGAGCCACACAGGGTTTGCGTTTAGACCGTGTGAAGAATACCACGCAACCCAGAAGGAGTGAAAGCGACGCTAGTTGAGCAAGCCACCTTACAGCAAGAAGGACAAAGAATACCGGCAAATTCACAATACGGAAGCAGATATTGAATATCTAGCCCTGGGAGCGACGAGCATGGGCATGGGCATGGGCACAAGGCTGGGGGGGGGCTTTAGTGTTGCCAGAAGTGCATGGTCAAGTAGATCGCCATAATCCGCCGGGCGAAGACCAGAGATCACACATGATATGGTTCCCCGTCCTTTCTTGTCCCAGTATTGTCTTGGACAGTAAAAGTAGCCTCCTGGCGAGCTTGAAACGAGGGACCTCCACTATCAGTCTACATATCTGTTTCTGCATCTATATCTATATCTATCTATACATATAATGCTATATATGCTACATGTACCATACATAAATCTGTCGTGTGGGTGTGAGTGTCTGCTCTATCGTTGCCGGCCCCTGGCTCGCTGGCTCAACTTCCTCCTATCTACTTGTCACACTGTGCAAGGCCGTCATTGCCCGACCACGTACTTCATCTTTCCGCCAGTCAAAGCGCACAGTACAGTACATATCAAACTTTCGCTCATCAAGGCTTTAACCAAGTCTTTAACCAGTCCGATGTGCCCAAGTGGTAAAGATTATATCGCCGCACGTAAGTGCAGTCTCATGGCTCTGGGGCCTACAGGGAATTGCGATGGCTGGGTGATAGATCATCATTTTTCACATTCCGACGAGACCACAGCACAGGTACAGGTCAAGCTCGAACTATTTAGCATCAAACCAGAGCAGTAGTAAAGCTTACAACCTTTTCAACTCCGACCGCTAGTAGAGCTGCAGAAGATGGCCGAGGCCAAATGGCTGCCTCGTCGTTGACAGCCGGCACCTGTGATGTTATTTCAGGGCAGTGCAACGCCTCCAGCCTCGTCCCCATCCACATCTCCGTCCGACCCAATGTCCGCCATGAGGTCATCCGCATCAACTTCCTTGACTGGCCCAGCATCGTCCAGAGGCTCAACTTCCGGACTGGAGCTGTTCCGTCTCAGCCTTGCATCCACTGACTCCTCCAGGATGTCGATCAGGCTGGCGCCAGGGGCATCGGCATTGGTGACAGGGTTCCCATTCCCGTTGGCTCCATTCTCGTTTTTCTTATTACCCGTTTTGCCCTTCTCCTTGTTCTCACCGCCGGTCCATCCCTTGCTCATATTGACAAGCGGGGTGTCTTCATTGAACAACCTCAATAGCATAGCTCTCCTCTCTTCCTTCGGGAGCATGAGGTTCAGGCTTTGAATGCTCTTCCACAGTGGGAAGACCATTCTCTCTTTCAAGCCTTCTCCGTCGGCTGGATTCTCATTGGTCTCGGTTGGTTCGACGATCAAAACACAACAGCCCATGCCCAGTTTCCTAACTTGCTCGCCTACTTCTCCTAATTGTTCCCCTTCTTCGCCGTTGAATTTTGGAAACATCTCAATCAATAACTTTCTCAATGTCTCCTTCTTCCTCAGTCTGACTATCCGCTCAGGCCCGACCCATGCCTCCAACAGTCTCAGTCCATCGCTCTGGATCCGCCACGGACAGACTTCTGGAGAAGGAGCATCCTGCTTCACAAACATCTTGACGCCGGCATGCACGAACTTCAATCCTTTGCCTTCATTTTCCTGCAAGATTTCTTTCGAGAGCTCGCTGGTGTAGTAAATGTTCTTTGTCGCTGTCCCGTCAGGATTGCGGACCATAAAGCGGGTGAGTGGAAAACGAGGGGAGAAATTATAGAAGTCGCGGATTTGCAATATCTCCGCGGCGGTTGAGGGAAGATATTTGAAGGGCTCTTCGAAGGTTTGATTGCGGTTCTTCTTGTTAGGGTTGGAGGGTCGCTGTGGAGGCTGTTGGGGAATCGAATCGGTATGAGAGGCTGCTAATGGAATACCAGAGGGGTTGCTTCCAAGTTTCTCTTCGCTTTTGATCCGTTTGAGTGGTGAGGTAATACCGTCCAGATCGTTGTCGTCCTCGCGCTTTCGCTTCGGGGCCGTTTTGGAGTCAAGGTTGGCGCTGTCATTCTCGGCGCCGTTGCCGTTGGCGATGCCATTCCCGCTCTCCAAGTCATCAGCGGAGGTGGTCTCAACCTTGGCCTTAGACGCCTCTGGCTTGGCTTTGATCTCCGACTTCTTTTCCAAGATCGCAATAAAGAAAGCTCCGGTGTCCTGTTGATGAGGATAGACGCGCATAGCTCGATCGAGCGGTAAGTCATCCTGGGCAGGAAACATGGTCTCCGACAACTTATTAAGAGCATCATCGGCGCCGTGTTCTTCCTTTTGCTGTAGCACAGAGGCATAGTCTTTCCAGATCCGGCCAGCTTTATCCATGACACTCCATTCCTTGAGCCCAGGACGGCGCTTCAAGCCGGGCAACAAGTCCTTCGTCTCGAGGATCTGGACCCATTGTGGACCACCGCAACGGCTGATGGCTTCTGCGAGCACAGCCTCGTCTTCGACTGGATTCATGCTGCAGGTGGAATATACCACCCGTCCCCCGACTTTCAGCATTTGGAGCGCTCTGATCAAAATCCGGACTTGCGTCGCGTGAAGACCGAGACCATTGCTAGGGTTCCAATTTTTCCAGATCTCCATGTTCTTCCTCACCGTGCCATCGCCAGAGCACGGTACATCGGCCAGAATGCGGTCAAACTTGAGATAGCGATTCGGAACCGTCTTGCCGTCTGCTGTCGGCGGTGAAGCGATCTTGATGGACGGATATATAGTGGCATCATGATTGGTGACGATGATGTTGGGTGAGCTTAGGCGCTTCATCTGGTGGACCAGCATATGTGCCCGCCTGTAGTCAACATCGTTGGCGACGAGTAAACCTGTCGACCGACCATCGTCCGCAAAATCTTCGCCTGCCGGAATATCCAGCTCCGGACTTGAAGCTACGCGCCTGCATCTGTCTTCCTCGCCGGCATGAATCATCTCGATCAGCTGGGCGGATTTACTGCCAGGCGCAGCACAAAGATCCAACACCGACATTCCGGGCTTGAGGTCCATGACCAAAGGCGGAATCATGCTGACCACCTCTTGTCTGGTTATATTGCCCACATCCGTTTCGGCAACGAGGAATTTCTGAAAAGAGGCGAAAGGCTTGAACCTGCGGATGACATTCTTCGGAGTGGTCATGAACCAGGCCAGTTGCTCAGGGTACCATTCGACAGGCCGCGGAGCTTCAACGTATTGGCCTTCGTAGGTTATCGAGGTGATCTCGGCGATGTAGTAGTCTTTCAGCCGTTGTTGAACTGCGAGCGCATGTCTGAGATTATTAGTCCACTAAACGCCATCAATGACAGAGTCGACGTACTCTCGCGAGCCAGTGAATCTGAAGCTGTTGGGTAGGTCTCTCCTCATGGCTTCCCAGAAGTCATGCTTCTCATCGTCCGGCAGTATGCCGAGCTGGTTGTAGTACTGTTCGAATCTTTCATTCTGTCGTGGGATATCCTGCTTGGGAAACCGAAAGTCGCGATTGTCGCGCGGACGAGGTCCTCCACCTCTGCCGCCACGGCCGCCACCCTGTCAATTCGTTAGAAGTTACGTAGTAAAGGGGTTTACAGGGCATCGACGTACCCTTTTACCGCCGCCGCGCTTGCCCATTTTCACTGAAATGGGGGTTATCAATGTTTACGCAGGAACAGATACGTTTTGGGTCCAATTCGAATCATGTTTGGGTGTGGGGAAATTTTCAGATGCGGGGAGGAGCGCCAAGTAATAATTATGTCAGCGTAGTCAGCCCACTCATCGTCGGTGTGCATCGTCAGTGTGATCAGTCTCGTGCACCACTGTCTGTGCTGAGTCTTCCATGGTTCAAGTGGTAAGTCATCAATCCATGGTCCACTTTCAATTTGCACCCATTGGAAATGGGTAGAAGGTAGGTAAATAAACAGAGGGGTATATGGGTTGAGCTATGTATGTACTCGTGCTTCGTCGCAGTCCGGCGCAGACGAGGCCAATCCAGTCGAGGCTCATCGGCCTTTCGCCAACTTCGCATGATGGACCTTCCACTCCGCGCGTGCAATCCTCATGAACAGATCCTCGTCCTGAATCGGGATCCAACTGGTCAACACCTTCATCGCGTTCTCAAAGTCCGACTCCAACAATATATCCCGCATGCCGTCAATTAGCGCCGCGCTCGCTGCGTGTAAAACATTCAAAGTCGTGCCGAAACTTGGCACCTCCGCCACATCCGGCCCATCCTTGCGTGTTGAGGACGTCGTCCCTCGACTGGGAGGCGGCACTGTGGCCACGGTCATATCATCGCCCAACAACATAAAAACATCCCACACTCTCAGTTGCGCGGGGAACGGCACGGTGTAGTTGAAAAGTGTTAGATACCACCGAGTCCCATACGCGGTGGGCCCAATGCCCAAGCCATCCAATTTCTTCGCCACCTCGCCCTGTCCAAGCCATCCTTTCTCAAAGTCATCGAGCGCAGACATCAACCCGCCGAATCCGGACGCGTACAACTGACCGAGACCTCGCAGTTCCCACATGCGGACAAGCATGACGAAGGCCTTTTCTTCGTCGTAATACGCCAAGAGGGTGACGGCGAGGGCAGCCATGCCTTGGACATACCCTGTGGCTGGGACGTGGAGGGACATAGCGTGCAAGACGCGGAATAGGAGTCTTTGACCGCCTCGATACCGCCGCCGGAACATGATGTGGCTGGAGATGGTGCGAGGGACGTCAAGGTCGATTTGCACATCATCCGGCGAGGATTGATCTTGGTACAAGTGGAAGAGGGACGTCAGCTCTGCATCACTGGGCTGGTTCTTCCGTTTTGACGCGGAAGCGCTGAGGAAAGAGTGCCATGCCGTAGCGCGCCATTTATCAGGAATCCCTTTCCAGGTGCGTTCGATGAGCTTGGAGCTTGAGGTGTCAAATGTATATTCACTTTCTGAGCCCGCCCCAACAATGGGAAGGCCAGTCTTTGGATCCTTTGATGGCGGTTTTGCACGAGCCATGCGCCGCCATTTCTCTTCACGCTCGAGTTCTTTCCGCCTGGCGCGCGCGTTGGAGATGTGCACGTGCCCGTTCTCTACCGTTTGCTGTGCTGAGGTCGGGAGTGTGAGCATGTCCATCGCTGAGTCCATCAGACGACGATTTCGGGAGCCAGGTACGGGGAGCCGAGATGATGCTCGTCGGCGTGGCGTGCCCGCATATCCGCTTTGAGAACTCATCGGTCGAGGTGGCGTCGTCTCGGGTGTGCCGGCTTTGCTCTGTAGGGAGCGCATTGAGCCATGTGCACTGCTTGGTGTGCGCCGTAGAGTTCCTTTCCGCCGTGGTGTTTCACTGGCCATTTGTAGACTTGTGGTTACACGAGTGAGTCGTTGGGGTTTGGATTCATCGGCGCCGTCAGTAGCAGATGCTCTGGCGATGATAAAGCCGTAGCGGTCAATTTCTTCGGCGTCGACATCTTTCCAGTCTTCTAGACCTCCAGCTAGTTCGTGCTCCTCACGCTCGAGAGGAATATGTTGCTGAGAGATTGAGGCCACCATGCTAGGTTGTCGCAAGCTGGTGGTTTCGTCGTTTACGTCTGTAGTGGACGTAGCGCGTGATACAGACGGGATGCTGACACTGCGAGCATCGGCTCCCAGGGTCGACTGCCAACGCGCGCCCATTCGCACCGCCAGGTTTGTGGTGGACTCCGTGTCTTGCTGTTCATCTGTTCCTGCGGCGTAGAATGCCCGGACCTTCTCCGACAGCATTTCTTCATCCGCCGAGAGCGCCTTTGCGGACGGCTGGTCATTCAGAGTCCTTGGTGCGGGCGCCGGAGTTGAGTCTGGCGGTGGAGTCTTTGGCATGTCATACTCCCCATTCGCCTTCTCTTCGTCCATGATAGCGGAGAGATTGGGGGAGCTTTTGCGACTTGACTGGTTCACCCTCCGGCCATCAATGAGCATGCTTCCTCTTTTTGAGAATTCAATGCTGTTCGTCGGCAATAGCTCCTCGCCAAATCCAGCTGTAGGGATACTGACATCAAACGAGAGTCCCTTATATGAGTCGGGTGTGTTTGTGCCAACCTCTTTCCCTGATGCAGCTGAATTCGATACGGACGGTTTCAGTGACAACCATCTCCTGTCCTCGCCGGTACTGTAGTTGCTGTTGCGATCGGCTAAGGAGGTTCGCGCAGCAGACTCGTCCAACCGAATATGAGGGATGCTGACAGTGGCAGATGTGAGACTCGACAGAGTCGGGGTTCTTGTGTTGAAACTCAGAGTTGCGCTGGTCTGACTCTCCCTCGCGGAGATTGAATCTGGCACTGCGGCTTGAAAGCGAGGAGCGTCTCCATCCTGCGGCAACGACGCGTGTGGATTGTATCTTTTATTGGAGGAGAGTGACGCGGTGTCCCCGGTCGGCGGAGATGGCTGCGGCTGGTCGATTTCTCGAAGTAACGACGAGGTCGAGCGCGTGACTCGGATGGGAGGTTTGGAAGCCCTGGTCTCGCTGTACCGCAATCCTTGAAGACTGTGATTGAAGTCCGAGAGGGAAGCGTTGTAATCGCCCATCACGGCTGACGGACTGCCTTACCGGGGCAGACTGCGCACCCGTGAATCCTTGCTCTCCCGAAACTCAACGGTCGCGTGCGCGACATAGGCTCGGATTCAGAGACGCGCGATTGGGAGAACAGGTCAACACCCGAAGTTCAAGGTTTGCGTTTCTTCGTCGGTCTTTGCAACTCATGAGTACTCGTAGAATCAACGGGAACAATATTCTCTTTCGCTCCTTTTTTTGATTGTTTGTTCGTGGTCGAAAAGGAGAGCAACCGACGTCATGATCTTCTCAAGCGAGACTAACTTGACCGCTTTGACACGTCCCTATTCTTTGGTTTGCTTTTCCGGAAATTTTGCTTGCATAGACGAAATGTCGTTCCAGAAGCCGGCCCCTCTAAATCGAAGCAAGGGATATGCTCTATTAAGTTGACCGTTACACAGCAGTTACCTACATTGGCTTCGGCCCGCCTCCGACAACGACAGCAGGGCTCTAAATGTACAGCACTTATCCATGTCGCATCTTATTGTTGATCGCGTGGGCACCCACTGGCACCCTTGACCCAACATGAAATTCAGTGCTTGGAATGCCATTTTTTTCATGGCTTTGGGAGGCAGCAGGTCGCCTTTGCACATCACATTTTTCTTCTGCTCTGGCTTTGCTCTTGTGACAATACATGAATCCCGTTCTTCCATAAGTCGTCGAGATGCAACATGCGCGATTTCGCCCAGGAGTACGTCCACCAGATATTTCCAGCTCGGAGTTAAACATAATATATGGCCGTTTTTCGATGTACCCTGTTGTGCTGCACGAGTCCGGCATGAGCAAATGATCTTCTTGGTCGTGATGGAGGACACACGGAGAGCTGCTATCATGACGCTCTTCAACCTGCTCCCTTTCTGCCATTTGGCTCTATGAGGTGTCTTCAACAGTGAGCTGGTGAACGGCTCCAGAGCTCTGGCACAGCACTCCTTGCCCTGTAATGTCCTAGGTGTAAAGATGCGTTTCGATACTGCTTCGAATTTCCTCCTTGGTCATATTCCCCACGGCCCTCCCTCTCGGCCCATCGGCGACTCGGAAGAGGTGATTGTGGGCATCCAAAACTTGTGCGTACATCTCGCTTAGGAAAGCATGATAAAGAATGCAAGGGGGAATCCTGAACGGAGCATATGGCCTGACCTGCTCGTTTGTCGTGGGGAAGTAGACGTGCCTCCGGTAGACGCCCAAGTTACTCTTTCGCATCTATCGTGCTAGACGCGGCCCGAAGATAAAATTCTCCCTCGTTGGGCTAAGGGTCAGCTCGGTAAGTTGTTAGTGGTTGGGTTGCTCTTGAGGCTGAGAGGTCCGCACAATTCTGATCTTATCTTATCGGGCTGCGTGTGAGTTTCTCCGCAACTTTTTTCTGGCGGCGACAAAACTCTGGACAACTCGAACACTGGTCTCCAGACAATCTCTACAACGCTCAAAATGACAGTAGAAGATCAGACAGGCGAGCTGCTTGCTACACTGACCACGGCATTGCAGTCAGCGACTTCAGCATTCCCCGACACAGAGCAACAGTTCCTCCCGCCTGCCGAAGGCATTTCTCTCCTCGATATCAAGAACGACCTGCTGCTCTCATACCTGCAGAACCTTGTTTTCTTGGTAATCCTCAAACTACGAAATGGCTTTGGTGAAGCTTCTGACGACATGGCTTCCGACGTGGTAAAAAAGCTGGTTGAGTTAAGAGTGTACCTGGAAAGAGGCGTGCGCCCACTGGAAAGCAAGTTGAAATACCAGATTGACAAAGTCGTGCGGGCAGCGGAGGAGGCCGACCGCCGGAACGCCCAGAAGGTGGCTCTGAAGCAAAAGCCACAGAACCCGACAACCAAAGCTCTCGCGGGCGATGTGTCGGA
Organism: Phialophora tarda; assembly: GCA_016109495.1. NCBI lineage: Eukaryota > Fungi > Ascomycota > Eurotiomycetes > Chaetothyriales > Herpotrichiellaceae > Phialophora > Phialophora tarda. Next base: position 514,595 of record JADWPL010000015.1, on the reverse strand, counting down.
TGAATTCGATTCAGACCACGAAGAATCAGACGAGGAGGATGCGCAAGAGAATGGCACGGCGACCGCTGACTTCTCAGCTGCGCCGAGGCCGTCTGCTCTTCTACAAAATACAGCTGCAACGAAGAAAGAATCAGTAACCTCAAAATCACGGGCGACGGCATCCGGCGCATACAGACCGCCACGGATCACACCAACGGCAATGCCTACACCAGCCACACAAAGAGACCGCGATGCGCCTGCCCGGAAACGCAAGTCGCAATTGCTAGACGAGTATATCGACGAAGAACTATCGACGGCACCTCGCGCTCAGCCCTCCATTGGCTCGAACAACACGATTGTCAAACACGGTCGCGGCGCCATGTCCACCCGTGACCGGGAGAGCGAACGGGAAAGAGCCGAATATGAAGAACGCAACTTCGTCCGACTTCCCGCAGAGAGCAAGGCCGAGCGGAGGAAGGCAAGGCTTCGAGGAGAGAGTGGAAAGCGGGATCTGTTTGGCGGTGAAGACTGGACTGGTCTTGGTGGCCTTGGTGATCGGATTAACAGGACTGTGGCTGGCCGGTCGAGAGAAGAGAAAGCAGGTTTGCTGGAAAGGAGGCAGAAGAGAGGAAGAGATACGCAGGATGCACCGAGAGGAGATGGTGTGGGTATTGGTGAAAGCTTTGAAAAGAGAAGGAGGGTCATGCAGCAGAGATCGGATAAGAAGTCGAGAAGGAAGGGCTGAAGGCAGCGTAATCCTCCAATGAAGCATCGTGTGATAACGAAGCACTTCGAAACTCTTTAAAGCTTTCCACCTTCGCACTCCTCATGTCGATTGCAGTACTCCGTAGTGTGGAAGGAAGATCATTGACTGAAAACATCTCTTGGTTATAGCGACATGTTGTCAGAGGATTGGAGCGGCAGTTCCATTCTTGCAAATCTGGGAGGTTTCTGGTCTCAGTTGTATGGTTGTATCGGTGGCAAGATTTATTCTAGAACGAAGTCGACGTTGGCTCCCCTAGTTCTATATGAATCTATGCCACCTTTCTCTCGCGCTTCTCCTGTCCTTCCCTTATTATCACTGGACAATATGTATATAGAGTCAGCGTTAATGCTGCCAAGCTCATGGTGGATTCATATCCAAGGCCTGTGGTTTACGAAGGACGAAGTCAAGAGGCCAAATGAGGCCGGTCGTGCGACATAGAATGAGTGTGGCTTCAAGATCGACACGAAGATTCCATACTCTGGGTAAATCCCCATAGTAGTGGTCTAGAGCAAAGCATTACTGGACGTAACATTTATTTCACACCCCATGATTGAGCCTGATATAACTGGAACCTTGATTTTCCATCCACTGTTTCCAGAATGACTCTTGCGACCAAGTTTGTCTCCGACGTGGTACCATCCTTCGTCATGGCAGTGAGCTTTCCGAGCATCATAATGTCTTGACCCTGTGCATCGCTTGCGAACACCTTGGAGATCTCGTGGCGGCGGGAATCGAGCGCGTCCCAGGCATGTTCTCGGCACTGACTGATCTCTTTTCCAACGCTTGTTAGGACAAAGTGTGTCATATTATCACGGTCCCCGTTATTCATGAAGAGAAAGAATCAACTAACCGCTAGATCCGACAAACGTCCCGTGAGGCGTGACAAATCTACCGTGAGGAGAAAATATCTCCCGTGCAAGTCGACTTCCCGCGTTGTCTGCTTTCGATTCCGTGAGGGAGAAAAATAGGTCAATTAGATTCCGGGTCTCTGTTGAGATCGTCACAGAAGGCCATTCTGTCGAGTGGGTCGTCATGGCGTCGTTATTATCTCTCGGTGTGGTCCCCGAGGGGTGCTGTAAACACGCTTGGAATTTGAGGTTTGAAGGACCACCATATTTGATGTACGACTAAGTCTAAGGTGGACGAACGCCGCAACGGAACAAGGTATCTGCCCATCCCAACGTGGTGGTCGGCCCATTCCTTCCCCGTGGCGTCAAAGTTGTTATTAATGATGCCAACAACTCCGGATCTTCTTGGCTTAGTTGCGCAAAAGTGCGAAGCTCAAAAGCTTGCAGGTTTGTTGGTATTGTAGATGATCCTCCTCGCAGGCTCGGTCGGTCGTTCGGCTCCCTGTAGGATGTTGTATATATAGTGTACAAGTTTTGTCCTTGGAGCTCAATAGGTGCACCAGTCGACTGTCCTTGATTAATCGATGTGCCTCTGAAACATCCCCTCCCACCGGACCCGCTGGGCGGGAGCCTGAGATCCTAGCATCCACCGAACCGTCGTTAGCCTGTACCTACCCCCGTAAGAGGCACCGAGTTCCACTCTCTGATTCCCAATCAGGGCGGGACACCAGCAAAAAGCAATCCGCGCCTATCGGGTCGTTCGCTTCCAAGCCACACAAGATGAAGTACTCCTCGGCACGAGGTACAAGCCTGCTAGACTCCGCAAACCCCAGACACTTGGCTATCCGCCTCGTTATCATTCCTCTTCACCTCTTCTCTCTTTGCTTTGGTCGGCGCGCAGATCCACAACTTTGCACGTGAAATCTGGCTTCCGCCGAGATACAGACACCTTCAGTGCTTTCAACAACACTATCTGCCTCGCGATCAAGTCTTGTTAGACGACTATTTCAAGTGATCAGTTATATATCACGGTTTCAGAGTTTCAGGGTGTGTATCTCCTTATCATGGCCTACGCAGGAGAAACTGCATACATTACTGGTGAGGCATCTTAATGCATGAAATGGGTAGATGGTGCTCTGGGAGAGCGCCAACCGCTCACACTTTCATCTCGCTAGGTGGTGCCAATGGAGTCGGAAAAGCGCTGGCAGAGATGCTCGTGGGCAAAGGGTGCGTAGAATGGCCCGCAAAGTTCATACTCGGTGTCTAGCGAGACCGTTTTGGTCTTTCAACCAAGGCTGACATATACTTATCAATGGTGTGCAGCATCAAGGTTTTCATAGCGGACATTGATGTCGCTGGCGGGCGCCAGACTGCCAATGCGCTGAACAAGGACGTCCCAAGCTCGATGGCTTGGTCGATAGGAGTCGACGTTGCCGACTGGGATTCGCAGCGCAAAGGGTTCGAGGCCGCGATCGCGCAGTTTGGCATCATCGACTATGTCTTGCCTGTTGCTGGTATGGGTGAGAGGAATCACTTCCCCAATCGTCTTGGTTCCAAGGACTTCCAGAAGCCCGATCTGTATGCTTGGGATGTCAACATGACTGGATTCATCTACACGGTTTCGTTGGCATTGCAGCAGTTTCGTCGACAAGAGCCAAACAAGCACGGATTCCGCGGTAAAAGTATGCATTTCTGAGAATCCGGATTGTTTTGGTGGCTCTGCTTTGTTTGGCTACGACTCAGGAGCTCCTTTATTACTAATATATCATGTCTCTGCAGTCATTTCCGTGGAGTCGGTTGCTGGGTTTTACAATCACGAAGGAATCCCAATGTGTGCCGCGGCCAGACAGTAAGAATTATTCCCACCTCCCTGTCACACATTTGACATGGTGCGTTCTGTGGCACCGCTCACTGACACATCCAGTGCCATTGTTGGCTTCGTTCGCTCCTTCGGCGGATATCTCAGGGACGACGAGAAGATAACGCTCAACGTGATCTGCCCGAACAAGATCCGGACGAACATTGCCCTACCAGAGGTGTTTGATAAGGTCGAAGCCGCAGGGGTGACGCTGGTGCCTGTTGAATGGCTGCTCGAGGCGGTCGAGAAGTTGCTCGGTCCCTTCAACGCTTCGGGCGTCGTTTTCGAGATTGCACCCAAGATTGGATGCTTCGTCAGAGAGGCACCCGAGTTCGTGAACTCGGACTCCAGAATCAGTGGTGAGATGACGCTTGGATTCGCACGTCACATACATCAACCCATCTCTGAATAAAGCGGCATATATGATGATCTTGAGCCACTTCCTTCTTCACTATCACCCTCGTTCCTGTGTAAGCGCCATTGCCTCGAGATGTTACCCACCACACTGAGACAAGTACCAAAATATTACATGACTGTGTTCTTTCGTCGCAGTCTTGCTACCTTCCTTGATCCAGCCATGACTGCGCGGCAGAAGACATTCGCAGCTGCGGCCCGTACTATCGAGAGCGTTTTCCAATTAGGTCCTCGGTGTCCTCTCTTGACCTTGAGGACAGTATGGGACTCCACGGCCTTAGCACTTGTTGTTTCTCTTAGCGATCATGTACCGTCAGGCTTCATGCTATTGTCTCTTAGTGAACGAGATGGGTCAGCAACTCAATATGCTATTAAGTATGATGAAGCGAGATGCTGAATAGAACTAAACCAAAAGGTAAACGACCCCCAGTTGCTTGGTTTTTTGGTGTGGGAGAGACGATGCCAAAACCTCCTTTGTCCTTTCGCATGCACCCTTCTGCATGCTTTCATGCCTGAATCGCCTGCTGCTTCTCCTCCTTGTTCCATCTGCTAGATTGCAGTTTCTTTGCGACGTTTTGGCTCAAAAAGGTGTCGAAATTCGGGACCCAGATTGAGAAGATGATGATCAAGGCTCCAAAGGGGAGGGTGCTGTAGAAAACAATTTTAAAACTGGAGATGTAGGCATGCTGGACCTCATGAGCAACTAGGCCCGCAATCTCCGGCGTAATGCCAGGCACTGAGCTGAAATTTGCGGCAGTGATGCCGGCGAAGAGCGCCGGCAACGACGATTGAGGCAAGCCGGCCCCGACGGCCGCGGGGACAACATACTCGGGCATGTACTGGGTCAGCTTGGTCGAAAAGATTGACAGGAACAGTGCCTGGGCGACTGCGCCGCCCATGGATCGGATGGTGCCCATCAGACCACAGGCGAGGCCGATATCCTGGGCCTCGAAGAGCAACGACACACCGGCATACCCGATGTTGTCAATCCAGCCAACGCTGACTGTGGCGAAGATTCCCAGGACGATGATCTGGGCGTGAGTGTCGAAGTTGAGGGAGGCCATTGAGGCGAAGAAGGCCGCCGTGCCGGCCGAGCTGAGGATGGCCTGCCACTTGACCTTGGGGATGTAGGTCAGCCCAAACCCGCCAATCGTTTGTCCTAGCAGCGTCCCGCCACCAACCACGCTGGATTCCCAGCCGATCTGCAGTATGTCGGACGTGTAAATGGAGCCGATGATCAAGGGCCACATCACGGTCATGCTAAAGTACACCATGGCCCCCAGCGTGGCCGTCACAGTGAGGGCTATGAAGCCCACGTTTCGGAAAATGCGCGGAGGCATGATTCCGTGGCCTTTCATGATATATTGTTCTTCTTCAGTCAGTCAAGGCCCAGGGACAAGGCACGTGGAAGTATGTGGATAGACGGGTTTTAAGCACATACCATAGAAACCGAAGATGATCACAAGTAGACCTCCGAGGACGATAGTGCAGATCACTCTTGCGCTTTTCCACGGGTAAACATGGCCTCCCCAGGATAGGCCGATCAAGAATAGGATGACCCCGGCAAGGAAAAGGAAGAGACCGCCGTGGTCCAGTTCTTTGACCTGCTGCCATTTTGACTTGCCGTGAACGTGGAGCTGAGCGTACTTCGGTGGGTGGTAGAAAAGGACGAAGAGAACAACGGCGATGCCAGCCAGGATAATACTGAGATAGAAACTCCAGCGCCACTGTGCCGCCGTGTTAAGGAAGAATAGCCGCGCAATAGCGGGACCGAAGACATTAAAGGGGGTACAAGCGAGGAAGACAATGGAGGCGATAGGACCTCTGTGTCTGTTTGCCACCAATTCACCCAGCAAGATGGGGAACGACAATTGAACCGCCGCTGCCAGGCCGCTCAGCGTGTTAGCCGCAATAAGGGTCTCGACGTTGTGAGCTGTCGCGGCGACGATACAAGCAATCAGCGACAGCGCGTTGGCGCCAATAGTGAGCCACCGGCGACCGAAGATGTCTGACAGACGCCCGAAGAGCAGATAGCCGACACTATTGGAGAGAGTCCAGGCTGTCGCAACCCAGTTGATGTTCTTCGAGGGCCCGATAGCCTCGTTGATCAGTGTCCTCGACGCTTGTTAGCCGTGAGGCAAGGAATAACCAGAGGAGTTGAAGTTCGTACAGAGTGTTGGCCGGGACCACCCAGCTAAGCACGGCAGTCATAGCCCCAAGGGTAACGGCCTGACCAGAAAGAGTCAGCCAGACAATACAAAAGGCTGGGACCTGCCACTGTTTGGTGCAAGCTCACCAGAACAGTACCGATGAACTGGGTGCTATGCCAATAACCCGGTGGCATATCCTCAGCTTCACCGCCGATGGCTTTCATGTCGACCAAGTCCACGGTGCCATCGAGATGGACCGCCTCGACGACGTCGTCATCGACTCTGTTGACATGCTCTGCCGGTGTGACTTTTGGTAAGGAAGGTGAAGTGCGTTCAGTCTTCGACTCAAGTGGGAAGTTCTCGTTGCGGTTCGGGGCGCTCATGTTGGCGTTGCACAGAGCCAGCTCTCTGGAGCAGTATCAACGAAGAAATCGAATATGAGAATTGCGACCTCGAATGAGTCCTCTGACGCTGGAGGCCTAGGAGCCTGATAGCCAGCATGTATATAATATGGCATCCGGGTTCTAACTGCCACCAGACCACACTATTAGCGGCTATTTTAGCGTTTGTGAACAGTTTATCATGACCAAAGGTAGATTATGCTCAAAGCTTAGCCTGGCTCCATATTCTTCGCAGCGAGCCACGACGGCTCGACGGTTGCGGTCTCGAAAAAAGGCGCGACACCAAATGGAGTCGGATTCCTCCATATCCGTGCCAGCCCCTGAAAGCAAGCTCTGGTGTGTATGGTCGACTGTTTGATCTAGTCATTTCTAGCGGATTTTGGGGCCCCGCGTTTTCTGCCTTCCTCATAGCCCCCCCTAAAAGCTGTGCTTCGCGGCCTTCCTCAAATTCCGGGGTGCCAAGCGCTGTGACCGGACCTCTTGTAGGCCGTGGGACAGAGGACAGACCGTATTAGCTGTGCGACACTACTCTATACCTCCGGAACAGCCCCGGAATGCTTTGGTCGTCCCCGGACGCCGATTAAATAGTACGGCGTGGCCATCTACTTGGATGGTAATATCCATCGCAAGTCCAAGCCTGATTTGTCAATGTAGAGCAAAAGACACAGTCCACAGCTGAAGAGGTCCCTAATAACTGAATAACTTTCAAAGGAAAGTAAAAATCACCGTTCATCGAATTCTCACACACACGGAGGTGTATCGGCCTGAGAAAGCGACTAACGACATCATGTCCGAAGCAGCAGCTACTACAGAGAGAACACGGTCTGTCGTGAAACAGTTCATCTCAGCCCTGAACGATCGCCGCTTCGCCGACATGGCCAACCTCTTTGGCTCAACCGGTACCTGGACCGTCATCGGCCGCAAAGATCGCGCCCCTTGGGGTGGTACGTCCAACGGGGCGGAGTTGTGCAAGACCGCCGAATCAATGCTCGGACAGTTCGAAACCTGGAGATACGACATCATCGCTCTGATGGCGGACAATGACAAGGCCGTGGTCGAGGGTTTCGGAGCCGGTAGCGGCCCATCTCCTTTAGCCTACCAGAACAAGTACATGATGCGGTTCATCATAAGCGCGGAGGGGAAGATCAAGGATTTGACAGAGGCTCTGGACGCTTATGAGGTGGAAGAATATATGAAAACTGTTTCCGAGTATCAGAAGCTGCAAGCAGCTACAAAGGCTTAGGATCATGGCCCTTTGCCTGAGAGGGAAGTGATCCAGCCTGGTGGAAAATGGTTGCCAGATTGTCAGGGAAGCTCTATGTAAATTTGAGGTGAATCACAATCGTAATACCGACAATGGTATGAGGCACATTCAAAATTGGCAACTTCTGGTGAACAAACCATCTGCAACCGTTGGGTGACTATGGTTGTGTTGGCGTCTGTTACCCTGAGATATGGAAATCTTTGATATAGACGGTATCGCTCTATCCCTGAGGGCCACAATGGAGCTCAGTCGCAATACCAATACTCGTAGTCATCGTATAAATGGATTCCAAACCAGAGCTATGATGTAGCAGTGCCTATATCAGAAAATGGCCAAGGCATTGGGGTAACAGCCCACCGCGCCTGAGAGAAGAGTTTAGTTGTGTTGAGTGTCGAATAAAGGAACCGCGGTGAAACCTACCGGGAATATTGGGTGGGGAGCTACTGAAGAAGAACTCATAACGTCCATTCTTCTTGCAAACTTGGGACAACTTCTCTAAGTCGAACAATTCACCAATACCCATACCCCATCTAGGAATCATGTAGACGTGAAGGAAAATGTCACTGGTTGGAGGTAGGCACTCAAACCCAGGTGAATCGCCCGCCACGATACTGAAGTAGTTGTCGTGGAGGAAATCGAGCATCTCCTCCGACTGCTCGACTCCGGCGTGTTGCACCTTGGTCTCGTAGCCCTGCCCCACAAGGGCCTTCCTCTCCCCGTAGGTTAACTGATTGTACTTGTGGGTGAAGCCGGTACGCATGATCAGAATGTCACCGTATTGGAATTGCACCATGTGGTGCGCAGCACATTCGAGAATGTCTTTGACCGTAATTGCTCGTGCTGTGTATGGATCGTACGACTCTTGCTTGAACTCAAAGAAGTCGATGAGTACACCTCGGCCAACTGTTGACTCTGTCAGCGTCCGTCATGTTTCTGTAGTATGGCGATACGTCTGACCTATGGCTTTGTGGGACCATGCCTGTAAGCCTATGCGAGTCGTGCTGTTTACATCTTCTTGAGTTGTCTGTGTCCTCTTGTAAGATCTTATCGCCATCCTCTATATATGAATAAGCCTTACGTTATTGTAGTATATTCTTCCTTCTCCATGCTGAGCGCTGACCTGCACGGTAACGTTACGCTTTGTGAAGATGAGAGTCTTCTGAAAATTATCTTACGTGTCGAAGACCATCCCACTGTCGAAAAGTCAGCGCCTTTGGCAATCGTCGTCTGTCGTTGGCATCTGTGGCTCTTACCTGCGAGCTACTCTGAGAATTCATCTCAAAGATATCGTCGTTCCCATACTCTGTTATTGGGTTGATTCTGTGTTTGAATGGATCTCTCCCAAACATAGGCGGATCAGGGAGATTAATGGGCCAACTGCGCAATAAACATATTTGTTAACACTGAAAGCTGCCGACGTATTAACCGGACGTTGTAAAGAATGTCACTGACTTCAAACTCACGACCTCGCCAATCGTGATCAATTTTGAGGCTGCTGCAATCCGTTGTGGCGTCAACAAATTTAGACGCCCGAGCTATCCCAAGGTCTTCAGTTGCCATGTATCATACTGTGTAACGAAAATCCTTACCTCGTCATTTTCACCCCAGAACCATGCTGCGCCGGCAGGGGCCCCTGGGATCTCTGGTAGCTCAGACCGAGCCGGGAGCTTCGATGAGGTAGGATCGAATACAGACATGGCCAGTATAGAATGGCACGACTTTCAAATCACCAGAGGGCTAGACTTTGCCGATAATCAGTGGCGGATTGAGGTGTATGAGTTGATCTGGATCAAACGAAATGCGAAGGTCTGCAAATCTTAGGTGGGAAGCGTGGGTATTCCGTACTTCAGCTGTATTAGAAACAACGCAGTGGGTTTGAATCTCTACACGTGGGGACGCAACGGGACATGGGAACCGGAGATTGGTCGCAAGGTCTTCACTGTACAGTATGTTTCAATGCTCAGAAATGGTAGCTTATCGCAACGCAGGCACGCAGACCGCAATCTCTCTAGCATCATGATGCCTTGCAACATGCGGCGGCTCTGGACACTACCTCGGCTTCTTCTCCTCTTTTCTTCTTCTACCCTTTCACCTCCCTCGACTTTTCGTGAAGTCAGTATTCTAAGGTTGGCGGCCGCAGAACGTGCGAGGTCAGTCCTCCAGTCGGGTCATAACGTCCGCTCCAGTCCGATCGGGGGAGGGTTAGTGGCCTTTCGCTTTTCGGGACGGCTTCAAGCATAGACAACGTAACCAGTCAGTCCGATACGTTCTCTGCTTCTTCCTCCCCACATTACTTGAGGGAGTATTGTGACCCGCGGTGGTTCCGCAGTTTTCGGCCATGGGGACTGGGTTTAGTCTGTGCAAGCAGACATGAACGAGTGAAATCCAGAGACCTGAAGACGAGGGAGCTTGTCAAGGCCGAGACCGGCTGGAGCCGAGATGCATACGCACATTATATGAATCCTAGCAGCAGGTATCGGCAGGCTTTACACAGAAAGTCGCCAACAATATAGTCGACAAGATGGTGGATAAATACGACGATTTTGGCGACAGAGTCCTGCGCCCGGCGTATTTTGCGCATGCGGTTCTTCGCACGGCAAACTTCAAACCTATGGTCGAATTCTACAAAACATTTTTAGGCGGTCACGCAACCTACGAGAACCACACGCTCTCGTTCATTACCTATGACGGAGAGCACCACCGCGTCGCCATTGTAAACGTGGAGGGTACCGGGCCCAAAGATCCAAATAGCTCTGGCCTAGGTGTGTTCCAACAGTTTCAATTGAGAGCAAGACGGTATATTACACACCCAATTCTAACCTTTCACTACCCACAGAACATCTCGCCTTCGCGTACCGCGATATTGAAGACCTTGCCGTTGCGTACCGACAGCGAAAGGCACGCGGTATACTCCCGATCTGGAACATCAATCACGGTCCCACGACAAGCATTTACTACAAGGATCCTGACGGCAACAAGATCGAGACGCAGGTCGATAACTTTGATAGTGTCGAAGAGGCCGGGGGTTTTTTCCTCACGAAGCAGTTTGCCGAGAACCCGATTGGAGTAGAATTCGATCCAGAGGAGTTGGTGCAGCGTTTGAGATCTGGAGAGGACAAGAAAGACATCCTCAAAAGGCCAGAAATTGGTCCCAGGACAACGTTCGACAGACATTGAAAGAGCCAAGACCATAGTTCTACATTCCAGAATGGGAAAGGTCCAAGAATTATACTAGTATCTACGCAGGCGGGAGGTTTGGAGCCGACAGAATATCCTTGGTCACATCTATTTCTGACAGTACTTCGCCCTCCATCGCGTCTCCTTCATCTTGCACTGAGGCCTGTATACTTTAATGAACTGCACATCGGCGGTGGAGGCTCTGCCTAGAACCGGGCGGACGTGCCTGCATTTTTCAGATCGGATGACTAGGAATGTTACGGCGTCACTGTGTTTTGGTTACACACGGCCGTGAACAGCTTCTTTCTCCGACATACAAACTAGAAGGAACCGGGGTGAAACCCATATTACGACCGATGCAAAACGAGAGTACAAAGGCGCGTTCAATCACGCATACTATGTTCCATCTACTCCGTACATATCAAGCCGGCAGACCGGACCCGCTGAACTTCGGAGACTAACTACTTCCGGCAATGGCCTGATTTCCCTTTCTGGCCGGGTCTCTGTGAGGAATCCGATCCGCACCCCACAATTTCAGTTGGGGAGAGGGCTCCAGGGAGATTAGGACTCTTCAGTGGGTGGGGTGTTCTAGTATTCTCTGCCATGGATTCCCGACTGGCAAGTGAATCTGCCAGCGATTCGTGAAATATCCATCTTCATCCATGAACAAGTTCGGAGTCTGGTCATGCCAGCAGGACAGCGCGGCATCAACTTGAATCCGAAATCTTATGTTTCCCCATTTTGATAGTCTGACAACATCCCCAGCGCAATGACCGAACCAGCGGCGCTTTCGACAAATCCCACCATCAAGACCTCGACTCTGGATCTCAAGGACTACGCGAAGCAAAATGGGATCGAACTCGAATTCGACCCGGATTTTCTCAAGGCGAAATATGCCGAAGAGAAGCGAAAGCGGGACAATTCTCAGGGTATCAAGCAGTATCAGTCGGTACGAGACAAAGACTACTTGAAGTCGTACACCAAAGACATATACGCCGATGAAGTCTGTGCCCGCGACCCCATCAAGGCCACGTACGATGTCGTTATCATTGGCGCCGGCTATACGGGCCTCCAGGCCATTGGATTTCTGAAACGACAAGGCATCACCAATGTTTGCATCATCGAGAAGGCTAATGGGTTTGGCGGCACCTGGTAAGTGTTTTGCTCCTAATAACTTATGTACTCTTCCTATGTACTTACAGTAGCCACGGTATTGGAATCGTTATCCTGGCGTCCAGTGCGATATCGACTCGTACATTTACATGCCCCTGCTCGAGGACGTGGATCACGTTCCGACGGAGAAATACGTTTACGGCCCGGAATTGCGACGGCACGCAGACGCCCTGGCGAAGAAATATGACGCCGATTCCAAGACTCTTTTCCAAACCGAAGCGCTGAAATTCGTCTGGAATGAGGACAAGCTCCGCTGGAAGGTGGAGACCAGTCGTGCTGACGATATCGAAACACAATGGATCATCCCCGCCCCGGGACCGCTCCACGTCCCGAAGCTTCCCGGCTTCGGCGGGATCGAGAGTTTCAAGGGCAAGCACTTCCACAGCTGTCGATGGGATTATAATTACTCCGGCGGAACCCCAGAAAAGCCGGAGCTGAGAGGTCTCAGCGGCAAGCGCGTAGGGATTATAGGGACTGGGGCAACCGGGGTTCAGCTAGTTCCACGCCTCGGAGAATGGGCCAAGGAGCTGTACGTGTTTCAACGTACGCCTTCGTCGATTGACGTCCGCGGAAACCGGCCGACGGATGAGGCCTGGGCCAAATCTCTGAAAAAGGGCTGGCAACGATCACGGCAGGACAATTTCAGCACCCTCGTCAATGGCGGCGCGGTCGACGAGGACGAGGTCAACGACGGATGGACCGACGTCCTGCGCTCACTCCCCGGCTTTATGGCGGGAGCAGACAAGGCCGGCGACGCCGCCAACATCCTCGCACGGATGCAACTCGCCGATTTTAAGAAGATGGAGTCTATTCGCCGGCGGGTGGATAGCCTCGTGCAGGATCCCAAGATTGCGGAGCGTCTAAAGCCTTGGTACAACCAGTTCTGTAAGCGGCCGTGCTTCCACGACCAGTACTTACAGACTTTCAACCGGCCCAATGTTCACCTGGTCGACACCGAAGGTAAAGGCGTGGAACGAGTTACCGAGAAGGGCATCGTGGCCAACGGGCAAGAATACGAACTCGACTGTATCGTGTACGCCACGGGCTTCGAATGGGCGACGGACCTGAGCTCACGTATCGGCGCGCCCATCATCGGCCGCGGCGGTCAAACGTTGACGGATAAGTTCAAGGACGGTATCGCGACGCTCCACGGATGGGCAGTCAACGGGTTTCCCAACCTAATGCTTCTCACGTTCCATCAGTCCGGCGCCACGCCCAACTGGACACACAACATGACCGAGATCTGCCAACACATCGCGTACGTCGTGGCCGAGTGCAAGAAGCGCAACATCGAGGCCGTCGAGCCCAGTAAGGAAGCCGAGGATGAGTGGGTCGAGGAATGCATCCGAGCCGCGCAGGGGCGCGCCGCCTTCCTGAGGGACTGCACGCCGGGCTACTACAGTGACGAAGGAACAATCGACGACAAGCTGTTGCGGTCCCAGCCATACCTCGCTGGAGGGCCCGTGTTCTTCAAGACACTTGACGAGTGGCGAAATGAAGGGAAGTTGAAGGGCCTTGAGGTGTTGAAATGATAAGGGCTGTGCGGAGTGAGTTTTGTAAATACACTGGATGCAAACGTACATTGCTCTCGCACAGGCTAATGTTTGAGAAAAGAGAAGGTGGATGATCGGCTATCAACTCTTATAGGATGGTTGCTGGGGCTTTGGTAGTTACTCTCAAACAGGTACCCCAGCGAAGCATTTGGGCGGCTTTTGCTCCTTTGGTGCCAACATGCCCGTTTCAGTTGACAAGGCCTGGTATACAAGATGGTAACGCTGCTTGAGCCGCCTAATTCCAAACCTTTGAGATTGCGCAAACACTGGTGACGGGTTCTCTCGCACTCTGAGCAAATTCATCATCTTTGGCTATGCATATCTTGAGACGAGCTCGATACCTTTCGACCTGTGGTTGCAGTAATGGACTCTTAGATCCGGACGAAGATAGACTAGCCAGCGGCAGATATGGTAAATGGAGTTCCCGTCCCGACTGCCCATATTCGATGGCAAATTGGCAAAATCTTGGCTTACTCGAGCTGCGGGGGCCCACTAGAATCGTACGAATAAAAGGGCTTCCATAATATATGCCTGTCCTTGTTGGAATGAAACGGTTTTTAGTCGATATCTTCCCACAAGGCCAAGGAACCTCTGAAATCATCCTTGTTCTCCATCCGAATCGTTTCGCAACAACGAGGGCGAGCCAGTATCATAAAACTGCCCTGCCAAAACCCACTGATACTCGTTTTGAAAAGTGACAATGTCTGCCGGCAGAGTTGCACTTGTTACCGGGGGAGGTGGGGCGTCTTTTCCTCTCGAGTCGACCGTGTGCCAGCTTCCTAATGAAAATCATGTCCAGCTTCCGGGATGGGATTGAGTGTGGTGGAGGACCTCGTGCGACAGGGTTGGAATGTTGCAGTCGTTGACCTGGACACGAAGATGGGGAAAGAGGCAGAGACCAAGTTGGGACCACAGGTCCACTTCATCCGTGCCAATGTGGCGCAATACGATCAACAAGCGGCTGCGTTTGTACACACGAGGGCGAAATGGGGACGACTTGATCTAGGTAATCGCATATTCCTCAGAGAGCCGGGTGACAAACACGCATTAACAGAAGATTGCCAGTGTTTGCCAATGCAGTATGAGACCTCTCCCTCCTACCCTTCGGGCCACGCGATTATACGTCAGTGTAGAGCTGACACGATTCCAGGGCATTCTGGACCGCACCGAATTCACCGCTCCAGCTCCAGAGACTTCGAATGGAGCACCCGCGAAGCCAGACGTCCTGGTCACTGACGTCTGCTTCTACGGGCCGATATGGTCCGCTTACTTGGCTTTGCACTTTTTCCGCAAGAACGAGGACGGCAGCGGCAAGTTGGTCATCACCTCGAGCCAAGGAGGAGTCTATCCATCGCCCATGGTACCGCTGTACGCGGCTGCCAAGACAGGCGTGAGTGTGCCCCTGGATCCCGAATACCTTTGCCCACAAAGCTCATCACCATGGTGGTACATAGGTCGTCGGCTTCGCTCGCTCTCTGGGCTTGCGGATGAAACTAGCGGGAGAACCGATCACGGTCAACTGTATCTTGCCCGGGCTGGTGGCCACTCCGCTGGCCAACGCCGCTCTGCTGGCGGCATTCCCCAAAGATATGGTCACTCCGGCGGCTGTGATCGTCAAAGCCGTAAACAACTTCATCGAGGACCCGTCACTGACCGGCCAGGCGGCAGAGTGCAGTGGTCAGGAAATCGTCTATCGCGAAATTCCGCCGTACGCCAATGCGGCGGCCGAGTACATGAGTTCCGGCAAGCTGGCCGATGAGATCGACTTCAACGCCGCGATCAAGGATATAGAAGTCAAAACCAAACTCTTCAACCAGAAGTTGGATGGTGCTGCTTGAGAGATATCGATGGTGAAGAGATCATGGTCCGCCGATGTATTTACAGAGGTATGAAATACTTAGGCACAGTGCAGATCTTGGATCTCTGAACAAGACCATTCTTTCCCCATCTGTCCGCTGGTCGACCAAACCCTTCCCATTAGAGGCTCTGCAAACAATGCCTCCTGCTACTGCTGGGCCAAATGCTCGGCTGCGACGTAACCAAACGTGAGAGCAGGGCCTAGAGACGAGCCTCCACTCGGGTACAGGCCACGCCAAATTGAGTTGTTGTCATTGCCGGCCGCATAGAGACCCTTGATCAGGGTATCACCGTCGCCTAGGACCTGTGCATGCTCGTTCGTCTTCAACCCGTACATGGTGCTCACGTTGCCGGGATACATTTTGACCGCATAAAAGGGAGCCTCCTTGCACGGCCCCAGGGATGCATTCGGTTTGTTGTCCGGATCGCCAAAGCATTGGTCGAAGGAGAACTCGCCGCGATGGAAGTCGGGATCTTGCCCTCGGGCGGCGTATTCGTTGTTCAGCTCCACGGTCCGCTCCAGATTCTCCACAGGCACGCCAAGTTTGTCGGCCAGCTCTGGGATCGAGCGTGCCGAAATAAGATAGCCGTCGCGTAGAAGAGTGCCTTTGGGATAGGGGTCGGCCAACGCCAACCCCATCCCGTACTTGCGCAGAAATTTTCGGTCGCCGATCAGGTAGCAGTGCGGGATCTGGAGACCTTGCATTTTGGAGATGAATTGCACGTAGCCCTCGCTTTCGTTGCCGAAGCGTTTCCCGTCCGGCCCCACTATGATTGAACCTGGTCTGGCGCGGTCGTACGCAAAATGAGGATACATGCGAAGCGGACCGTTGGGGGGTTGATATGTCGAGACCGGTGCGTGGACCGCATTGTCAGCATTGGGCGGCGGCAAAACACCGCCAATTTGGGTCGCGAGGCGGATTCCGTCGCCGGCGACGCTCGACGGTGAAAGACAGTAGTCCTGAGGAACGAAGGGCTTTCCTTCCGCTGAGCGACCAAACCCGCCACTGGCCAGTACGACGCCTCTGTTCGCGCGGACGCGGACTTCGCTGCCACCGGGCTGACGACGTACTACGAGCCCATTGACTTCGCCTGGCCTCTCAGTGATTAATTCGACAGCGGCGGCATTTTTCCACAGGTCGGCTTTGGCCTGGTCGAGAGTGTAGACGAGAGCCCCGACCAGCGCGTTGCCATTGGCGAGAAAGGTGCCCTTGCCGTATCGTAATTTGTCGAAACAGTATCGCCGCAGCTTGGCCGTGACATGCCGGAAGTTGTGGAGGCTGTCGAAGGGCTTGGAGAGGATCGGGAGCTCATCCCACCCTATCTGCATCGATTCGAACGCGGTGTAGCCCTGAAGAGTGTACCGGATATCCTGGACTCGCTTCCCGAGTTTTCTACCATCAAATGCCTGTGGCACGAGGGTCCGACCCACCCCTGCTCCTTCGTACTCGGCGTAATAGTCGGGCAATGGTATCGAGCGCCAGGTAAGAAATTTGTCGTTATCTAACCACTTGGCGACTTTGGGAGCATTGTCGAGAAAGCTGTCCACAATGCGCTCCTCGTGAGAGTCCCCCAGGAGCCGCTTCAGGTACCCGTTGGCCTTTTCCTTGCTGTCGTGGAAGTTTGGGTTTGCAATGAGGTGGTTGTTAGGTAGCCACGCCCCTCCTCCTGAATACGCAGTGGTGCCGCCGAAATACTTAGATTTTTCAATCAATAGAACCTTCAGTCCACGTTTGACCGCGGCCGTCGCAGCGGCTGTTAAGCCCGCTCCGCCTGACCCGACAACCACGACGTCGTATACTGCATCATATCGAGACAAGGGCTCAACAGATTGTCATGTTAATGAAAAGACAGCAATACCGGGGCCGAACATGGGTAAGCTTACCTGCCTGTTGACGACGGTGGCTAGAGTTCGTCGCGGGTTGACCTGACTCTCAATTAGCTCTTTCCATTCGTCATACTGTACGTCAGTTCGACCCTACAAAGGAAAGAAGACTTTTCGGCGTCCTTGAGATGGGGGACATGGTAAAAGTAATAGTGACCAGGGTGGACACCTTGACCATTGCGACGCAGGTATCTTTGGCACTCCAACGAGTGGGGAAGTGTATCGGCTTCTCTTTCGTAGTCAATGGTAGTAATGGCACGGTATGTAACACTACAGCCTACAGCAGCCCACAACAGCATATGGCACCCCGGAACGGCAGCTGCATCTATCTGCGCTCTCGTCGAGAGAAACCAGGAGTTGCCGAAATTTCCTAGCGGGGGCCACGGCTCAGTTGACTCCGACCATGCGAGTGGGCCATTTTCTTTCCCCCGGAAACCTGGAGGGAAACCTGGAGTTGCTCTCCCACTAATCTGGATCAGGGGTTGGCTCCAACCAATTGAGCTCTTGAAAATGCACCTCGCTTCTAAACACCCGGGCGCCAAAGAGAGCCAACCTCACGGAGAGAGCTGGCTGAATGGCGTCGGCTGAGCAGTGAAGAGTCCATCGAATCTGGACAATGCCCTAGAAACATCTACGAAGTAGCCCTGTACCTTCTACTGGAACTAGGGACGGAATCGTTCGGCAAAATGCGCTGTGCTTTGTTCCGGTTGGGCCTGGGATTCTACATGCTGGCCAGGAGATGCTATCTGTACTGATCTTTTCCGCTGCAGGTACAACGTCGTTGAACAAAAACTCAGTTCAGGCAATGAACCCACCCGTATGTGAAAGATTGACACCCATAACAAGGCTCGTGGCAATACGTCGTTTGTCTGCCTGGCTGGGGCATTAAAATCGCAATTCAGCCTTGTTCCTGGGCGAAAAAGGCAACCAGCTTGAGATACAAAACTGTAGAGTACGATCCACAAGCCATTGCTAGCGATGAAATCAGAGTAGCCGTAGCCAAAAGGAGACTCTGAGATTTTACCCCCATGTCATTCTTTTGCTGTCGTCCCGTGTCAATGTATCATACTATCAGTGGGATATGGTATGCTTCTCAAATGTTTCGAACACCTGCAAGCAGGATCACAACCGACTCGTCTATCGTCCGACATTCCACATCCAGCCTCCAGGGTTTGACATGGGAATTCAATCCAGTACCAAAACAATCTTCGAGCGAAGCCTCAATAGCTTAGGGTTAGTACCCTAAGCAATTACTGTTCGACTCGCTTCCTGTAGACCATGGGAAGTTCCGGCTTGAAGATGGCCTGCCAGCTTCGTAGATCCCGCCAGAATTTGTCGTGGTTGAAACTGGGAGCCAGCTCGAAATCGAACTGGCGAATCAATCTCGCAGCGATCAGCCGGAGTTCCTGCATCGCTAGACCTCGTCCTATGCAGACATAGCTACCCAACCCGAATGGCAGATACGCGAGCGGAACGTGGTTCCATTTCGGATTGCGCTCCGAATCGATCCAACGCTCCGGTACGAAGTCCAATGGGTTGGTGAAGTGCCGCGGGTCACGTTGAGCAACCCAGGCATTCACCGAGACCTGGAGACGATATGAGACATTAATATAACCTTCTTCGCCTCGTTGGGAGATTCGACATGAATTTGTGCCCACTTACAATTGTGCCCGCAGGCACGTATTTTCCGTCCACCTCGAACCCTTGGGGCTTGCGTCGTTGCATGCCGTTTGGAGCAGGCGGGACAATGCGCAACGCCTCTTGGATGGCGCCGTGTAGGTAAGGGCAAGTCTCAGCGCCTGGTAATTCTCAATCAGCGAACCGAGCGAAACACTCTTTTCATCCGGTGGAGGGTCGATTATCATTACCAAGCATCCCAGCTTCCAGAGGAGACTTTCCATCCCAGGCTTTGTCAATCTCTTGCCTCAATCGCTCGTAGACGCGTCGATCACGACACACGAAGTAAAACAGAAAGCTAGGAGTCCAGTCAGTGAGTTGGTTGACTTGATCCCTCGCAGGAAGACGCTTACGCCATGCTTGTGGAAGTGGTGTCGCTTCCTGCGATGAACAGGATGGGCGAGTCGGCTCGCAGATCTTCGGCTTTCTCTTTGCTGTCGATCATTAGTCTCTGCTCTGTTCCTCTAGGTGTGTATGATATTGGAAGACTTACTCGTTGGTGGTGTACGCCTCTATGAGATACGAAAAGATGTCGTGCGGGTCGGTGCCTTGCACTCGTCTATCTTCGTACTGCTTAGAGCCAAGCTCACGGAACTTCATCGACTGTCGTTTCATTTCCTCGGGTATTGGAGCCCAATCTACCAGTGGCGAGACCCAGGGAATGTTGGCCACGATGTAGTAGGTCTTGATTCCGCTTCGGATGAAGCTGGAATACTCCCTCGAACCCTCTGGAAAAGAATGGTCAGTATTGGAATCACCAGAACACATACTGAACCTGGTACGTACCGCCAGTGATCAGTCCAAAATCCTTGTTGAAGGCCAGTCCACCCATGACATCGAAGGCATAATAGTCACACCAATCGACAAAGTCGACTATTTGACCTGGGTTTCAGTTTAGCTCCTATTGCTGGCGCGGAAGAGTAGAGAAATTTGTCCAACCTTCGCGCTTGCTCAGTTCCGTGCATAGCTGATCTAGAAGTCTGTTGAACAGAGGCCCAAAGGATTTCAGACTCTTTTGACTGAAAGCTCCATCCCACAGCCTGCGGCGAGTCTTGTGGACGTCAAAGTCCACCAGTGCGTTCAAAGGGGTGCCAACGCCCTCGGTGTACGTACTTGTCTCGAAGTATGGGCCCTTGTTCACTCGTCCCAAAAGAGGCTTCACGGCGCTGGCGCTGCGGAACGAGAGCTCATTGGGTCCAATTCGGACAACGTCGCCATACTGCGATGGTATTCAGCAATCCAATCTTCAGCAACAGCAATATTTCAAGTCACCTTCTCATGAACTTCCGTCATGTGATCATGAAATAGGCCCGGCAGTGCATGGTAGACTCCCTCGAGCTTGGTCAACTTCGCCAGGAACGGGCCTGGATACTGTCGCAGTGGGTGGAAGAACAGCCGGTAGGCGGATATGCTGAGGCTATGATTCATTGGAGATTAGTGGTCATACTTCATTGGATTGGATGCGCAAAACGAACCCTAAAGTACAGAGATGCACAGTGCCGAACAAAAGCACCCGTCCCAACAACGTCAGGGGCCCGTAGAACGGTTGATCTACGTAGGCCCATCCTGTGAAGAGGACGCAAATAAGGAAATGGTTGCGCGCAAAGCCACTGCATGGTCAGCACCTGTCTGTGAGAATGTTGGGATCGTTGCATCTCACAAGACTGTTGGCTCATATCTCTTGTAGTAGGCGTGGGATACCTAATAAAAGTTCCCATGAGCCCAACCCTCTAGAGATGCTACACTCTGAATGTCGATCTTACCAGGCCTGAGATTACGGCAGGCGCAAGCGTCGTCGCATAGATGGAAGGCATGATGCGACGTTTAGGTGGACAATCACCAAAGATATTTCCTGCGACAATATTCCTCAACCTGCATGCCTACCCGGCGCATATATGCGATGCCCGTGGGATTGGAGAGACCAGCTGCTACGGACGATCCGGGCCCCTCTGTTGTCTGCCCATCCATGGATGAGTGATACTGCGGTCTGAGAAATTGTGGGGCCGGGCGTCACGGTGAAGGGGATATCCGAGTGAATGTGGTAGTTGGATGATTACATGCCAGGCGGAATACACAGGATGTTATGTCGACTGGGAAGAAGCCTCCTTCGTGAAGCCATCACAGCATCAACGATCTGCCCTGCATTACGAGCATCCGACAATTTCCTGAGGCCTCTGGAACACCTTTTTGAAGCATCAACGCACTGTAAAACCTTGTGCAAAGGATACTTTGGCCTTTGGGTAGCTGGGTAAACCCGCGGCAGTGCAAGAAGAGTGGGTCTGGTACCCCGTGGACCAAACTTAACCAGTTGATATCGCGTATGCACTCCGATACGCGAGACCGGATTCGACCGGAACAAATACTAGCAACGATGCCGTTTGGACCAGCGTCGACCACCTCTCCGCTCGGCCTGTCCCAACACGGCTTGGACACTAGATCAAAGAAAATAGCTTTGACCTCACCGAAATGGTAATGTACGTAAGTCTGTCGCCTTGTGAGCCATCACGATAAGAAAGAACCCCCCTAAACAAAATGGTATTATGGCAGCTGCAATGATGGCAATTTTTGGGAAACTAGTCAGGTTCAAGGATGCCTCTTGCCTCGAATACTATGGCGAGGCCTCGTCGTTGGCCTCGATCACCAAGAAAGGTCTCGTCGGTTCTTCCGTACCCGTGTATAGCGGCCTCGATCTATGGGATCCGACGTTCACATTGACAGGGGAAACAAAGACGATTGCAGAGGTATGCGGACAACAGCAGGCAGACTATGCTGCCTCACCCGGACGTGAAATTATGATGCAACGCTGACCTGTAATAACAATTTGAATCAAGGTGTTGCCGCCACTGCCACGGGTACCGATAATATTCTGTGTTGGGATGAACTACAAGACACATGCTGAGGAAGCGGGCGTAAATCAGCCGTCACCTAGCCGAGCCGACATGGGTTACTGCTGATGATGACGGTTAGAAACCTCTACACAAGTACCCATTGATATTTGCAAAGCCACCAGGTAAGTGATGAAAAAATTAGAGAACAAGAAGGCGAGAACGGAAAGCTAACTACTGTGTGTAAGACGCGCTCGCTGGGCCGTTCGAAGACATCCCGGTCCATCCAGAATGCCAACAGCAGATGGACTACGAGGTAAGTTTTCAAGGGGTGTCGGGGCCCGAGATCTCGAGTCGATCTAGAACATGTATTTACGTTCTTGGGAGTAGGTCGAAATGGCCATCGTCATCGGCAAAGACTGCAAGAATGTCACCGACGACGAGGATGCCTATCAATACGTGCTGGGCTATACCGTCGGTAACGACATCTCGGCCAGATGGTGGCAGGCACCCGAGCGCGCCAACGGACAGCCAGCCGCGGCCAAATCCTTTGACAAATTCGCTCCGTTAGGTCCAGTGATCGCATCCAAGAGGTTGATGCCGGATCCCGGGAAACTGACGGTCCAGACGTTCGTCAATGGCGAGCGGCGACAGAACGGGAGTACGGACGACTGGATTTTCAACGTGCCCTTTTTGGTTCGGCATCTCAGTCGGGGCACAACGCTGCGGAAGGGGACGGTCATCTTGACGGGCACGCCCAGTGGTGTCGCGTACTTTATGAAACCCCAAGCCTGGCTTCAGGACGGAGATGTTCTCGAGACCGAGGTCGAGGGAATCGGGCGGATGGAAAATCGGATCGTATTTGAAAAGTGAACGGGCCACTGCGACCTTGGTAGCTGCTTACCCGCACCATAGCAAGGCTAGTCGACTCCTGCATACAAAACGGAGTAGTATGTATGTATTGACCTATTGATATATATATATCGACCATACAGGAAGAAAAATAGACACAGGGCTGCTTTCAACGACCGGGCCAGAATGCGAAGCACTTTCCAACCATGTTTCTTTTCCCTCACGCCAACTCATTGACGAAGAAGCCAGAGCCATGCCTTGCCCCGTTCCAATCTGGTGCAGCACTGGTCAGCCATGATATGTCGAGATTGCAACTTGCCAGGGGTTGCTATGATTCCTGCCATCAACCTAGACACATGGATGATACTAATATTTCCTTCACGGGCCTCCGTGCCGACCTGAGCATCGTGCCCACCTACCACAGGCGGCAACTTGGGCTCATTTCTCTATAATGGGCAAGAGACCTTAAATACCGTACGCAAGGAGAATGGACACTCCTGACCATATCTTCTCTCACACCCGACGATTGACATTTCCCGAGGCTGCCCTTTTCTATTTTTTGGGAACGCATATAGGAATGTTTCTGATACCCCATCATTTCTGCCCCAGTTACAAGCTGGCTCTGATAGCACCACTCGTACAGATAATGGTTTGCAGCGCCTCCACGAGTTCCGTCCCACCTTGCGCACTCGGTTGCCTTGATCGCCAAGCGACAAAGTTGTCGGGCCGGACCAAAATGGCGCCGCCATCCTCGATTTCCCGCAGATGATTCCATTTGCCGTCGTTGCTTCTATAATACTCGCTCGCACCGCCCTGCACGTCAGACGACGCGATCTGTGCGCTGGTTATGCTCAGCGAGCCTTTGAGCCGCTCCACGATCGAAACCCACGGCTGTCCTTGTTCGTCGGTGATGAGACAAAATGTGCCCTTGCGCCCGACCAGGTCATGGCTCGAGACAGTCTCGTCGTTGGTGCCTCTGGTCAGCCAGGCGTGCGGCAAACGATGCCCTGGCCTGGTGGTCGGCACGTAGCGCTGGCCCAACGGATCCTTCGGTGGTAGTGGCGTGCCGTCGTCGACCCGGGCCCCTTCCTCGTAGCGATATCCAAGCTCCACGTCCGAGGCCGAGAACTCAATGTCTTGACTTGCGACCAGGCGCTGGACCTGGGCGCGGGCGGTCCGGCCACTGTCAGAGGCTTCGAACAGCTGCTGGAACCGTGCGCGATTCTCCTCGATCTGTCCAGGGGCCATTCCTATCGCAGCTTGCAGTACCTTTCTGTTGTCCGTTGTGAATGCGGCCTCAAAGGATGGTCAGCTGTGTGATAATACACGAAAACCATGCTGAGACTTCTTACCCAATCGCAATTGCGCCTGGCAACCGGCCTTCGCTCTTTCTCATAGGTGTCCAAGATATCCGGACTTGCTTGACCTCTGTGGACGAGAGCCAGCTTCCATGCGAGATTATTTGCATCCGTCACGGCGGTGTTCAATCCGAGACCTGTCGTAGGAGGATGCTTGTGCGCGGCATCTCCTGCTATGAAGAGTCTTCCCTGCTGGAACTTACTCGCCAGCACTCTCTCTTGAATCCAGTGACTGATGTGGAGGATTTCCGGCTGTAAATCCGGTAATTTCAACAGGGCTCTCAGGCGTGGCACGAGGTTATCTTCATTGAAGCGCTCTGGGTCGTCGATGCGATGGCCAAAGTGAATGGACCATTCCTCTGAATGTTTGCCCCATGTCGGACCGGTCACGACGAGGGCCCCGCTATGAGTGATGGTACCGCCTTCGGGATTGATGAAATGGCAGATCAATGTTCGGTCTGCGGGGGGCCCGCGGAGAATGAGTTAGTTCTGGCAGTTACTCGTGGGCGACACTCAGCTTACCGTCCCAGTATTGTGACAGATCGGCCTTGAAGTGCACCGAGACTTTGTCTTCGAGGCGCCTGGGGCCTTCCATGACTGCGCCAATATGTGGTCCGACGGTCTTGCCACCGTCGGCACCGACCGCATACTGGCAGCGATACCAGGTGGTGGCACCGTTCGCGTCCACAACAGTCGCGTAGACGTGTTGATCATTTTGTTTGATTTCCGTCACCGTATGACCATACAAGATGTTTCCTGGATTGCGTTCTTCGGCAAGTCGGCGCAAGATAGGTTCCGTGCGAATCAGGGGCAGGTTGCAAGGCAGTGTGGGTGACTGGTCCCTGGAAGCCATACAGTCAGGGCTTTGTATAAAATATCATCGGTAACAAAGGCTTCACGCACTTGTATCGAGAATGCATCTCTGTGCCCTCGTAGCCTCCAAAGGATGGCAGACTGGCAATCAATTTGCGATCAAAGGGTCCGTCGCCGCCAAGAGAGCTCTGCCACAGCATCTGAGATATGTTCTGCTGCGGCGACGCTTTCTCGTAGATGGCGTCGGACATGCCATGCTGTCTATAGATCTCCATGGTTCGCTGGTTGATGTAGTGGGCCTGTTCTCTGGTCTCAGTGTTTCTGGAATCGGCCTTGATGAGGGAGTCATTCACCTACCTTTGGAAGATACGATGTCGACGGATGTCGCTCGAAAAGCACGTGAGGAACATTGTAATCGGACAAGAAGCTGGATAGTGTAAGCCCGCAAGCTCCTCCACCGATGATGATGATTGGGACATCTTTGACGTTGGACATTTCGACCATACGACGGTGAAATGTTGATACCTGGTGTAGGGATATGTCCTCAATCGACAATATCAGTTCAAAATCAGCAGTCGCCACGTGCTCTTACTTCGGCTAATTGGTGGCAGCATAGTAGGGCGTTGCTCCGGAAGACCCGCTTCAATTCAACCCTTTTGCGGGCGGAACAGGGCGAGTCGCCAAGCATCCTGTCCGGATGCTCTAGCAGATATCCCTTCCCATCAGGCGGTGCCTATCCCGCAATTGCGCGGGCATATCCTGTTCCGGCTGGACGGCCAGAGGTGAGGGGAAAGGAGATTCCCAGGACCCACACCAAGCAGTCCGTATTCTAAGAGGACTAGTCATACGGCTCGAGCGAGCCTTGGTTGGTCCTGAATGCCCCATGGGGTATGGGTTCTTTGGCCCCGTCAAAAATATCCTTGGTTCCGGAGAAGCCTGGACAGTTCGAAAGCGGTAATATATAAGGAGGGCACGAGAATACGCGCTCCCGTGAGCGGTGGGATCGATACTTTGTAATAGTCGACGATTAGTTACTACGCTCACTCCACCTCCTCGACTCGATCGCGTGGACTAGACAGCAACCATGACTGGACATCACGGCGAAAAGGCCGCAGACGAAGCAGTCGCATCCGAAATCGAACATTCTCCTCGCTTGGGGTCGGCCGGTGATGCTGGCGCCATCGGCAGCGGCAATAGCGCGCCAACAGCCACAACCATCGACGACATTGAGTTGCCCAAGAACTACTACTACAGTCCCTTCTTCGTCGGAACGTTTGTTGCCATCCAGCTCAATGTGTCGAGCAGCGTGGCAGGCTTCACGTTGCTGGCGCCGGTCCTTGCGCTGGTCAATCAAGAGATCGGCCCGGACGACAACTATATCTGGGTCGCTCTGGCCTTCACCATCTGCCTCGGAGTGAGCCTGACGCTGTTCGGCAGGCTCTCGGATCTGTTCGGACGTCGATATTTCCTCATTGGCGGCCTCTTGTTGGCTCTGGTCGGCGATGTCGTCTGCGCGCGAGCGAATTCCATCCCCATGCTAATCGCCGGCATCGCTTTAGTCGGCTGCGCCAGCTCGACCGGGTCATCGTACATCTTCATCATCAACGAGATTGTTCCGATCAAGCACCGGTTCGCCATCACGGCGACCGTGTTTCTGTTCTTGATCCCTATCGGATGCTTCGCGCCCGTCATCTCGTACCGCTTCATGCTGTACTCGAGCCAGGGATGGCGGTGGTGCTTCTATCTGCAGATGATCCTCAACGCCGCGGCCCTGGCGTGCTACGCGTGCTTCTACTTCCCCCCAACGTTCCACGAGAAGCATCAGAACGACCGCATCATCGACTGGGTCAAGCACTACGACTACGTGGGCACGGCGCTTTTTATCGCCGCCATCGTCCTCTTCCTCATGGGCATCAGCTGGGGCGGCGCCGTGTACCCCTGGAAATCGGCCCACGTCATTGCCACCATCGTCTGCGGTATCGTTTCGCTCGCCTTATTCGTCGCCTGGGAGAGTCTGATGAATTTGAAAGAGCCATTCATCCCCATGAGGCTGTTCCGACGCCGCGCCTGGAATGCCACCATCGTGGTCATCATGATCTGTGGCGGGGTGTTTTACTCGTTTGCGCTCGTCTGGCCCAACATGGCCGCCATGGTGTACTCGCGTGCAGATGATCCCATGTACACCAGCTGGCTGGCTTGCCTGCCCAGTCTGTCCTTTGTGACCGGGAGCGCCCTCGGATGTCTGTCCACCGCACTGTTTGGCGAGTTCAAGCTCCAGAGCATCGTCGCTCTGGCCATCGGCACGACATTGGTCACCTGTAAGTGATATCCACCTGAGTCCCGAATCCTGTTTTCGGGGTTCCAGCCCACTGACTATTATCTCCCTTCCACAGGCACCGCCACCGCGAACGAAGACACTCCCGTTCGAGCGATCTGTTTCCTGGTATTCGGTGTTGCGTGCTACGGGTTTGTCGAGGGTGTCACCATGGTTGGCAGCACCATCGAGATCGAAGACCAGAACGACATTGGTCTCGCCGGGGGCGTCATGGGCGCTCTCCGTTCGGTGTCTGGCGCGCTCTGCACGGCCATCTACTCAACTGTCCTGACCGACCGAGTGTCGAAGAATGTGCCCGCGCAGGTGCCGCCCGCGCTGCTCGAGGCCGGTCTTCCTGAGACCAGCGTGCCCGCGTTCATGAGCGCCTTGGCCACCGGGACAACTCAGGCCTTTTCCGCGGTCGCGGGCATCACACCCGATATTCTGGCCGTCGGCACGGCTGCGTACAAACACGCTTTCTCAGACGCGTGCCGGACAGTGTTTCTCGCGACCCTGGCCTTTGGTGGCCTTGGCGTGATCATGACCTTCTTCTTGCCCAACGTCGACCTGGGATTGACCAACGAGCTGGCGACCAAGTTGCACCACACGCCTGCCGAGGACCGGACGCCCGCGGTCGATGTCAAGGTATGAGAAAATCAAAACCCTATGAGCCAGTATGTACTATATTCGAGTTGTACCCAGCTCATGAGCAGCATTCAATCCATCTTCTTCCAATGATATCCCGCAGAGCAGCTTGTCGCAAGTCTGACTGCCATCTCCAGTAGCGAAGCGTCACGTGTACATTCATCCATGCACTGCAATTCAGATCCAATGTAGATAAGGACTAACCTTTCTACACTAAGTTTGTTCTCCTCTTGTTTAGTTACTAGCGTCTACCGTGGTGGTGGGCGGGCCAGATCTACTGTAGTTTGCCCATTGTCCCCAAATTCTCGATCCCCATGTGACCACCAATACCCACCACTACTCCGTAGGTGCTCACAACTTCCAGGGAGTATTTTAGCGGGGATTAGTGTCTGACGGACTACCGCGTACTCGAAGGCGGGACGAAGTGAGGTGCATCCCAATTCCCACCTATCGGGGGTAAAGTAGGCCCCGTCTCCGTCCAAGAAAGGAAAGTAGCTAATCCCTTTGGGGCCGGGACTAAACATCCCGGAAACGTCAGCCTTGTCGTCCCCGCTTCTTTTCCCCAAGATCCCGGTCTGATACGGCATAGCCGGAAACTCTGACTGAGCCAGGCCAAAATCTAAAGTGTGCAAGCCAAATCTAGGTACCCAGTAAAGTGTGCAAGCCAAATCTAGATACCCAGTCAAGTGTGCAAGCCAAATCTAAAGTGTGCAAGCCAAATCTAAAGCGTGCAACTTAGCCCCGTCCACTCGTATCCTCCAGTCCCGCAGAGAGGAGAGTTCGCCCTCTAGTGTGAGAGCTTGCGGCGCGCTGTCCTCGGCCAGTTTTTGGAGCGGTCACCTAAATGTCGAGTACTCGTACTAATCCAATTCAATCCAGGTGGGGTCAATCGCCAGCGTTCCCTTGCCTGCGTCCGCTGCGGGCGAATACATGGCTGGTGAACAATGCAGGCAGGCAGGCAGGCATATGTGGCTCGTCATAAACGTTTTCACAAATTCCAGGATTTCTTGGATGGTCGACGATTCAAAGTGCAATATCCGAGTAAGTGGCAGCTGGGCGTTGATCAAGAACGTTCACCTGGCTGTCTCAATGGCTACAAGGTGAAGGATGGGAGATGTACTGTACATAGGTCCGAGTCCCATCTACTCGAGACCATCGTAATTTACAAATATAAAGTCCCAATCAGGATGTGGTCCAGATGTGACGGCCAAATAAATGGGGTATTACTAGGTATGTAGCTTTTGCAGAGCTCATGCATGGTTCTGCGGTGCGTGCCACATACCAATCGACTCTCTGCACACATTGCTGTGCCTTCGAGATATCCCACACGCGTGTAACAAGTCTCTCGGCGATTCTCGAGAGCCTCCACAGGGTGCGAAGGGTTATATCCTCGACCCTTGTACTGCCTGACTTCAAACATCGACATCATTGCATAGTATTGCATTGCACTGCGTTTGCAGTGGTAGCCGACAGTCCTTGCAGCGCATAGCACTCATATTAGTACTCGAAAGCCATCGTAGCATAACAATCGTGGAGGCTGAACCCCGTCTGTGCATAGATGATAGGACTCGTATTGGCTTGGGACATGAGTCGCCCTGTCTCTTCAAGAACCAGAAGTCCTGGCAGCCTAATCTGAATGCTGTCATTGACGAGGCCGAGCCGAGAAATGGCACCTAGTCGCCTCTCTGACCAATCTGAATAGGAGGACAGGACTCGGTGGCGGTGATAGCGTGACTGATGCGGTGAAGCAGTCCCTTCACGTCTCCAGCATGTGGCGCAGATCCTAAAAGACACTCTCGCAACTTGTGTCCAGAGCTGGATGAGTGTGCAAGTGAAGACTGGTCACCAGTATCTGAGCAGCTCGACGTTACCGTCGTGGCTGCCCAACATGTCCTGCGGAAGGGGTGTCGTGTTCGGCCACCACATCAGGCTTTCTCCGTATTCGACGTCCAGATCCACACCATCGTACATCAGCTCCTGCATGTAGAGACGAAAAGATCAGTCTGTGAGGACCCATAAAGTCTCAAGAAATGGGTGACGAGAAACAAGGACGTGGAAGTGGAAGAGGGAACGTACACTTTCCAGGTTTTCGGCGTGAAAGGCTCCCATGTCAGGAGCGCCGTCGACCCCGTTGGGACTTGACCTCGACGTCTTCGTCTGTACATCGCATTCCTTGCCTGTTCCAGACTTTGCCGAATGGTGCAGCTTGGCATTGGCCCTAATGACGACCAACCGGGCCAGATTGGTCACGTCCTTCGCAAAAGGGAACCGTAGGTCCGCCGACACAAACTCGACGTAGTTGATGTGCCCGGCCACCATGTCCATGGACTGGACGTCCGAGTCGACGGTCGGGCTCTCGGGACTTTGCAGGACATGCGTAAAGAGGCAAACTAGCGCCGTCAAAGGAAACACATACACGAGGCTGGACGAAATAATGGCGATCAGTAATAAGAACTATAAGTCTCATAGATACAAACAGGTGAGCGGGGAATGGGCAGATACTGACCATTTCGGCGTCGACGGCTTAATGCTAACGTGGTGCAGGTTTCGAACAATATTCCGCGCGGCTTCGACCACGACAGTCGTGCTGTGTAACATCTGCTGCCGCACCTCTTCCTTGTCTGCGGACTCGAGCTGCACGGGTAACGCATTCCAGGGGTGTACCACAGCCGAATGGATGGCGATAAGACTCCCATAGTAAGAGTAGAGCAGATACAGCGCCTTGCTGGGGTGGATGCCTGGCGGCAGCATGCGTGAAACGGGATCTTGCTTAACGGTGTCCGGGACCGACGCGTACCATTCGTCCAGCATGCACTCCAGCTCACGGATGACGGTCTTGACTTCTCGAAAGCTGTGGCTCGACTTCCGCAGCTTCTTGAGCCCTTTCGAGATACGGCCTGATATCCTCGAGTGCCCAATCGCCGCAATGAAATAATCAAGGTCCGCCGGGGTGCCACCCATGGCATCGCGAGGGACTTGGCAGGTGATCTCATCCTCGTCAACCGCCTATTAATAAATTCCACGTTAGAGTTTTCGAGTCGAAATTCAACTTCGTTCGATTGTAGAACGTACCAGTGGTCGGGCAGACCGGTACGCGATGTGCCTCTCGTAGATGAACAACCCCCACCATAGGTAACTGCGCAGTTGCATGGCCGAGTCGGGCAAATTCCAAGCGGAAGCCGCTTGTGCGTGAAGACCTTTGGACTCGGCGAGCTTCATGGCGCTTAAGCATAGCATCCAATCCAAAGATGGACAACCGATGCATTCGACGTAGAGGCTCTAGATTCGTGTTTCATCAGCAGCCGAGTTCCAGCATATGCAACGGACAAGAGGGGAATTTACCATTGCACCCAGAGCCTGGATTGCCATCAAACTGGTCCTGCAGTAAAGCAGCTTGGAGTCGACCGAGAGCGCGTTTTGGAAGTATTTCCAGCCTTGGCCTTGATCGAAGCGGAAGCCACTTTGAGGCGTCTTCCACGACAACACGCGCCAACCGGCGGCATAGACGATGAACCGGAGTGCATACCACGCAGGATCGTGGTCGGCAGTCGGCGGCTGTCCTTGCTTCAGCTGCGTCTTCAGCCGATTTTCAAAGTGTGTCCGCTGCACCAGGCCCACGCTTCCTTCCGCAGAGTCGTCGAAGTACGCCCTAGCGTAAGCCCACGCGTTCTCGGGGCTCGGGTCGGGTTCTCGCTCGGGCGAAGACAGGGTCTCGAGTTTGAGTCGGCGACAGATGTCGGTGGTCAGTTTCCTCGCGGTCTTGGCAAATTCGGTGCTTTCCGTCTTGCGACAGACCCATTCGATCCCTGACTTCGAGCAAATTGACAGAAACGATCCTGGACCTATCTCGAGATTAGACTGAGCAACAAGCCAGTCGCACGGCTGCATCTGGCATGCGGAGACGCTTTACCGTGGTATTCATAAGTCGACTAGGAGTAGCACTTAGTCTTCGGGTACATGGACAATACCGTTTGACAGCAGCACATACCTCTTCTTCGGGCGGTAGGGAGCAGCTCCCATCATCGCCATTGGAACTTTGCAGAACGGTCAAGGTGGGGGTGGGAGGCAGTTGGACTGCATTCTCGCTCGCTGACTCCGTGGCAGGACGTGGATGCTCCATTGCGACGGCCATCTCCTCCGCAACCGTCCTCTGAGGTTCTTTTGGCGCTACTTCGCCCAGCAAGGGAGGGAGCCATTGTTGTTGAGGCCCTGGCAGGTTGGCGTTCTGAAATCCATACATGAGGTACGTGTCTGGGATGGGCTCGCCGGGGTCGACATCTATCGCAGTTTCTCGTGGGGCCGAGTTCTCGGTCTCTTTGGGAGGAGAATTGTCAGGGGTTCTTAAGAGAGTCTCCAGCTGGGCCACTCTGGCTTGGAGGACCTTCAGGTCCTCCTTTCGATGAGCTTTAGCTCGAGGACCCCGTGTGGCGTAGTGGCACTGATGACGATAATCCTGGGTGTGGTATTAACAGTCAGTTTCGCGTCGTCGCCAGGTAATTGCAAAATCGAAAACGGGGATCCCTACAACACAATTCGTGCACGGAAGCTCGCCGTTGCTACAGCAGTGTTTCAGTCAGTGAACGCGATCTGAAGCCCGACGCGTATCCGTCACAGAGAGCCAGCAGGGACGCACCACTTTATTTTCTTCGTTCGACACGAGTTGCACGCCGTCGGACATCTACCACGGCGCTCTGATGTACGCTGCATTTCTTTAGAAAGTCTGGTGTCGTTGGGAATTCCCGCAACAACCATCGAAGCCGTGCCGGTGGTGGAGGAGACGAAAGAGAGGGAACAAAAAGATACAGAAGACGCGGGGGCCGAAGGGCGGGGATGGTGGTTCTTCTGATCGGTGGGGGAACAGTGGCCACATGTAATCTGGGGCTTAGCCTCGAGCTTGCAGGCGCCTACAAGCGTCTATCTCGGCGTCCCTTAGGGCCCTTGGCACGGCAGCCGGAGCGAGAATTAGGGTTTCGATTAGAGCCCCCGCCCAGAACTTTGGCTTCCCTGGGGTGCCCCGAGACTTGCATCTTATTAGTAATACTGCTAGTACGAGTAGTCGTATTTATCCTCCGTACTCGCGCAATGTCTTTAGTGACTTGACGGACGGTGAAAGTCGAGTTGCTCTGCAAGGACTCGATTGCCACGCAAGCACTTTGGTGACTACCTCCTGATCTTTTCGAGTCCAACATTTGGCCGCGTCTCTCACCGAACAACAGCACCCCGCGAAACTTCCCCTGAAACAGGGCGCTCTACTTACACATTCCCTCGGCGTATCCAGAATCATGCTTTCGAGCTAATTTTGTTCCAATGCCTTAGTATTGCAGGACTTCCTTGACTTTGACCTTGACGCTCCATGGTCCCTTCGGACCACTGGGGACCTGATAATCTGCCGCAAAGCGGATATCTTCATCTGTTGTGTCATACAGTTCAAAGTCGAATCTGCGTGCAAACATGGCCAGCGCGAGGTAGAGTTCCGAGTAGGCCATGCTGTGGGTGGAATTAGTCACCTTTGTCACCCGGTGCGGATTATCACGTCACTTCGAGCTGGAGAATTCGGTATAAATACTCACTTGATTCCAATGCACTGGCGACTGCCCCGGGAAAAAGCAATGGCGTACTTGGACAGGCGCTCTCCCTTCTCGGCGGCTCTGATCCAACGATCCGGATCAAATTTGAGGGGCTCGGGGAAGACGTCTGGACTTCGCAGAATGAAGTGGTGTTCCGTCATCAGAGGAGTCTGATTGGTTTTCACTCGATGGGTCAATGAAGGATCCTGGTACAGAACAAGTGCAGCTGAAGAACGAAAGAGAAGAACTTACGCCGGGAGGGATCACATAATCCTTGTACATCAGAGGCTCATGGGCCATTCTGCCCGACCTCATGGTCGACCCGATGGCAATCCGCAGTGCCTCATTCACCACTGCAGTCTAAAACGCGTCGACGTTATCAGCAAATGTCTGCAGAGCTCTCTTGCCACGTGGAACCCTCGACGAGGAATGCCACCCATGGCCGCCGGCAGAGGAAAACTCACCAAGTAGGGTAACTGCTCCAGCTGAGACCAACTTGCTTTGGAGGACGGGTGTGGCATGACTTGCTTGAGCTCCTCTCGCAGCTTGTGAAGGATCGGCCGGTTCTTGAGGAGATGGTAGGAGGCCACCGAGAGGGTGTTGGCCGTCGTCTCTGTGCCGGCGCCAAGGACAATGACGGCTTCCGAAGCCAGACGATCCACGGTCCTCTCTTCTGACGGAAGGCTGGGATCAGTCATGGCGTCGAAGATGGTCTCTCTCCCTTCTCGCTTGGTCCGTTGCCGGACAACGTTCTCGGACGCTCGGATGAGTCGGCGCTGCAGTTTGACGAACGACGCCGCCGCCGGATCGATCCTCTCAACGAGCCACAGCGGCAAGCTGGCCGAGATGAAGACCAGCCAGGGGAAGAAGTAGAACAGGTGCGCAAAGTGACCGAGTCCGTTGAGGCCGTCCTTGAGGTCGTTGTTGGGCCAGTGGTCTTCCAGGTACTTCTCGCTCGTGCCGTAGCAGTAGTGGCTGATGACGTCCGCGGTGAGGCCGGCGTATGCATATTCCAGTTTGACCACGGCCCCGGTCTGCTGCGCCTCCTTCAGCCGTTCGCCCAGGAGATCCATCTTCTCCTGGATAATCGGCTCCAGACTTGTCACCGACCGCTTCGAGAAGAACGAGTTCAACACCGAACGTCGCACGCGATGGTGATCGTGTGCCACTGTTGCGATGACGGACAGGGGTGCTCCAAATGTGGCGACAAAGGCCGGGTCCTTGTCTCTCCGCTTGCCGCTCGGCGCGTATATTTCCTCGAAAAAGTCCGGGTCACTGATGTGGACTTGACGGGGATTGATTCTCACGATCGGGCCTATGCCAGATGTTTTCAGAAGGTATCCCTCAGAGCACCACCAGGGGAAATCCTCTTGACCGACCATATTTCTGGTGCATGCGCTCGATCTTAAAGATGAACTGGCCGCTCTTGATCACATCGTAATAGAATTCCACAATGTGCGACGCCGCCGCCAGCTTTGGCCCGGGAATATGGCGGAGCGGATGCAGGAAGATGCGATAGATCGTTCTTAGAAGGAGGTACAGGACACTGAGGGCAAAGCACCCTGAGGCGAGCGTTCCATAGTCCTTCTTTGCTGCAACAGCCAGCAGCGACAGTCCCGCATTTCCCATCGTGAAGTGACTCTGTCGACAGGAATCTGGAATAATGTTCATGTGCAGACAAAAACAGGGGCTATATTATTTCATACCTCCTCCGGGAGGTGGGCCCCACAAACATGACATCGGTGGATACGATCTGCCGGCTGTGCCCAAGCCGGCCCAAGAGGGTAAGGCTCTCTCATCAGCTACATCAGCTGAGTGCACAGAGACGCGGGAAAGTGTAGGAGTACGAGTACCCCATATGGAGAGTAGTTGGAAATCCAGTCAATGTGCGCGGGGTGGTGGCCTTGCTGGATCTGCTCGGATGGCAGAACGTCATGTTCAACTCTCAGTAGACAGTGACCCGCATTTGCGATGGTTGCCATTGTTATGCGGACGAGTGCTTTGTGTCCGGGGTATCTGAACTTCTAGTTGTCGCAGGCATAAATCGGAAAGTCTGCGACCCTGTGATAGTTCTCTGTCGTTCTTGTCTCGTCGGTTCCATTACATAAATACTGATCAACTTGCATGCCACCATGACATTCGACTCGCTGAAAGGAAAGGTCATCGCCGTCACGGGGGGTGCTTCAGGCATCGGCCTGGGCCTGGTCAAAAAGCTGCTAAAGCTCGGGGCGAAGGTGGCAGTGGCGGACCTGATGCCCAGCGAGCCCGACGAAATCAGTCAAGCTGCCAAAGCCGGCGTCGACTACATCTACACGTCGCTGGACGTGGCTAGTCGCCCGGCGGCGCACGACTGGGTCCAGTCGATCGTCAAGACGTTCGGTCGACTCGACGGCTTGGTGGCAAACGCGGCCATCTGCCCCGACGAGTCGGACTACTGGGGCGACGAATTGATGCAGCAACTGCTCAACGTGAACGTGATGGGGGTCTGGATCTGTGTCACCGAAGCCTACCTGCAGTTCCGGAAGCAAGAAAGTCCGGGCTCCATCGTCATTACCTCGAGCTCGCAGGGTCTTCGGGGAGGGCCCAATCTCCCTGGGTACACCGCGAGCAAGCACGGCGTCATCGGCCTCGTGAAAGCCTTGTCGGCGGACTGGGCACCCCACGGCGTGAGGATCAATGCGATTGCACCAGGTAAGAAGGACTGCCCTCACCTAACTTGAGTCTTATGCTCCCGAACCCCTTGGAGCAACGATCGTCCTCTAACAAGACAATGGCTCGATAGGAATGATCGATACCCCCTTGCAGAGAGCGAGGTCCACGCCGGCGCAGCTCGAATATTTCATGTCCCGACTACCAGTGAGGAGGATAGGGAGCACGGACGAGATTGCCGATAGTTTCCTGTTCCTGCTAGCAGACACATCGTCGTACATCACCGGCACAGTCCTGTCCTGCGATGGAGGTCTGACAACCTAGTTGAGACAATAGAGACAATATACAAGACATAGGGATGTGACGACCTAGCATGTTATCTTCCCTGAACGCACAATACAGGATCATCTCCATTCTAGACTGCACCCACTCCACCCATATTCTTAATCTACGGATCGAAGCTGCTATACGAGGCAGTCATATACGTCGACCACGATTTGGCATTCGGGCCTATATCAAACCTCGATCCCCGTTTCCAATTCACGCAGCCCCGCTTTGCTGCTTGTGGAAGTCCTCGAGGCTCTTCATGGCGGCCTCGACCTCGTACGAGTCCATGCCTTCCTTGAAATCCGTGATCTTGCCATCGTCACCCACGATGAATCGCATCATGTAGGTGTTGGTGTAGGCCTTGCCTCCGGCCCCGCGGCCCTTGACTGATCCCTCGACGAAGGCCATGTCGTTCTCCGCAATCAGATTCACAATCTTGACCTCCCAGGTGGTGTCGAACTCGTCCACGAAACCTTTGGCGACGCTGGCCGTGCGTACTCCCGGGTTCGATCCCCCCCAAGAGCACCGGTCCGTTCTGGCCAGCACGGCCCAATGCGCGCCCGGCGCAAACAGATTGCCCAAGTCCTCCATGCGACGGTCGCCGAGCGCCGTCATAAACTCCTTTGCTGTCGCGCGCGTCCGCTCGGTCTGGGATAGAGTCGACATCGTGGAGGGGGAGCGCTTCAAGTTGATAGTTTAGGTCTCTTCTCGGAAGTGACAAATGGCACGTTTTTCCCAAAGATTTCCTCTTGTATCTGAGATGTTGGGGCGATATGGGTAAGTGGGAAGATTTCGTTATTGCGCGTGAACAAGTGGAAATGGTTAAATGCTTGCGCAAAAGCCTTTTCGGCATGATCATTATCACGATTCCGATTCGGAACCGAATAGCAGCCGTTCCGTATACCCGACTCCATTCTTCTCTCGGTATCTACTTACGAAGTAAGATCTCGCTAGTAGACCATGATTGCTCGAGTGCGTGGGCTGCAGCTGATTTGCAGACAGATCAAGGATGCAAATCATCAAGGATGCAAATCATCAAGGATGCAAATCATCAAGGATGTAAAGCACCAAGGATAGCAGCTCCTCGGGCAGGACGTGCCTACATAAAAAGAGATGACTGAGAGGAAGAGGCAGAGTAGGTTGCTGCGAGCGACTACTGTACGTAGTCTGACCTTACGGCTGCCGCACACTATTGCCAAGGAGGAAGGCCCCCGTGGGCCCCCAAGCTGGGGACCTCAAAGTCATCAGACCCTCTCTGGCTTATCGTCTTGCGTAACTATGCCTCCAGCTTATCGCTGCCGAGTCGGTGGTCGGTTCCGAGGCTTCTCCTTAGGTAAGCCACTACGCCGTATCCCAGTCGGTGCCAGCATCGATTCTTCAATCATCCAGTAGGCAGCCTCTCCACTTGACCGCTTCTCCCTCTAGCTGGGATGTTTAGAGCGGCATGCGCTGCGTGAGTCGCATGTGAGGTCGGGCGTTTATTTTACCCCCCTTTCTTATGTTGGCGGTGGTCAGGTGAACCACCCTGGCGGAGACGCTGCTAGGCCTTCCATCTTCCTCTTTACCGCATACCTCGTATAGATACAGTAATTCATGAATGATAACTGCAATCGACACTATCAATTCAACATTCTATTGTGTAGATGGAGTAGAGTACTACATATGTACAGTATGTAAGCTGACACAACAACGCCCTTCTGACTCGCCAGCCTTGCATGCAGTGCACGCCATGGGCGAATACTCCGTACTCGTCGTACCCGGTCGGTTAAGATAAGTTCACTAATCATTCGATGTCTCGATTCTTGATTCTCAACTTTTCATCTTCGTACTCGGTCGCGTTGGGGTTCTCAGGCAGGGATACCCAGTACAGAAGGAATATAATTACTGAACTGGTTCTGACGAGCGCCTCAGGCGGCGGCGTGGGGCACAAGAGGCCTGATGTCCTTCTAAGGGCGTGGCCGTACGCATATGGGTATAAATAGCGGGAATGATACATTGTTCTCTCTGCCATTCCTGTTCTCATTCCAGTTCACATTGCCATTACCGTACACTGTATTAGCACGGCCTGACATATCCCACTACTTCAGCTGCATTCACCTCTGCTAAAGTACCTTCTAGTGGTTCCTTCACCACGACCAGCGCCATACTTACATCTCCCTGCTCCATCTGGTACCCACAACCCAACATGCCTCTCTGGCGTATCTTCTCCCACCCCAGCACATTCTCGCCAACCCAAAGACAAGGCCTCGCCAAGGCGGTGACAGCGCTGTACGTCTCGCGCGGCCTCCCCGCCTTCTACGTCAACGTGATATTCGTCGACTTGCCCGACGCCGATGGCACAAATCCCTCATGTTTCGTGGGCGGCGAGGCGCGGCCCAATTTCGTGAGGGTCGTGGTCGAGCAGATTGCACGGACCATGGCGGGTAGTGAGACCGTAGAAGGGAAGGAGAGGCGGCGGAAGTGGATGGATATGATCAACGAGGTATGTTATTTCGAGTGGGACTTTCAGGCGACGGGAGCTTAAAGCTTGCGCACGATCGTTGGCTGGCTGCGACAAGTTGCTTTTCGCGTCGTCAGGGTCGGCGATTCGATGGCTGCACTGACATTGCGTGCATAGACTCTGAAACGGTATATCATCGACAGACCGGAAATCGATTGGGAACTGCACATCTACGAGACCCCGCGGGATCTCTGGAGAATTCAGGGACTGGATCCGCCGCCAGCGTTCTCCGAGGCAGAGAAGGAGTGGGCTGACAACAACAAGCCGCTTCCGTATGAGGTCGAAAAGTCGTGACTTCAGATTCCGTTTCCAGCGCGAAGCCAAGATGAATAGTTGTGTGGCGGTGTGGTTGTAGCTGTTGCAAACCGGCTTTTCACACGAGCTTTGGCGCGAAGTACCATAATGCCGCAAGTCCGGAAAGGACAGTCGCTCCAGCGACCTGTCGGGCCCACTGAGTTTTCCCCGAGATCTTCATTCTTGCAACCGTGTTGTGCTGTGTCGAGCGCGCACCCCCGCTGCCCTTGATTTTCTCCGCCGTCCTTTGCTGCAACAAGCTCGCCATCTCCGTCCGATTGCTTTCCTGAGCTGCCGCGAAATCCTGGTACTCCTGAACCAGTCTCTTCAACCCTTGGATATCCTCCTCCAGACTTTCGACGTCACTCTTACCACCCTGGATCTCCACACTCTGCACATTGCCAAAGAAATCCACCACTCTCCTTTTGCGGCCTGCTTCCTCCCCACCAGGGAACAGATCCCACCGGACCCCGGGTCTACTGTGGATCTTGCCCACATCATAGCTGTCGAACAGATCGCCCAGTGTCTTCTCACTCGTCGGCCCCGTGACTTGCGTCTCTAAGAATTCCAGCACATAGTACGTCCAGCGGTCAATCACGGCGACTCCCACGTCATTGTCCGCGTGGTGGGAGTACGATGACTCGTCCTCTTCGCTGGAACCAGTGGCAATCACCCCCGGCGCGTAGAATTGCCGATACAGCGTGTTGGCCTGGCAGGTATCGATCATGAACAACATCTCATTGTACCTCTTTTTCTCCCTCATCTGGGAAAACGCGTCGGCCAGGTCCCAACTGGAAATCTCCTCACTGTCTTGAAACTTGAGAAATTCGCTCCCGCCGTGTCCCGTCATGTAAATCAAGATGTTGCTTCCTTCGTCCGTCTGCAACCGTTTGCTCGCAGGCACACCCTCTTCCCAGCGATCCGTGAGCAAGCGGATGAAGTTCTCAACCGTGACCTCGTAGCCGCGGTAATCGACCTCGACGTTCTCGCCGTAGAGATCCATGCGCCGGTCGGCGTTCGAATAGACCGTCCCGGAAAACGCGTTTCGCGGGTTACACGCCATATCGTCGGGCAGGAGGAGAAGAATCTGCGAGTCGGGGATTCCGAGGCGCTTGACTGTGCGGTAGAGGGAGAGCGTGTTCGCGAGGTGACGGTAGTTGAACCAGAAGCGCGAGGTCGAGACGAGGACGGCCCAGTTGGAGGTGTGCGCAGCGAGAGCCGTCGTAATAAGGGCGAAGACCGCCCACATCGAAGGGAGGAGCCTCATCTTGCCTGCGAGGTGGTTAAAGGTGCGGATTCAACGACACTTCCGGTCAAGAGGGAATAAATGAAGATATAGCCATTCTCGCAGGACTACGGAGTGGTGGAGGTCGGCTGCAACGGATTGGCAATGAGTTGGTAAGCACGAAGTCGAACTGCAATGAGGGATGGACTCGCCTTGAAGTCGGATACCGGAGAATATTTGGTCCGATTACCCCTGACTGTCACCTTGGCCCACCAGCTGCTTCACATTCCACTGTATGTTCGTTGCCCGAAAGCTTCAGACTACGAAAAAAATGAAATCCATGCTCGATTAATTGACGCTCTATTGATAGACTTCAGATGCCGCATGAAAAAAATGCCACAAACCTGAGAGTGCTCAACCGAGCTTGACGTTGGGACCGACAATAGGCTGGCCTTGTCAGGTAATTAATTATTCTACGGCAATTTCAACACCTGCCAAGTCCAGAATGCCACAAGACATCTCAGCAATGCTTCAAGCTATCCATTGAGACCTGCTTTGCCAGTGTTCCCTTCATCTGTTCGAGTTGGGCTTCGAAGCTTATTTCCAGTCTTCGCTCCGGCTTGCGGCACTTTAGGTGAGGAGATCTAAAGATTGCAGACGAAGTGGAGGCTGTCAACGAATTCATTCTCTGTAGTTGGTTTGGTGCCATATAGCTGACGCTGAAGAAGGTCGCAGCAGTCATTGAAGGTCCTGAATTCCATAAAAATTGGACGCTGCATTCCAAGCTGCTTATGACTTTATGCGGGTGAACATCTTCTGCTTCTTCCCCTGGTGAATCCCATTTCCCATCCTAGCAGGCTTGTGGACTAACCCAGCAGTCTACCCTTTTCAAATGCGGTTACACGCTCTGGATTCTCATCTGGCAGTCCCCTTCACATTCCTATGCCTCGTCCCACTCCACGTTGTTCGGAATATCCACCTCGCAGATCAAACTGTCCTTCATAATGACCGAGAAGGCCGGCGTCCCGCCTGAACCAGTCGGGGTGACAGGAGATAGAAGAATGTTGTAGAATTCTTCGAAGCTTCCGACACTCAGGCTTGTCGGCGCTCCGTTGTCGGTACCAACTAGGACTTGATTCCAAACGTGCTGACTATTCCAGAGCTCTCCATTCGGAGCTGTAATGTCAGTGGAGTGACGGTCACAGACTCGAGCGTGCCAGTATCATGCCTTAACTCGTTCTGCTTCGTCCGGAACCGCTGCAAGGCCTTCATGAACGGTGCGATGACCGGCGATACATGCGTACCGCATACATGGGCAATGGTCTTTGAACCGAACGGAAGATGTAGCAGCGAGTAAATCAGCACATTTGGCATTTCAGAGAGCTCTAAGTCGGCGTTGCGAACCGCGGTCCTGAAATAACGAAAGCTAACGTTCACTGTGAATTCCAGCCTTGACAAGAGGGTTCGGTCAGCTTCATGGGCCTCGAGAAATTGGCTTAGCTGATTCAGCAACATTCGGCTCTTATTGAGAGGGTGACAATCCATGTCCAAGTCCACATGAATGCAGAGTCGAACTAGGTGTTTGAAGACACACTCAAAGGCATCGAAGGCACGGTTCCCTGGCACCTTCCCCTTCCGCAAATCGACCAATTCATTTCTGCATGGATCAAGCATAAGGTATCTGTAGCCGCCCATTCTCTCCTTCCACAATGGAACGCCGAAGGCTCGTATGGGATGGGCGTCGCGAAGGCCTTCAAACGTCATTCCGTTTTGGTTCACCGTCAGCATAAATTTTCGCTGATGCCGCTGGAGCCTTGCTTGGTAATTGAAGTGCGTGGATGTGGCTGCGAAGGCTGCGAGACTTGAACATCCTTCTATGTTGCTTCCACAGTGTCTGCGAACGGGCACTTTCTTGCGGATGTGATTTAGCACCAATTCCTCCAGCTCGCAGTTTGGCCTCCAGCATGACCAGAACCGACCCAGCTTCTTCCATCCTCGGACTTGTGCGGTGGTTTTTGATGTATTGAATTCGTCGACTTTTAACGGCCGTGCCTCGAACTCGTTTGGTGTTAGGAAATAGCAGATACGAGCAATAATTTCATTTGGCATATCCATGATTTGTTTGGGACGAT
The DNA here is from genome assembly GCA_016109495.1 of Phialophora tarda. Classification (NCBI taxonomy): domain Eukaryota; kingdom Fungi; phylum Ascomycota; class Eurotiomycetes; order Chaetothyriales; family Herpotrichiellaceae; genus Phialophora; species Phialophora tarda. Next base: position 472,092 of record JADWPL010000015.1, on the reverse strand, counting down.
GGCATGGTGGGTTGCCGCCTGCACTGGCCTCTGCCGGAGTCTGGTTGTTGCTGTCAGCCATGGTGCACTGGCGGAAGGCGATGGTCTCGATGAACGGAGAGTTGGGATGCGAAGGCTGTGAGAACTGCAGGTAGGATCTTCAGGTGCTGAAGTGTCGCGGTGAAGTTCTGTCGTGTCGATCGTCGTCCGGGAGGTAGGGCTTGTAGACAGTCTGATGGTGGAAAGCTCTGTCCTCGGTGCAGAAGTAGATTCAAAGCTCTAGGAGGCAGTGGCCGCCCAGCGGATAAAGTGAAGAAATGAAGCGCAAGGTGAGCGGTTCTTTACTCAGCGAGTGAGCGCGAGATCACCGTGCCGTCACGAGTGAGGGAAAGCTGTTGCTGCGGGTTGCTCGTCAAAAGAAACGACCGTGATGTCGTGAGATGTCGGGTGGTAGGTAAAACAATAATCAAGGAGAAGTTGCAAGAACAAGCAGACGAGCGTCAATGTATAAAGTGTTTGTGAGGCAGTGGGCAACAGGCAGTGAACAGTCAAGTCGAATCTTCATTCACCGCACCCGTCGTGAGCGAGCTCACCTTGCAATCACTGCTGTATCGTTGGCCTTAAGCCAAAGCAATTAGCATTGCCTCTCTCACACTTAATACCTGACGTGGCAAGTCAAGTCCTTGCCAAGTTGAGGTACCTCTCGAGATCCTTCCCACTGAGAGTAACCTCAGCATCAACCTCCCAGGTCCCCATCATCCCCTGATTGATGATTTCGTTATCGTCGATCGGCCCGGAGCGATGACCTATTTCCGGAGCAGGAGACAGGAATTCTCGCACGTAACTGGCTTCAAGCGTGACGGCTGACTGGGAGGCCAGTTGTACCGGTCTTGGATTCCGATTGTCAAGACGCGATAAGGCTATATCGGGAGTGTCAATGTCACGAGAACACAAGACAAGATAGTTCCGCCTCGGTGGATAATGTGCTGCTAACTCGGTGAAGTAGGCGTGTCACCTGCGGATGGATGAGCAACTGAGACCGCTCTTGAAAGATGAACAACTTTTGTTTCGCCGTAAGGGTATCTGTCCCAAAACAAACCAACATAATAGACGTCCACACCACATATTCGTGTATCTTATCTTACAGTTACTGTACTGGGCTCCTTTGTCTTCCGAAGGCGACGCGGCTGAACCGACAACACGACAGAGATCCCGGTCAGCATTCAGTCCAGGGCCGAGGTCCACTCCTTGTCGAAGCTAATCATCCTGTCATTAAAGGCAGTAATTATGCCAGCCTTTGCTCCAAATCCGCAGAGGATCCCGTCAGAAACCGTGTATTTAGAATCGAGCCTGGAAGCCCAAGTGCCGTGGAGGCGTGCCCTGAATTGTGACACTGATCCGGCTTCTTTCTTGTCCATCGATCTCCAGCGGCGATGGCGGTTTCGGTGGATGATGGATCTCATACACTTGGCTTCTGGGTGCCCCTCTGGCGTCCACCGTACTATCACGTATACCTTTCGTATCCAATTCGTACCTCGGAGGAGGATCGCCGGCTTGTCCTCCAGCGAGCTGGGCAAATCTGCGGCGACGTTTAGTCCGGATGTACAATGCAGCGACTAGTGCGCCGCCAAGAATGATGGCTGCAATGGCAATACCGATACCTGCGGCCGCAGCTGTGCTGAGGCCTCCAGACCCACCATGATTCGATTTGGGAGTTGATAGGGGCTGTTGGCCGGTTGTGTTGGGATTCAGAGGGCTAAAGATCTCGGTTAGCCACTGGCATCGAGCTGCGCAGTATCCCTCCGCTTACCTATCGAGTATCTGTAACACACCATTCGAAGTCAAGTAATCTCGCGTCGTAATGAGCGAAGCATCGACATAGAACTGTCCATCTTGCTCGTTCATCGTGGCGGATATGCCATCCAGCGTTGGAATCTCGGAGTTGTTTTGGAATGCCGAAGAGTAAAGAACTGGTCCTTGAGATATGCTGTATTGAAAGATAGACAGGAGATCCGCACTGGAGAGGCCGTCCCATCCCGTGAAGCTGGCAGAGAATTGAGATGAATTCGGGCCGAAGATTGTGAGATCTGCAAGAGAGTTCACTATCGTAACGGCTGGAGAGTTTGGTGTCACGAATCCACCCTTGTTGAGTAGCGCGACAAGGTCTGTCAATCCGGCTTTAGTAATCGTCGCGGGAAACGAGATCGGAATGGTCAGCACCGAGTCTATAATGTGAATCAGACCGCCAAGGTAGAAGATGTCCTATCTTCTATTAGCATCACGGTTGCGGTGCGCGAGCTGCTCCGACACTCACGGCTTCGACCAGGTGTGATACGGCTTTCACTCCGCTCACCACCGCTGACCCGTTATCCACCGTCGCGAATTCCACAACCTGGCCGCCTGTAACGTTGGTATAGTCGGGATTCGTCAAAAGTGTCGGGACGAATAGTGGCTGCAGGCCGAACGTGGCTGAGGGATGAGTTCCATTCGCAATATGGTATTCCAGCAGCGCTCGCACTGCATCCGTGTCGTTGCTCAAGTCCGGGTTCTCATTTCCAAAGGCAGCGAGGGCTTGGTCGTTGGGGACGAGGACTGGTTGGGATGTTAGTTCAGCTGTTGAGTCGAGAAGAGGTCGACATACCGCTAAAAGTTCCTTGGTTCAGGATGTCGACAAGGTCATCGAATTGCTCTAGCAGTGCAATAAATGTTGAGATGTCATTCTGCTGCTTCAAAATGGTGAGGACGTCTTGGTCTGCCGCAAGACAACAAGCAATAATGCTGAAGGTGGCAAATACTATGCTGTACAGCTTCATTGTGTATGCCTGCGGAGCGTCAGACGACCAAGATTCATGACTGTACAGTCGCCGATGGATATATCGAGCAGCGGGCCCGAATAAGAATGAAACCCATTGTTATCCGATGGGGCACGACCGGAACACGAGTCCAACGGCTCCACGAGGGGATCCATCCCGGATCATATCGCTGGTGAGACTCTTGAGACGCGTGCCTCAGGAGGCAGTTTGAGAACCAAGACGCTGTAGGAATGGTCCCAAGGCAGTAAGATGGGAAGATGGAGACATGGATGTGCTGTTCGCTTCCAGCGTCGAAGAGCGGAGCCGAAGGGCGACTCTCCACTGGCTCCGTTTCCGGCAAGAGGTTCTCGCCGCGATCGGTGCAGGAGAAATGGGGCGATTATGCAAGGGTTGAGGACTTTGCCTGCGAAAAGCTGGAGAACATGGCCGAGAGTGACGCAAAATTGAGGGTGTGAGACGCCCAACAACGTTGAGGTTCCTTGTTCCAGACGGAGGCCCCTGCCGAAGATGATCCCCTAGCGGCGTTTCAGGTGCTGACTAAAGGGGGGAAAGCGGCTTTGCTGCCAGGCACCGTCGCCCGCTGACTGGAGGATTTCCCGCCGGTGCAGCGCTATGAGCGCCGACAAGGTCGGTGGCGTTCATCCTAGCTTTGGGACGCCTGTGGACGCCTCACCCTACAAGTGGCAGGCTGCTGGGCACATCGTGCAGCCCAATAGGTCTATCGGAGAGCCAACGAATACTAGTGCGATTCCTTCACTCGTGTAAGCTGCCATCACGAAGACACGCTCCATGCACGTTATCCTTTTGCGAACACGAACGTGCCTCAGGGGACAGTTCTGGACAGGGAGACGCAAGTCGGTAACAGCATACATCGTCGAAAAGGAAGAGATTGAATTTGGTAATCTCGCTCTGCTACTAAATTTTCCGAGCACATCAGACTTTCGTTCCTTCTTCTGTGGTATCTCCTTTCCTTCAGCTTAGCGAGAAATTGCAATCTCCCGTTCAAGAAAAATCAACAAGAGTGGAAGCTCGCACTATCCTACACGAGAGAACATCAGGTTTATGTGCTGTTGAACTTGCTGTCGTCTACTCGTAGTCAAGTTTGATGGTACCACTGGCGTGTTGTAGTCAACCACCAACGCCACCACACCGTCGATCATCCACCATCGAAGCCGCAACTTTCTAGAACACTGCTCCCGTGGCAAGGCTTGCTCTTCGAACCGCTTGATAATCTTGGTAACAACCCACACAAACACGGCAACTTCACGGAGCTAGAATCCACACAAGATTCCTCGACCCGAAATACAGTACAATTATTGACACAAGCAGACCTTCCAGCCTTATCAGCCGAAGGTCATTGGCAAGTAGTGTTCCCTTTTGGAGATGTATCTCCTTTCAGGGTGCGTCCGAGCGCATAGTACCTGCTGGAGATCATGAGCACGTTAGTTACTCGGTACAAGTAATAATTACTGCACCCTTTAGGGCACTCGACTTCACTTCATCTTGCTCTTGGGGGCCGGCTCCTCAGCCATATGGAGTATCATCTCCATTGGTGCTGGATTCTGTGTACAAACTACACAGTACGTACTCCTACTCGAACTCATACACGCTCCCGGCCATCTACCGGAGCAACTTGCTCTTTGAAACCGACTGGCACAAACGGCCCCCAAAAGTAGACGCCACCAGCACCACATCCTGGGAACGATTCCTCTTGCGGTCCCGACTCTTTCCAGCCTTGTCCTCATTTCCGTTACTCCAAGTCTCGACGTACTAACTACTGTAACTAGTACACTGTATACAGCCCACCGCATCGGGTAATCCGATGGCCTGGGCGCTGATATCCTAACCTGCCGGGTACTCTCCGACAGAGTACGAGGTACGTCCCCGTGAGATGTACATAGTAGTACAACTGGCCAGGTCCTGGCGCTGACTCTTTTCAAGTAAGATGAGTAGGATGTGAGGACAGGACTCTTCATGATCGGTTCGAATTGTTGACAACCATCAAGAGACCACGTAAGGGCTCTACTGAAGGATCAAGGATTACAATCTGTTCCATGCCCGACGACTCACGAGAAACCCGGAGTACGGAGTACACTCGTCTTTGGAAAGGTACTCTTATTCTTTAGCCCGGGGATGTCGAGACTTCGCGCCTAAAGTTGAAGCATGCCCGAGATATCCTCAGCGTGTTTCCGTCTTCTAGTAGCATCCGCATCCTCGTGATCCTTAACGTGTTTTCATCTTCTGCTGTAGTGGTAGCCGTATCCTCGTCATCCTGACAGCAAACCGTCGGAACCCCTCTCCCCGTTCAAGAGACAAAGATGGACGCTGACGAGTCACGACCGGCTAAATACCAGCTTCAGAATCTGCATCAGCATGGATTGTCATTGAACCTAAACAAGACAAGCCCATTGCAATCGCATCGTTCAGACTCCAAATCCGAATGCGACGGCTCGTGATATAATTTGTGCACTTGTATGCTCCTGTCCTGCTATGCTTTTAGTGCTCGCTTCTCGTGCCCAAGAAGACGACACATCGAGATAAGGATGAGTATAAATCTTCTAGAGCAAATGCAAAAGTGTAGGTGCATCAGACGAGACACCAGTAAACAACCCTCCGTTATGTCACCTCATCGTCTGGAGCCTCGGTGTTCGCGCTTCGCTCTTCAGCCGTGACGTTCATTCGTATCAATTCACGGTCCACGCACTACCGCCCGACAACGGCCTTTAAACTCAACCCCTCCAGAAACCCGGCGAGATCCTCTTTCTTGACCTCGACGATACAGTGATCGAAACTGTCGATCCGGACCCTGGCGTTCGTCTCCTCCACGACCTCCTGAAACGCAATGCCAAACCGATTGTGGCCGTATCCTCTCTTGCGTCTCTTTTCCACCTCTGCTTCATCGATCTCCTCGTCAGACTCGGACTCAGCTTCTGATTCAGATTCAGTGTCTTCCTCTTCCGCGTCAGAATCCTCGCCAAGTAATTCTCGTTGAGCTCTGCGGGCAGCCCGTTTCTCTTCCCGTATCTTCCTCTTCTTCTCCCTCTCTTCCTCTCTTTTCTTCCTCTTTTCCTCCCGTTCCTTCCGCTCTTCGATATCCTCGCCTCCACCAATTCCCCCTCCCGTACCTACGACAACATACGTGCCTCTTTGTTCGTCCAATGCCGCGAGCACCAACGGCGTCGGTAGTCCTGCATCCCCTCCCCCAGCCTTTTCCCTTTCCTGCACGGCAATCGCCTCTCCCACCCACAGCGCCAACTTCACCAATGCGCCGGGACTCCCCGCGAAAAGCGGCAGGTCCGGTCCCTCTTTTACCACGCCCATTCTGAACGCGCGAAGATGGCGGATATGGTGTTTTTGTAATAGCGAGGAGCCGGTTCTCAGAATGGAGCGGAGGAGATGTTGTGCGGAGGAAATTGCGTCGAGGAGTTTGCTTGGAGAAGTCGGGTTGAGAGCATCATATGCAGCAAAGAAGCGTGGAAGAAGAAGGGTGGAACGGTCGGGGACGTCTTCTTTGGGGGTGAGTTGGGAGGCTTGTGACTGTGCCTGTGTGTATGATGCAGCGTTGGAAGGGCCTGAGGGCGTGGCGGTTGGGCCCACGTCCAAAATCGCACCCAATATAACGCCCACGTCCACGGCTGAGAGTTGAGCCTTCCAGCCCCAGGAGCGGATGAAGCCCCAGCCTTCTTGCTCGTAAGAAGCTCTCCCCATGCCAGACGGTACGAGGTCATCCAGTCCATAAACGCCTGCGTACTTCAATAGGCGATCGCGAAGTGACTTCTTCAAGTCCATGTCCATGTGAGTATATGTTTGCTTGCATTGCGTCAAGGAGACGCCCATCTTCGCGAGAAGCTTGTGGAGTCGTTTGGTGCCCGACTCATTCCACACATGCAGACGCGCGGCGAGGTAGGGGGAATGCAGCATGCTATCATACAGCGACCAATGTCTTAGTAGGAGGAATCGCGGGTCGGGCGTCAACCGGATGGATGTATCGCTAGGTGAACTTGTGCCCGTTGCAGGGGATATCGTGGGCGATTGGTCTGCTGGTGGAGGATTAAGACGTCTTACTTCATCGCGGAGGAGAGCGTAGGTCTGGGATGAGCGCGTCATGCGCCAGCCGCGGTGTTGTTCGGTGGTGAGGGTTGTGCTTCTTGATACAGAGGTGCCCAAGCCAGTTGATGTATGTCCTGAGAGTTCGAGGGACGTCACCCCGATAATTGCTAGCCAGAGGATGTCGTTGTCTTCGCGACCGAGCTCGGTAGCGAGAGAGTATGCCAATGTTGAGACGGGCTCGGAATAGGATGTACCTAAACTATTGTACTGACGGAGGACTGATTCGTGTTCTTCTCGCAACTTTCGGAGTCGTTTTCGAAGCTGTTTGGCTGTTTGGTGTTTCGGGGGTTGTGGTTTCGAGGATGGGGAGACCGGCTGGGAGGAAGATGGTGTCATGCTTCTGCTTCTGCTCCGGGGTGAGGCAATTGACGAGCCGGAGTTGCTTCTTCGCCTTTGACGGGGTCGTTCTTCGGATTCTTCATTGTCTTCGTTCTCGTCGTCTCGGTCGGACCAAGACTTTCGCTTCTTAGACTGTGAGCTATCTTGTGTGTCTTGTTCGTCATCGTCCAAGTCTTCTTCGTCGCTCTCCTCGCCGTCGACTTCAGGCATCTGTGCCAATGCACAATACGCGTCTCTTTCCGTGTTCAGGTCACCAGCAATATCTCCGTCGTCGAAGACAATTATGCCTCCCTTGCCGGACCGATACGATTTCTGAAGGCACCCTTTCTCCACGCCACGAGCACGCGATCTCGAGCTATTGATAATATCTTCTGTAGGCGCTTCGATAGGCATACCGCCGAACACATTGTCCAGGTTGTACGGTCTTCTCGCGTCAAGAACCCATACTTCGACGCCGCACATTGTCTCGTTCAAATCTTCATCTTCCAGGCCCAGAACGGTGCCCAGATCCACCAGTGCGCCGACACCCAGACATATGACAAGACCGCCACTACCGCCTTCGGTGGTCTTCATGGGCCGTACAAGGTCTTCGCCGGCCTTGGCCAGGTCTGCATAGCCAGAGACGGGCTGGATCTTGTGCTGGATGAAGTCGCGCCGCAGTAGCGCTGTAATGATGCGGCACGCGCATAACGAGTCGGGCTCGAGAGCAACAAGCAGTAAAACTGCGGGCGAGTGCGCGTGATGTGAGCGGACGAGGTTCGTGTAGAGGTGTGAGATTAGGTCTCGCGGTAGGTACATGGCGGAAGGGTTGGGATTGCGAACGGGAGCAGTGATGGCGCAGTTCTATTCGCGTTCATGGCAATCGTAGGGTAATAGCGCCTGATTGGGATACTCCCTGCCTTGGGGGGTTCAGAGGTTGCTTGGGTTTGGATTATCGGGGTTTGTGCTGGACATTTGCTGAAGGCGGCACCAGGTACAAGGCAACCCGCGAAGTCGCGTTGCAAGGGACGCGTTGTTGCCAAATACGTCATACGTCATACGCTCTCCGTTCTGGCCGCATGCCAGACCCACCACTCTGCTCCCTCGTACTCAGAACATATCGTACTACTATCATCCACGGAACAGAGCAAATACATCTACATGAACGGCGCCTGAAGACATGATTGTACGCAATTCTCAACAACATACTTAATGGACCCCACTACATCAACACAAAGTGTAAGTTATCCAGCCATCTACTGCGATTTCCCCGAGCTTGACCGTAACAGGATCTCTTGCACAACCACCTGCGATATGCCGTGATGTCCCAGCCCAGTTGGATGGAACACCCTCCACCTCCTCATCTCCGGCCATTCAGGGACAGTCTCTGGATGAGGCATCTCCATTTCGCCCACAAGCTGTGGCGGTGGTCCACTTTGCGGCCCAGATAAGGCAACCTGCGGTGAAGGGATGTTGAAGAACCATGTATCAGCCCTGTCCAGATCTGGCTCCTTGACGCCTGGCTCGCAGAATCTGTGTCCTTCGAACGCTCGATCGATGTCGACATACACGGCGCCATGGAGCAATGCCGTCGCCCTGATCACATCGTTCAGCATCACCACGAGCTGATTGAGATCCCTCCGCTTGGCTTTGGTCAAGTAGTCCAGTGGCCTCGTCTGGCTGAACGTTATATTATCACAGGCATCCGTCTTCTCGTTGAAGAACCTTGCATATCCGGTGACTATGAATAGTGCTCCCGGCTGCAGGCGCTGAACCGCCCCGGAGATAATGTTCTCGAGATTCTGCAGTGCGCTGGTCTCGATGATCTCTCTGGCTTTGACAAGCTGAGCTTCACAGCCTATTGCTGGCGACCAATGATAGACGCATTCGTTCAGGACCACGAAGAAGTTGACATCGTTGCCGCTGGCCGTTAATGTCACCAGCTCCGAGTCGCCAATGTAAGGGACCTGGTCTCGCAGGATGACAGCGCTGGTCAAACCACCACATGCGAGGTGCTTGAATTTGGTTCGGTCGATGTTGATGAGGGAGTTGTTGGCTACCTGGATTGGATATGCGTCAGAGTATCGTCCACAACGGAAATCTGCATATGGTGGCCATCCGGGGATGCCTGCTCCAGCTCCAGAAGCGTACGAGTCTCCTATTGCCGCATAAGACCGTGGCAAAGCATGTCCTTTAAGGATATGAACCAGGGCCGAGGTGCCGCCCAAGCATAGTAAGGAGAGAATCAAACCGAGAATGATGGCAGCTGCCATCAAGAACAAAGCACAGCCGGTACGTCAACGAAACGCCGTCCGCCCATGCGACGACTTCGCGCATCATTCAATAGTGCTGGTGCCGGGAGCAGAAGCAGACAACGATGAAAGAAGCAAAACGAGGTGATAAACATGATGGCTGCCTGCCCTATTCTGAAGGCACATTGCCTGAGCACGGCGTCTCATTGGTCACTTTGAGGCGAGGCGCCCAGGGAAAAGATGGTCCGCAGTACTTGTTGCGTCAGCCTCACTTTCGCCCGCAGTAGTTCAGTGACGTCATGACGCGTGCACAGTTTGGTGCCACTCTAATGATGCTTTTATCCTTCGCTTCGCCTAGTAGCAACACCTCTGCAGTATCACACCTATGAATGCACTTCAGCTCAACGCTTCTCCGCGGTGCGTATCCCAGTGCGGCTCGCACCTCCTTCTTTGATCTTCAATTGCCACGTTTGCCCTGCGCCACCTTCCTCGGATGCAAAACTCCTACCGCGCCACGATTTGCTGGCTGTCGAGGCATGAAGAAAACCGCCACTTCCAAACCTCGACTCAAAGTCCCGGACTACTGTGCTGTCGAGCCACGGCGCGATGATCGAGGACAACCAATCTGGCCTGCTCCAGAGGCCGCTATGGAGCAGGCGAGGGCATTCATCAAAGAATGGTATCCTTGAACCATTCCAGCGACTGGTTACCTGACAGTTCATACTAACCTTAACAGTGCAGTGAGCGGGAAGAAGACTCTCATCGTGCCAGACAAAGATGCCGATGGGCTCTCCTCCGGTGTCATACTGTATCGCACGCTGACGACTCTCGGTTTGGACCCGACTCTGATCGACGTCCATCTGGTCCAGAAGGCCTCCACAATCCATACCCAGTCTGAACGTGAAGCCATGGCAGCCAAAAATCCAGTCTATATCATCGTCCTCGATCAAGGGTCCATAGCAGCTCCGCCGGTTGTGGACTTGCCATCAACGAGATCCCTGATCATTGATCACCATTTGAGTGATCACTTCCCGGATGATGCGCAAGTTGTGTCGGCATGCCATTACCCACCGGTATCAACGTCTTCCTTGCTCACATATGAGATTTGCAAACCCCTTGCCCCTGCGATCGCCTCAGACTGCGCCTACCTTGCTTGCATTGGCACTCATGGTGACCTGGGAAACACGTTGAAGTGGTCCCCACCATTCCCTGACATGAAGGAAACGTTCAAAATGTACACTAAGAAGTCGGTCAATGATGCAGTGTCACTTGTGAACGCACCTCGGCGCACTGCCAAGTATGATGTGATAACTGCGTGGACAGCTCTTCTTGCCTCGAAAGATCCAAAGGACCTCTTGGGTAATGGCCGACTTCAGAGCGCCCGCGCAGAGGTCAATGCTGAGGTGGAGATGAACACACATACTCCTCCAAAGTTCAGTGCCGACGGACGAATTGCTGTTCTTCGAATCAACACGCCTGCTCAGGTCCATCCCGTCATTGCTACCCGCTGGGCTGGACACCTCAATTCGAAGGCATTGGAAATCGTGCTTTGTGCAAACTCAGGCTACCTCCCTTGCATGGTGAACTTTTCTTGCCGTATTGCTCGCTGCGCCAGGTCAAGGGATCCGCCGGTCAATATCATCGAGAGCTTGAAGGCTGCTGCCAATCTATCCACTGACGGCCTGAGCGACCGACTGGGACAAAGCTTTGCCAGGGGCCATAAAGAGGCTAGCGGTGGCATCGTCCCTATTGAAGCCTTTGAAGAGCTGATGGCCTTGCTAAAGGTCGGCGAGAAGCCTGAAAAGAAGGACGAACCTGAAGAGCCGAAGCAGAAGAAGGTGAAAACCATCGAAAAGAGTCCACAGAAGAACACTCTCGCCAACTACTTCCGCAGACCTTAGGCTCGGATGCACTAGCTCGTCAATCAGCTCCCGCGTACGCCATTGTCCTCAGGGTTTAGCTTCTGATATTCGCCGAGCAAATCACGCAAAACTGCGGGCAAAGTCTCTTCAAGTGCCACATTGATGAGCCATTGGGTCATAGCGTCATCGCTCCCATAAAGCGGCCCTCCTAGTCTCTCCGACAGCCTCGAAGGCAAGCGGTTCTCGAGAAATGCAGCATAAGTGCGTGCGCTCGGCCTTGCCGCCTGTAAATTGGGGCACCCGACGTACGGGTCATTGGGACGCTCTGCTCCGGGAAACAGAATCTCAAATATCCCGAACCATGCGTTCACTGGAGTCTCGCCCGTTCTTCTCCGCTTTACAGCCTTGCATTGACCTACGGTCATTTTCTCCTCGAAGGGACAGACTCTAAGCACACAAAGCCGCGATCGAGAATGTGTCTCGCACTCGTCCTCTTTTTCAAACTCCATGTAACATGACGAGCAGTAGTACTCAGGTCGACGGTGGACCCTGTACAAGTGTTGCTTGAGTCGAGGAATGTTTGTGAGGTACACCGTTCGGCATCGACGATAGGGCTTCTCGCTTTGGATTTGGTTTGCTTCCGAATATCTGACCGGATCATGCTTGGAATATGGACACGCAAGGAGACCATCGGATGTCGCCTCGTCCCCACCGACCTTTTCAAGTCGAGGCTTCTTGCGCTTCCTGGCATCTTCTTCGTCCTCTTCATCACCTAGGCGTCGCCTGCGAGCCGAGCGCTTTGTCACGCTAGTGGGTGCCGTTGAGGATTCTGCTGCGGCTTGGCTGCACCTATCAGTGCTGAAACCTCCAGAGGATTCTTGCGAGGTCTGTTGAGTGCATGTTATCCTCCTGTCTGCCGAAGCTGATAAGAAGTCTCTTGCTAGCTCTTGGCCAAGTCCAGAAGCTACGCGTTCGACGTGCTCTCGACTGTCTAGATCCAAGACTGGAACGCACTCCTCATCCAGGATAAAGGACTCTTCTCCGGAAGATTCCATGAACGCGTCGTCCGACTCCATGGGGCTGGGGCTCGTGCCCTCCGATTCCACCTTGACGGAAATATGCTGCTGAATATCGCTGATGCAGTTGTCGACATCAGCCTCATTTTGGAAGTGGATTTCTTTGTCCCTTCCCACCAAAGATGTACTGAGCCTTTTCTGCGACAGACTACCCTCATCAGAATGGGTCTCGGTCTTCATCTCCTTCAGATCAAGCTCTTCTCTCAATTTTCGCACTGGCCAACTCGAAGATGACGCAAGAAATCTGAAGGAACGCAACCATACTCGAAACCACTGGAAGATCACTTCAGCTGATACCGGCGGGTCATCCCTACTGCTTTGCAAAGCTTGCTCCTTCAGGAATGCACTGATCTCGAGCTCGAATTGGCTTCCAACGTTATTCGCTTTTCTCTCATCAAGGTGCATGGAGCCGACTAGCAACTCATTAGCCTGGCCTGTGGGGGTCTGAGCAGGTGTTGAAGCCATCGAGTCGACTTCTCCTTTAGACGACTTGATGTTTACGTCATCCACTTGTTCAGCGTTGGTAGCCAAATCGGTGTGGGAGTCTCCCTCCACGCCCGGACATGGTTTCTTGATTGAGCATGGGGTTGATGCGGGCATGGGCGAGTGTTGGGTGTTCTGTCGCTTTTCCAGAACCTCAATTCTCGCCATCATCATGCGGGTCTTCTGCTGAAGCTCCGCATTGTCCTGTCAAAGTCTCCGCATGACTTCATGTCCCGCTGTCGAAACCTGATGGGTAATGTCGGTCCCTTCTTGATGATCAACATCCCGCTCCTTTTGCTGCGTGAGAGCCATTATGGCTTCGCCGTTTACTCCATCATGGTCGCTTTTCCGACTTGTCCAAGTCACTCTCTCGGCTGTCATTGCCCAGCTGATGTTGGCCGTGGTCACTTTACCAGCAGCGTCAGGCATAGAGTTTCCCTCGCCAGGTCCACGATCGCATCGCGGTTGAACAGCTGCTGTCTGCTGATGCTCGATGTCCAGCTCTTCAACAAAATGCTGTATTAGGGCCCGCCCACCTTGCTCCACGGGACTGGATAACACTCTTGCCCGTATTTGCAGTTGGTCAAGAAGTCGTTCAGCAACCGCTGCCTCGGATATGCTCGATCCGTAGAAAATGCCATATTCCAGAGCGTTTTGATGCGTAACACATCAGCTTCCTCCCATGAAAGATGATCTATTGATCCATTGCTCGCGACGCTGTTGGTGCGCTTTTGCCACTTTTCTCGGGTAGCGTCCTGCATGAGCAAGCTCCGGATTGTGGTGGACAAGGTAATCTCGCTTTGTTCTCGTGACTTGCGGGACTGAAAGTGTCCCGCATAATGTGTATTGTACCCTTCGATATCGGTAAACAGGTTCAGGCACAGCCCGCAGCCCCAATACTTCCTCTCCCTTCGCGTCTCTCGGATGCATTTACTCTTCCTTGAACATGACTTGTGTCGGCCTGAATGATGCACTCTCCATATTTCAGCATGGTTTGTCTCCCAAGGAGCCCAAGCATAATTCTGGCAATGCAAGCAGTGGAAAGTGGCATCCTTGGCATGGTCCGCCAGCAGATGCCACGTAAGTTCCCTGACTCTCGACAATTTCTCTCGACAATTACCTTCAGGACACGGAATTGGTGGGATAACCATCTTATCCGTAACGCTGTGCTTCGGACGCTCCCTGGCCTCTCCTCCACCCCCATACACATCCTGTGTTTGATGTTTGTCGTAGTAGACGGAATTGAGCCCAGCCCCAACGATCTCTGGACCAGCCTTTTTCCGATTCCAGCGGAGCCAGCATAGGGGGTGGACTGGGATGCTGAATACCAAGAGCGGGTGTGTAAGGGACATGAACCATCTTGATGCCATCTTCGGCAGGTCCACTAGACGGGTCGATGAACATCTGCAGCCAATCGATATCGAAGTTGCGCTTCCTCCACAAATGATGATCAAAGAGGTGGATAGCAGCGAGGAGTGGGTTAGGGAAGGATCCACGATACCAGCAGTGACATTTTAGACGGTGGAGTGAGTGTGGTACCCGTTTGGGTAATTTAAGCAGATTGAACTGCCAGGTCGTGGCCGGAGAGGAGTGATACTCCCTCAGATGTACGCATAGGGCTTGGCTGTCCATTACATCCCGCCGGCAAAAGCGACAGGATCCGCAAGAAACTGCCAGCCTTTCTTTTTCCAAGCAGGTACGCCCCTCATCGTCACAAGCTTCGCAAGGGGAGTTTCCATCGCACTCTCGAGAGTCAGTGTTACTCAAGGGGCATTCGGACAGTAGGAGCCTCACCTGAATGCGCATAAGAAAACACCAAAGGCAAGACGAGCCCTGGGACGTGACATTCTTTCCATAAGTCAGCGATTGCCTACCGCTTTTGTTGCCCAGGCGGGCCAGTGAGTTCGAATCTGACGGTCCGGGCGACGCGGTACCCGATGAACGAAGTACCTCAGTCTCAGCATTGTTTGAAACCGAGATTTGATCTTTGAGTGACTCCCATGGATCGCTGTCAACTGGCGAAGGAAACTTCCGCAGCAATCTTTCATCCGCTCGAGCATCTGCCCTTCTCAGATATTGAGCTGACGATAGAGGTATATGGCGGCCGGCGGGAGGCGTGGCCTCGACAAGCTCGACAATCTTACCCTCAGAAGGGGTGGGTTCGTCCAACAAGCCCCAGCGCCAGAGTATCCTCTCAAGATCTTGTTCGCTATCATCGTCAGCCCCATCCATCAGCGAATAAATTAATGACAAGGTCAACCCGAAAGTCCAATGCTCTTACCTTACGTCAAACGCGTACCGCGCCCCGAGCAACGCCTTTATGTCGCTCACTGACCTGCTCTCCGTACAGTACATGCGCTGGATCATGGGATGGAATCGCAGCCACGACTCCATATTTCCTTTTCTTGAGCGGAACAACTAGATCGGCGGTTGCGAATCGAAGATGATTATTTTGCGTCCCTGTCCGCTTGGTCGAAATCTGAATGAAACTGGATGGGACTTCTCGGCTTAATTGACTCAGCACAGCACCGCAAGGCTGAACACGAAGAAATTGCCTGCCTACCAGCGCAGTTCAAGCGTAGCAGAGGGCATGGATGGCCCAAAGCAACTCGGGAGCGAGATGTATGTATGTATCTGCGTGGAGATGAAACATCACTCAGCTTGCAATTCCCGCTTTGTTATCGCGTTGCGCTCGCTCTGCTTTTCATCTCAAGATTCAACAGGATATCCGAGCCTCTGTCCCTCGGCACCGGCTGGCGAGAAACACACAGTTGTGAGTAACCGTTCGGCGGGCCATCAGCTTCGCCATCAGCTGTCATTGGCCGGACAGTGATCACGCTGCACGCATGCATGCATGATACGAGGTTGCGTATGCGTGACTAGAGCTGGAATCAGCCTAGGGACGAACAACACCAACCATCCTTGTTTGGTGGGGGATGATGCGGAGATTTCCCTCGAAAGCAGGAAACAAGGCTTCTTTGTAGGGGATGTTAACCAGAGTATTACTCTGAATTGGATCTCTTGGGCAACGAAGAATCGACCGCGCACAGCCGATTGACTGGTTCACCCGCTCGGCTGGGACCTGAGAGATCGAGGCCATACGGAGTACAAGATGAAGTTGATTTCCAACACCGCCTCCGTCTGGAGCATCTACCACTCGATGCCAGCACGAAGGAGCGCCTTGTTTAGAGAATGGCCACGCCCTTGGAGGTGGTTATGGCAGGCCCCAAAGGACCTTCACATCCAAGCCTCCGGGTTCTCCTGCGGCTCGACTCCTGAGAACATCAATTCTGACGGTGGTCCTGGAGTTCATATTCTCCGTTTCCTTGTGCTTGCACTGCTGTCAGCCTCGATGCGACTGTGAGTTGGAGCAGGGAAGCGAATGGCTCGTGTTTGCATCGTGTTGACATTGTTGGCAGCAATACCGCATTCTCGGCGCGGGCTCATTGAGATCGGCGCGGTGACATACCTGCTGTATGAATTCTTACGACGTCCGGATCTGCGCAAAGGATTCCTCCCCGAGGTAAGCAACGGTGGCCGTTTTCCGGGTAGTAAGTGGACGGACCTGACGGAGCAACCCCGGCCTACTGAGACGCCCCCGCAGCACCTCATTCTAAAGGGACGACACCCCGCTTCATTTGGGGAAGAATATGTCTTATATCATCCTGGCTTCGACCACCGATCGAACCGGCCAAACATCTAGATAAGATGAGACAGGCAGCGTGACGATCCGTGCTTCCGCATTGAATGCTCGAGAAGACAGGGACCGGCGCTGTCCAGTCCCCCCAACCAGCTCAAGTACCCGAAATCGAGAATGCCGCGCCACCTCCCCCGGACGGCGGCTATGGCTGGGTGTGTTTGGCCTGCTGTTTTGCAGTGAATTGTTTCACCTGGGGCGTTGTATCCGTAAGTTTGCCGTCTTCATCTGTGCGCTCCTGCGAGTCTCAACACCCCATTGAATAAGTATCCCCGACAGCTCACACATAGTCGACAGTCTTACGGCGTTTATCTGTCATACTATCTGACGAGCGACGCCTTTCCCGAGTCTCGACCTCTGGACTACGCGCTCATCGGCAGTATGAACTTCGGGATCGCAATGCTCTCGGCTCCCTTGATCACGCACCTGGTGCGCTCCTTCGGTATCAAGCGACCGATGATGGTAGGAGCAGTGATCTTTGGAGGAGGGTTTATCGCCGCGTCATTTGCCTCTCGTATCTGGCATCTCTTCCTTTCGCAGGGCGCCATGGTCGGCTTGGGCATCGGCTTCGTCTACGTGCCCAGCATTGCGGTTCTTTCGCAGTGGTTCGCGAGACGAAGAAGCCTCGCCAACGGCATCAGTTCCGCTGGGTCAGGGATCGGGGGCTTGGTCTTCTCCTTCGCCGCGGGCGCCTTGATAGACCATCTCGGCATCGCGTGGGCACTGCGGATCACCGGAGCGATCGCGCTGGCGGCACTTCTCCTCGCCGCAGCCTTCATCCGCGACCGCAACAGTATCGTTCAACCCAGACAGCACCCGTTTGACGTGCGCCTCGCGGGCCGCGCTGATGTCCTTTTGCTCCTTTCATGGGCCTTCCTCAGCATGCTGGGATACATCCCCCTGCTTTACTCGCTCTCGGACTTCTCCCTCTCGATCGGACTGTCGAGACAACAAGCAACGCAGGTGACGGCGTTCTTGAACATGGGCACTGCGATCGGACGGCCCTTTATCGGCGTTGCCAGCGACCGCTTTGGCCGGTTCGGAGTCGCCACCAGCCTGACTCTTCTCTGTGGGCTCTCGTGTCTTGTCATCTGGATACCGGCCACGTCGTTCGGAGTCACGGTCTTCTTTGCGATCCTGAGCGGAGCAATCTTGGGTGTTTTTTGGATGGTACGTACTCGTACGCCTCTTATTCCCAGTACCCCGGGGTTAGACTCGAGGTGATTCGCTGACTTAATACTGTGGCCAGACCATCGCGCCGCTTTGCGTCGAGGTTGCGGGACTGAAGCAGCTTCCCTCGCTGCTCTCACTCTCCTGGCTGGCCGTCGTTCTGCCAACTACTTGTGCGTCTCCGTCACCGTCTCTTTCTTTATTGCAAGATTTTGCGTTTCTCAGTGCTAACTCCATCGGTTTTCCCTCAAAGTCTCCGAAATCATCGCCCTCTACCTTCGCCGCCCGAGTCACGCCCGGCCATATCTTTATACCCAGATATTTTGCGGGGTGTGTTATATCTGCGCCAGCTTTTGTCTCTGGGGTGTGCGAACGCTGCGCAAACGGCAAGGTACACATACTGAAGAGAGGAACCATTAATGAGGCTTCACGAATATGGAAGAAAGGGACCAGTAGCGAGGCTTTGAAAATACTAAAGAAAGGGACGCATAGCGAGGCCTTGGTAGTGAATGCATCTCTAAAAGATCAAGCATCCAAACGCGAAGCTCCCACATGTCATGTTATCGGTGGTGACTTTTTATCGCGTCGTTTCTCCTCTCACCAAGCACTCCTCCCTATTTATCACCCACCCATCGTTCGGCGTCATATCCCTCCATAAGACGCGTGTACTCCTCGCCCGCTCCCGCCCAGCCCTTAATCCCATCCAGTAAGATCGCACTCATTATCCCAGAGACCTGGCGATCGTCAAGCAGGTCTTGGAACCACCCACAAGCACGAGTCCCGCGACCCTTGGATGAACCTGTGTCGCCCCAAACCGTGAGCGTGAGCGTGAGCGCACCGAAAAACACGAGAATGTCCGCACGGAGGGAGGGGGAAAACCCACCACAATACCAAATCACAGTCCGTACGCCAGCACGTTGACATAGATTCAACAGCGTCGGGAGGCTAGGATAGAGGCTCTGCGCAGGGAGGTTGATCGAACCTTTGATCGTTCCGCCCTACACCACACAACCACATCACATCACGTTACACGTCAGCGCTTCAATGTGTCGTGAGTTTCGTCAAATATGGAGCAGTTATTCATTTTATCTTCAATTAATACCTCATGATCTGTTCTGCGCAGGTCGACGAGCAGAAAGTCGACGCCTGGTTTCTTCCCGTCCTGAAGCCATTGGAGTAATTCTTGGCGAGAGACCGTTTTGGGCGATTGGCTTCGCGGGGTCGGGTATGCTTCGTGCCATGCGGGTTGGGCCATCATACAGCGGTGTCGAGCTGAAGAACGGGATGGGATCAACAAGGGTGTTGATTTGTCAGATATGAGGATGACAGGGAGAGACACCCAGGGATCGTTGAGCGGAACAACAGTGAACCACCAACTTCGGATGAGCAGATGTGGAACTGGATTATCTTGGCTTCATTAGTCACTCACCTCTTTTCATTCGTTGAACCTTTTCGCCAATCAACAACGTCGGTGGTAGTCATTCGCCGCCTTTGATTCGCTGGAAAATATTAAGTATCCCAATCAACGTGGCGGTCCGGAGGTGGGCAAATATATGTATATTTGCCGGACCATATACCAGGGCTCGGTCCTTCTACTCTGTCGGCTGGAATCTTTACTTTCTTATAGTGGTGCCACACAGTCTCTCAACTTCTCTCGCTGGACCAGAATGTCGTACCCTAGCGAGGGCCTAATGTTCACCGATCACGACCAGAAGACTGGTGCTGATCTACCTACCAACGATGACACCGAGAAACAGCAAAGTCAAGAACAGGTGGAACAAAAGAAATCAGTATATGCCGGCCTTGGGTGGTTGGACCGACTCCTCGTCCTCTGGATCTTACTGGCAATCATCATCGGCATCCTGCTCGGCAATTTTGTGGATGGTGTAGGGCCAGCTCTCCAGAAAGGCAAATTCGTCCAGGTCTCCGTTCCCATAGGTGAGCGCCATCGAAATGAGACTTTTGTTGCTCGCACGACTGATTACAACTCTCCGCGGTGCAGCTGTCGGTCTGTTGGTGATGATGTACCCAATCCTGTGCAAAGTCAAATATGAGACCTTGCATCGGATTTTTGCCCATCGCCAGATTTGGATCCAACTGGGTTTCAGCGTGGTGGCCAACTGGATCGTTGCGCCCCTTCTTATGGTTTGTTGCACGGTACGAAGCCTTTGTTTGAGCATAGGCTGACGAGACAGCTCGGATTGGCTTGGGCCTTCCTGCCGGATCGACCTGAACTTCGGAACGGTCTCATATTCGTGGGGTTAGCACGCTGCATTGCCATGGTAAGCGCACCAACCTTTATTTTTTTCGATCCAGTATACACTGACTAGACCTGCGCCGAAGGTCCTGATCTGGACAGGTCTCGCTGGGGGTGATGAGGAGTATTGCGCAATTCTTGTGGCCTTCAATTCCATCCTCCAAATGGTCCTCTACGCGCCGCTGGCTATTCTTTTCGTCAACGTCATCGGTCACGGCGGAGCCTCCAAAGTCGCATACTCCACCGTCGCCCGGAGCGTCGGGGTCTTTCTTGGGATACCTCTAGGAGCCGCCATCACGACCCGTTTGATCCTCAGGAGCATCAACGCCACCTGGTACGATCGAAAATTCCTCGGGTGGATCGCTCCATGGTCACTGTTGGGGCTACTTTACACGATTCTCGTTCTGTTCGCCTCTCAGGGGAAGCAAGTCGTCCATCAAATTGTCTCAGTCGTCCGGGTAGCTGCGCCTCTTGTTGTATACTTTGTGGTCATTTTCTTTGCGACACTGTTGATCACGAAACACCTCGGATTTGGGTACAAGCTCGCAGCTACCCAGAGCTTCACAGCGGCAAGCAACAACTTCGAGCTGGCTATCGCGGTCGCGGTGGCCACTTTTGGAGCTGACAGCGACGAGGCGCTGGCCACGACCGTTGGTCCGCTAATTGAGGTGCCGGTTTTGATATCACTTGTCTATGTTGTGAGATGGATCGCCGGCCGTTGGAACTGGCAAGACTGATTACGTGGGGTACGGATAGGATAGGAGATTTAGACTAAATTGAGTGCTTGTCGCGTGTGCGGAGTAATTGCTCGTCGTCGTGGCGTTTTCAATGCGAGATTGCTTCGTCTATCGGCGCCGATGATTCGTCGCTGAGGAACGTGACGTCACGAACCACCACCACCTTTCAGCAGCCTCAGTTTGATCTTTTGTTCTTTGACGAAATCGCAAAAGGCAAGAACTGATTATCACGGAACCTCCATCACCGTAGCTGCGCCCTCCCAATGCTGTCGTCCACTCATATCACTGTCGTGAAAGAAGCTGTTCGTGCTAGAAAATGAACCAAGGTCGTGTTACTCGTACTCACTAATCCTCGACTCAATGTGACCGGCACCATGGTTACTCGGGTACGGACAACGCTGTTCTCAAACTTTTTCCTATGGAAAACGTGCTAAAATTCCCTCGCTAAATTTGATAGGACTCATTTCAGCGACGGACAGCCGAACAAAACCGGATCAACCAACGCAACCTCCGCGCTCGACGGAAAGCGTACGTCCAAGAATTGGAGCAGCGTGTCCGAAAGCTGGAGAACGACGGGGTCGAGGTGACAAAGGAAGTCCAGGTCGCAGCTCAGCGGGTACATAAGGAAAATCGACTCCTAAGATGGCTGCTCGAAACGCGGTTTGGGGTCAATGCACACCAAATCAGCAATTACCTTTCTGAAGCCAGCAACGCTACGGATAACAGCACGCAAAGGCCAGCCCGTCGCCACGGGAGTGACTTGGCCATGTCTAGAGTATCCGTGGAATTAGCGTCCAGTCTCATTTCTGCGACAAGCCCAGCAGAGGCGATCAGCGTGAGGGCGACGCAAGATCTCAGCTATACGGAAGCAACGAATGCGCCGGAAGAGAAACAACGGAGTGTCGCAATGCACCCAGAATTTCCCGGCCATGGATGCAGGTCCCCGACTACCCTATCGACCGGCACAGCCACAGATGCGGTACGAGCAGGACAAGTTCAATCACCGATTCGTTTATTCAATGCCCGGCCGCCGACAACTCAAGAAACTCCACCGCCCACAGGGCACCAACCCGGTTACAGCAGATGTGAAACGAGCCTTGAGCACCCCTGTCGTCCCCACTATATGGATATATATCCTCCGGGTTCCTGTGCCTCATCGGAGAAACGGACCGACACTCATGCCGAAGAAACTACGTGCGATGAAGCCGCAAGAATCATTGCAAGGCTTCGCGGCCACGACGCACCTGACGATGTATGGAACGAGCTAGGCTGTGGAACAAAGAAAAATTGCAGGGTTCGGAATCTCGCGGTCTTCGAACTGATAGACAAGGAACCGTCATACAGTACCTTGGGACATAATCTGCAGCTTTAACATTAAAATGGCATTCCCTTTGACTCTGAGTGGGAGCGTGCCTCGTCACTGGTGCAATCGTGAGGGGCGTCGAGTCACTGCTTACGACTGGCGATTCAGAGACCGAGATGTCATCTTCACAGTGTATGCCGTGCCTATTCGAGGGCAGATAAAGCCTGAACGTACTGTAAACGAGAAAGAGACCCCCCTCGCCCGACGTCTTGCTCTTCAGCCACAAATGAGTCCGTTCAGCGATGTACTCCAGCGCTCGTCCATCCTGTCCCTCTCCTCCTCTCTACCCCAGCTGTGTCATGGCAGTGATTCAAGTAATTTAACCACCTACTAATTAGGTAATCGTTCTGCACCCAATTATCATACCCAAGGGAGTAAAGTGATAACACGCCATGGAAAATGCCCACAATATTGCGAGAAAAAAAGAATACTCCTTCAGATAGGTAATACTCCCAACCAACCCAAGCCAGGAACTCCATGAATACTACGAGTATGTATGTATTCCATGTAGGACGACAAGTAAAAAAGCCCGAACAATGGTCCTTATTATCTCCCGTTCGTCACTTCCGTCTCACGCGTTTGAATTTGTACGAGTAGGATACAAATTCCGGGTCCGGCTCGGTGCCCACGAGCAGAGATGGAGATACATACTGTAGGAATCGTGAACGACACAAAGTTTTGTGAAGGAACCGCATTCGTTCGTGGATCATGTGTCGCGCGCGGGCCGTCTCCTTTGTACAAGTGTCCACTCACTCACTTGCATGCGTGCGTGCGCTATGTTCCATTGGCCAGATATGGGTACCGCGTCGCGGATGGTGCGAGTAGCGCTTCCGCAAGCGAGGGTAAGGTCAAGCGCAGCGCTTGCATTCCTGCCCATGTGACCAGAACGGTGAGCACTAGACGATATGCGCCGTTCTGTTGGAGTTGGAGAGTCGTGCGTGACTCGAGTAAAAGCGAAGCACGGTTTCGAGACATCCACGCGCCTCCGTACTGCGTGAGGGGGAATGTCGGTACAGTAAATGCAAAAGGGGCATTCGTCCCTCCGAGTACTCCGTACATACAGTAGTCAGTTGGACGGAAGAGAGTATGAATCGTCATTGATCTGTAAATTGCGATGTCGAGGGACTTGCGGAAGGATATGTACTTGTGCTCTGTGTAACTACTGTGCTGTAGCGGGGAGTGGCATTATACACGCCCACACATACAATCCAAGGACTGCTTCGTCGAAAGGAAAAAATGGTCGTCATATGCACCGCACCAATCCCGAGTTACATTCTGTTCGTCCTTGAAGATGGAAATACCGCATCGTCGTTCGACGACTACCACTCACTCACACACTTACTCACTCACTCACTCACTGCTCACCCACTCACACCCTCACCCACTCACTCACCCACTCACCCACCCGCTCAAACCTTCCTCTCCTTCTTCCTCGCCTTGACCATGACATTCTTCTGCTGATGGAACCAGCCTTTCCAAACCTCCCATTCCCACTGGCCCTTGTCATCGAGGACCATGTCAAAGTCAAAGTCCCGCAGCACGATCGGCAACAACTTATACATTTCCGTCAGGGTGATGTGCCGTCCGATGCAGACTCTCTTCCCATACCCAAAGTGCATCATGTGGCGTTCCATGTACGCGGCATTCCTGCCGCCGTCGTTGTCGCGCGTCCAGCGCTCGGGGATGAACTCCTCCGCGTCCGCCCCGAAGACGTTCCGGTCAAAGTGCACGGCGTTCTGGTTCATGATCACGCCGGTCCCGCCGGGGAAGAAGCGGCCGGAGATCTCGACGCCCGGGTGGGGCACAACACGCGGGAGACCGGTACCCAGCGACGGGTGAACGCGCATGGCCTCGAGCACCACGGCGTGGAGATATGGAAGTTTGACGGCGTCGTTGAACCGGACCGGGTAGGTGAGCGCGCCGGTGGCGAAGGCATCCTCGACCTCGGCGCGCAATTTCTCCAGTGTGTGTGGGTGCTTGTGCAGAAAGTAGAAGATGGCGGTGAGGGCGATGTACGTGGTGTCGGAGCCGGCCCAGATGATGGCCCACATCTCCGTCGTGGCGTCCAGGATGTGGAAGTCGTTCTTTTCGTCGTGGGCAATGTCGATGAGCTTGCTGAGCGTGTCATGCGGGTTGTAAGGCCTGCCGGCCGCCATGTCGTCTAGGCGTTGTTTCATGGCTTCGTGGGCTTGCTTGATCGTGGTGGAGAAGCCCTTCGCCCCGACCCTTGTTTCCGGATACAGCAGCTCGAAGAGGAAGTAGAGGCTTCGGAATCCATAGGGAATATTGTTCAGGGCGGCCACAGGATTGGGCATAATGTCCATGAGGTAGCACCACTGGCCATAGTCGATGTTGTCTCGAATGAAGCCGAATCCTCCCTCGCGTCCGTAGAACATCTCGCCGATCACGTCAAAGGTATACTTGCGAAGCCAGACGGACATGTCAAAGACTTCTCCGGTGGCGGCGAACCGGTCCATCTGCCGGTA
This sequence comes from Phialophora tarda, assembly GCA_016109495.1. Lineage (NCBI taxonomy): Eukaryota > Fungi > Ascomycota > Eurotiomycetes > Chaetothyriales > Herpotrichiellaceae > Phialophora > Phialophora tarda. The sequence goes on along the minus strand of JADWPL010000015.1, from coordinate 447,489 downwards.
GAAGAGTTCGATGACTCGGTCGACGCATGGTTCATACTCCAGCACAGCACCCTGTGTATAGACGTGAGCTATCATTCGACGGCGTTCCGCGTGCTTGGCTTCATTCCGTTCCGAGAAGCCGTCGATCCGGTTGGGATTGATGTTGGTGATGAAGTTGTCGTAGAAAGTATCCTTTGTAAATTCATATTTGGGGCCGTAAATCGTGTCGAGTGCGGTTGCATCCATGATCTGGACCTGGTTGGGTGCAATCCTGACAAACTTTCCATACTTTTTGTGGACGGGCAATTGGTGGTCTTGACCTCGGCCGTATCGTACCGCGCGGAAGTACCACAGACTGGTGATCGAGGCCCAGAATGGACCGGGAATATCCTTCAATGGGTGGAAGTAGCGATTGTAGATGGCAGTGCCCAGGGCGTAGACGATGAGCCCTACGAACAGCACTCCAGCTCCCAGGGCAGCATTGTCTAGCATGTATGAGAAGAGGCCCATCTTGGAGTTGACGGATAGCCACTTGGGCCGAGCTTGGGGAGGGAGGGGATGGAAACAAGAGAGAACGGGGCGGGGGACATGGGACAAGAAATAGGAATACAATTTTCGACAGAAGAGGGAAATTCAGATTCCGTCAGTCTCCCTCGCGCTCCTGACAGGCCCATTGGAAACACCAGGTACCCATTGGTACTCATGCAGTGGATGCATGAGGGACGACCGGTTGGTAACGACTATCGACGACAGCACGCAACGACTGGTGGTCACATACTGCGGAGAAGCCCATGCTGCATGCAGACGCACCTAAGCTCTGGATCGGTTCGAAGGAATATATCAGAGGTCGAGTTACGTGGCATTCTTCAGGACCCTGATAAGCACTGAGTTCCTGGTAGTGCATCGAGCGATGCCGCGGCGTGCATGGCTTGGTGACAAATCCGAGACTTTGTTTCCATTCTGGCGGGTTTCTGCGCAGCCGGGCCAGCATCATGTGCTGTCCACGGGAGGACTGAAGATTTCTGGGTGCGAGCGGCCGCAGTTAAGCTGTGGCTGCTATTGGTTTGGGTGACGACGCAAAAGTATGAACTGGGTCGGCAGATGGACATATTCCGATTCGTGTCGTGTCGGGCCTGCGAGTGAGGGGCACTGGGAGAGTAATCCCGGCGTCACACAGATATGTCTGTTCGGGCCTGCCGACCAAGAAAGCACGTTACACAACATGTTTCTGTCAAGAGACGTCTTTGACCGACCCGAGTCCATGGGTTTGGGAATGTCGAAAGAAACTCAAAACCTCGCCAAGCCTTGCACGTGCATGGCGTTTAGAGCGCGCCGGGCCTCTTCCGCCCGGGGCTGCCGGCGATAGCTTTAACTAAACCGCCCGCCTCGCCTGTTCCCGCCAAACACCTGTTCCCTAACCTGGACTTGCTCACCGCTGGGAGCTGGTCCTCGCTAATCCCGGGCTCTTACCGCAACGTGCAGGAAGCCCGAATCGCCGCGACTATGGACGCGCTCATCCTCTCACCCCTCGACGACATAGAAACGCACCTGAACGCGCTGATCACCACCCTGACCCAGACGAACACCTTCTCCAACGCGCCTCAACTGGCAAAAAACCTCCTCACCGACGACGACGACCTCACCTCCGCGCTCGCCCTCCTCCAACGACACCAGCAAAACTACGCACGGATACTCAATCTCCGCGAAGAAGTCGCGTCGTTACAGGAACAATTGAAAGACACGGTCAGGAAATGCGTCGCGTTCAAGACGGAGATTGGCGCGATCAATCCGAGCATTGTGGAGGAGGATTCCGAGGATGAGGACGAAGAGCACCACGAGGGAACTGCTGCGGAGGTGGATTATCACACATTGTTGATGTTCGCAGCACGGATAGGCAAGCATAACACCATCGCAGCCAAGGAGGCGGAAACAGAAGCTGTCCGAAGAAAGATCGCCTCGAAGAATGCATCCGCCGCCGTCGCTGCGGTGAACGGTGTCCAACCCGCGACCGACCCCTCTGCGACTCAGGATACTGCAACAGCCATAACAGAGGGGCCGGATGGCGAAAGTGGCATCGGGAACAACACGGTTGAGACGACCGCTGAACTCTCTCGCATCGACAATGCCATCGCCATTGACCGTGCCCGCATGGGCATGTCCTTCCCCGACGGGCCGACCCTGCGGTTGGGGGCGCTGGGCCAACTCCAACTCTTCAGGGAACGACAGGAGCAGCAATTCTCAGGCGGCGTTAGAAACGAGGACGAATGTGCCAGGCTAGTACAGGAAGCCGTAGAGCGGGAAGTAGGCAGGATGGTGAGGGAAACAGAGGATGTCGCGCCCGAGGAGAAAGCCGAAGAAGAGATCATTGAGTTCCCGGAGAGTCCTATTCTGGGAAGACGAGAAGATCCAGCGTCAGCAACCACGGCCCAGCCCTCAACCATCCAAGGTCAGGCTCAAAGACCACCCAAATCACCGCGGCCGAAGAGGAAACTTGACCTCGACTTTCCCGATAGTGACGATGAGGACGATGAGTGAAGAAGGTCGTCATTCTCGCTATCTTGGTTCAATGAAGTGATGGTGGACTGCGAACTGGTATCACTACACGGTAGCCAAAGCATGAATATGACGACCTGCCATTTGGAAAGGAGAAATTGGGGGACCTTGGCAGATGGAAGAGAAGAGCGCCGACGATGCTATGTAACATAAAACAGTAGGCACCCATTTTCGTTGCTGTGACTGTCCTGGTAAGCGGTGACTAAACTTGGTGTGCAGCTCCTTGCACGTTGGGACTTGTGTTGTCGCTTTCCAGCCCATTCATCCAATCTGTGAAGCTCATCTTCATCCTGTACAGGTCGCCTTATCCCAAGGTGTGTTGATACAACCCACCATCTCATCATAAGCCCTTGAACAACTTGTGTACATGTGTGCGGCCTCATCGTTCCCTGGTGCTGCTCCCAGATATTCGTCTTTCACATTTGCTCTCCTCGGTCACAACAGTCTCAGAGCCTCCTACATCACATTTCTCCGCTTGCCGCTATCGTCTCGCTCTGCCACTGCTCCGTCGTGTCCTCATCCCGAATCCCCTAACCTCCCCATGCTTCGGCACCTTCAAATTCTCACCATTCCTCCTTGGGTCAAAGTCTTCATCCTCGTCATCATCCTCACCATCTTCAGAAGGTGTCTCACTTCCGATGATATCAGACAAATTTGGTGACCGGGGCTCGATATCGTCAGGGGGAACCTCATGGTTGTCCAGGTCCATATCTCCCTTATCACTCAGATCGGAGGTTAAAGGCGGAGTTGCGTCGGTGGTGGTGGTGGTACCCATGATTGTAGTTGTGGCTTGTTGGTAGAGAGCGCGGCTCGTTTCGAATGTCTCGTCGTCGAGATAGGAGGAATCAACGGAGGCTGCAGGGGAACATAAAGCTGCAGACGTTGTGTGTGAATGTTCAGCTGAAAGCAAATGCTGCTGTTCCTCTGTCATGCCAGGTTGTCGTGAACTTGCGAAACCATTCATTTTCTTGCCACGAGCGCTGCCAGTGTGGACTGGTCCCTTGGAGGAGGGGCCGTATCGTCTGTGACCGTCTACCTTGAGATGGTTGCGAAGTCTAACAATCTGTTCGGCCTGGCGACGTGTGATGCCTAGTTTTTCATCCGTGGCTGTGCCAGTCACGAGGCGATTGGTCAATGTGGGAGAGCAATGGTAAGTGGGTGAACTCGTTATGGTTTCGTGCAGAAGATGCCTGCCCCTGGCTGGAGACCCACCGCTGGCGGACTCATTCTTGATGGGCGAAGTATCATGGCCGTCGCAAAGATCATGAACACGCCAGAATTGTTGAGCTTGAAGTCCACTGACGGCACCGGCTGCCGAGTCAGGAGCTGATTTCACGATCACTCGACCAGTTCCAGCTGGTACCGGCGATTGGGCGAAGACTCCTCGAGGAACATTTGCACCGGAGGCTGGTAGGTGTAGACCTTGAGAGTGCTCTCTTGCAGGTGCCGGGAACTGGTACTGAAGATACTTAGCACTGAAATTGGCTGGTTGTTCCTGCAATCGAGCAAATACCGCAATCTGTCTGTGCAGTTCTAGAATCGCCGCGCGCTCTGCCTGTTGTCCTTGTTGTTCAATGCCTGCGTGCTCGTCCTCCCGTCTTGTCTGTCCAAGTCCGGCTCGCTTGTCCTCCAGCTTTTGCTTGACATAATCCGCTCTGCGCCGCCCACAGTCGTAAGTCTGATATTGCCGTGTCATCACCGGGTCGATCTCCTTCCTATAACGAGCGACTCCCTGGTAGGTCATGACATCTTCAGGCTTCTTATGCGGCTCAAGGTTGTATCTGAGGTTGTGAAAGGACTGTTCCCAGGTATTGCTGTGTGGCAGCATGGCTTCTCCAGGTGAAGACAGCGTGAAATTGGCAGGACGGGGATGGACATTTTCTTGGTTGATCGCCGGCAGCTGGAACGCAATATCTGTGACGAATGGGTCCTCCATGGTGTAGGCCACCAACGAGACAGATTAGTGGATAGAAGGGTGTTTCAAAGTGGGGGTGGTGAGGATGGCATGAGCAGTGAGTGAGCAAGACATCCTGTGACTGTGCCGCCCGCAGTTGTAGAGTGCAGATGAATGGATTGAGCTGTCATGCAGACAGCAAAATGAGGCAGGTCTGAAGAGACTTGTGATGATGTTAATGGGGATAAGACAGGCGGGCATCGTACACAGTCAGTGACGACTCACTCTCGCGCTCTTGCCAGAGTCACTTCCACCTCAACTTCACTTCACAACTTGAGGGTGTGGCCCAGTCTCGCGTTGAAGTCGTGCCATGCTTGTATCTCTGATACAACAGCTTTCGGGGAAGGGCTGGTGACATGGAAGCGCTAACTCTCGTCCAGCGTCCTCTACGTTCTTTTCTCGTCAGCCATGAAGATAAACGCTCAGCCCCTGCTAGACCGTGGAAGTTATTGCATTTTCAGCACTAAGGGTATGCGTCTTGGATTGTAGTTTGCGTGACTTTGGCTCTGCTTAGGCTATCAGTGGAAGCAAGAAATCGTTGAGATGGCCCACTGTACTGGTAGCTTGGGCGGCTTTCCTTTGAGACCTTCGATGTTTATGATAGCATTGAGTATTTGCAGATTCAAACAGGAGAATGCAACAGTAAAGACGTGGGATGGAGTCGCAATCTCCACGCCTTTGACAGTTGCCATTCCCATTTTGCCCTCTTATGGCCATCTCAAGACAGGGAGTTCTGTGAGTGATGACACCCCCGCGACCTTTGGACGATCTCTTTTCTCACAAGTTGTGCACGAAACTGTTGCTTGTCCACTTCCTGAAAGTCTTGCCATAGAAATAGAAGACTATCCCAAACGAACACCACAAGAAGATCAAGCACATGTTCAACATGATTGGGGGAAGGTACCCATTTGCAATGATCCATGGAGTAATGAACTTGCTGAATCCGTAGCCCCAAACATTCTTGTTGACTGTAATGGTGACGAAAATTGAACCGGCAACAGGCTTGTATGAATCAACGGCGTAGGTTGATGCGATGGCAGGGATTGCTGCGACTTGAATGCCAGCACAAGTGTCTGCATGCAGGTCAGAATCTGCCTCGACCTCACCATGGAGGACTCGATTTGGAAGGGGAGTACAACATACATCCTATAATCACTATTACCTGCAGGAATATCGATTAGCCAGACTCCGTACTGGTCCTCGTGAAAACTTACCCGCCAATCCCACTTATATTCATACCCGAACGCAACGACGAAATTATTGATCAGCATGATGATCACATAGGGAATCAGTGCGGGCAATCTCATCTCCGGCTCTCGAATGCCCCTGTTACGCTTGGTTGCCCTCGCAGCAATCCAATCGCTGAGAGGTCCATTAGTGAAAAGGCCGATTAAGGCGCCAACAAGGATAGCGAAGTTTGTGTAGCCGACGCTCTGGGGTGGGAAATTGTATGGCGGCGCTGCAAAGTTCTGTGACTGTGTCAGGTTGATGGTCAAGAAGGAGGAGGCCGACCAGGACACCACGAAAGCAGAGAACTCAATGATCGGGTATAGGTGTAGCTTCCACGGGATGAAAAGGTCCAGGGCAATCGCTTTGAACGGGTGGGCATTAGGCTGCCATGGCCTGAATTGCTGCTTCGAGGGTGTTCCTTTTTGCAGATATGGATCTTGCTCCGGGGTGGCCGCGGTCGTCAATTCGGCCGTCGTGCAGATTTTGCTGGCAGTGGTTTTCTCTGGGTCTTCAAACTCCGAGACTACCTGCTCATCGGAAGTCTGCTGCTTCTGCTCTGGTGCCATCAACTCTGTGGGGTGCTGGCGGTGCCACTTGGTTTCGGGAAACAGGAAGATCAACCCGAGAAGAGTTGCTGCAAATAGGGCGACGTTCAGCCACCAGAAATTGCGCCAGTGCGAGTATTGAGCCATGGAACCCCCAATAATCGGACCAACCTAATCTCAAATCAGCAGGAATTCCTTCTCCTCGAGGTGCTCCTGACCATCAAGCTGCCAAAATAAACCGTGAAGTACAAAGTGTTATAAGCGCCCCGTTCGTGGAGGAACAATACGTCCGCGATGACTGTTGGAGCAAGGGTCTGCCCTCGGAGTCAGCCTCCCCGTGCTTCTAGGGATGGTGATACTACCTCTGCGGGGCCAGCTCCGATTCCATTCAAGACACAAGCACCCATGAAGCTCGAATAGTCTTTCGCAACAGCTCTCCATATATTCGAGACCAAGCAGATCAATGTCGAGAAAATAGCAACCGGTCGCCGGCCGAATGATGTCTGGATCGGAACCCTGCGTCAGGTCAATACAGAGAGACTTTACGACTCGTCGCGACGCCTGACCAAAGGAAGTTGCTAAACCCTAGCACAAGGATGCACACCCCGGTGAACTGGACGGCACCCGCCAGATCGGTATCGAAAGCCTCGATCAAGTTGGGGAACATAGGCGCAACACCAAGTGGCCCGAATCCTTGAGCGAAAGTCATGACAATGACCATTGTGACGCTAGAGAATTTCCAAGAGCGGTTCCAGTTCTGGCGCAGTGTTAGAATTGGAGACCACCCTGTTTCACTTTGTCGTATTGCGCACCAGAGGATCATGTGCATCTCCTGATGGCTGGGGCACCAGCACTCGGCTGGATTTGTCCGATGACTTGACAAAGTGATGGCTCCCAACGTCACTCATGATCTCCGTGCCGGGATATATGTGCGTATGGAGTTCATCCTCCAGCTGAGTGGTGATTAGAACTGCATTTGACCAGGCGCTGGTACATGGTGATTACCTGGTGGAGTGTCTGCAAGAGGGGCACTCAGTATTTGTTCCTAACGTTCAGGGCAGGGGACACACATTCTCATCATAGTTCATCTCCATATTGACAGGAAGCCGTTTGCCACGAGACGGTGGAAGATACTTGTCGTTGAAGGGACCTCCACGGTAGCGGAGTCGAGTCTAAATGAATTTCTGCTTCCTGGATAGAAGTGTTCGAATGAATTTGCTCATATATGTCGATACTCCGTAGAAGCGCCCCCATATTGGACAACAAGGGATTGGCTTTGCCATCGGTCGGAATATTCGAGTCGGAGAGGCTAAGGGAAATGCTACATGGATACCAGGTTGTCGGGTAACAGCATACGGCCTGGAACTGTTGACACAGCTTAGGAAGGCGCTACGCTGATATCGCTCGCGCAGATATCAGCTGTCATAACGGAAGAGGTACCTGGGAAGTGCCGTCATGCTGTTCGGCTCAAGTTTTCGGCTTCTGATAGATCTTGTCTATTGGATTGCTTCGTCGACTCAATACTAATTCGTCTGGGGACCCCATGTCGTTCTCCAGGTTTCGAGACAAGTCGGTGACACATCTAAGCCGCAAAGAGCTTGACCCAGCCCTTGGGACAGATCTGCTGAGTCAAGCGAGCCAAGAAGTGTTGCGCGTCGGCTTATCAAGGATAATAAGCTAGAGGCTCGGAAAATCCAATCAGTGGGCGGCTACTGGCCGAGAGGATGCGGAAGTCTTCCAGAGTGTTGTCGAAAAGCACCTCGCTGATGGGGGGAGTGGACGAGTTTGCTTGGATAGCAGCTTTGAAAGCTATCGGAAAGGGACCAGGCCAGCATGATGGATTCGCGTTCTCGATTGGCTGCTCCGCTACGACTTGCTTCTGTGAGACAGGGTACCTTTCCGGTCGCTCTTCATTGTCGGGCACCAACTGGGCGCGGGACCGGAGGAGACGTTGACCACTGAACAGGAGATCGAGCAGTGCGTCGTCGGCGAGAGACGTGGTCATTCGGCGAGGTTGACTGACGTTACAGATTGTTCACACTCTGACGATGCCCAGGTGAAGACATTGTCAACGGCTGTTGAAGGTCTTGTTCAAATAGTTCGAAATGGTCGTCTAGATCATTAATTAAAAAGAGTACTATAAAAGATGGAAGCATCCGGCATCGTGACCTTCAAGTGCCTCGCTTCCCCCAACCACTAAAGAAGCCTCCTCCTGTGCTTGCCGATGCCGCATGTGAGGATTTTGGTACTTCCTTCGTGGCTGGGCTCGGGCTTGGTGACTCGGTACTGTTGCCTCGTGTTGTAGGAGACGAACTCGTGCCTCCTAAAATTTTACGCAGAGCGTCCAGCTTGGCTTTAGTCTCTTCGAGCTCCTGCCTCGCAACCGCTTCGGCGGTCTTAGAATTGACTAGCTCCAGCAGGAGAGAGTCATTGGAGACAGGTTCATGGTTTTCGGTTGCCAGGACTGCTTGCGTGTTGAGGCTGCTTGATCGTTTTGAGTAGGGCCCGACGCTGGTTGACCGAGTCGCTTCCGGTCTACCCAGCCTCAGCTCTCTGAGCCCTGAGTTCTTAGGGGCAGGCAGCTTTAGATCGGGAAACTCGGTGACAGGCGTGTACAGGTCAGCAGGTGAGTCCGGCACCGAGTTATTTCGAGAGCGCAGTTCGCTAACCGTCCGCTCCAGCCGCTGCTTGTCACGGTGAGCATCTTGTACACGAGTTCGGGCATCCCGTAGCTGCTCCTTCAGGGTGTGGTGTTCGGCTTCTCGCTCATCCAGCTGTCTCATCAGGTCGCGGCACTTTGTGACCTCCACCTCATGTTTTTCTTTCCACTCCGAAACAGCATCGCGGAGCTGGATTTTTGACTCATCCACCGAGAGATGCTTGGAGTCTCCTCGACTCAGTTGTTGCTGAGCCTGAACCATCACATTTTCTAGCTCTGTGGTCGCTTCTGATTCGTCGTCCCCTGCGAGTTGCTTGATTTCGGCAGTTTGCGAACGAAGGCAATCCAACAGCGTGCGTGCGATTTGCCGGTCTTCTTCGCGGCCCTCTCGCTCGCTTTGGAGCTCCTGAGCAAGTTCAACCTGGTGCCGCTGGACTTTGGACAACTCGGTGAGCAGCTCTTCAATCTGTTGGTGCAAGTCGCGGTTGCTCGAGTTCGGAGTAGGTACCATCGCTGGTTGAAGGCTGGTGGTAGTTGATAACGTCGTTTTTGCTGGGACTTCGTCGGAAAATTCCGTGGCCAACGTACTCGCCTCAGAACTGGTTGTCTCAAGCGAATTCACGGTTGACGTCAAACTCTGGCCGGAAGAAGACTTTCGGATGGAGACGTTGTTCCCCGGAATCGTAAGGCTCAGGTTCTGGGACCTCGACGGCGCGTGTGATGCCCCAGCCCAAAATCTACCCAGGAATGAGGCTGCCGCACTCTTCAGCGACGGCGCTGTTGTTATGTTCTGCGAGTGTCTGAAGTTGGCTTCGAGGGTCTGCAGAGACTCCTGACTGACTAATACGGTCAGAGAGACGAAGTCTGAGACCAAATCGTCGGCATGTTGTGCATAGGTGTCCCATAGTCCTCTAGAGAGTAAAAACTGCATGGCGTCTTCAAACTCCCGGAATCCAAGAATTTTCTTTTGGTTTCTCTGCATCAGAGATAGTGCCACCCTCATCAATGTCTCGGTTGCGCCTTCGGATAATATGACATCGTAAATGCGTAATAACATAGGGAGGGGACATGTGACGGCAAAGAATGACAGAAACCATTGGGACACATAAAGTGGTTCGACTTTTAGCTCTTCGAGATGAGCCGCAAGCTCTGGCAGGTGGCGGCCGAGGAGCTGTTGAAATTGGTATATGCGAAGATGAAGTCCTGATAAGTCAGGAAGATAACACGAGCGCAAGTCGTAGTCCTCCATCAGTCTGCGTCGGATTAGTACTGTTTGTGGAGAATCTACCTTCGTGACATACCTGACGAGGATGCAAAAAGCCTCTGGTTCGCTCATGTGCATCAGCAGCGGTCCAACGACAAAGCCTAAACCTTGGCAATATCCGATCTTTTCGTCGTACAGTGAGAATGACTTCAGGACCTTCCCAAGCATGCGTTGGCCATCACCATCCTTTTCCCGGAACAGGTCAACATTTGGGAAACTCCGTCCCACGTCCTTCCCAATCAGACCATCATAAGGACTCGGCTGATTGGACAGCCGCTGGTATTCGGAATGTAGAAAGCCATCATGTGCTCGTGCTATGCTGGGCCACACGACACCTCGCAAGGGTGGTGGAACACCTCCTCGGATTTTGTTTGAGGTCAATGTAGGCAGTCGCTGGGCTGTTTGGGTGTAGTCTTGGACCAAAGCCGCCCAGAACTCCAGCTCGGTCATCGGTGGGGCAGGCAACAGCGAATATCTCAGCGATTGGGGCTGGGGCCCGTTGACCATTCTCTTCAGCTGGTGCATGGACGGTGGCCGTGTGTTTTTCCGAGGTCGTGAAGTTGTCGAAATGCCAGCCTTCGGATCAACGGCCAAAGCTGCGTTTTCCTTCTCCAGGCGTGCCAGCAGCAAAGCGGTGGACTATGTCAACAGTTAATAGTATCCTGGGCCCATGGTAAAAGCAGACTCACTTCGTCTGCGGCATCATATTTTGCTTCTTGTTCTTCCGTTTTCTCCAGGCCTTCCCAGTTGACCGAATTTATCGAAATGGAGCTCTCCGAAGTCCGCGAGGACGACCGACTCGTACGGGAAGAGGGAGAACCGCTGCGGGGGACAGAAGCCTCCAGAGGGATGTCGCGTTCGTCGATGATATCGAGATCAGGGTCGAAGGGGATGTCGGAGAGTCGTACTGAGACCATGGAGCTGCGCGGGAGAGGTACGTTTTCCGGTTCAATGTCACTTTCGTCCTCCGGTATGTTCGGAGAAGGAACGGGGCAAGTATTGTCAACGCCTGCCATGTTGGTCGATACTGTAGACTCGCATACAGATAGCCTGGTTGTGACTGAAGGATGTGTAGTTGGGAGGCGGGGTGGGAGGGAGGCCGGGCAAAGGAGTGAGCCCTGGCGGTGGTTGGAACTCTCCCAGCAGCAGTGGCAACACTGGCTGGCAACGGTCACAATGAGAGGCTGCTCGCTAGGTCTTCCAGCGACCGTGCGAGGGGCGTGTGAAACTGTAAAGAACGGACGTCGTCGAAGACAATGAAGGAGGTGGAAGTAAGCACGGACTGAGCGCAGGAATGAACGTTGGTAGTGGTGGTGGGCCAGGGGCTTGCGGAAACTATAGTTTGGCACTAGCCCGCCGAGGCCCGTCCACGCCGTTAAAATGCCAGCACCCAATGCTTGGTCGCCCTGGGTTCATGCAATCTCGGCTGGCCGCATCTAGCCATGAGTAGTATTGCAGATATGATCGGCATGGAATTTGCACGCATGAATTGACTGCAATTATCGTAGAAGTAGTTAACAGTTGTTGGCTTCAAGGAGGCGGGCGAAAGTGGCAATAGTGTGGGTAATGTTGGTATCTGCTGTGTACGAGTGCCCAGGCCCTGACATTTCTGAGGCAACAAGTGCTACAGCTCCAACCACTACTCTGTATTGGAGTGCACGCCATCACGCGATGAGTTGGGCCAGAGCAGCGAAAAGGCGCAGACGAGATCGAGATCCAAATTCAGATCGGCCCGCGGCGACGTCTTTCAGCCACACGTACTGTGCATAAACGCAGCTCTACTGAAGACGCATCTTGAGCATGGTCGACATGGTGAAGAAAGAGACATACGAGAAGAGCATAGAGTCTAAAAGCGGTTAGCGCAATCCCGTCCCAAAAGGGTTAGCGCATGCACGCCCATGACGCGAATTGTTCACAAATAAACAACAACGAAACCACGCGCTGACCAGGTTCTTCTAGACACCACTCCGTACACTCCTGGCAATACAGATGCACTCCCGACAACTATCTGACAGCCCAACCTAGGGCCAAACGCACATCTAAAGGTCTTCACCTGCCGCTCACCTCCGCCATGGATGACTCCATGTTTGACATGGAGGACGGTAGCTCTGACTTTGAGCCTGTCACTGTAGGTCGCGGTCAGTGACGCAGTTGCGAGCGAATCTATTGACATTGTCGTTTAGAAGCCAAAACCCAAGCCTGTAAAGAAGGCCGCCGACTCGAAACCTGCGGCCAAGAAACCTGCTGCTGCAAAGGCGAAACCTGGTCCGAAGCCCAAGACGACTATCCCCAAGAAGCGCTCTAAGAAAGATTCGGAAGATGAGGCTCCGGCCAGCGACGCGGTCGATGCCTTTGATGATGAGTCCCTGCTTGCAGACACCCCTCCCATGGCAAAGAAGGCCAAGCCGAACCCGAACCCGGTCAAGGGAAGCCACAAGAAGCCTCTTGGTGATCTCATCAACGAGGCCATTGGGACCGATGGCGCAAACGATACACCACAGCCTCAAAGAAAGAAGCGCGTCTCTGAGCAATATCAAAAACTCACTCAACTAGAGCACATCATCAAGCGTCCTGACACGTACATCGGATCTGTCGAGCGTACAGAGAAGCAAATGTGGGTCTACAATACTGCGCAGGACTCGATGGAGTTTCGTGAGGTCTCATACGTCCCCGGCGTCTTCAAGATATTCGATGAAATCCTGGTCAACGCGGCAGACAACAAGCAGAACGACAAGAACATGAACGAGATGCGTGTGACCATCGATCGCGAGAAGGGCGAGATCAGTGTCTGGAACAATGGCCGCGGCATTCCCATCGAGATTCATTCGAAAGAGAAGATCTACATCCCGGAAATGATTTTCGGCCACCTTCTCACGGGCTCAAACTACGATGACAACGAACAGAAGATCACCGGAGGCCGGAATGGTTACGGCGCCAAGCTTGCCAACATTTTCAGCACGGAGTTTACAGTCGAGACAGCCGATTCGAGGCAGAAGAAGAAGTACAAGCAGACGTGGACCAAGAACATGGCGGAGATGGGCAAGGCGAAGATCACCGATGCCAAAGGCGAGGATTTCACCAAGGTTACATTCTTCCCAGACTTTGCCAAGTTCGGCATGACCTCCATGGACGATGACTTGGAAGCGCTCTTCAAGCGTCGCGTCTACGATCTTGCTGGCACTTGCAAGGGCGTCAAAGTGAAGCTCAATGGTTCTGCCGTCCCAGTCAGAAACTTCAAGAAGTACAGCGAGATGTACACAAAGGCCATCAAGAAGGAACGTGGCGATGAGGCTGCCGCCGATGCCTCGGATATCATCACCGACTCTCCTGATCCGCGTTGGGAGATCGGATTTGCTGTCTCCGACGGCTCTTTCCAACAGGTCTCCTTTGTCAACTCCATCGCGACCACTTCCGGAGGCACCCATGTCAATTATATCGCCGACCAAATTGTCAATCGCTTAATGGAGATTGTGAAGAAGAAGAACAAGGGTGGCGCACAACTGAAGCCGAATCAGATTCGCAACCATATCTTCATCTTTGTCAACGCCCTTATTGTCAACCCAGCCTTCACATCCCAGACCAAGGAGCAACTTACTACGAAGGCTAGTCAGTTCGGAAGCAAATGCCAGGTCTCTGAAGAGTTCATGAAAAAGGTGGCAAAGACCGAAGTCATCGAAAACATTCTCCATTTTGCTCAGCAGAAGGCCGATCAGATCCTCAAGAAGTCTGATGGCAGTAGGCGAAGTCGCATGAACAACCCAAAGTTGACTGATGCGAACAAAGCCGGCACCAGAGAAGGCCATAAGTGCACACTGATCTTGACGGAAGGTGACTCGGCCAAAGGTTTGGCCATGGCAGGACGATCCGTTGTCGGCCCGGATTTGTTTGGTGTCTTCCCACTACGTGGTAAGCTTCTCAACGTCCGAGACGCTTCGATTGATCAGATCTCGAAGAATGCCGAGATTCAGAACATCAAGAATTTCTTGGGCCTCCAACACAAGAAGGCCTACACTGATACCACTGGTCTCCGCTACGGTCATTTGATGATTATGACCGATCAGGATCATGATGGGAGCCATATAAAGGGTTTGCTGATCAACTTCTTACAAGTACAATTCCCCAGTTTACTCAAGATCCCGAAATTCTTGGTCGAGTTTATCACTCCCATCGTCAAAGTATGGAAGGGCGATCCCAAGAATCCTACTCAATCCCGGTCTTTCTACACCATGCCGGAGTACGAAGCGTGGAAAGAGGCTCACAAGAACGAAAAAGGATGGGAGAACAAATACTACAAGGGATTGGGTACAAGCACTACAGAAGATGCGCAGCAGTACTTCAACGACATCGATAAGCACCACAAGGAATTCGACGTCATGCAGGACGAGGAGGCGTCCTTAATTGAACTTGCTTTCTCCAAGAAGAAGGCAGATGAACGCAAGGAGTGGTTACGACAGTTTAAGCCTGGCACATACCTTGATCATACCACCAAGAGCATTTCATACACGGATTTCGTCAACAGGGAGCTGATACTCTTCAGTATGGCAGACAACATCCGGTCCATTCCTTCCGTCGTCGATGGCCTAAAGCCCGGGCAGCGAAAGGTCATGTATGCATGCTTTAAGCGAAACCTGAAGAAGGATATGAAAGTCGCTGAACTAGCAGGTCTGGTGGGTGGAATGACCGCATATCACCACGGCGAAGCTTCTCTCCAACAGACAATTGTCGGCTTGGCTCAAACTTTTGTCGGATCGAACAACATCAACCTGCTCGAGCCATCAGGCCAATTTGGTACTCGAAACCAGGGAGGTAGTGACTCTGCAAGCGCTCGTTATATCTTTACCCGCCTATCGCCTTTTGCCAGGAAGCTCTTCCATCAAGCTGATGAGCCTCTTCTCACGTACAATTTGGACGACGACAAAAAAATCGAACCAGAAGTCTATGCACCGGTCGTCCCCATGATTCTTGTCAACGGTGCCGACGGTATCGGAACCGGCTGGAGTTCCTCCGTCCCCAACTACAATCCGGAAGACATTGTGGATAATCTGAGGCGTAGAATGGCTGGCGAGGAGTGGAAGCCCATGCAACCATGGTTCCGTGGATTCAAAGGCGAAGTCAAAGCGATAGCGCCAGATCGATTCCAGTTCAGCGGTATTATTACGCAGACCGGCAACACTGAGGTGGAGATTACGGAGTTGCCCATTCGCACTTGGACACAGGATTTCAAGGACAAACTCGAAGAGATCATCAAGGCGGACAAGGCTCCTTCCTTCATCAAAGACTACAAGGACTACAACACTCACGACTCTGTGCACTTCATCATCCAGATGGATGAGAAACACATGGACTCCGCCGTCTCCGAAGGGCTTGTGGAGAAGTTCAAGCTCACCAAGTCCGTAGCGACGTCAAATCTCGTTGCGTTCGACCCTGAAGGCCGAATCACGAAGTACGCAAATGTCGAAGCCATCATGGATGAATTTTACAGCTATCGTCTCCAGCTGTATGCTAAGCGAAAAGAGTGGCTTTTGCAAGAGATGCAGAGGGAATTGAGACGATTCACCAGCCAAGCTCGATTCATCCAGATGATCATTGATGGTAAACTCAGCATTTCCAAGAAAAAGAAGGCTGTTCTCATCGGTGAACTCCAAAAGCTTGGATTCGATGCATTTCCCAAGACTCAGGATGCAGGCAAGCATGGCGAGGAAGAGCCGGTTGTCGAAGAAGATGCCGATGACTCTGTCGATGCCAGCTCCTATGACTATCTCCTCGGCATGCCTCTTTGGTCATTGACACAAGAGCGTGTCGAGCGCTTGCAGCGACAGATTGGTGACAAGGAAATGGAGATTGATATCTTGATGAAGAAATCCAAGGAAGATCTCTGGACCCATGACCTAGACGAGTTCATTGCCGAATGGCGATTCCAGTTGGAGGACGAGCAGAATCGCAAGCGTCACATCCGAAAAGGACGGCGCGTCTCGAAGAAATTTGCAACCGCGGCCTCGACCAAACCGACCGTCAAGAAGCGAAAGGGACTTGGCGACAATGTAGATGATGATTCCGACTTTGAGGCATTCGTGCCCAAAGCGAAGAAGGCTGCGTCCGCCCCCAAAGCAGTCCAGCCTCTAAAGCAGCGCTCCATTGCGGCGTATGTTGCCCCCAAGACCAACGCCTTGAAAAGTGCGTTAGAAAAGAGGGCGCTTTATACTGATGGTTCCAGTGACCCCATTGAAGAACCCGAAATCGAGGCTACGAAGCCCAAGGCTACCAGTGAAGCCAAAGTTGGGAAAGCCGAATCGGATGTCGATGCTGCGGCGTCTAAAGCTGGCAACCGGCAGTCTCGTGCTGTAACCAAGAAGCCTACCAATTACGCCTTTTTGAGTGATTCGGAGAGCGACAATGGAGACGGGCTCCTTGCTGATCTTGGTGACATGGTCAAAGGGCTTCCTAGCAACCCCACCACTGATAGTGGCAGCGAAGCCAGAGCTCTCTTCTCAACCTCAGTGTCTCGGCCAACTAGCAGTCACGGTTACAAGCCGCTTTCAAAAGCGGTTGCGAAGCCATCAACGAATCTGTCAGACGACGAGACTGACTACAAGATGTTGGCACCTCAACAGTCTCCGAGACGATCCATCATTGTGACGAGCAAGGATGATACCAACACCCCTGAAGAGCCAGATGACGAGGTCCTTCCCGCCAAGAAGACAGTCATAAAGAAGGCGAAGAAGACGGTATCCGATGATAGTGACAGCGAACCCGTCGTTCAGAAGCCTAAGCAGAAAGCACGAGGGAAGAAGGCTATCGGCGATGATAGTGACAGTGATGTGGTTTTGTCCAAGCCAGTTAAAAAGGCTATTCCAAAAAAGGCGGCAAAGGATGAGCAACCGAAGGTAAAAAAACCCGCAGCGAAGAAAGCTGCTCCGGCAGCTAAGAAGGTTGAGCAGTCCCCAGTTGCGAAGGCCTATGCAAAGAGATTGGCGAAGAAGAAAGTGGTGGACTCGGACGATGAGATGGACGCATTGGCTGATGATATTCTGAAATCGCCCACTGCAACGGATTCAGATGTGCCTGCAGCAAGCAAGCCTGCGGCGAGACCGGCGAGACGAGCGGCGACGACGAAGAAGGTGACGACTTACACTTTCGACGATGATGACGATGAGGATGGCGATGCTGGTTTCCATGATGACGGTTCCTCTGCTGCATTCTCTGATGAGTAGTGTCTTGGCTTGCCGATTTTGCATTCGGAGCACGGTGGGTGTGAGGGAAGGGCAGAGGTCCGGTGACGATTCACACACTCGGAGCTTCCGGACATGGTTTTCTTTGGAAAGAAATGCAGCAGCTGTATTGGCCGAAGGTCTCACGGTGCGACGGTGGCATAGACTGCTGCGAATATGACATCTTGAGATCAGCCGCTCGCTCACCCTGAAATCTGCTCCTCCATGAATTCCGGTGACACCCACGGCCACGGTTCGAAAGAGGGTCTGGTAGACGTCTGCTGGCAATGTACATGGCTAACAGCAGAGTTTCCGGCGCACCTCGTGGCTTTGGCCTCCTCGCTTCGACCCATACCGGCAGCATCTAGAAACAGACTTCGTGCTGTTGTGTACCGTTTTGTGCATGTCTTGACACGGGTGTTTCTTTGTCTGTTCGGTAACTATTGCAAGGCTGACCGAATAGTGGACCGATTGTGCAACACACGAATGTAAGGCACCGCGGAGGAGAATGGAGCCGCATGGGCATCCAGAAAGCAACAGTCACGGCAACGCTGTAAGTCCTTCCGAGGTGAAGTTCTCATAGGTTGATGAGTGGTGGTTGTCTGCTCAACGCTCCGTTCGTGGCCGACCGGTATAGCTCGAGGGCAGCTGCAGACAACGTCCGAGTGATGCCAACCCACCCTCGGTCTTTGGCAATGCGCCTTCTAGCCATGGGGAATTGCGCTGAATGCGATGCGTTCAATTTGGCCTCAATTGCTTCGTTGCAACGCGCGATCATTCCCGTTGAGGTGAAGAGAGAGAAGCCACTTGTAGGCCGTTGCTGTGCTGGACATGCCGGCCTTGCAGTTCAAGACCGGCCAATACTCCCCCTGCGCCGTTCCGATGCCTCAAGAACGAACTTGTTCACCGCTTATCCAGCGTTTCAGCCAAATCCAACACCATGGGTTCTTTGATTCGTCAACGTTCGACGAATCCGGACATACCGCCTCGTCTATGATCTGGCCTAGACTGGCAGACTGCCGCAACGACTGCAGAAGTTCGAAGATGTGCCGCCATGTCTAGCTTTCTCTTTGTATGTGAAAGTCGGAGTGGATCCGGTACAATGATTTCATCCAAAGGGGCACGGCTTGTAGGGCTCCAACCTTTGATGTGCTTGTTCTCTGGGATGATGTTTGCCATCCATATCAAGCAGGTGTCGGGGGCGTATATCAAACCATCTTTTCCAGCCCAAAGCTTTCGTCTTCGCATTGACCCAGTCAAGACCCCATCAACCGAACCATGGCTGCTATCCAATCTCTTCTCAACCCAGCACAAGAGGGGGAGAGCTATGACAGCAATAACGGCAGCTCCAAGGAAGACCTCTCCGCCGTGGACAGCCAGACCTCACCGACCTCGGAGCTGACAGAACACGCCCTGGACAAACGCATTCGCAAAAAGCAGAAGGTTTGCAAGGATGCCGCAGTCTTCAAACCAAGTACTGCCCGAGGGGAGTGCCGATATCCGCCGGACGAGTTTCAGGACGAGCTGCTCGAAGCAAAGCATCAGATGTACGAAGTGTATCCCATCGGCGACATTGCAACCTACCCGAGGCATATCCCATATAACAGCGAGAAGAAGTTGTTTTGGGAGAAGACAGGGAGGGAGAGCTTTGAAGGTATCGAGATCCCTCCAGAGATCCATGACGGTAACAGGACTGACTATTCCCAGTATTTCAGTACCAGTACAAGATTCCCGGCGACCAGACCACCTACACCATGCTGTGGGACTACAACATTGGCCTGGTCCGCACAACACCGCTGTTCAAGTGCGGCAACTATTCCAAAGTAGGGCTGGACAACGAAATCAATTCAGAGCGGTGCACTGACTACTTCCTCAGACAACACCGGCGAAGATGCTGGCTCGGAACCCAGGCCTCAAGGAACTCTGTCACAGTATCACCGGCGGAGCTCTTGTCGCGCAAGGTACGTGAAGACAGTGCACATTGGCCATCATCGTGCGACTGACTCGTCTCAGGATACTGGATCCCGTATGAAGCAGCAAAAGCTGTGGCCGCAACGTTCTGCTGGCATATCCGTTACGCGTTGACGCCTGTCTTCGGCAAAGACTTTCCCACCATCTGCCTCTCCCCCAACAACGAGAACTTCGGCTCCATGCAGATCGACCCCGAGATCACGAAATACTGCGCTGCGCAAGCTCGGCATTATCGCGAATTAGAAATGCAAGCAACACCTGGTCCATCACCAGGCCTACCTAGTCCGCGCACGCCTCAGACACCCAAGGCCCGGCCGCAGCTGCGAAAGATCCTGCCCAAGCCATACAAGGAGACCGACACTACGAGCGAGTACTCAACCGACACCGGCCCGGAGGACAAATACGAGCTATCTTCTCCATCACCACAGATTGCCTTTACCAACCCGTGGTCTTCCGTCAACTCACCTCGCTCTCCGTCCCCCAAAGTGTCTTTCACCAATCCATGGTCGCCTGCCAGCACCACTAGGTCGTTCTCTCCTCACGGTACATCTCGCAAAGGTCGAAATGCCGCCAACATTCCCAGATCACATACACCTCTTGATTTGCTACCGCCGCCTCTCAAACCACTGCACACTGCCCCCGGCACCTTGCTCACCCCAACCACGACTGACGGAGCGCCATGGACACCAGCCGTGTCTCCTAGATCAGCTTTACATCGTATGGATATTGACGAAGAGTATGATGCGGGGTCAGATGACTCTGACGGTGGGAAGAGACAGAAGGATGGCGTTGTGAGGAAGAAATCGTCAAGAGGGTTCACAGAGACCAAGGCTGCGTACATGCTGATGAAGTTGAAGACACAGACACATCTGCCAAAGCCTGGCTTCACATCGCTCAAGCGTCGGGCATCTGCGTAAGTCTGGTCTGATGCGAGGCGGGGAGGATATTGAGCATGGTGAAGAAATGAGTTGATGTACTGATGGACACTGATGAAAAGTGATATCGAGATGGAAGTCCTGGATTGCAGCCGGTCGTGAAGTACGCATCAGCCTCTCGCACATGAAAACTGTTCCGGCATCCATCGCAAGTTTCATAGTCTGGTCAGTTGTTCCTCCCTCATCCACGCGCTTGCCACAAGATAAGCTAGTTACACCTCACTTGACCTTCACTTTGGCCACTCTCACTCATCTCTCATTTCCCACCAGCTGCCACCCCACTATCCACTTTCTCTTGCTTCGCCCGTCCATCCCATTATTGGTTTTCCGCGAGCTTCGTGTATAGACTAGTTGTTACTGTCGAGGTGTTTCGCTGGTGTTCTTCGGTCAGACATCATTGCCATTGATCATGTCGAATACAGCTGGCTTCCCACACAGCAGACTCTATACATGCCGATATTGGGCTTTGGGTCCAGAATGCCCCAACATCGACTCCTTTCGCACCATCACCTGCGAGTTCGCTCACTACGATACAGGCGACCTTGCAAGCCATTTCCAGCAGAGGGGCACTTGTATCACCTGGAAACACTATGGCATCTGTGGAAGAGGTACTGGGTGCTGGTATGAACATCGCAACACAGGAGTAACCGGTCTCTACCAAGGTGGTAGGACCGCAACCTTCATCACTACAATGAATCAGTGCTGATGCAGTGCTGTAGCTGTCGAACTTGACGGCATCGAGCTCCAGGTTGCCGACGCAGCCGCGAAGGCTGGCTTCAATACGTCCCATCACGAGGCCTTGTTCGATCTGATATGGGCGGTCAAGCGACTTGCGTTGCGAGCAAGTGCTTCTCAGCCCCGCAGCTTCCGTCCACCGCCTAAAGACCCAATATGTATGTGCTACCTCACGCCGACACCAGGGCACTCCGATTTTCCCAGTCATCCACGCCGAGATGGAGTTGCAACATCCTAACACTGATGCAGATCCAGATAGATATCGTCCGAGTGGTATTGGCGATAATACAAACAAGAAGAGGCCAGCGGTCATCATTCGGCCACCGTTCAGTCATACCGTCGAGTTGAAGTTTCATCCGATCAAGCCGTTGATGAGGAAGCGGCCATTGGACGACCCTCAGGCAGATAAAGTCACCGACTTGACTACAGGCTTGGATACTGAGTCTCTGATGCACCCTTCTCGCGACACATCCAAGCGACAAAAGGTGGCAGAAAATAAAGATACCAAACCTATGCCATCGTTCGGCCTCGGAAGCCTCCAAGGGCTCAATACAACCTCTGCTCCAATACCTCCGGCGGCGAACACAGGGTCCAAATCACGACGTAAGCGTCGAGCTAGGAGTGGGAAAGCCGCACAAGAGATTCCAAGAGTGCCACTGACAGCCGCCAACGCTGTACCCATTGTGCCGAGGAAGCCACTGACACCCGGGGAAGAGATCAAGAAGCAGCTGCTCATGGTCAAGACGAAGCTGGAAGAGGCTGCAACGAATACTAACAACTGTCAGGCAACCATGAGGGCGCTTTTCGATCGTCATTACGCCATATTTGACAATGACGAGAGCATGATGGCGCTTCAGAAGCTGAGTAGTCATATGAATAAGGTGTACGATGGTGGAAAAGACGGTGCCGGCGAGGTTGATAAAGCGATAGTATTGGTAGATGGCCGCAAGGAGGGGACCACAAATGAAGGCACTATTTAATGGCTATGAGTGCATGTCCACCAGCGCTCGACCTCGATCCTGCCACCAGCCCATGTGCTGAGAAACGAGGCTCAATGGGAGAGGTCTTGGGGTACAGCACGAGGTGTCCTGTGCATCTTTTAGTGTCGGCATAGTAGATTATTCAGGAATTATGATACTACTTCCTAGCAGTGCTAGCTACCTCTTTATCCAACGGGCCGAAGGTTGTTGTAGCCGAGATGGAAAGAACAGCCGAGTGTGGGGGACACGTCTTGCTTCAACCTCAACTCTGTTCCCTTGTAGCACGCTGAGTAGCTTTATTGGTCCCGCGGCATCTCAGTCGATACAAAGAGCTGACGGCGAACTGATGCGCCAACAGTAGAGATGGCTTCTGCCACTAGCAACACGAGGCGTGCGAGGAACTTCGGAGGAAAACGGGTACCTGCTGCAATCCCTCTCCAAGTGGGCGCTGAATTGGCAACTGGGCTTGCGAGACATCATATTGCATACGAGCATGGCCGCTCACCATAGTGCGCCGGGTTCTGCGCGGTTCGACTCCCGCAGAGTCTCACCTTACGCGATAGCAATGCTTTGGGGATGCCACGCTGAAAGCACGATAGCAAACACCATGTGGCAATGGATGATGCATGGAGAGCAGACAGAGCTGCGATATCAAACATGATTTGACGCGTTGAGATGATTATGTGTCACCTTCACGACGGCAAGGTGCAGAAGAACAGGATCTTCATTCTGCCGCACCAGGTAAACAAGTGCCGACTTCACTTCTTCATGGCGCAGTCTGCGCGAAGTTTTTTCCACGGCGCACCGACCTCTCACATCTCTCGTTGCCATTTCAAGAAATTCATCGCTGCGGCGACCACCACTATCTACAGCGAGGTCGACGGATTGCTAATAAATTCACCTACTATCTGCCCAAGCCAGTCTCTTTGACGGTGGCGGCGCCTCATTGTCGTTGTCATCGTCGCCGTGACGCCGCAGTTTGTTCCTGACGGTGCCACCTGCTGGCTCAGCTAATATGGCTCCTCAACAGACCAACGGCAGCTCAGATAATACCGGACTCGCGGTTTCTCCTGCCGTCATTGTCGGCATCGTTATTGTCGCAGCATTCTTCTGTACGCTCATCTTTGCCAGCCTGTACCGCTTTTGCGGTCGCCGCACCAGTAGCAAGCACAGCTTAACGTCGGCGGCATTTGCTGCGCGTGACACGGATGACATTGTCGGGATCAATCCTGATGGCGCATTCTGGAACCCGAACCGACAGAGATCTGCTGCTCAAATCGCACGCATGAAGGAAGTGAGGTGGATCAACAATATGTACGCATGGGAACGAGGTCGACAGGCACGACTGGAGGTAGGGGAGATCAGACCCACTACCATGATCATGGGCAGAAGAGGAGAGAACCGAAGTTGGGACGAGTACACCGTGGCGGAAGACGGTTCCGGGCGAGATGTGAGTGGCCGCGCCCATTCTTTTGCGCGCTCAATAGAGTAGCAGTCCGCTGACGAAAATCCCGAACGAAACAGAGTTCAGGAAACGGGTCAGGAGATTATGCCGGTCCATATTACTACAACGCAGACAATCCTTACGGAAGATTTGCATCACAGCAGCGACTGAGCCACTTCGCCCCCTCTACCAGCGGCGCCAGAGCCTCATATCTGTCGACTGGCAATGGCGGCGGACTCCTGCCGCGACAGCCGTCCACGCTTCTCCCACCTCCGATCAACGAGCAACCAGGGACGGTTCTCCGAAGTAGTCCACTCAGACACGAATATCAAGTTGACACGTCAGTCCAAGATGTCGGGATGTACCATGAGACGGCGACCGCGGCAGGCCTGCGCATGGTCGGCCAAGAACCACCAGAACCGGCTAATACCCAGCCCCGAACCCCCAATCCTAGGATCATCGTCAACGATCGGATCCAGAACGTCTCTGAGCTGTATTCCCCGGCATATGTTGAAGACAGCAACTTTGAAACAATTTCCCTGCGTGACGAGAGCCCTGGCGGCGGCGGCAGCGGCGGCCAGAATCACAGAGACAGTGTCGATCCCGAGCAGCAGTCACCGTGCAACTTTTCCAGACCACGAGAAGGCCACAACGTGACACCGATGCAGCGCCCCAGCGTGATCGTCACCGACGGATCCCTCCCACAGCTTCAACTACAATTCGCGCTCCCGCAGTCTCACTCCCACCAGACAGTCTCGAGCATCTACGACGAAGATGAGGGTGTGGATGTGAACAGTCCAAATGAACGCGAACCAATGAACGGTCGTTCTCATCACTCCCAGAACCACGGGAATGAAGAGAGCAAGCCACTAGGGGAATCTGGCCAGGAAGTCGGCAGAAGCATTTCAAAGGAAAACGTCAAGGACATGATCCAGGAGTGGGAGAGAGTGAATGGACGGTTTGGCAGAGAGTGTTGAGCCCCAGCTTGACGGCTGCCTTTGCGATATGTGCTAGAGGGCTGTGCGCGCTTGCGTGCGAAGTGACAATGCGGTCAGGGACAATGCGGTCAACATAACGAAATCATGTCCACGGCTGCATTAGAGATCGGCGTCAAAACCTTGGTTGGAAGGTCTGCGCTTTGGTGCTGCGGCTCTTGGAAAGTCTTCGCGTTGTGCCGGACCAGAGATCAGGCGGCAAAACCTAACTTGGAAAGTCTGCGCCCTGTGCTAGAGCTGTTGAAAATCCTTCGCCCTGTGCTGTGTCCTTTTGGAAACGACGACGGAACCTTCGGCACGGAGGAAGATACGAAGTAGCGTGCTCGGAATGAAGAAAATGAGAAAATTCTCTTGTACACGTGGTCCGGGCTGTATTCCTCCACGCGCCTTTCCAACCTCTCTCTCTCTGGTCGAGGTGGAGATAGAATGGAAGTCGGAAGTAGGAAGCCTACTCTGTACCTATCTATGGAGGTATTCGGTACCGAGTACTGTACTGTCGTGTAATTTCGCAGTCTACTCCATACTTTACCCGTAAATCGTGGATTGTAGATTGTAGATCAGGCTGATGACTTAAATGTGCTGGAACCTGGCTTTTCTTGAAGTCCCTGAGGCCGTGCATCCGAATCAAACATGTGTATCTAGAGTGAGGGCAGAATCGGGGCAGAATAAGGGTAAGAGTAGGAGCAGAGTAAGTGTAAGAGAACAGTAAGAGTTATGGTATGAGTAAAGTAAGAGTAAGAGAACAGTATTCGATCTAACGGCCCATTTTAATCTTTTTCTTCCCCTTTAGATTCCAGGTCCTCACACTCTAACTTCCACTTCCACTTCCACTTCCACTTCTTCTTTTTCTCTTTCTATTTCTGTTTGCACTTCCACTTCGCTCTGTGGTCTCCACCGTATCCTGATTTTCCAGCACCGCTAAGTTCGAGGAAGAGTTGGGTGTGGGTGTCCAGAGAAAACTAAAAGCTAGAATGATAGACAGGGTAAAAAGGTAAAACATCAACTACTGGTTGGTTACCAGAAGGGAGAACTTCGTTTGGCTAGGGTGCGAGTCAAGGTAGGGTCATGTCAGAGGGGCTGTGCAGAGGGTTATATATTACCTGGTATGTATATATATCAGCGGATGTCGTTCGTTGTTGAGTCTTTTCATCTCCCTCTTCATCTTCGAAGATACCCTTGCTTTCCATCTCTGCTTGACTTCTAACTTCTCTACTAAACATATCTCCATCATCGATTCTTCATCCTCCATCGGAACGCACTCTAGTAATCATATAACTGGATAACATACCATAATATCAGGATCGGGCATATCTCAACACCTGTCAGGACCTCACTCCTCTCGAATCACTGCGCTCGGCTCGGCTCCGCTCCACACTGAACTACATCCCTGCTCATCTACCAACCACCACTCAAATACGTCGCAATGGACGTCATCATCGTCGCCATCCTGGGCCTCATCTTCGGCAAATCCGTCAGCATGGCCGCGCCACTTAACATCTACCCTCCCGATAATGCGAACATGGTGTCCGTCTCATCAAACGTTGGGCATGTCGCGGGCGTGGTGTTTACTTCGACGTCCACGGCTGGCGGCGGGTCTGGTGCCGGCGACGTTCCTACCCTTGTTCCTGTTCCTTTCGTGGCACTCGAGGAGGGTGACGATGTTGTTAGCGCTATTGGCGATGCGGTGCCGACTGCTGTTGGTGCGTTGAGTGTGCGTGTTTAGCTAGGGGGGTACAAGAAGGGGAGGAGTAGGAAGAGCTCGATGTTGGTGTGCCTGGCTATGGGTCTTTGGTTAGGACTGTGCATCGACTGCTTGGTTTAATCACCTCGCCAGAATATACCTTCACTCTCATCAGACTGTGTCTACTTCCGGATTTCAAACTTCGAATCCGTTTCGAAAAGGCGAGCCCTCGGCCGGAGCCCCAAGGCGGTGGAGACGGCATGTCATCTTTGCACTCTCCCTAGCCCGGATATGTATGCGAAATTTCCGGCCGTCGCCGTCCGTATCTAGAAAATGACCAGCCGAAGATGTTGTCGAGACTGAGGACAGCTGGAAGGTCACATGCTCATAATCATTGTGCAGGTCCGCACCGTTCAAGCAAGCACTTGGTTCACATCTGGTATCAGTCAAATAGAGAATCGCCGTCCGACTGGAAGGGGGTCAACAATGATTATATTGCGACTAGAAGGTGGCAGCCTTGGGGCAAGACCGCCTACACCCAGAACTGACAGCCATGTCATTCGGAGACCGGACTAGTCCAGGGTCAGAAATTTGTCGAACCAGTCATCCGAGACCTGCTCAACCATTTCTGGCTCGTACAGTAACCCGGGCAGATTGAAAAGGCCGCTGTCCGAGAGGGTGTCCTGCATGTCGTTCTGCGACAGAGTCTCTGCCGGACCCACCACATTTCCGTCGCAGAGGAATGCTTGCACGGCGGCAAAATCTCCTTCAAACAGTATCTTTTCCACTGCGGCAATGCTCCGCACCAAGTGTGCGTCTTGCCAACTAGCAAGGTGCCATGTTTCCGCATCGCAATCCGTCCCGAAGGCGAAAGTGCCCGGTGCTCCAGCTTGGCTAGGCAGGTGAGGCTCATTGTCAGTAGAAGAAGTCAACTTCCCAGAATCCCGGCCGTCAAGCAATGTGACAGGTGAGCCAGTGGAACGATGCCACAGACGCGCTTCGAGAAGATCCTTTGATGCTGGTATCGAGATTCCCAGTCGAGCGATGGCAAGATCGATAAAGGCCAGTGAATGCTCCGCAACCACATGAACATCACAGAGCTCGTTCAATGCGCTCACGCAAACGTATAAGCCCACCATACTGGAGCTCTGCAGTTTCTGTAGATGGGTCACCGCTGCTGTCAGAAGCGCGGGTGTGCCGGCGTACGGAATGTAGTGAACGAGACCTTTGTTGGCCAACCCTTGAAAGAGGGTCGTGATTTCCATTGTCGCATCGTATATTTTGCCCTCTGCTCGACGAGCATTCGTGACGCCTTCGCCGTCCTCGGCGGCGCATGATGCCAGTGGTCTGCAGACCATGATGATCATGAGCTGAAGCATGCATTTCAGCACCATTTCGTTGACAGTCAACATGACCTCGTCATCCCCAGTGTAGTTTGTGATGAACCATGGTGCTCGGTGCAGGATGGCCTGGTCATATAGTTGGCGGAGCTCATCGATTCGTTGCTCGAAGCACAACGCCTCGTTCGCGGTGAGAGGGCGAGGCATGATCGAGACAGCATCCTTGTTTGCACCCCTAGAAACGTCCTTCTGCTCGACGTATAACTGAGGGACGGTATGTGCCATGAATTGACACATGCGAGTCAGTGTCATGCACATCTTTGCAACCAGCGACGGTATCTGCTCGCTTGAGCCCGCAACGTCCGTCGTAGAATCCTTGCATGGTTCCAAGGAAGCATCCTCGCAGTCGAAGTCATGGAGCTCCAGCTCCGGCACATCAAAAGAATCCTCTCGGATGGCCATCGGAATCCGAAGGTGGATTGTAAGAAGGGCGTGCCTCGTATAGCAGCACCACCAGACTCGTTTCAGTAACCGTCTGGCCGACGGCTCCATAGATGCATAGGTGGAATATTGGTGGAGCCCTAGGCAATACACGTGAAACAGTGCAGCGCTGGCCCAGTGCGAACTGTCTTTGCGCTGACTATGGTTTTCGTCGTGCCAGTAGGTCATCAAAAGCGTCACCTGCGCCATCACCAGCTGGTCACGCTCGTAGCCGCACTCGTAAAGTAGTTTGGTCCTCTCGAAGAGCGTGGCCCGCATGGTCCGCCGACTCGTGTACCCCGCCTTCGCGATGTCTACGCCATCAACGTACGCACATCCTGCGAACATGACCGCTTGGTAGAGTAACAAGCTGATGGTACGCCCCAATTGGGGGTTCCGGATGGCGCCGAAGAATTCTGCTAGGCCGATGACCGGAAGTAAAGGATGCACGAACCGGCCATAGCAGCGAAGGAGCCTATCTCGCAGGCTCAAAGGTGGCAGAGTAAAGGCCCCTCTACTCTCAAGATACCTCAGATGCTGCCTTGTCGCAAAGGCGTACTCAGGGGTGTTCTTCTTATGAAAGCTGGCAATCGGCCTTCTGATGGACTTCTTTCCATTGTTGAGGCTGACTCTAGATGTCGGCGTCGAAAGAACACTGAATTCAGATTTGTCTACGATCTGTTTCACTTGCTGTTAAGACAACCGAGTTAGTGCGACGTCAAGTTGGGGGGTCAAGTCGGGCCTGCACTGTGTAGATCATGGCCATAACCAAAGACAAGACCTTGACAATGTTGAACCGGGCGGTTGCATGAAAGTCCGGCGTAAGTCGAGCCTTTGGCCCGGCGCACCTTTCGTCGCCCAGCCCGTCATATTATCCTACGATCCCGCTTCGAGCGTCGCTTGTCACGAGTGGCCCGCTCTCTCGGGCCTACGTACTTTCGAGCGGACCTCGGTCGTCGGTCCGTCAGGCTGAATGCCACCAGTCATAGGATATAGAGTCGTCCCCGTATTGCCGACACCAGCTGGAAACCCGCAATTCGGTTCGTGTATTCCTGCCTTGTGATCGTGCAACATGAGTTACACTCCATGCTAGTTTCCTTTGATGGCAGGCGACGAGCATGCCCACCTCCCAAGTGCCCACAGCTCTTATCCAAGGTCGGAAATCCGTGCTTTACGCACTCCATGGCTTCTATTACACGAGTAAACATTCCTCGACGCTGACCAACTTGTATATTGCCACGCCGAGGCTGTGCAAGGCTGAATTTTGAGTATAGATGCATAACCGAGGTGCCTCGGCGAGTGCCTGGTTCAACAGTTCTACACCAACTGGCTTGCAGTGTTTGAGGTTGACTGCCATCGCCATGTTTGAGACCGATACTATGTAGTCCTTCCGGCGGCGTTTTCATGACCCTGAAGGACGATTGCGTCTTCCAGGTGGAGCCAGACGCACCCCCGGAATTCAGCCTGTTCTATGTGGAACTGCTGATCAAAGCGGAAGTCAACATTGTGCAAGGATATATCGCTGCGGAAGCCGCACTTGCGCCAACCTCGTATGTTTGAAGGAATCGTGGGGCGCACCAGCGAAGCTAACCTGGGCTGAGGCAGTCATGTCTATGTTCCCAAAGCTCACCTAACTGGAGGAGCATCATCGTATGCGTGGTGGCCTCCGAATAGCCACTTTGGTGACTGGGTGGTCTAGTTCGGTAGAGATTGGATCCGCCACTCTGCGAATTCGCATTGACTACGATTTCTCGCTCAGCAGCGCTTCCTTTGTCACGATGAGACCGATCCGAAGAACTTGAAGACCTCCACCATCTTCGCAGAAGGAAGCATGGATCCCATCTACTCGTTCCCGATGGGCGACAGCGACCCGGTCACCTCACAGATCCAGATTCGCGTCTACTCGCTCGAGACGGTAGATGGGAAACAAAGACTGCTCGCGAATTTCTAGGCGGAACCGGCAATGAAGAGCGCTGCTACTGCGCTTTGGAAGAAATACTTGGTCGAAGATGATCCGTTGCAGACCACGAAATCCCTCGAGTCTCTCTGCGCCGCAGAAATCAACAACGTCAAGGCGTCAAGGCGTGCGACTCACTCCACCTCCTCCCATCCTTTTCAAGAGTCCAGTGGTAGATTTTGATGCCACAGCTGCAATGGAGTCCGATTTCAATGGTGACCGACCTATACCGCTCGAAGCGCAGCAGTTGGTATTACACGACAGCAGATTTGAGCAACCAGCGTCACCCCAAAGCGGTTCGGCCTCGACAGAAACACTCTGGGACGTTCTAGCAAAATATTTGGACTGTGAGTATGATGGAGATGAAGGTCAAACCAAGGCCTGGGTTCGAGGAGACACACCCGCCACCGCACTGACGACTCCTGACCCAGGCTGCACTGGAGGCATGAGTGCAATGTGTGCATCGCTGCTGGGTGGGCATCGCAGTAAACCTATGCCCACCTCGGGCACTCCGACGTGAACACCGACACCTGCACCGACGGCGAACACTCCAGCTCAACCTCCAGTCCACTTCCCTGCTTCCCAACCCATATCAGATGACGAAGAGCCAACTGACTCGCAACAAAAGGTGGTAAAACCTCCTGTCGCTTCTTTGCTACCAGGGCCGGTCGAATGGCAAATCCAGAGCAATCCGCCGAGCATCGTGATCAACGAGTTGAAGTTTTACTACCCTGACATTCCGATGCACACTACGTCAGAGTAGTGAGTGCCTTGGCTGTGTTCTGAGTGAGTGGAAAGGGAAGGGAAGAAAAGGGCACATACGGAGTAGCGTGCGAGAGGTTCCGAAACGAGGTATCCATCAAAGGGCAGCGAATCCTCGCTCCTTGCTGTATGCGCAACGAGGAAATCGTTCTGAGAACTGTATCCCCGAGCATATGCCACGACCACAGTATCACTAGTCAGCCAAGGTAGTCAGAAACGGTAGAATTTCGACGACACAGCCAGGCATCGCAGTTGATAGGGACAGTGTGCAAGAAAAGACACTCGCCGCGGTGAGACTCGCGATAGCTGCATGCAGGCAAGCTATCCGACAGCATAGACCAGTTGATGCGCGATGCAGGTATGAAGGCCACAGGTGGATTCGAGATGCGTATGCTCGAGAGCCCCAAAGGTACTGTAAGGGTGATGTTCGTCACTGTCAACAGCATCGCATTTAAAGTGATCGTGATCGTGATGCGTAGAGACATTGGCGTAGCAGGCACTGACCGGGCCCTTATCATTGTAGGTATAGGTAGGTCCCTTTTTTGGCAGCCACCAGCGTGGGTGAGTACTGGCTTTGACTGACTGACGGACCTTGACATCTCTCGACCGAGCAGCCGGCCGTCGAAAGATCTCGCAGGTACAATGCCATTGTATAGTCGACTGGACTGGCGTTTAGTTAGGTAGTCAGTACTGTGTGCTGCGTATCATGAAAGACCGCTCTAGAAAGGAAAATTGGCAGGGCGCATCCAGGAGCAAATCGCAAGGTCTGCGACATGCTTGACGTTGCGAGGAATAGACCAGAACGTGAGTGATGAATTTGTGGCAACCTGCGCTGTGGTCTTGTAACTCCGAACATAGTGAGAGGTCTGAGGGTACATCTATGTGGTCCTGGTAGTACCTTATCCTTTGGCTTACGGTATTAAACCCAACGGCGCTTGGAGCAATGCTCTCTGGAACTCAGAAGGAGGACATTGCGTTCTACTCCTCGGAATGTCCGCCTCAGAATGTCCGCCTCAGAATAAGATAGTCACGGCATGTTCTTCCTTGGTTGGCCTCGGACAATGATACGGACAGTCAGGAGTAGCCTCGGACTGAATTGTCATGTCCGTGCCGGCCAGTATGGCAGAGGCAGCCATTTGGGCGGGCGGGTAGGCAGGCAGACAGGCAGAGGACCATTCTGCCAGATGAATCACTTCAAGGACAGGCAAAAGAAGTCCTCAGCTTCACAAGGGCTACCTCATCATTCGAGTCTCCGCCGCCACAGCATTGCGTGAGGTTCGTTGGATCGACTTTCGGCCTCTCATCTGTGCCGCTGACGACGAGGCTGCATATTCCGCCGTCGGGGGCGAGCTAGTGATGCAACATACTACTTAACCACCGTTGTTAGAGATCTCGCAAGACATTTCCTCCGGGCGTCCTCAGGGTGGCCCTTTGGTCCTCCTTGGAGTTGTATAAGGTTGATTTGGTGCACAATCCTTCCCGTGAAGGCGCTCACGCCTCGCTTAAGAATTTACTTAGGAGAGGATAGTATCTTGGGTCCGGGGCCCCTTCCATCTCGCTTCAGTGACCTTGGCTGAGCAAGTCTCCAAGGGCCCTTCAGGTCCGTTTCTGGCGCTAGCTGAGGATGGAAGTCGCTGGTTTACGTACGTCTCCTCTCCCTGATGTGGTGGGATTGACACATGTCTTTTGGTCAGATCCCGGCAGCAACGTGCGCGCCTGATCGACAATGCCTATCAGGGAGGAAATAAGCGAGAAGGAGGGTGCCGATCATTTTTACCGGCAAGGACCCAATATCATCCCCTAAAGCTGTGGTTGCTTGCGCCCCAATTAAACATGCCCGATGATTCAGCATGAAGTTTAATCTCCTCATGGCACTCCGTAAACACGAGTCGAAAGGAGAAATCAGGCTCTGCTGGTTGCTGAGTTCGAGGACAATGTCCACAAACCCCACGCGACGGAAGCAGGCGTTGCGAAAGGCGGCCGAAGTCCGTTTCGTCGCCTGCTCCTGCTCTCTGATCTGTATTCGGGTTCGTGAGCCGCCGCTGTGGTATTTTATTGGCTGCACAAGAAAAGCCACCACGGGCGAATGTCCTGATTGAGAACCACAAGGCTTGGAACAAAAGGCCTGCATTGTTTGGCCGTAAGCGGGAGGCGCGGAAAAGAAGAACTCCGGAAGCTTCCTCAGGGTCGGAGGGTCCAATTGCTGCAGGGCAACTGCGCTTGAATCCGGTGGGTTTCTCCTTCGAACTTCACCGCATCTTACGGTGTAATTTTGGGCGTACACAGTGCTTAGTGGAGGCTTGAAGCGTCATGCAGGGTAGATCAAAGTTGTCGCCCTCATGTCGGCATATGAGTGTTCCCCTTGTATGGTGCGCCGCCTTCATCATCAGGCATAAAATAAATTGCTTGAACAAAATCATACATTTAAACCTGCAACATGGTTGTCCTGACACCCTGAGTAATGTAGCACAAGGGCTGCGAAGTACTTGATTCGAGCCCTAGCCACGACCTCGGTTGGAGATTGTGGTTAGGATCGACGGTTAGGTTTGTGGGCAAGAAACGTGGCTAAAAGCTCAGTTGCGAAGCCATATCGCTTTCAGGAATAGTGCTGTGTCACAGCTATCCCAGAAAGATCATTGTCCCCCTCGACTCCTCTAATCTGCTGCCTCAAATAGGACGATCGTTATCCGTTTTGGACGAAC
This sequence comes from Phialophora tarda, assembly GCA_016109495.1. Lineage (NCBI taxonomy): Eukaryota > Fungi > Ascomycota > Eurotiomycetes > Chaetothyriales > Herpotrichiellaceae > Phialophora > Phialophora tarda. The sequence continues at coordinate 414,115 of JADWPL010000015.1, read as the reverse complement.
AGTGTTCAAATTGAGGTGAAGGTGGTGGCTGCCGATCAAACCTCGCTTAGAAGCATCGCGTGTCGCTGTTCCCTGCAACTCGTGCTTGGATCGTCGTCAGAGCCACAGCAGGACAAGGTGGACGATGGTCTGGCGTGTTGTTTTTGCGAGTGCTTGGGTGCAGCTACTGGACGGGGGTATACGAGCAGTTTCGACAGCAAAGAGAACAAAGTCGAGCGGCGGTTGGGCCCACAAGCCACGGCCAACTACGTCGACTGCCCATGTCGGACTTTGACGTGCAGATCGCCTGCACCATGACCTCCAGATGCGGTCATACGTTGAATGCTGTCGGATTGAAAACCTGCCTGTCTGACGATCCGTTACCTCTTGCGACGAGCAGGTCTAGCAAGGTTGTCCGCAGGGGACATGCCTGTCTGTCAAAGCTGCCGAGGCAGACTGTCAACTTGAACCTTGTGCGCTCACAGCTCGTAACCTGCTGTCTCATGCTGGAGGCACTTTCGGCGGCTCGCCTAAAGGAATGCAGCCAACACTAAAAAGTCTTTTCAACTGACCCCAAACATTCCTAGCCCACGGAACGGTGTAAGCGCGGAAGTGCTGGAGGAGGAAGCTCGCGACCAGTAAGATAGTAGTGAGCTCTGAGCAACACTCTTTCTTGCTTCTGATACAGTGAAATGGGCCACAAGTACCGAGTATTCGGCCCAAGACAAGAATTCGAGAGTGGCTGGTGCGTGGCCCGAGCCCGATCATCGCTTAGAGGCCGCTCGATGGCTGGCGATCGAAAATCACTATTCAGAATATCGAGGGAGCCGATCGGACAGTCGGAGGTTTGAAGACTCGGCGGCCAGCTCAGGGAAGGAGTTTAGCGGGACTCCGTTTACAGAAGCTAGATCGCGTGTTGTGGCTGTTTTGGCGCCCACTTCGTGCGTTGATGACGTTGTTCTTCCGTACCTACTGCCCTTTTGCAGCAAAGCATCCAAGAGTCCGGCATGCGTGAAGTCTTCTTTCAGTTAAAGTGACCCAAACTGGTCAAGACCGTGAGCCGGTAACATTCACGTTAGTCAAATACGAGGGAGCGTTACAGCAGACCTGACGCGATTTCAAACTCGCAGAGGCTGCCGAGTGGAGTAACACAAGAACCGCATGTGTACAGCTTGAACTCCTCGGTATGCCTTTAGAGGTCCTGTGAGGGCAATGGACACTAGACGAGCCCTCTAGCTCTCGGCCTTTGGCCAGAACGCCTGTTGCATGCCAGTATCAATGAAAAAGCTCCGGAGAATAATTTGTTCGATGTGATGGGGGGTGTGCCGGGCCATCGATCTGCGGCATGCGCTGAAGCGAGGCGGGAATGCACGAGCCCTGCATATTTTCCGTCGAGCGAGCGAGCTCTTGCGCTTGCTGTTTGCAGGTGATGTTTTGTGCTCTCATCAAGGACCAATTGTGGCGTCATTCAACTGTTCCAAGACCAAGTCGGCAAGCGCGATGTTCGGTGTGGGTTTGGTGCGGACGGACATGCCTGCAGATCGTCCCTTATCGGCCCGGAGACGGTGCATTTGATGCCCAGTGCGTCTCCAGCACCAGTGTTTCGCGTCTGTGGCACTGGAGGAATTCCAACGTCCTCTCATTTGGCAGTGATGGAGCTCTGAACCGATTAAGAACCCACCGTACTTGGGCCTAGTTATTACTAGTCGCTTCGCTCGAGCTTGAGCCCAAGCCTAGGAGGGCCAGAGACCAGTCGAAATCGGGCAGTTCATGTGCGTGCGTCAGTGCTTTGGGTAAGAGGCGCGGTATCGTAACTCGTACCTTGAGTAGGCCTGTTAAAGCCAAGCAGTCAGCACGGCAATCTCTCAAGCGAGGAGGGACGGGACAGAAGCAAATCAAATGCAACTATTGTCTTGTTACCTGCGCCGCACTCGACCTCTGGGGATTCATCACACCCTTCATCTGCTCATGGCACATCACAAAGGTGTGGATTGAGAAGTCGCACCGGCTGATGGCTAAAGACGTCAAACTAGACTCACTGCGAAAAGCAAAGATCGGCGGGTTGATGGCGTAAGGAGTGCATGGCTTTCAGGGGGACCATGACAAGGACGTGGACGCCATGTGAGAACCACGTTGTGGGCAGCAAACAACGTGTTTCTGGGCAGCGATCGCAGGTGCGGTGGGCCCTTCAACGCTCAAACTCGTGGCAATGACGGGCACTCACGGCGCCCTTGTGCCGGCTTTGAGCTGCGCTTGTTTTGGGGCTACTGGGGACTCTCCGGCATCGTAAACGTGAACATCCGCCCTTTGTTGGGTAAGATGGGCATTAGGAGCGTCTGTAGCACCGCCGCCTAACAGGCCCCAGGATGGGTATTTGACGCCCCGACTTGTTCGGTTACCGTAGCCACGGGGCTGTGGGTGCCGGCCACCAGCCTCAATTGGGCCTACCTGGCTCGTGGCGTACTATGACTGTTATTTACGAGGACAAGTACCGCGTAAGGAGTGCAACGAGATATCCGGCGATCAATTCCCATCCTCGCGTGGCATTTTGCGGCGTCCTCACTCAAGACCGTGCAGGCGCCAGAGACCGCTCCGGACTACGTACAGACATGTATTTCTCCAGTGCGCTGGCCGGAATTGTTGCTGCACTTTTCTTTTCTCTTGTCTCGAAACGGCAGTCAGGTGCGACGCAGCTCCAAGCAGACGCTGGGTTGGCGTGAGCGTGCCGTGAGCCGAGGAACATATCTCGATCGGGGGCTTTAGAAATCTTCTCGAAAAAGGGAACCGATCTGAAAACGGGATCGATCTGAGATGAAGCAAGAAAGATGGATACAGCATGACTACAGTGGCGGCGTGAATGGCGGGCGGGAGCATCTTCACCAGTCGAAGATGATGCAGTCCTCCGTCAGAAGGTGAGCTCAGCTTGAACAACCGGTGACTGCAAAACCGCCAGCCACGCCACACCAGCCAACAGGTCAACGGCCTGATCCATGCTCTGCGTTTCCCTGCTCTGTGCTCCTCGCTCGAGTTCGCGAGCCTTGAAGAGCTGCCATGGCTCTTATTCCATGGGTCCCCTTGCATCTTGCTCGTCCACCTTGCCCAACTCGGTGGGGAGCACTTTTCTCGCCTCGTAACTTTCTGCTGAACCCTTTTTGATCAATACCCTGGCCTAGCCTGCCCACACAGGGCCATTTTCGATTCAGGAAAGTGACAACGTCGTCTCAGGGTCTGCTGAGCCACCTTTTCCCTAGCTTGCCCGCTTGAAGCATTATGAAGCAATCGAGCAGGCTCAAACTCTCAATTGCTGGCTCTTTGCAGGCCAACTAAGCGGTTTAGTTGCTGGCAATACCACCAACGAGCGTGGCCTCGTATCCTTGTACCGTCCCCGTCCCTCTCTCTTGTTCTTCGTTTCCTGGCTTCTCTGACAGCAGGCCGTCTTTCCAGCATTCCCACCCCCTCAACTGCGTTGCCGGCTCTCAGACGTGGATCGGAGTCCGCCTCCTCCTACCCAATCCTCCCACTGTTCCAATCTATCTCATCCTAGACGACGGCTCCGGGCCCGCATCCACAAAGCTGATTGGAAAATCACCCCGGTTCATTTCGCTTTGGGACTTCCTCGAATCCAGTCTTCCCCTCCGCATCTGCTCGTAACCACACGCCGCTCAAACTTGGAACCCACAATACGTATCGTGACCCCAAACAGCGGCCTCTTTTCTCACTCTTGCTGTATGAGTTTCTATCGTGTCCGCCCGATGGACCCCTACTTGGGACTGACTTCATCTTCTTGGTCGCTTAACCTCAACAATTTTCCGAACCACTCGGTCTTTCGTTCTTCGACTTCTTTCAGGTACACTGTTTCTGAGAGATTTCTGGTTCCTCTATAGCCCCGGCCGACACCAGGTGCCTACTTCTTGAAAAAATATCCGACTTGCACCGTAGGTCCAGCAAACACATAGCTCGACTCCGTCAAGAGTCTGGTCACAGCTGTCGCCATTGGCCTGGTACCTGCCAAACAAGTTTTCTTTAGCTGACAGGGCTCATCTCACACGGGGATCTCTGAAAAGCCACATTTTAGACCCTGGTAGACGCTGGATCCATCCAGTGCTTCAACCCATAACTACTCGGCTATTCCCAATCGTGCTCCATCCTGGTTCAACTCTGGTTCAGATTTGCTACAGCCATTCTGACGCTTGGACCGGACGTCATTCGAAGACTATTTGGCCAACGCTATCCTCTTGATATAGAAAGGCTCAATCCAGGTCTGGACCGGATAAAGCACGAGCACTGGCCTGGTTTCACCCTCTGCATGTCCGACAACATACCACTCTGTTGCTCGAACGAACCATACGACAACCGCCTCAATGTTATTAGCGTTAAACCCCCCTAACCATATGAGCAAGGACATCAAGCCCCCTCATGACTACCAACTCTATCACAAACCAACACCTTCACGATATTCCCCTCCAGAGTCGCCTCGCAATCTTCACTCATTCTTTGAGGAGTCGAGGATGAACAACGCTCACAGAGGGTTGCCGCCATTGCCTACTGGTCTCCCTGGCAGTCTCAGCCTCCCCCCTCCAGAACGAGGTCACTCAACTGCCCCTCCTCCACTTGGCCATTTGCCGGCCCCTCCTTCGCAGTGGGCTGGCCAGGATGAGTCGATGCGGAGTTGGCTGCACGCAAAGGCGGAGGAGGATCGTCGGAAGCAAGAGGAGGAGAAGACCCGGCAGGAGGGCCTTCGGCTGGACCAGCGACGCATCGAGCAGGATATGCTGAGGGAGTCGCTGCAAGGAGGGGTTCCCCCTCCGATGGTGCCTCTGATCTTTGCGGGTATTGGGGGAGGGAATCTCCCTGCACATACACTGGAGTGGGCGCAGCAATATCTGGCAAGCTTGACAATCCAGAACCAGCAGCAACAGCAGCAGCTACAAGCCCAACAGCAGCAGCTTCACCAGCAACAAATCCAGCAGCAGCAGCAGCAGCAGATGTCACCAGATATGCACCGTGACAGCCGCATGCTCTCCACGAATCCGTACGCAGGGCATCAGTCTCTACAACCCCCGCAACCAGCACAACCTTCTGCTACGGCGCCATCGAACCCAGGAAGAGGGTCTATATCGGGTTCAACAGGTGGTTCTGCTCCTCTCTCACGTCTGAATACGACGGATTTCATTCCCAGCTCGACGACAAGTCAGGCCAGTCGACAGCAACTACCTCCGTTACATCAGGCACAGACTGCGTCTGAGCAATCATCTGGCCCGGGTCTATTCTTCCATCACTGGACCCCGCCCTCTGCTTCCGCAGGAAACCAGCCTCCGACGCCGTCGGGCAAGAGCACGCACGGCTCTCCCTTCTCCCAGCACGCAGCCTCGCACCTCCGGTCAGACTACCAGAACTCGCCGAAGAAACGCAAGACAGTGGGAGGTCACGCGGTGCCCGTACCACCTACATCTCAACCCTCTGACCCAACGCAGCCCATGTCATCTCGCTCGTCCCGGGAACGAGAAATGAGCCCGAGCCATCGTCACAGACCAACGCGGCATTCGCGGCAGGACAGCGATGCATCATCTCGCGAACAAGAGACGGGCAGTCGGCACATTGCTCGACCGAGCAGTCGACAACAACGCAATGAGCTCACCGGCGCGGCGGGGCCTGACCCAAGAAGGCAGTTAACGGGGTCGTCCACGAGTGGATCGAGCGAAGACAACCCACTTCGGTATGAGGGGTCGCATTCTGAAACACGGTAGGACATGCCACCTGGCTGGCTCGGAAATGAAGCACGACTCAGTTTGTGACGGGGCAGGACCTGGCATGCGGAGTGGGGACGCAATTCTCTTCGGGGGTGTCGGACGGTGCGAGTGCAATTATTGAGCGCTCGCCAGACCAAGGTCTTTGCTTGCAGAGACATACCATACTAATGCGAGTTTCATGGATGTATACTAGCATAACATCTTGTCCCAAGCGACCGAAGAGGATCGAACCGCATCTGCACGGTTCACCATTTTCCCCAGACCACGAAATATCACATGCTGCTCTCGATTGGCATCACACCACGATCAACATGTCACCCTGATTTGTCCTTCAAATGGCTCGTTTCCTGCTCCGACCCAGATGAGAACTTAATATCGCTTACGGTGGTTTGGGCACTCTGTCTCGTATCAGTAGGAAATTTCGCAGGGCATCCGAGGTCGATACGCGAGGTTGGATATCTGAGGCGCCGACGGCCATGTGGGGACCGTGGCCGAAGAGGACGGCTTGGGCTTAAGCCGCATGCTTGAGGATCGGCCGAGACGGAGGTGTAGATTCCCATGCAATCATGCGGATGGCACAAGCGAGAGTAGGCGACATGGATGGGGACAATTCGACTCGGGGGCGCCATGCATCCTTTCGGAAGTTGCGCCGGTGGGGATATGCTTGCAAGACGTGCTTGACACGGATCGTGCAACATTGAAACATGCTAGATGTGATGTATGGACCATTGCCTTTTGGCCGTGGAAATTTGGGTCCAGCCACATGGAGAAGGAAAAGACGCACCAACATCAGCCACGCGACAGATGCGGCGACTTGAAACACAAGGTCGTGACGAATCCGATCACCTGAGATTGAATCCAGTAATCTCCCACAGGAAACAGGTGCGAGTAATTTGGCGAGCATGGATTCTAGACCCAGGCCGGCCGTGGTGATTGCGCGTCGGCCCGCCGTGATTGTTTGCAGGATGGGGAAGAGGAGAAACTTGGGAAATTTGTTTACCGCTCGCTGCCCGAGTGCGGTAACATGTTTGGATTGGACATAATTAGACCAACATAGACCAGTGTATACGGAGTGAGAGCCTGCCATTCCAAGGACCATCTGGGTGGGCGGAGCGCCGAGTACGTGAGCTCCTGGACGAAACAAAGCCATGAGCACAGTGCGAGCAGTGCAATGTGAGGAGTGTGTGAGAAGTGTGCAACGCCCAACGGTGAAACATTCTCAATGCGCGTTTCAGGTTTGGCCGCAATCAACGGAAAATCAGCGATTGGCCGCGCCGCCAGAGCTTGTACTTTTGGTGCGTCGCGGCTGCCCAACGTCAACTTCGGAATCCGGTAGGTGGCCCGCAACGTTTCAGGTGTTAGTGGGCCAATCACGCACAGGCTGGATAGGACTGTTCTTCAATGCTCGCCGCTATTGTCTCTTGGGAGGAGAACTCAGAGTGCGCCCTCTGCCTCGTACGCGGTTCGGCTTGTTTCACAAATGCCTGCCTCCTTACGCGGTACTTGAGTCACGTATGTGAATCCCTTCCTTTGCCTCGGTTCGGCCAGCTTTTCCCTACTATGACGCGACCGTCGAAACCTTGTCGGCCAGTCGGCGACACCGAGCTGAAATACCCGTTTGGGATCCAATTGGCATTCGGAGTCTGCCAGCTGAGACTCTCGCCACACGACAACCTTTGCTTGCCTCACACGGATGGAAAGAAAACAAGAAATGCTCACCGTCTTTGGATGGAGATACGAGCAGAGGGGATCCTGCATACCTTGTGACAGACACCCCTGGCCGAATCAGGATGAGGTGTGCCAACCGTGGAAACCCTCCTCACCTGTGGCGAGGCTACCTTCCCTGAGTTGTCCACCTCACATTAGCAACCTGGCTTGTGGCAGCGTGTAGTACGACCTGACCATCGACAGTCAAGGTAGCCACCTTTTCACTCTACCCCTCCTCCCGCTATGGATACTGATCAGAATCCTTTGTCTCGTTCTGAATCCTTTCTTTGTCTGCAAAGCGGAACCGGCCACAACAAACTTTGACCGCCCGAATGTGGAAGGCGGATCGTGTCAAATGACAGCTCAAGTGCCCCTCGCCACATTGTGCTGTTCAGCTAGGGTTCGTACGCTGCACTCACAACTACTGCTGGGTAAGTATGCTTCAAATGCGGGGTGATACGATTCCGACTTTGAGGAGTCGCATCCGCGTCTGTTGGCAGGATGCAGGGCGATGGATACGAAGCCTTATTCTACAGAGGACTGCTCATCTGAGCTGAATTGAGAAGCCATTGTACTTGAGGTGGAGCGGCCACGGCCACTTGGGAGAATCCTGAGGACAAATGCAGATGCTACCTTTCCTCGCTGCGTTCCCGCGCCCTCTGCCAAGGTCCCTCGGTGACAGGCTGCTGTTCCGGCCTCGCATCAAGAGACTCGGTCAACTCAAGTTCTACCAAAATTTCACGGCGAAACCTCAAATCGATAGTCCGCAAACTCAACATCAAGAGCGGCACCGTCTCTAGTCAGTGGGTCTGTTTGGACGTATGGCCAACGCCACCCAGGGCATGATCTCATGTCCAGTCGCACCTAGAACCTACAGATTGCCTGGTTCGGAGGGGGAAGCTTCGCGCCCACTCCAGGGTGCCAAGGGCATGGTGTTTCCATACCTCCTCGAGTGGCGACGAAGACAATCGCAATCACTGCAGATGGACGCACTATTGGCGTGCCTCTACCCGAAATATTCTCAGGATGGTGCATGTTAGATGACGCCAACACCAAAATGCTGTCAAATCGCAGCCAATCATAACCCCTAATGCGCCTCCGCGAATGGTGAACCATGTCTGGGGGAAGGATTTGGGGCGCACGTTCCAGAAAGGCGCCATGGAACATCTTTCGCAACGAGATCGCACCACTACTACGATGTCGCGCATGAGGTTCGCGAGCTCCCCTGCATGCCGACAAGGTTGGTGGAAACGACGCATCTTTATTCCCAAAGCCCCTTCGAGAGGGTGCGCACAGCGGGGTGGGGGCCGTTCTGGCCAGCTGAACAAGAGCTGAGCATCAGCCGCTCTGGACCAACCACCTCCCTCTGCGTCACGCGAGTCTAGAGAAGCACTGAAGCAATGCAAAGAGGCGACGTGATTGGTGCAGTAGCCACCAGGCTGGCTTCCTCAGGGGCGAGGATGCGCCTGATTTGGTTGGGGTTGCTTGACGCGATCGGGCGATGAAAGCGGAGTCTGTCTGGGTCCATCTGGTCGTTCTGGTTCACATAAACGGGCAGCAACTCTACCCGTGTCCATGCCTGGTTCGCAACCGCGAGAAGCGAGCTCATTCGAGAAAGACCTGACTGAAAAGAGAAATTGCTAGTGCTGTGGACGCACCGCCGACCCTCAAACCGGTGCGCTCAGCACCGCCACAACTGCTAGTTGAGGCTGAAGGATGCCTCCTGGCACAGACCACGACGATCATTTCTCATCTCGAACACTCTTCCCTCCTTCCGGTCTCCAGCGGGCCCGTTCTGCAGCTGACCGCTCAAGATCCCATTCTGAAATTCTCTCTCCCTCTCTCTCTGAACTGACGCTGCGTCCGGGTTGCAATTACGATATTTGAAACCGCAGAGACAGTGCGCCTGGGATCTAGGACATGCACGACGTTTGGTCTTTCAATGTGCAGAATGATTGTGTTGTTCGAGCGCTTTCTGCCTAACAGCCGAATGCGCTGATGCACTTGTGACACCGATGCACTGCTATCTACTGAACGGTCTGCACTGTACGAACTCATTTTGCTTCTGCCCCGTTGGAGCGTTAAGCTCCGAGCACAGCTGCGGATCTAGCTTGCGATATTCACATCTCTCGGAACAGAGGTTGTGGATGCGATCAGAATTCCGCACCCTCCGCGAGGGCTGCCGTCGATGCGACGTGTGATCCTTGCCCGCGAGAGCAGGAGCACGTCACAGCGCCGCGGGACCCGGCACACTGACTCAGATACCAGATGATATTCCTCCTAGCAGGCCCTCGCTCTTCCAACTGTAGCACTCATGCGAATCATCGAACCACCCATCCGGCACCGCAGGCCGCTAGCTGTGAGGAGACTGGACTACAGGGCGGTCGAAGCGACTACACTACGAGACCCTGTCCTCACCATTACCCATAACGATGATATGGATGATAGCACTCAAGCCTTTTACCGTTCTACAATTGAAAGAGGAGGCGCATTCCGGTCATTCGGCGATCTACAGTGGCATATGAGAGCTGGCATCAATAGATGTGTCCGATGACCCGACCGCAGCTTCACGTAATGTAGCACCAATCTTCTGGGTTTAGAGGCCTGTTGGTTGGTGGCAGGTCCTTCTTGTCGAGACTGACAAAGTAGCGACGCCTCACAGTCGGCGATGACAACTTTCGGCAGATTCGACACGCTCATACGCTTGACTTGAAGGTGAGACTCACTCTTCATGATTGACGACATAGTCAAGTACTGTGACCCAGCCCTGCATGATTGATGACTGAGCAGGAACCGTGACCCAGCTCTTCGATGCATTATATTGCGCTGCCATTGCATTGCTGAGGGATGGGGGCTGCCTCAGCCTCATGCCTCAAGTTTAGTCCTATTGGCTGTTGAATGGTTTCAGCCGCATAGCTGAGCTGCTCTATGTGATGAATTCAGCCAGCCACCATTGCTACGCCCAACTTTACTTTCCCCTCATTTGGGCGGCTGCTACTCCTTCTCCTTCACTGCGTATCTGCTTCTCTTCCACGGAGTGCACGCTGCCGAGCACCGTCATGAATGAGGTCAACAAAAATCAGGCGCCCGCGACTGAGGACAGTGCGAATAAGGCTGAAGATGATCAGCCGGCACTTCTGCAATCCGGATCTGCCAATCCCGATTTCAACTTGTTACGGTCCTCTGTACGAGAGTCAACCGCGCGTTTGCAGTACCCGGAGACTGGAGAGTGGACTACAGAAGACTTGGAGAATATTGAGTCCGTCGCCGAGGCCCAGAACAACTAGCTAGCTAATCCTGCTGCAGAACTGCCGAAGATCTTTCTCCAGAACAATGGAACAAGATCTTTCGCATCAATAAGGTCTTGTATGGCTTTACCATCAGGGAGTCGGAGAGCGACATTGTCAAGGCTCGGCAACAAGGTAGGAGAAAGCTCTGCAGCGTCCTAGGACGTCCACTCAATATCTGTTGGCTCCTTAGCTTTCGTCCTACAGCCTCCACCATCAGTGCAGGATCCAGTCCTCAGCGGACTTCCCGAGTTCGAAGTTTGCGATTCCTCTTCAATCTCAATCAAACAGATCAAAACAGACCTTCAACGTTCTCTTGCCGAAAATGGATTCTCGGCGAAGTCCATCGGTACCGCACTGTAAGAGCTTCCTGAACTTGGGCCCACGATCTAGCTGACCGACCTCAAGCGGTGGAGGAGCATTTGGAGTCACAGCCGGCATCTCGGCGAGTCTCAAGGCAGAAAGCACGCAGACGAACCTGGTGGACAGGGACAAGGCAGAAATGGAATACTACGCTGCTTACAATGTATGTACTCATCCACACAACTGTATTCAATGGCCGACCCCAGCAGTTCCCTCGGGTAAGGTTGTTCCTCGACGAAGACAATCTGGCTTTGTCTCCGCAATGTCAAAGAGCCCTAGAAGCTATTCGACAAGACCCTACAGATCTGCAACTGCGGAAATTTAGCGAGAAATTTGGTCAGTGCTAGCCGCCCCAGGGGCTTAAGAGTCGATTAACGTATACCAGGCCATATATTCGTCACGGCATGTCAGCTAGGGGGTCAATTACAGAGCTCAAAATTTGCTGGATCTCTCACAGAACTCAAAGACATTCAGAAACAAGATGCGTTGAAAAGCGAGATGGGCATCAATTTCAACGCTCAGTACGCTTCGGGTTCCGTCAGTTATGGCAAGCAGCGGCAGACTGGCAACCAGGACTTCGTGGGCCGTGGAGTGGACGTGTCGAGCCTGGCGTGGACGGCTAGAGGCGGCAACTCCTTGCTATGTGCAAAGTCGGTCGCGCCGAATCTGTTCTGGGGCTCCTGCTGACCAAGTGTAGTCCGCCCAGCTGGGCGCGCAGTGTCGCAAACCCGAAGCATTGGAGAGTTATCGAGGTCGGTCTCCTACGTGGTCAACCGCTCAAGGCTAATACGTGCACATCAGCAAGAGAGAGTCGTTACTCTCCATGAACTCATTGGCCGATTTGAGGATTGGAAGGAAATTCCGAAACTGTTCGAAGACATTGCTCAACAGAGGATAAAAGCAGGTGGCCAGGAAAAGCCGAAATGGCGCAGTCAGATACGCCTGAGGTTGGGGGACCGAAGGCTTACCTGGAACGCCCTCGACAACAAATCACTCGATGTGACAGGAGAACCGTTAGAACAGGGGTCTGGTGAACCTCTGTTCACTGTGCTTGGCGCGAATATTGGCGACCAAGGCGCAGTCCCGTTTTTGCCAGCTGTAAGTCCTCATGCGCGCCGGCACACCGTAATTCTCCTGATGGATGGTCTTAGCTGCCTACTGATTACCCGATCTACCTGCTTGCTGGCAATGAGGTTCGCAGGGATCCTAAGCTGAACAACCAGATACAAGGCATATTCCTGGACGACCGTGGAAAGATCAAGCCCGAAACGGTTGAGAGCAAGATTAAACAGGTTACACGTTTCTCCATCCGCTTGGCCGGCCAGTCAGGCAGATGGCGCAAGTATAACGAGCAACCGTTCGAAACCATCCAGTCAGGCGACAAAGTCAACCTGTACTGTCACTCCGTGGGAGTCGGGCCTTACGCTAACATCGAGGATCCACCTTCATTTGCTACGCCGATTCTCTATTCTCCCTCCGAGCGGAAACTGGTGCTTCCAGCTTCACGTCCAGCCCTTCTGAGCAATTTCAACTTGCGAGAGCTCCTACGGCAGTATGACGAAGGGACTCTCACGGTGGCAGATAGGCTGGCTTTCGAGTCGAAAGGTTTCGTTGCCAGTGACGACAGGATTGGAAAGATCAAGCCACCCACAGAGAGCACCGGCGAATTGCTGGGTTCGGCAAAGTATTCAAGAAGGATGCCGCTCTCGGCTCCAAGAGCTCTTTCCGGTGGCACGGGTTCCAATCCGTTGGCAACCAGATCGACTTGGGAGACATTGTCGCAGCTTACTGCGGAGACATATTCTGGCTTTGAGACGATCGCTAGGAGAAGACATCTGCCAGAAGATTGTGAATTGGCGGTCTTTACGATCATCTTCGAGTGAGCTCTCGGTAAGGCATATAGTCAGCTTGAGGTACATGCTACCTCGGTCCAATATACAGCACGCCAACTGACGGACAACAGATTGTTAGCACCTTGATCGCTTCACTCTACTGCCTGATTGGCAAGACTACATGATTTCGTTAAGATGCTCTCAATGCCAAACGCCGAACATGCATGGCAGATCTGCCCATATTCATTCACATCCAGTCTCAACCAAGTAACGTCTTCAGATTTCCAACCGCGGCCTCCAACAACACTGGCACATATCCTTGCTTCTTCGCACCCTCGATTAGCCTGGTCGCTTTCTCCACAGCATCCCCGGCAAACTTCTCCTGGACGTACTTCTTGAAAGCGGCTTCGACGCCCTCTGCGTCTTCAAGAGCCCGCGGGATCACCTCGGAGAAGATGGTGCTCGCGCCGGCCGCACCGGCGATGATGCTGAACCACTGTTTCTTCTGCTCGGGGCGCATTAGATCGAGCGCCTGGGCGAACTTTGTCGTTTCGTAGGCCGAGACGAGGTGGATGAGCGCATGGGCGGTGGCGATGTCCCGGGTTGTGCTGTCCTGCTCGCTGGCCGAGATGCTGGAGTTGCCGACCTGGTTGACGACGAGGTTCTTCCGGTCGGACTCGAAGCCCAGGTAGTATTGGACGATACAGCTGTCGTCCGCGGTGGCGTGCGTCTTCATGACCTCGGTAATGACGTCGCTGGCGGTGTTGAGGAGCGGCAACTCGACGTTCAAGCGTACCTCTTCGTCGCGGATGATGCCCACGTCCTTGTTGATGATCAAGGTCGCGGACGCCATGGGCGGCGTGGCGCTCAACATCCGCGGCCCACGGTTCTCGAACATCCAGCTCCATCCCACAGGCGGTTTCACGCCCGGGTCCTTTGCCGTGAGGGTGTCGTAGAATTTCTGCGTATCCAGCCCATTGACCGCGGCGAGGCCCATGATCTCCGACGCCGCGGGGATGTGAATGCCGCACTGAACCTGGTTCAGCGCCTTGGCGGACTGCCCGGCGCCCAATCCGCCAGGGATCGGGTACAGCGTCTTGCCTTTTGACGCGACGTTCTCCAGGACCACCTTCGCGCTCGGCTCCTGCAAGTTCTCCATCATGTCCGAGGAGACCATGATGGTGAGGGTGCCGTTGATGGAGCGGGCTACCCCGCCCGACACGGGCGCGTCAATCAGTTTGACGTCCGGACGGCCAAATTCGCGGGTCAACCTCTCGCGCACGTTCGACGGCTGCGTAGGCGGGATGGTCGCGTGGATGATGACCGTCACGTCTTGGGGGAGAGCGTGCACCGCCCCGCCCTGCGGGTCGAACAGGGCAGAATGCACGTGGTGATGGTTCGCGACCATCAAGCAGACCACGCTGGCGTGGCGGACCGCCTCGGCCGGCGAGGTGGCTGTCTTGGCGGGTGCGGTCGTGCTCGCGATCTCCTTGCATGTCGCCCGCCAGCGGTCCAGCGTCGGGCCATAGATGTCGTAGCCTGTGACGGGGAAGCCGGTCCTCACCAGGTGGGTGGACATGGCGAAACCCATGGCTCCGAGGCCGATGAAGCCGACGGCCGGGTAGGGCGGGTTAGTTGGGCTTGAGGATGTGATTGCCATGGTGGGTGTTTGTATATTGATGGTGATAATCGATGGAGATTGATTCGACGGTGCTATCGACGTTGGTATCGATGCCGGAATCGAATCGATATATTCTGGACGCTCCGTCTACGCGCGATCCAATAGGTAAACTGGCTGATGGATCACAGGAATACGCTCCAATGAGTACGATAGCTGAGTAAGTAGTGTAGGGTAGTCTTGTTTCGTCTTGTCTCGATCCGTTCGACCAGCCGACCAAGAGGAGTAGATATACTAGTTGGTGAACTTGAATTCCCAAGGTTCTTGACAAACAGCCGGGGGGAGAAAACAATATAAAGGTTCGCAGCGAGTAATGATTATAAGATAAGTTACGATGATGGTTATGGCCACAGTTCAAGATTCAAGGAAACGGTCCCCCTCCTCCGCTCCCCTCTCATCCGAGCCCAGCTCTTAAAAAGAGAGAGTTGCAGTTGACAGAGTACCTAACCTTCTCAGACGGCTAAATGGCTGGGTGGCGACCCCGGCCGGCGGTTTATATCGGCACATGTCCGGCCTGTGCGAGGCAAGGCAAAGGCAAAGGGAAAACTGAAACTGAAACTGCGACCTGTGGTGGTGGTGGGGGCCCGAAATGGGGGTTGAGTCTGGGTTGGCAGAGCACCTGGGACGGACGGGGAGACCGACCACTTTTTGCACTGATTTTCTGTCTGTGGTGGATGGTGGATTGGGGATGTTTCATTCTCGATTTGCGGGTTGCGGGTTGCGGATTGCGGATTGCGGGAGAATTGAAAGAGAAAAAAGGTCGAATTGCCGAATCGACCGACCGACCAAAGCGGCCACGGCGGGCGGAATGCTCGGTGAAAATGCCGGCCTCGCTGGAAGAAATGCGCCACTCGGGCAGAGTGTAGGTCCTCCGTAGAAATCGACGTCATGGACTGCGCGACATGCTGTTTGCGTGGAAGTATTCCAGGCCACCGGGGACTTTCCGTTCTTGAGAGCTCTGCCACGCACGCACGGCACGTCTCCTACCAGCTTCCTGTTCCTGTTCCAGTTCCAAGTCCTGGGGAGCTCGCTCTTAGACTCTTGGAGTCTTGGACCTCGTATCGATCGGGCCGTCGACTCGATCGACTTCTGACATCGATTGTGTCTCTTCGAGGTCAAGGCACTGCTGACAATGTACTCGTTACGAGTAGGAGCGCGGCCCGAATCGCTGCTCGATGCTCCGAGTCACTGTCGCTTGCATGCAATGCACGGAATTTGGCACATTGCGCTCGCTGCTTTGCTCGTGGCAAGGTTCAAACAATGGCTTTCCACGCACTGGCTGATTGGTACTTGATTGTCTGACCGGTCAGCGGAATCTTCTTCTGGCATGAGGCTGCATTTCGAGCATTCGACACCACCCCCGCTGTTCGTGACACGCATACAGGGTATACCTTCGGACACGCATCAATTCTAGTACTTTGCATACAGGCGGTCGTCCGACACGCATCAATCTTAGTCCTTGCATACGGGCGGTCGTGCGTGACTACGCCATATGCTGGGCAGGTATACTCGAACGGTCGCAGGCCCTGCTAGCCGGGGTACGATTGGACTGATATGACAGCCTCACTGACCGGAGAGCACTTCACTTCCACGGGCTTCCAATCCACGGCCGACGGGCGCGAGGTGGTCTGTGCGCAACACGAAGCAGGCAGGGCAGGGCAACTGCAAGGCAACCATTTCCGCCTCAGCCTTGTTGAGCTGACTGCCTTGGTGGTCGAGTTCAATGGCAAGGGCCTATAACAGAGCAACCTCCCCTCTTCTTCATCCTGTTGGCTGCTGATCACTCGTTAAGATCACCGACCACTGTATGTCCACTGAGATCACTGACTCCGTATGCTCGTTGAGTTTATCGACTACCGTATGCCCTTCTTCCCCGGTGCTCAAAAGGCTGTCCCTTGCAGCAAGGCGGTCGAGGCATCCGCCCAAAACTTCAAGATGGGCTCCAATTATCCAGGTCCGAAGGCCGGCAAGAACACCAAAGGCCCTGGAAAGGCTCCAAGTCTCAGACAATACCGCCAGGATGACGATTTGGCCTCCCAGCCTGACACGGTTTATTCTCAACAAAGTTACAACCCTAAATACGCGCAGGACAATCCCAACCTGCCAAATGTATCTCAATGGCGTGACAACGGTGGCCAACACGGGCCTTCACAATACGAGAGACGACCTGGACATCGAGGGGATCGAGGGGACCAACAGTTACCGGAGCGGTTCGCCACCTCCCCTACGCTCTCGGCAATCCCCGACATGGACTTGTACGAGCACATCTTGTTGCTTCGCAAACATGGGATGTCGGTGAAGCTCAACCACGAAACAGCCAGAATCATGGCCCAACAAGATCCCACTGAGCCCGACAGTAGCAACAACGGCTTTCTCACTCACAGCTCATCCACCGACAGATACAATCCCTCCCGCAAAGAGAGGCAAACCATCAACCGTGCCATTACCTTTGTGATGCGCCGCGGTGGAGAAATCGACTTTCCCGCCCTCGAGCCACAGCCGGTGTGCCATGCATGCTCCGAGCCGTTCGATACCACGAGCGAGAAGCTGTACCACTGCGACAGAGCCCGCAATCGGTGCAAACACTGCGCCGAGGATTTTGCGTGCCTGCTTTTGTTCAAGGAGCACATGAAGGACGAACATAAGATTTACAAGCACTTGAATCGCGACTCGGGGTACAGTAGTGGACGAGGTCAGGGAGTTTGAGAAAGGACGGGTTTCGGTCTTTGAACGATGTATTGTGTAATACAAGCTATGGGTCGGTGGCGGTCTGAAAACGGACGAGCTTTTGTCTGAACGATGTATTGTGTACTGCACGCTTTGGGTTGGGCATGGAGATATAGCGCAGGAGGTGTTGGTCTCTTTATCATGTATCAGAACTGCCTCAACATCGCGGGCCACCACGGAATTCACCAAGACTGCTCTTGGCCGAACCGGAAAAAAAAGGGAGGTGGCTTCAGTCGACACTGTGCGAATACTTTACGAATATTCAAGTATTATTCAAAGAAACATCAACTCCTGCGGTATTCCTAATCGTCGCTCTCACCTGTGTGAATCTCGTACTGGGCACACCCCTGTCCCTCGAACGCTGGTGGCCGTGTCACCGCCAGTCGACTACGTCATTCCTTCAGCATTGCCATTTCAAGTTTTCCTCCCCGGGACAAACGAAAACGAACGCTGAACGACTCTTTCCCATCCGTTGATTTGTCCGTTCTGGAGATTCCGCCCATTCATGGCCCTGTCAGTACCCTGCGAGCCCGGCGGTTCAGACACAAGAGTGACGTATCAGCCACACTTGGCTTGCTAGGAGTATCGTAGCAGTGTGAGGACTCGTGCCACATGTCGGTGCCCAGTCTGCAGCCCGCCACATGATGGCATCATATGAGGACGACTCCTCTGCATTGCGTTCATACCGCGCACGAGTGATCGCCCTGATTAAAAGACACAGAACTGGACCCGGACCTGGACCTGGACTCAGTCGTGACGACCGTCTTCACAACATACATACTAACTAACTACTCACTGTTTCCTACTCAACCCTCCGACCACATCAGATCTGATCAACTCCACTACGTAACAATCACATCGCATCGCATCGCATCGCATCAACATGTCCGACTCTCAACCTCAATCGCAATCGCAACAGTCCGACCAATCGCCAGGGTACTACGCCTCCAGCAAACAATGGTACAACAAGCAATACGAATCCTGGATGCCATGGGTCGAAGACAAGGTCCTCGGCTGGTTCGGGCAGAACAAGACGAGTTACGTCGCCAAAGGTATCGTTCTTCCTCTTCGCTGCCTTTTCCCGCATCTCACGTACCCTGTTCGTTCGTTCAATGGTTCGTGCGGCTCGTGCAACTCATGCAAGGCGTACTTTTCCCAATTCGATTCCTAATCCCAACCACATTCTTCTCCGCCTCGCCTTTTGTCGTCTCGAAGGAGAACGCACACACGCACATGCTAATACAGCCGACACCGCAGGCGAACTCGACAAGACCAAACTCACCGGCGACAAGAACGTCGATGCCCTCCAGGACGGCGTCAACGAAGGTGTGACGGGCCAGTTCAAGAAGGGGGGTCCCCTCGAGGGAGTGGGCGATCTGGCGAGTAAAGAGGTGATCAATCGTGGGGAGAGGAAGGGGAAGAATGACAAGGGGGGTTATGGATTGTAGGTTGCGCAGGTATAGGTTGTCGCTGTCAAGGTGTGTGTGTGTGTGTGTGTGTGTCACTATCAATGCGCGTGAGTGGGTGGGTGAGCGAGTCAGTGAGGATATTAGTTCGAGGGGGGAATAAGTGAGAGATGGTCATGGTCATGCTTGCTTTGGGATATTCGGGCATTGGAAAAGGGATTGGGATTGGGTATATGATAATCATGTCTTGAAGGTATGGTTGACATTATTATGGATCGATCGATATGCTGGGTTCACGTGGAGGTCAGGTCCGGTCCTATACACGCCGTGCGTGCGGGAATGCGCAGGAGATGGGTAGGACCCGCGGGGGCTACCTTTCATTTTTGTGTTGCGGTTGTCGCTACCTTTCGTTTTCCTGTTGCGGTTGTGGTTCGGTCGATACGATACGACGTGATGTGATATGATGTGATATGATAGGATATGTAGCGATGTATTTCATCCTTGTGATGATATCAGGATGTTAACCTGTTGAGGGTTTGGGACAATATCCCTATACCAACACAAACTCACACCCAGGAACGCATGTTCATACACTCGTACAACAGCATTTACGTAGTACGTTACCTCCCGGTCCACTCTCTTCGAGTCGCTCACCCACACCGACGCAGCTAATCATCCACCGACCACCGCCTCAAACCCCGTATCCGACTTTCCTCGACCTCCACCATCCCCGTCAACACATCATCTAGCCGGTGCTGGTATTTCTCCTGCACAGCCAGATCCGCACCCGCGAGGATCAGACATTGCGCAATCTCGCTGTTGCCGAAGAACAGCGCCGCCTGCAGGGGCGAGCCATACCGCCCGCCGGGGATGTTGACGTCGGCGCCGATTCGAACGAGGTACTCGACAACCTCCTTGGTGTCGACGGGGGCCGCCGCTGCGGCTTGGAGCGCCGTGCCGTAATAGCCTCCCGTGGCGTTCAAGTTGGCCCCGGCCTCGATCAGGAATTGAATGATTGCTTTCTGCGGCTTCGGTGCCGACACTGCCCCCTGCAGTGCCGTCCCGCGGCATACTCCCTTGACGGTGTCGTCGATGGCGTTGATGTCTGCTCCTTGCTCCAGGCGGCGACGGATCCCTCGCATGTGGCCACGCGCCGCGGCTGCGAAGGGTGACGCGTAGCCGTCACCAACACCACGAGCGTTCTCCAATGCCGTGCCCACCTGTTCGCCTTTCACCTGGTGCAGCATGTACTTCTCCCGGCGCGTCAGCGGACAATCACACTCGGTGATCACTGCTTCTTGGGCCCCTCCGATGTGCAGATGCCTTCTGACAGCGTCCATCAGGAAGTACTTGCTTCGGAAAACCGGCTCGTCCAGGAAGCCTGTCCCGGTTTTCCTCCACACGCCTCGCTCGGTCTTGTCGAGGAAGTGGATGACCGGGGTGCCGACCCAGGTGCCGTCGCCGTGCCGCGGATCACGCAGGAGATCTTCCGCCGGACCTAGTATCATGATCACAGGGCCTGGAGTGCCTCTGTACTTGCACGTGGAGACGAACTGGTGCAGAGGAGACGAGAGATGCAGCTCGACGTTGGAGAATAATGGGTCGTTCTTGTCCGCGCGAGGTCTCGAAGCTTCGTGGACTTCGAAGAGCCTGGCGCAGACCAGATGCCCATGCTGAGCATTGCCAGTGGCCTTGACAACCACGTCGAACCGTTCGCAGCAGAACTCTGAACAGATCAGCTCCGAGGCTGGCCTGAACTTCCCGTCGATGGCATACGCAGGCATGAAGTGAGACGTGAATGTTGGTAAGCTGGGAATCAGGCCAGACTCGGGATAAACAGGCATGTCATACGAAACAGTCAGCCAACCCGGTATTGGACTTTTGTCGACAAGCTCGAAGAGGAGGTCTTTGGCTGATCGTTTGTAATCGACATCAATAGCGATGCCCAAGACGTGCATCATGCTAAAAATCAAATCCTGTGGCTCGGTCGATGTGCGAAGCCAGATGTTTCGCCATGCAGCTTGGGCGACACCAACTCCGCTACTTGGATGGTCGTAATGGATGTCAAAGTATGCACGGGTCTGTTCAGACAAGGGCAGCTCTTTGAAGGACAGAATGCTCTCGCCTTTATAACCCTCCATTTCCGTCTCGTCACTGTAGGCTGCCTCCGTAGCATTGGTCGAAAGCCACTCCAGCTTGCGATCAAAGGCCAGTTCGTTCTGGGGATCCTCAGAAGCTGAAAGTGGAGCATTCCAGCGTTGCAGATAATATTCCACAATATTGTGGCCGGCTGGGAGGTAGTTCCCATCAATTGAGGTGATCTCACCCTCCCACGCATTCGAGGTTGTCACATCCTCCAACGCGTTCCAGGCTGTCTCATCCTCCAACGCATTGCCACAGTCCATGTGCTCTGACTGATGATCAACAGTATCGAGTGCCTCGAATTCAGCATCCAAACCACCGTCCGAGTCTGAACTCGTATCCGAGTTGGTGTCGGTGTCGGTGTCGGCGTCGGCGCCAGACTCAACCCCCGTCCTAGACCCGAAACCAAGATCTGGTAGTGGTTGACGCAAGCTGACAGCGAGGGAGGTCAACGCCGTTTGATCAAGCCCGAGACACTTGAAATCTTGACGCAGTCTGTAATTCCGGTAACTGAGCCCTGTCTCGGGGGAATACAGCTGGCCGGCTCCAAATTTGCGCCCGACGAACGGGCCCGACCCGACCAGCTCGTCCAAGCGAGCAAGCGCGATGCTGCCGTTAAGAATGTCGAACGAGAGATTGACATCATCTGAGACCCACGAGTCCGGGTGATCCCAGTGGAGCAACACACGGGCGTCAGGGCCGAGAATGGCTTCTTGGAAAGTCCACGATCTCTGCATGTAGGCCGAGGGACGATCGACGCTCTGTGCGGCGTGGACACCGCCAACCATGACCAGCGTCGCCGATGCATTACTGAAGACCTTGGCCATGTTCGTGATTTGCAGTGCCTTGTCCTTTGGGCTTGTCTGGTCGATACAGAGCAAGTCCAGCCAGATGTACTCACATTGAGAGTAGTCAGCCGCGGTAGCGGCCTGTACCAGGCCGAGCCAGCTGATTGTGTGGAATTTACGGTTTCGAAGCTCGACGTTGAGCGGTCGATTTGCCTGTCTGCTTCTCCTGGCCGCGTCTTCACTCGGTTGCCAGACGTGCGAGATCGCACAGTATTGCGGCATGTTTGGTGGAGGCCTTGGGTGATGGAATTCATCGAGGCCATCGTAGGGAAACTCGAGACCAGACCATTCCGTCAGAACTAGCCCTGGACTGTCCTTACGCAGCAATGCTTCAACTGAGATTAAGCGGAACAGGCCATCTGTGCCGCGCCCCTCGTAGGACCACGCGGCTCGCCCGTTCTCAGGGTTGCGAAGCAGCGTCCATGTTGTGCCTGGCGCTTCCGCCTGTTGGAGCATGATCTATGAGCGCCCGACTTTGTCTGCTTCTTGCAGTATTGTCAGAAGTTAGTGACCGATTAAGCAAGTCTCTTGCTGTTGTGCTGTTAGCTGCACGCGAAATGACTTTGGGTGCGGTCGGGAGTCCTGGAGCATGCGCCCCCACGTTATCGAGGCGGCTGGGCCGTCCATTTTCTGTTCGAAAGAATCGCTTCGCCATGGGGCTGGACTCTTCCCTCGAAATACGAGGGCGCCTCGCGAGTCAACAAACAGGCTACGTGTTTCGAGGAGAACAACGGCGACAACGAAGCGACGTGGCGTCAGGAACACGGCGGGAGTTGCGCACTGCGGAAAGAAGCTTTGTGGCAAGTTTCAAAGCAGTATGGGACGCAAGAAAAGGGGTGCAAACTTCACAGCTGGCAAGAGGGGCGCGAATGAGCGTGACACGATTATGAGAATGAAGATGAAGGGAACGGCAGGTGAATGGTAGAGTGGACGATGATAAAAGGTGTGAGACTCGACTCAACTGAAGCTCGTCGCTGCCGAGATGGAGACTGTCCCGACGGCCGGCGACGTCATGCAATCTACTGTACCTGCTCTCCGTATTTCCGGGGTTCGCTTGGGTTCAGTGTCGCAGTTATAGATATCCTTTTTCGATTTGCTCTATTCTTGTATACGTACTTGTGGTAAATCGGACGGGCAGGAAAGTAGCTGCTCTTCGTCCTCGATCGTTGGATCTATTCACACAAACATTGAAAAGTCCCTTTCTTTTGGATCGCCTTCGTCTCGCCGTCCTGCTACTCCTTCTTTTCTTTGGCCTCATCTGCCAGTGCCTGAGCCCCCTTCTTCGCCTTCGCCCTCTTTTCCTTAGCGTATCTCACACTTCTCGACCAGCCCGCAGTGATGGGCCCTTTCAGGCTCTGCATGAAACTCGGCCACCGGATTGTATGCTCAATGACCTGTTTCACCTCCTCCCTCAAACCACCGCCTTCCGTGTCCTGTGCAATGCGTTGCTCAAACGGCCCACCCTCGCGTCGGCGAATCCGATCTGGATCCTCGTCTTTGGTCTCCTCCAGCATCCTGTTAAACTCCCCCCGTGGGATCTTGAACTTGGACTGGTATTCGAAGTATAACTTGTGCCGGAAAGCATTGGGTAAGCGGCGAACCATGTGACCTCGAGTGACGGGATCCATGTTCTGCGCGAGTTTTGCATTGACGCTCGGGTCGTTCAGCCAGTCCCGATCCGAGCAGGCAGGATCATTGAAGGTGATATTCGGGAGATTATCGATCAATGGAGCGTAGAGACGGCGAAAATTCGGCAACTGGTGTGTAACAATGTTGTTGACTTTCCGCGGATCGTCACCACCGATAGTCATCCGGGGGTCGCCCATATACGAGATTCCGGCAATGGTCGAGTAGAGCTCCTTCTCGGTGAACTCGGGCGGTAAAAGAAGAAGGGCTGTGCGTACGGCGGCGATTAAATTGACTTGATTCGCCAGTCGTACGGCCGGATTGTCTCGCAGGATTTTGACGGGCTTCTGGAGTCGACCGGCCAGATAGAGGGTGTCCCATTCTGAGAGGTCTCTGCACAAAGTATCCAGATTGACCACGCCATACTTGATGAGAGTCCCGTTGACTGTGATGTAAGGATTGAAGTAGACGCCTGCGCCAAAAGAGTCCTGGATTTTGGTCACAGCATAAGATCCCAAAGAGCCCACCCCGGAGTAGTGATCTCGATGGTCTTGCAGGTTCAACGAATGCCAATGCTGGGTGTACGAAACTCCGAATATGAAGTCGATCATCTTCTGGTTCCCATCCTGTACTTTCGCAACGGCCTCAGGTGGATTCGGATGCAGTTTCGAATTCCCTCCACTTCCTCCTGAGCTTTGAGGGAAAACACCGGAGCCATATGCGAATGCGTAGCGAATTGGCGCTCGAAATTTCCACAGTATTTGTCTCAATGCCTCCTTAAACTCCTCGTTTATGACGATGTGCTGGTTGACTCCAAAGTCCTTCCCTGGCAGCTCGGAGAACTTGGATATGCTAAGATCGGGGTTTTCCTCCCAGTCAGATGTACCAGACGTAGACGATGTGCGTCCAGAGGAGCCCTCGTCTGAGGACTTCGTCTCGGAGGATCTTGAGCTGGTGGCGGGGGATGGCGGCTTCGATGGGTTCGCATTCGGACTTTGTTTTGCTTTCGCAGCATCGAATCCGGGAGGCGGGCCGTCTGCTCTTCCCCTTTCTTCTTCTACAGCAGCGTAGTATCGAATACCAGATCTGAGAGGAAAGCGTCGGACGGTTGAAGCCAAGGGGAACCCATAGACCTCCGTCAGTCCCCGCTTGCCCAACACGCTGGGCACAACCCGCAAGGTCATATTGTGGTGAAATAGATTCTTTGACACGGAGCAGCGATCATTTTCGTCTCGGGCAGCGGCTGTAACGACGCTCGCCCTTCCCTTGAACGGTAAGGGAGGAGAAGCTGGCTGACTGCGACTGCGTCAAACTTGGGCCCGTCGCGTGTGGAAAGTGAGCCGAAGAAATTGCGTCACGTGCCAAGCCGGAACGCGGTCCAATCCATCTTCGGCAGCATCAACAAACAGATCCGATTGCAATGCGACGAACAGAACATACCCGGGACAGACAGATAGCACGCTTGACGACGTAGCAATAATGGAATACGCAACCCTCGAGTCGCGTCTGGCAACATTCGAGCCACCGACAAAACGCTCCAAGCTCGGCTGGCCGCACAAGACGCCCACCCCCGAAGAAGTCGCCCGCGCCGGTTTCTACTACAAACCCTCCAAAGCCAGCAATGATAACACCATCTGCTATCTCTGCGAAAGCCAGCTCGGCGGATGGGAGCCCGACGATGACCCGGTCGAAGAGCATCTGAAGCACTCCCCGGGCTGCGGGTGGGCAATATTGATGAACGCGGCGCAAGAAGCGAAGCAAAACACCGATGCCATCGAAGATCCCACCGGTCAACTCCTCGCAGATGCACGACGAGCAACCTTCGCGATCGGCTGGCCACACGAGTCAAAGCGAGCATGGAAATGCAAGACAGAGCGGATGGTGGAAGCGGGCTGGCATTTCGCACCAGTCGCAGAAGGCGAGGATTATGTGTCCTGCGCTTACTGCAAGTTATCTCTAGATGGCTGGGAACCGAAAGACGACCCCTTTGAAGAACACCACAAACGATCGCCAGATTGTGTTTTCTTTCATTTCGCAGGGAGTACCGCGCCGGCCAAACGCCCAAAAGCGAAAAAGGGACGCGTTTCCAGGGCTTCAAGGTCTTCGAAGGCCTCGACGCGGTTGTCGACGCAATCGACCTCGCAGGATGCGTCTATCTTGTCTGAGGCTCCCAGTGTCGCTCTCCAGGATATACCGGATCTGGATGTCTCTCTCGACGCCAGTGAGATGTCTACAATGTCAGTCATGTCAACAGCGTCCACCGCAACCACCAAAAGCAAACGGAAAGGCGCCGGAGGCCGGGCAAAGACAACGAAGTCGAAGAAAGCCAAGACCACGCGTACGACAAAAGCGAAGAAGGAAGAGCCTCAGCCTGAGATTGAAGTTGAAATTAGGCCCGAGCCTGTACAGGAGATCGCAGAGAGTTCCGCGATCATCGAGGCCGAGCCTGTGCCCCTACAGGCTGAAGATGTCTATCAAACGCCAGAAGTGGATGATCGACAGGAACAAGTCACTCCCAATCCTGAGCCTACCCCCCGAGCCGAAGTCACATACCCATCCATCCCATTGAAGAACACTCCCCCCCGGATATCCAACTCACCTCGCCATTTAAGCCCCGTTGCCGCACAAGACCACTCACCAACACCGACAAAACCACGCTCAAGTCGCTCATCCCTAGCGTCCGCGCCCAAACCAACACCCAAATCCGCAACAGCAAAATCACAAGTACAATTAAAATCTCCCATCGCCCGCCCATCTCCACCAACACAAACCCAACGCCAAGTCCAACAGGCTGGAAATCTCTCCCCTTCCCCCTCCCCCTCGCCGGCAACGTCCGACATCGAGAATGCCCCTCCTTCCACCCGCTCACCACGGTCGCGTCCCCCAATCCCAACATCCTCCCTCTCCCCTATTCCTCCCAACACCAACCACCACAACGACCTCACGAGCACGTCTTCTCCCAGCACACTCATGCCCGATTGGACGCCCACAGACGTGGAACTGGTCTTCGCGCCTACCACGCCCGCACGCGCAGAAAACGAGATCCTCCTCGCTCTGACGGGCTCGCAGCTCTCAAGCCCGGAGAAGAACATGACGGTGCAGGAGTGGATCGAGTTCATCGCCGCGCGAGCGGAGGAGGGGCTGCGCACCGAGGCGGAGCGTGTGGTGGGCGTGTTTGAGCGCGAAGGCCAGCGCGCCATGGGCGTGTTGGAGGCAATTCCCTGTGTGTGATTACTACCACAGTACATGAATCAGGGAGATGGTTATCGACATTGATAAACGCGGTGGGCACGTAAGGATCAAGGAGGGATATGCAGGTAGAACCTGAGTATGACTATGACGGCGGGACGTGTCATCTGTTGTTAACGCGTTATCAAAGGGACAAGGATGGGCGGATGGGTGTTTCAACGGTACTCTTCTGCCAGAGTTTGATATCAAGTCTTTTACGAGCGAGCCATGGGGACAAGGCACCGGCGGCGTCTGTTGGAGTTGTAGCATTTTTTTGTTTCGGGCCGTGGAAAGGCCATGCATACGTATATTGATGTTCTCGCGCGTCGGCTCGCACGTCGCTCGTCAATCGGTCAAGCAGTCAAGCAAGCCGGGTTCAGTAGCCTCCTCCCGCACGCGTTTTGTTTTTGACATCCAGAACACGCGGAAGAGAGAGAGCACCGATCCGTTGAGAGCAACCGTGAGACGAAGTTGGGACAAAAGGTTCTCAATGGAGTTTTTTTCTTCATTCCATTTCATGCCTTGAATTTCACCTCCCACTCCGGGCTCTGACTGTGCGAGTATGGATGGATATATTGGGATACTGCGACGACGGTTCGACTCTTCGCCCCATGTCCACCCCCCCCCCCCCCCCCCGCGCACCCTATTAGGCCGCGATGTCCGCCCCGACAAAGTCCTTCTCTTCTATCAGTTGACTCTTGGGCTGGGTGCTCGTCCCTTGGATTGCGGCGTCCAGACTGCGATAGTTGGCCAGTTCCTGCATCTTGGCTGTTTCGTTCCGCCGCATCACATTGTTAGCTTCCTCAATCCAAAAATCCGGGACTCGTACGAGGGAGGGGAGGGGCTTCGTCATAATTTTCATGTTTTGCATCTTGCACTTACATTCGCTGACCGGGCTGGTCGTGAAGATGGCCTTCTCCCGCTCCCCTAAGCTCGGGTATATGCCCTCGTTGATCAACAGCTCGGCCAGACCGCGGCGGTTGGCGTCGCTTCCCTTGCCCTGCGAAATCAGCTCTTGTCTGGCATTCTCGAGGCATTCTCGGTAGTATTCGGCGTGGTTGATGTTGCAGACTTGATCCCAGCTCACGGACTTGTGGATCGGGCAGAAGTGGCGTGAGCAGAGCAGGCAGGTCTCGAGGAATTTGGTCGTGGGCGAGAAGTCGCCGGGGTTCTGCTCGTCACACAGGTAGCATTGCTTGACGAGGGCGGGCTTCTGCGGCCGCTGCTTCGGGGGCTCCGTCCGGGGGGCGGAGATCGTCGAGGTTGGCGCGCCGGGGGTGTTGATGACAATGGTGGGCGGTGGTGGTGCCGAGGATGCGGACGACATCTTGCGCAGGAGGTCTGTGGGAGAGCCGAACAGCTGCTCAAGGGCGGGTATTTTGGTGACTTTGTCTCCGCGAGGGCGAGATCTGTAGGAACCAGAAAACTGCAGGTGAAGGCTGTACCGCGTAGTTCTGTATAGCGGCCGGGAAATACGAGGTTGTGGAAGGCCTGAGAAGAGGGTGATGGGGTTCTGGGCCGTGTCAAGTCAACGATACTATCTTACTCTCTCACTGAAGCAGGTGATGGAAGGACAAGAATGGTTCGAAGTCAGCTGCAGGCCAGCCTTTTTATTCGATCTTGGGGTCTCTCGACGTTCGGCTCCTTCCTGCGCAGAGCAGGGTGTTCAGCTTTTCGATACGACCCCTCGGCCCCGCATTATTCGGCGCCTCGAGAGGCAGACCCCTACCTCGTACCTTACGAATGTGGCTTTGCCAAGGGTAGCTCGTGTCGTGGATTGGTGAAAGCACGCGGCGTCCAGCCTGTCCCTCAAAGCAAAGAGGAATGGTTCACCTTGCCCTGCTGATGCGGTTGGAGTTTCGTTCGGTGCCCGAATCAGAAAGGCCAAAAGGCCAAGCAACTGACGCATACGACAAGGATTCAGGCCTCCGAATCAGAGGCAAGCACGGGCGCAGGGAAATATGTCATTGGCAGGAGAGCAAGGGCAGGGTCCCTGATAGACAGGGGGCCCAAGAGAATAATGGGGCAGCCTTTTGCCCTGCTCACACTCGGCGAGCTCTAAAGGGCAACAATGACGCTCACTGATTGGCGGTTGGATGCAGAAGCGGGCAGGGCGGCGGTCGGCGGTTCCTTGCCACCGACTCGCCGTGGTCAGATCAGATCTTATCAAACTTTCACATTGTCTTTGGCGCCTTCCTTGCTCAACTGTGGTCAACGCTGACGTCGACAGCCTGGTGATCAGCAGGCACCGCGACGCATATTCGAAAATCCCTTCCTGAAGAATGCACCTTGATCGATAGATACGGTGGATAGCCGGAGATGCTTTCGTCATTGCGATCTCGAACAACTCCGTCCCAAGACCTCCGGCGTCCTCCAGGGGCAAAGGGTCAAGGGAGGTGTTCCAGCTTCTTTGAGACATCCGTATGCGTATGAAGACCGTTGGGAATGCCGTTGAGGCTCGAGGCGCTGTTCAATCCACCTTTGTCGCAGGTCCGTTTGAGTCCCAATGCCTAGTCCCTTTCGCAGACGGTGATGAAAGGTGACACAACGCCTGCGTGTGTTAGCCATGCATTTTGGACGAGAATCGCCAGAGCAGCTCAACTCACCACTCAGGAATAACCTGCCCGTCTTCGCATCGTGAACACAAGTGGTAGTACTCGGCAGAAGCTTCCCTTCAGCGTCCTCAATGACTTTTGTCAATTCATACTTGTACTCGTTCCGAGCATCCCTGTTCAATCTCCTTACTCGCCAGACCGTGGCAGGTGCGCTCTTTGGGTTCAGGGGATCTTCGAAAGCTGCGAGTGACTGCATACCCTTGGGCAATGCGGCGGCATAGATATCCCCGTTGCTGTCCTCAGTCAGGTTGTCGATGGGATAATCCAGGTCGATGAAATGCACTCGAAGCAGCGAGCCGTCGGGCTTTGGTCTGAATACGGTGATGCCCCCTATAGCTGCGCTGGGCACATACAGGAGGCCGTCGCTGCCAAGGTGCAGGCCGTTGGGGAACTTGAAGCCGTGAGCAACTTTCTTGCATGCGCCGGCTGACGAGCAGTACGAGACGTCGCCCGTCCCAATGATCATGGACACGTGGTGTCGCTTTTGTAAAGGTCAACCAGGAAAGCCACGACTTGCGGGACTTTCACTTACCCAGCCAACCTTGTGAGGCCCATGATCATTCGTAAAGAAGAACCCGCCGTCCTGTACCACAGCAACATTATTTGGTGTCGCGATCTGTGGGTCGGCATATGTTTTCAGGTGTACCATGCTGTCGGATCCTTTCTGAATTTCAAACACCTCAATAGTTGAATTTGCTCCGACAACAGCACTGTCGAGCAGTTCTCCGGTCTGCGCACTGACAGAGGGTTTTGCATTGACCAGCCAAATCTGGGCCTTGACCCCGTCGGCTGAAGTCGTGCCGGTGATCCCTACCACGTGGATTCGTCCATCGCCATGCACACCAGCAAAGCCAGGCGTCTTGAGAACGCGGTAAGCATATCCCCCTGCCTCGGTGGGGCTGTCGATATCCATGGCTACGACATGGTCGTGCAGCGCTCGCCCTGACACATTGAGTCGATGGATGCTATAAATCTTCTCAGCAATACGCCGCCGTCAAGCCTGCAGACTTACTTTGGCATCCACTGCTTCCTCGCCAGCGAGTCCGAACACGCCAAGTACAACGTCCTGGACTTCTGGTCCAGCCACATATCTTCGCATGCTTGGACGTCGGGGTCTCCGCTTATGCGATGACATCTGTACGGGAAGTCTGAGATCGGCTGTACTTTGCGACCAATTCCGAGTCCGTTGTAGACGGGATCGCGAAGGAAGAGTTGCCAGAAGACGGCTCCAAAGCCGACGAGAATGGCTAGCAGGACAGGTTTGTTCGCCATCGTTATTGGTCTAGCCGGGGCGTTGACTATCTCAAGGTGAAAGACACGGTAATATGCCAGGTCAGTTCTCTGACAGGTCTTTCGGTAAGATTCCACGGATTTACTGTCTTCGTCAACCCATCAAGACAACGGTCAATCTTACGTGGACCAAAGCATGCGGCAGCCATACCTTTGCAGACTTGACATTAAATCAAGGTCTTCGCGCGGTATTCTGATGACATTTACTCCGTCCACCGGAGCGTTTGCTCCAGACCTAACTCGGAGCAGCTGCCTCCCCGCTCAAGATATGCAAGCCGGTGGAGGGCACAAACTTGATTGAAATTCGGAACTGAATTCCCGACAAAGCCGAGGATGTTGTTCGACCCCACAGTTGACCCCTCCAAGTGCGCCCTGCGCCTCTTACTTGGCCTGAAGTACGAGAGAGGTGTACGCGATGATGCCTGTGATTCCGTGGCTCCAATTAGTAAGCAGCGATAGGAGATACTTTCCTCGAGGAGCAGCATGCAGATGACTGTAAGGAGGGGGCATGCACCCCGATATTTCAGGGCGCTCTCAGGACGGACGAGGAAAAGAGAAGGGCCATGACTTGGGAGCGGCAAACAGCGCGAACATTCCTCCCAAGCTTTATGCGATGTGAGGAGTGAGGAGTGTGTTGTGCGCGTAGAATCCTGGAATGAGTATGGGAATACTGTTTCACTAGCAGCAGGAATAGACAGTTTGTTATCATTTTCATAGCCATAATATATAAGATTGTATCATATTCAAGCTTGTTCGACAAAGAGACTTGTCGAGCGTTGGAAGTCGCATCTCTCGTCTCGTCCCCGTTGACAGCCTATTTCTAGTGCCGGAGCGTTGGTCATTCAGCCAGCACCTCCCCAGCAACCATCCGTCTACTTCAAGTACTCGTCGCCGACCTCTTGAATCATCACGTCAAACATGGGTTTCGCACTGAACCACCCGGCCCTGGGGGTGCCCACACTCTTATATGTGAACAAGGCATCTTCCTCGTCGATCTTGATTGTCGCGCCACCTCGTCCTGCGGCGGCCGCATCCGCCATCATCTGCGCGTGACAGCACTTCTCCAGGCTGACGAACCAAAACACCGCAGCCTCGATGGTCTGTCCGCACGTCAACAGGCCGTGGTTCTGCAACAGACAAGCCTTCTTGTTGCCAATGGCACGCGCGATGTTGTCGCCTTCTTCTTTCGCGAGGACGACGCCCTTGAATTGCGTGTAGACGGCCAGGTCGTTGTAGAAGGCACAGGAGTCCTGCGTTATGATGTCGATGGGGCGGCCCAGAGCGCAGAAGGCACGGCCGTAGATACTGTGGCTGTGGGCGGCGCAGAGGACGTCGGGACGGGCTTTGTGCACGGCGGCGTGGATCATGTAGGCTGCTTGGTTGAGGAGTCTGTTCGGCCCGCCGTCGATGACTTTGCCCTCGTGGTCGACGAGGATGAGGTCCGAGCTTTTAATCTGCGAGAAGGCCAGGCCGAAGGGGTTGACCCAGAAGGTATGTGGGTCGACGGGGTCGCGCAGCGTGATGTGTCCGGCGACGCCCTCGTCGAAGCCATACTTGCCGAAGAGGCGGAATGCCAGGGCCAGGCGTCCTTTTAGGTATGCTCTTTCTTCGTACTTGTCTGTGAAGCGGGGTGGGGAGGGGAACTTTTGCATCTGAATTTCGGCACCTTGCTGGGTCAACTTGGGCTCGTTGGCAGCAGTGCCTTCTGGTTGCCCGTCTGCGGTATCGAAGCCAGCACCGGGCACCATGGGGTCCGTCTCTTCATAGGTATACGTCGCCGTTGGAGGAGCCATGGTGGTGATGGAGATGGTGAAGTTTACTGCAGCGATTGAAAGAGCGGCAAGATTATACGTGGGTGGTTTGTCAAATAGTTTCAGCAGACGTTCAGGCCAACATCACTTGTGTGGGTAGTCCTCTGGATATATTATGGTTCTCCAAATACGGGCAACCAGTCTGAGTGGCGAAAAGCAATATCCTGTCCTCGGATTCGTGACCTCTTCCCCGCCAAGGGTTCGTTCTTTCGGACGACAACTTCCATTCCTCGAATCAGAGAGGCCGCTATAAGGCCCCCCTTCGAAGGTTTGATGGAGTTTGCTGCGGGGATGGATGATCGATACAACTTGCATGGCATTCGATTGGTTCGTCGGAGAATAGGCCGAGTCTACCGAATCTGGACATCGGGCGACGATAAGAGAAGCCGGCGGGCTGATCATGGCATTGGAAACTTCTCTCTTCTCCTTGGACGCTCAACACGCTTTCACGGAAAAGCGGCTTCTCGGGTCGGACGCAGGAAGTCATTGGTTTCGGCCATGGAGCCTTTGAGAGAGGGTCACGGGTGCTGGCTGCGATACAGCTATTTCCAGCGACAGGGGTATGACTGTTTTGACAGAATATGCTCGCAGGTGGCATTTATATCGAATGCCATCATGTGCTATGAAGTTAGCATGCCATCCAACCATCTCTCCCAGGAATAACCGAGGTTCTGACACGACCGGCCGAGACTTCCTGAGGCGGTTGTGAACCATCCACACCCTTCCTGGAAGTGAAGCTGCGCCTTACCTTTGGGTAAGCCGTCAGCAATGGATGGGGTGGAAGACACCAGGTATAATCTTGCCGGGTGTACGAAGAAGCTTAGTACATGTGTAGGCCGACCGTCCTGGGATTCGATCGAAGGTCTCGACCCCGGCCTGAAAACCTCTTCGTCTGGGCGGCTGACATGGTGGACTGGACGAGTCTTTGTGAGAGCACATGTCTGGGCTTGTAAAACCCGCTGTGAAGCGGCGTTGATGTGAAGGACTCTGTTTTCACTATGTCCATGGCGACCTACGACCTCGAGGTTGATCGAAGATCTGGGCCTGTGAAGAGCACTGTCTCAGAGGGCGGGTGCTGATGCCCGGTCGACGTGCACATCGATATCGAACTCAGGCACCTATTAGATGGGGCATGATTTCGTTCAGGCTGGGCCTCTAGACGAGGATTGCAGACATACTACGAGTATCATCACGATCAAGGAGTGACTCGAGTCTCATTTCGAGGTGAAGCTGTACAGAGCAGGCATAAAGCCCCAAGATGCCCCTATTGGATGAAAGAGGCTAGCGTATCGGGAACGGCCAGGGCCCACACGTGCAGCGTCCAATCGCCGCTACTGTTTCGGGTCTCATGGAAATTTTATCGCAGGATGTTCTTGCCCATCACTTGTCAATCGCGTTCCTTCTGCACCTTGACCTGTTCATTCCTTGTTTAATCTTCCTCTTCCAGTTTGAGACCATCGCTGTTGGTGGAAAGCAGTAGTACACTCTTATCGTCCTACCAGTCATCATGTATGGCGCAGCCCGGCATGGGCGCTATGCTCTGAGGGCAGTCCGATCTCTCCCTTCCGCTTCACAACTTTCCATCCGAACGCAACTTGTACCTTCCAAGTTGAGATCTATCACAAGACCTATCGCGGTCAGCCGATTCTCATCCAAGTCGCAATATCGCCAACAAGCACAAGCCTACGCTGAAGAAAATGCTCGCGCAGAAGATTTCGGCGCGGAAGACATCTCGGCCGCCAGGCAAGAATTCACCAGTTTTCAAGAGCTCGGTAATGCCGGCATCATTGATCAGAGAGTCATCGACACACTCGTCAATCAGATGGGCATACACACAATGACAGAAGTCCAAAGAATGACCATCAATGAGTGTCTCGACGGGACAGATGTCATTGCCCAGGCTCGGACGGGCACGGGCAAGACTCTGGCTTTTCTCATGCCAATCGTCCAGCGCATGCTCCGAGACCCCGCGTTCGCCCGGAAACCGCCATCGATAGGAGATACAAGAGCCCTCATCATATCCCCGACAAGAGAACTAGCCGAGCAGATTGGTGAGGAGGCAAAGAAGATTGTGCGAGGCACTGGTGTCCAAGTCCAGCTGGCCGTCGGTGGCACCCAGAAACAATTCCATCTTAAACTGATGCAAAGACAAGGTTGTCATATCCTGGTTGGCACACCTGGAAGAATTAAGGATCTGCTGTCCGACCCCTACAATGGCTTGAGCATGGAAAACATCCAGACTTTCGTACTAGACGAGGCTGATCGATTGCTCGATATTGGCTTTGCCGACGATATCAGAGAGATCCAGAGTTACATGCCGAAGCATACGCGACAGGACCGTCAAACCCTGATGTTTTCTGCCACCATGCCTCGAACCGTCGTCGGTCTGGTCAGAGAGACCATGAAGCCCGACTTCAAATTTGTCCGCACGGTCGACCCAGAGGAGGCCGCCACTCACGAGTCTGTGCCACAACATATCGTTTTCTTGCCAGGTCTACAAAACCAGCTCCCAGCCCTCGCCGAAATCGCCTACAAAGCAATCCAGGCCCACAAACAGGACCCGGAGAACAACATGCCATTCAAAGCCATTGCCTTCTTCCGATCGCTCAACGAAGTCAAGATAGCCTTCGAAACCCTTCGCAACTTCCGCGACCCTTCAGCAAGAGGTGGCCTGTTCGCGCAGCACCCGCTCGCCCCCTGCAAGATCATCGAAATGTCATCGCAACTGGACCAGCGACAACGTACAGCTAACTCGCAGGCATTCCGCCAGGCCGACTCCGCAATCCTGGTCTCCTCTGATGTGACGGCTCGGGGCATGGATTTCCCCAACGTCTCCCATGTCATTCAAGTGGGCGCCCCACAAAGGCGAGAAGACTACGTCCATCGACTAGGTCGGACTGGCCGCGCTGGAAAACCCGGACAAGGCTGGCTTTTGCTCCAGAACGATGAGCGGAATGATTACCGACAGTTGGTCAATTCAATCCATGCGAAGAACATCCGTGAAGACGAGAGCCTGGAGGCCGCCAAACTTGACATGACGCAACCAAGCCAGTTGTCAGCGCAGACTGCCAAGATCATGCAGATGGTCGAGTCTGGCGTCAAACAGGTGTCTAGGCTCGACAAGGCGAGGGCGTACCAGAGCATGATGTCGGTGCTCAATCAGGCCGGCAACTCATCCAAGCAGGAAATTGTCAACCAGGTTAACGAACTGGCCACTTATGGCTGGGGACTCGAAGCGCCACCCTCCGTCACGCGCTCATGGGCTGACAAGATCGGTTTTGGCGGCGTCCAGGGTCTGCACTTCCGAGAAGACGCTGGCTTTGGAGGCGGTGCTCGCTTTGGTGGTGGTGGCAGACGCCAAATCTTTGATGAGCGCGATCCATTTTCGCAAGGCTCTGGAGGCTTCGGAAAGGGCGCGTTCGGTGGTGGGCGGTCCGGTGGTGGAAGAGGAAGAGACAGATACGACGAGCGGGATGGATCTGAACAGGATAGCCGTGGGTCTGGGCGAGGAGGTTTTGGTGGTGGACGATCATTTGGTGGAAGAGGATTTGGCGGAGATCGGGGTTCCCGCTAAGTGATGGCTGACTCCGACTTCAACATTTGACTGGTGGAGATATCGTTGCCCTATCTTGGATTTCATTCGGCGGCTACGGTGCCTTTCTGGGAAGGCTTTGCTCACCCGTTGACTCTGGGCGCTACCATGGCTACCCTGGATTGTCCTGGGTCTCCCCCACAGCCCTTGCCGACGGGACTATATGCAAGACCCAGCCTGTCGCACTTCACTTCTCATGTGTCTTTTACCGTCATTTGCATCAAATGGAGAATGGAGTCTGGGAGTGTCAACTTGCCTGGTCCTGCCGATGACACGAGAAAAGGCACGGGTTGTCACCTCGAAAAATTTGGGCAGAGACAATACCCGGTGTGTGAATGGATGAGGGCAGGATGGCAAAAATACCAGTTCCCTGTTGGTGCCGCTATGTGTTGTCCTGAAGTGTATTTGGTATGGGACTGTGTACATCTAGATTGGAAGTCCGGGGCATCGAGATGCCCGCCCGGTGTGTGCACGATTGCGATTGCGAGAACAAAACTACTTCGGCGGCTTGTCGGAGGACAAAGCTTCGGCCAGCTTGTGGAAAGCATAGAGTCGGGAGATGGGGAACGGGAAACCAAGGAGGTGATTTGCTTGAACTAGCGAAATAGACCCCCCGCCTTTCAGCAGGCAGACAATATGTAATATTATGAGAATCTTCTCTCACAGCACAGTACTGTACTATTGCTCGCTTACACCTGATACGGGGGAGGCAGCGACGAGTTCAGAAAATACACTATGCTCTAGTCGATTTGGATACGTGGCACGTACAGCAGTGTTGCAGTCTGGTTATCCAGCATCAACCAAATGTCCGTTACAGTATGTCCATTGATAGTCATGCTCTAATGGGTACTAGAGGGCTAGAGGCCACTGGTGCCTACTAGACACTCAAGTGTCATATCTGTTGGTCTCGGGTACAGTGTGTCTGCTCTGTGAGGACTGTCCCCTCGTCCTGAATCCGCGGTTGGCATCCCGATCCCCGGTTAACACCCTGTCAGGGGCCTATGATTCCTGGCCTCAAGGATGTCTCTGCGATCTTTGCGGCTGGTCAAATGACAGCCATTGACACCCAGGACGGTACCAACATCCGTACCCGTGCGCGTCACTACTCAGTGCGAGCTTCTCCACTGCTTGATCTCCTGCTCGCTGATCTCCCGCAGCTGAGTGACGTCCGCTGTCTCGCCTGTGATCGTGCCCTTGACCATCTCGATGCCTCGTCCGACACTCGTTCCCTTGGGCAACGCGTACGTGGCAGTCAGGGCCTTGACTTTGATGATGCCGATCCGGGGGTCGTTCTCGCTTCCGTCGTGGACCCCGTCGCCTTGGTCGCCTACCCACGTCTTCAATGTCGGGGTGTAGTATTTCTTGACGGTGTCGCGGTCGGTGATGATGCTGGCGGTGCCGGAAATGGAGGCCCACGAGCCGTTGGGGGTGAGGAAGGAGATGTTGACGTGCTCGTCAGAGTTGAGGTCGTCGGTCTTGCCGGATTCGGTGTTGGTGTGGAACAGGTAGTCGACGCCGCCGGATTCCTTGAGAGAGACAAGATATTAGTATGGCCGTCTTTATGGTCTATGCCGCGTAACGGGGAACGATGAACCGAGTGAGGAATATTCGAATGACATACCTGAGCAGCTACTGCCATGCATCTCGACACTAGCAGTCCGGAATCGGCGATGCGGGTGGTCATCATGCCGAACTTGGAGGACTTGACGAAGGCACTGAGAGCAGTGATCTTCTCCTCGGTGCCGGGCTCGTCCTTGTTCTTTTCAGTGTATCTGTTGGAGCATGTCTCATGTCAGCTTCTTTTCGAAGGAGGTGCATTGGTACATTCTCGTTGTGAGAGGGGAGGAGGGCAGTATCAAGTCAAAGACGTACGGATCTGAGGACGCCATGATGAATGTGTAGTTTGTATCTGAGTGGTGAGGTGATCAGAATCTGAAGTCCAGTCAAGTAGGCGAGCAGATGAGTAGAGAGTTTGAGAGTTTGAGTGCAGACAAAGGGGAGGTCGAAGTAAATGAGAAGTCTCCGAGTGAAGTCTCCCGTGAGAAAAGGTGACGTCGATGGGGTAGGAAACGGTACACGCTCCGGGAGGCAATCGCGTCAACCGTGGGGTAAGCGTGGGTTTTCGATCATGCTCAGAAGACCTTCACTTGACGATTGAGGGGCTCACGGCTGTCACAGATGATCCAGGTACAGCTGCGTCATTGACATATGTGACTGCTGCTCGGGCCAATCATGAAGGGCTTCTTCTCTCTGCGTTTGTTTGCGAGTCTGAAATAAGTCGTTTATCAGAGCCGTCTTTGCAGCCTGTTGGCATTGCTCAGCAATGAGCGACGAGTCTTACACGTCGTGGTTGAAGACATGTTGTTGCTTCGACTGACGAGGCTGGGCGGATTGTTCTCCCATCCAATGACGTCAACACTCGCACAAGGCTACCAAGAGCAGCCGAGGCCGTGTTTGCCTGCGCCTACGTCGCCACAGACTCAGTCCAGCCTCGATAATGAGGTGTGAACTACAAGTCCATGTGTATATCGGGCGAGCAGACAACGCTGGGCGGTCCCTTAAGTGTTGTGATCGCTGGCCCTCGTGCATTTCGATCATTTAGACTGCACAGCAGACGAGATGCGACCGCTTCGACGCTCTTTCGGACAGGCATTTGATTTTGAAGATGCCAGTATGATTGAAAGACCGGGAGTCTGCAAGCCGGACGACTGGAAGTACCGCCTTGGTGGGATGCCGTAGTCGCGGAAGGCCAGGCAAGTATGCTCGTATGTCATTCGGGCAAGAGCTGGAAATCGCCCAAGCCTGCAGCGGTGGAGGAGATGCCATGATCCTGTCGTCGCAACTGTTTGGCCTTGTCTCGGGCTGGAAGCAGGAAGGTTGTACACGCAAAACTTTCGTCCTTGGTGGTAGCGTCAACTCGCCCCTCAGGGAAGAGGTAGCATTATCCGAATAATCGAATAATCGTGGGAAGGATGATTCCGTTTCAGTGGCCATCGCGCTCACGAAATAATCCCCAGTCTTCCTTCCCACTCGTCTTCCCTCTTGATCCCTCCATTCCTCTCCTCCTTTGCGGCCCTTCTCTTCTCGTTTCTCTTCCGTCTCTTCTCTTCGCGCTCCGCCTCGTCTCTATCCTCAGCCTTCTTTATCCGTTCCTTAATATCCACTTCCCCAGCCAAGCGATCTTCTTCCTCTTGCTGCCGTTTCCTCGCTTTCAACATCTCCAGCCTCTCGTGCACATCCTGCAACGTCGCGCGCTTAACCTCCCCACTCTGCCCGGTATTCACTAAATGTTGTTTGGAGTTTAGATGCTCGATGTACTGCACGTTGTCCTTGTACGTCAAATCACACGCCTCGCAGTAGAAGCCGGCGCCTTTGCCTCGTTTGCCCACGCCTGCGCCTGCGGGTACCAGCGTGGATTTCCCAACCATGCTCGCCACATCGAGTCTCGAACCCCTGGCGGAGGTGGATTCAAGGGTCGAGAAGTCCACGGGCTTGTGCCATTTCTTGCCTTCTAACTTTGCCTCGTAGCGTGCCTTTGCCTCGTCGCGACGTTCTTGGTCTTTTTGTTTGGCCTTTTCGGCATATTCAGCGCGGTCCCAGGTGCGGCGGAAGTCAGTGTCGCTGGCGGCAGTGGCGCCGTAGGCAGATTTGCGTTCAGCCATGATGATGTCGTCTGCTGTATAGAGGAGGAAGAACGACGAGAGGCGTGGCAGTGAGAACGATGTTGGTAGAGGGGGTCCGGAGTAAAGCGTAACGAGGCTTGCGGGTGAAATGGTGGGCTCGATTTGGTAGTTAAATATTGCTGTTTTAACACCTTCGGCGCTATGCTCACCGAGGCGAATTCGCGGCCACGCGGCTTCGGTGCAGCTGGGGACTGAATACAGCACAGAACCCAAACACCAGCTCCCTCTGCCCCAAAACGCAAGAATCCGCCGGAAGCTTTGGAGTCAGCCCAGGAACGAACGTGCTAATGGGGGTTGGAAGTGGAAGCTCGCATCCATTCTCGCCGGAGAGTTAACAAACAGCCATCACAATCGCCATCTACCAGATAACTTGTCATTACCCCTCGCCCTTCTTCTACACCAGCCATGAGACTGACGAAGAGTCCGTGGGCTTCCTGGACGGCCTCCCTCTCTCGCTTCTGGCACCGGTCATATGCCTTTGACTATTTTGGATTTGTCCTGCTTTTCATCACATTATTCTCGGTAGGTCCCTTACAAGAAACGCGGGGAGATAGCTGACGACATGGAGCTGCGGTTCTTCCTGGAGCCTGTGCAACAAATGTTTCGACTAGACGACCGCGCCCTCCAATATCCATATGCCAGCGTCCAACGCGTATCTTCTCGGGAGAATACTCTGATTTCTGGAGGAGGTCCGCTGGTAGTCTTGATCATCTGGGCAATTGTAGCAAGGCCGGGCGTGCACAAGGCACATGTCACCATCCTCGGGCTATTCTTTAGCGTATACCTGACATTGCTTCTTACAGATATCATTAAAAAGGCGACAGGCCGTCCTCGCCCGGACTTGATAGCCCGCTGCCAGCCTGAGATAGACACGCCTCGGCATGCTTTGGTTACTATCGCTATCTGTACACAGCCAGATCTCCAAACTCTTCTAGATGGCTGGCGCAGCTTTCCGAGTGCTCACAGCAGTTGGGCATTTTCCGGACTTGGGTATTTGAGCCTGTTCCTGGCTGGCCAAATGCGCGTTTTCCGACCGCCTACGGACCTAGCGAGTATCCTCGTCTTCCTGGCACCGCTGGTTTGCGCAGCACTGGTGGCGATGTCGCGGCTAGCAGACTACCGACATGACATATACGATGTCTCCTGTGGCAGTCTCCTGGGCTTGGTGGTCGCATATACGACCTATCGACGAGACTACAGGCCACTCACACATCCAGAGTGTGATAAACCATACATCAGGTCGACGGAGCATTCTTTGGCCCAGGCAGCGAGGCCTCAATTTGAGGCCTTGGAGCACCAGCTCGCAGCTGAAGACACTGAAGACACTGAAAACATCGAACTCCTTGAGACGTTCCACATCAGCAACGGTGAAGCCAGCGGCCGTAAAGACCTTGAGATAGGCTACTATACCGATCAAGTCACGAAACACGATGCCATGCGCACATATAATCGTCCATCAAGACGTTCGTTAAAGCTCAAGAGCCCTGAGAATTCGTCCATACCAAACCGCCGTGGAAGACAACATTTTGGGTTAAGCCATCATGTGGTCTCGAGACTTCGGAGACGTCTCATCCGGAGATTGAGGGAATCATCCCTGCTCAAAGTGGCCTTGATGCTGTTGTAAGTCCATAACTTTCCTGCCCCAGACTCAAATCGGCTGAAGCATGATAGAGGAGTGGTCCAGGGCCTCTCATCCCTGCACCGCTTTCTTGTGGCGGTGTTCCCGGACGGTCTGGATCTGATCTCTA
Source organism: Phialophora tarda (assembly GCA_016109495.1). Classification (NCBI taxonomy): domain Eukaryota; kingdom Fungi; phylum Ascomycota; class Eurotiomycetes; order Chaetothyriales; family Herpotrichiellaceae; genus Phialophora; species Phialophora tarda. The sequence continues at coordinate 372,803 of JADWPL010000015.1, read as the reverse complement.
GCCCCTACAAAGAAATCCCCAGGCTCAAAGATGGGAGCTTGGAACGTCTTACAGCTGGGGTTCAGCCCGTCATGTGTCATTCTCACGACGACTTTTTCCGGAAGGAGCCTCTATACCAAGCTATTCGAGCTGGTTGCACCAGTGTCGAAGCCGATGTCTGGCACGTGGACGATGAACTCTACGTCGCGCACACAACTGCCGGCATACGTCAGAACCGAACACTGAAAAGCCTGTACCTAGATCCGCTGCAGGACATTCTCAACCACCAAAATCGAGTACCGGACTTTGTTAGATCTACAGGGAGCGAAGCCAATGGCGTCTTTTCGGCCGATCCAGAGCAATCGCTCGTGTTGCTGGTGGAGTTCAAAAACGATCCCGAGATGGTCTGGCACCGGCTATCAGCCGACATTGCACCATTCCGTGAAAGCAACTATTTGACCTACTTCAACGGAACGGCGGTGGTGCCTGGTCCCTTGACGATCGTGGCGTCCGGAAGCGCAGCACCGTTCAATTCTGTGGTCCAAAGCTCGACCTACCGAGACGTCTTCTATGATGCGCCGCTGGAGCTAATGTCCGCTTTACCGACGAGCCCGGACGTCTACTCTCCGGCAAACTCTTATTTTGCTTCGGCATCCTTCATCAAAGCCGTCGGATATCCGTGGCACTCTTCTCTGTCACAAGTGCAACTCGACCATATCCGCAGACAGATCCGCGGCGCCCATTCTCGCGGCCTGAAGGTCCGATATTGGGGGATCCCTGCATGGCCTATCGGGCTGCGGAATTATATCTGGCGGGTGCTGGTTCGCGAAGGCGTGGACTACTTGAGCATCGATGCTCTTGATGCCGCGATCAAAGAGGATTGGGGTCCGAGGAAGGGTGGATGGGGGAAGAAGTGGTGGCAGTAGTAAATGAAATTGCCGAACACGTTTGACAAAAGCACAAAAACCGAGAAAGACTTCTAGTCGTGGTCAAGTGTATCAGCACGAATTGTTAAATGCTAAAAGCCTCTGATATGCCCTTACAAAACCCACCACTCATTGCTTCCGCTCGGTTACTGCATAGTTCCACCACCAAAGCGTGACTCAAGGGAGTGATCCAGAAACATACACGTAGGACTTGCTCGATCTGACCGAACCCCGATGTCGTGTTCGCCAAAGCAATCACGCAGCGCAGGCGATGGTCCGAAATGTGAGCATTTTGAAGCCTGGCTTTGTCGGATTGTTGGTGTCAAAATAGTAACCGAGCTTGATCGGGATGTTGATATTCGACGGCGGAATGGCATGGATATTGAACACATTCAGATTCGCGTCGACCGTGGGCTGGCTGCCTGGGAAGGATGTCGGGCCGGTAACGATGAATTTGATGTCGTGGTACCCGTATCCTTCAGGGGAGGTCGGCGCAGGCCATTGAGGGGGGCACAGGTAGATGAAATTGAGCTTCTTTCTGGAGATGCCCTGGGAAGTTGGAAGGGTGATGTACGTGTGGAGGTACTTGCAGAGCGGGCTGGCTTTAGTTTGGTCGCCAGCTGAATTCACACTGATTGTCACGTCCCAAGTCATTCCGCATGGCGCGCCAAACGGACGAGGAGTGATGTCGTAGATGCCTTGCGCAGTACTGCTGGCGAGCTCGGCGCTGTCGACAGTCGTGTTGCGTGGAACGAGGCTGTAGATGTCCGAGGCCTGGATGGCCGGAATTGCTTTGGCGCTGGCCATGCCCAACAAGACAAGGGACAACAAGGCAAGAGTGAACTTCATTTTGGATTTGCGGTGTCGCGTTCACTGGTTGGAGACAAGGTTGTGAGACAGAGCCGAAAAAGCAAAGGAACAAGCAGGAGAGACTGATACTTATCGTCCTGAAAGCTAACGACTGCCACTGCGTGCGCATCCATGTGAATATTTGCGGTCGTGATGACAGGCATTTCGACTGCCTTCTTACCGCAGTGACATCGAGCCTTCACTTACCATACATCAGCTAGCAAGATGACCGTCATAAAGCGCATTCACGCAAATTGAGCCATTAACGACCGGTGAACCTCAGAACATCTTCTTGGGTGACATGGTCCCTAAAGTGAAGTCCATCCAGAAGTTAGTGCTAATACCCTTCTTCTGTGGCCCAAGGACTTCCATGGTTTGCGCCGCTCTCTGCGCTCAGTCGTTATCCATCATTAGCCGTTGGGTAAGAGCCGGTAGTGGGGGCAGACCAATTGCTGAACACCTAGTTAGGTATTGTAGCAGGTATTGTCATACCTAGACTGGGTAGTCAGTATTTTGTATGATACACTTCTTACGAGAATTGGAGCTGACCTTTGCTCAAATAGTTTCTCCAAATGTCGATATATCAGGCGCAGCATTTGCTCTGGTTTGTCACGGTCAAGGATCGAAGGGCCTCCTTTTCGTCGTCGGAGAGCCAGTTGCGCGAGGATAACGAGCATGGCTGTAGGCTACATCGTACAGCGCGTGGAATTGTGCTCGGATCTCCTGTAGCAATGTCGGGTCCGCGCTCTGCCTCGTTCGAAGCTATGCAGCATTTGGATATTTGCAAGCCTACTGTGTAAACAGTAGGTGTAGTAGTCCGCTCCGTACGCAGAAACTTACTCGGGGGTCGGTGTCTAACCTGCCTCGCCTGAAAGGAATTGGCTGGGTGACTAAGCTGCAGGCTTCACCCCGGCACCCACCGAGCACCAGTGCCTGGCGCATGCAGCCGCAGTGCGGAGAAGGTCGCGATCGGACTGGAGAAGTTGCGAACCAGGTAATTTTTCGTTTCTACGAGGACTGATTGAGGTCTGAGCGCAGCAAAAAACGATGGCGAAGAAAGGATCGCCCTTTGATCTGTCGAGATGTGCGAGACCCAATATCCTCAAACTACAGCCCTACAGATGTGCTAGAGAGTAAGTGCTTCTCATCAAGAGTCCCGCCTGTCTGACTCATGACCCCAGTGACTACAAGGACGATGGCACCAATATCCTCCTCGACGCGAACGAGAACGCGTACGGTCCAGGCCTGGCATTCGGTGAGAATGGGATCCACGGGCAAGGCAACGGCCCCGAAGCCAAATGCCAGGTCGATTTCCTGGGCTTGAACAGATACCCTGATCCTCATCAGGTCGAGCTAAAAGAACTGTTCTGCAGCTTGCGGAATACTCACACCCACACGGACAAGGACCTGGGGCCTGAGAATCTCTTTTGTGGTGTGGGCTCAGACGAGGCCATCGACGCTTTGTTACGGTGCTTTTGCGCACCTGGAAAAGACAAGATCTTGACCTGTCCGCCCACGTATGGCATGTATGCCGTCAGCGCAGATGTGAATGACATTGAGATTGTCCATGTGCCCCTCAATCCCGACGACGGGTTCTCGTTGCAACCGCAGCAAATCTCGAACAAGCTCTCGGCAGATCCGTCAATCAAGATGGTATACATATGCTCCCCTGGGAACCCGACTGCGGGGCTCATTCGCAAGGAGGATATTCTGCAAGTCCTCCAGCATCCGACCTGGAATGGTATCGTCATTGTCGACGAGGCATACATTGATTTCGCGCCGGAGGGATCAAGTCTAGCCGAGTGGGTATTGGAGTGGCCCAACCTGGTGGTGATGCAAACACTGAGCAAGGCATTCGGTCTGGCTGGAATACGACTGGGAGTCGCCTTCAGCAGTCCTGAGATTGCAGCCTTGCTCAACAACATGAAGGCGCCATATAACATTTCAAGTCCGACGAGTACTATTGCAATAGCCGCGTTACAGGAGGGGAACCTGAAGGTCATGCGACAGAATCGGGAGAAGATCTTGCAGCAACGAGAAAGACTGTTGCAAAAGCTACCGCGAATACCCGGAATCGGGCGTTTCCGCGGAGGGACAGATTCGAATTTTTTGCTGGTCGAAATACTTGACAAGCCACGAGACGAAGGCGGACAGCCAGACAATAGGACGGCTCTTACTTTGTATGAAACAATGGCGGGGCAACGGGGAGTAGTGGTCAGGTTTCGAGGCAAGGAGTACGGGTGCAAGGGCTGCCTACGGATAACAGTGGGCACGGAAAAAGAGGTTGATCGATTTCTGACAGAGCTCAGAGCTGTCTTGACTCAGATCTATTCGGGTTCGTTACAGGGCGCTCAGGTCGACGGACAAAAGAAACGCGAGGCAGAAGCAAGCAAGGTGATATCATAGGAGAAATAGAGAATGGCACTTAGGTAGATCTCGGGCATGGCTGGAAAATCTCCATGTGGCCTCCATAAGCGGGAGCAGCCTCTTCCCCTGCCTCGACCGCTTAAACTTCTGGCCTATGCCTAAAACCGATAGAAAAGAAACAACACCCTCTTCCCGCATCCTGTCACAGCGTGCCAGCACATCAGCGAACACATCCAATCCACGAGCACACAATTCTCCCGCCACCCTCTCGCGCTCACCTGCAGATCTGCACCGATTTGCCTTGCAGCCCGAGTCCGAGTGGCCTCAGGAAGGTGCGCAGGGTCCCTAGATCTGCTGGCCGTCGTCCCGAGTTTCCTGCCTCGAGTGTGCCTCGCGATAGCCCAGGCGACAGGCCAATCGTGACCGACTGTGCCTGCAATTGAGCGAATGGTCGTGGAGTGAAGAGACAGCTGCTCGGTACGGCCACTCAGTGTGACATCCTGCAGCTTGATCTCATCTTCTGCCTCACCTCGACTGCGATTCCCTTTTCCCTTCCCACAAACTCTCGCGCGACAACGCTTCACATGTCCTACACCCGGTCGCATCGAGCACGGTCAGGTTGCGAACAGGTCTAGCTCAATTCACTGTGTTCTCACTTAGCCCTCACATGCTGCCTGACCTCAAGGCCATCCGAAATCCCTCGATCCTGCGGGAATATGCCGGATGAACAAAGGAGAAAGGAATCGATCGTCACGATAATACTGTAAGAATTACTACATCATGGTCAAGGTGGATGTCAAGCGGGACTACTATGCGGACCTGGAACTGCCTTCCACCGCGGACACGGAAGAGATCAAGAGACAATTCCGACTTCTGGGTAAGGCAATGAAAATCTTACTTCTCCGAGCTTCACTTACCGGGCGTAGCGAAACAGTATCATCCCGATCGCAATCCCGGTCATGAAGTCGAAGTCGTCCCCAAGTTCCAGGCCGTGCAAGCCGCGCATGAAATCCTCAGCGACCCAGTAGAGAAAGCCAAATATGATGCTGGTCGGGCAAGGCTCGCTGCCAAAACGGCGGCTGCGACGAACACGAATTATACCTCTGATCCCTACAGCTACACCAGGCCGACCAATCCTAAATCTGCTCCCACCGCTAAACAACAATCCCCCTTCCCACCACCGCCCAAATCGACAGCACAGCGCCCGTCTCAAGCGTCGAATCAAAGACCGCCGGCCTCAGCTGGTGCCGATAAGTTCAATGCATTCACCCGTGGGGCACCGTCATGGGATCGAGCGAAATTCGATGAAGTGAGAGCAGAGGCCGCTGCAAGAACGTTTCCCAATTTGAGACCTGGCTCGTCCGCACAACCGATGCCACCGCCACCCAGATCGACCCCTCGAGCTCCCACTGCGCCTAAACCTTCGCCTAGTTCAGACATGCCTCATGTCCCGAATGTCCCGCCGACAAGTTTCCCGGGCATGTCGAGGACAGCGAGTTCAAGAGGAAACTATCAAGCAGGCGACACGCAGCAAGTTCCTCGCTCTGCCTTTTCGTATGTTCAAGGAACACGGGGCCCGCAACAGCCGAACCCCCATATCAATGTGCAAGAATCCTACTCAATGCGATCGCCACCGGTGTCAAGGGTCAGACCTTCGGTGAGTCCTCTGCGTCACACCAGATCGTCAGACTATGACATGAAATATGATCTTGGAGGCCGCCCGCCGTCGAGATACAGCGGCGGCGGAGGAGAGAGAACAGATCTTCATGGAGATGGCCTGCACCGCTCGTCAAGCGTTCGTAACTCGCCTATCGAGGATCGAGGTCCGTTCGGCAGGTCGACAGCTCGATTCGAGAATCTCCCTCGGCATCGCAGCGCGAGTCCCGGTATGAGAAATGGTGGAGTGAATGCGGACTTCTCAGAGTCCTCGAGCAGTGATGAAGAGACATTGCATATGGATTCGCGGCCCAAGGCTCAACCTCGAACGACCCGGCCCCAGATGCGTTCAAACCTTAGCTATGACACTACAAACAATCCAGGTTTGACGGGTCAATATCCCAGTACTAACTACACCAGAATTGTAGACGAGAGTCGTTATCAATATCCTCCTCCTGAAGCGAAGGAGCCCGCCCGCAAGCCTCACCCAGACATGGCCTCCCCGGATGCCGAGAAGCCCAATCCGCTGCATGGCGATGATGGAGGACAGGATAGACCCAAGTATGCTTCCCCTATCATGGATCCCCAAACATGGTCGCAAACTTTGAGCCGCGGCCACAGAGGATCTTCTTTCAATGGATTTCCTCCGTGGGCAGTTCCCTCAAGCGTCTTCCCTCTGACAACGCCTTCCCGGCCTCGCGAGCGACAGAGTGACATGCCCGCGAATAGTCATGGTTTTGTTCACCCGTCGAACATTAAAGCTGACCAATATGTTAGTAATGCGTCCGCCCATCCAAGTGCGCAGTCGACATTCGACGCGGCAAAATGGCATGATGAGCTGAAGGCCGACAATATCTTCCGGCCTGACGAGTCGCAAATGCGAAAATCGCCGTCCAAAACCAGTCGGCCTACAAGTAAACCGGCGACTGGGAGGGGTAGAGCGCAGTCACGAGCCACAGAGGATCCAACCCCTACCACGGAGTCTGCAAGTGGAGGCAAGCACACGGCATTCCAACCTGGGAAGTTGGGAGATGATTTTGCAGCTCGAGCGACTGGAAAATCCAAAAATGCACGCGTGTCTCCCGATACAGATTCGTCGGTGGATTCTCGAGATCGCTATGTGGTTGTGGAGGAAGATGCAATGGATGTTGACACGCCACCCACAAACGGGCACCATCCTTCTGTGCCCAACGGTGTCAAGCATCCCCCAACCGAGTCACCTCGTGACCAAAAGCGTCGATCATCGCACGGAGGAGTTGATTTGAAAGACTTCATTCAAGAAGCACCGTTTGCTCCAACATCTGCGGGCCTGGGAGGTTTGAAGGACGATTTGGAGACGCATCTCCCCTTCGAGTCCCGCGCGGCCAAGGAAGTGAACTTGAACCGGACCATGTCCGCACGAATTCGAGCGCTGAATCTACCCAAACCACCAAAACCCGTCGTCCCGCCAGCCGATGATCGGCTAGATAAGCTCAACTTCGACCAGTACGTGCAAAACATGCAAAACTACATGCGCGAATGGAACCACTTCAACGCCAAGATGATCGAGCACTTCCGCGCCCGGCAAGATAAAGTCTGCGGCACAATGAGCCAGAATTGGATGGCACAGTCTGGTGATGGGCCTGATGCAGAGGCGGTGGACAAAGATGAGAAAGGGGATAAACAGGCGGGCTACGCGGCGTACATGCAGTGGCTGAAGGACGATGCACAGTGTCGGGATTGGTGGGAGGAGGCGAATGAGAAGCATTTGAAGTGTTTGGAGGATTTGGGGAGGGCGAGGCAGGTGGCGAAGAGAAAATTGAGGCCTGTATGAATTTGAGGCTCATAAGTTTGGAGGCTATTCCTGCTTGGCTTTTGCGTACAAGACGTGTGGCTTTTTGCGACAATGAGCTGGGAGATGTTCAAGGCATTGGGCAGATGGCGCGGCTATGTTTGAGGCATAGCGGGTTACGGGCGTTTGACTTGCAATTTCCGACATGCAGTGGGGTTGGATTTTGTCTTTGAATGATGCGGATACCCTGTTGGCGACGAGACATAGAAGTCTTGAAACATGGAAAGGCCATGGCCAGTTGACATGATGATGCTCCGTACTGCTTGAATTTCCAGGAGTCTGGTTGCGACACCAACGGCAACCTCCGCGCCTAACGCACACAAGCTTCGGGCCAGCAAAACAAGCATTGCTCTGTGTCTCTAAATAGGCCGGTCCGCAATGCTTATCAGAGCTTAGCCAAGTCCGGCCTTAGCCGACGTCGCAAGCATCAGTTCAACCTATCGCGGCTTCACCATCTACCACTTCCCTGCCTAAACCGCAACATTTACCCCGTCGTCCAGTGAGCGGTAGCAATCTTGCAGGCGTGAGGCCGCGCAATCCGGTTTGATGGATGTGAAACTGGGAATGCACGGAGGTGTAAGATAGTTTAAGTTGACAGCTCAGCCGTAATTCTCGCACAATGTTCTTGCACTTCTCTCACCGATTGATCTCCCGCCACTGACCTGTGAATCCTGTCCCTATCTTCCTCACGGTCAACTAATACCGTGCCCCAAAATTTTGCCAAGGAACCCTCATTTCGAAGCATTGAGCAACTACCTCGATGGACGCCGAGAACCAACGGCAACAGAAGAATCAACCTTCCCAGCCCCAAGCGGAGGGTGATGCGGCCATTTCACAACAACCCGTAAGTCAGCCCACAAACCTCCAGGGTTTAGCACGCACTCTTCAGTTTCCCGAAAAATCTGTTCGGCTTTTCTAAATCCCTTCACCTAATCTGGGAGCCTACCGAGCTTATTTCCTGGCCGGCATGAGAGAAGACTGCTCTAGCTTGTCTTCCTCTGCATGGTTACCTTTTTTTGGAACTGACCAGTATATCGATAGGCTGCCCGCGAGTCCATGGACGCCTCAGGTGTAAGCAACAAAGTCGGGCTTCGAGGTGGGGGTGAGGGGGAGGACATCTGTTGTGGGTTGTAAGTTCAGCACTCGACACACTCCTTATTTTCCCCCGAAGTACATGCATATTGATATTTGTTAATAGGTGCGCCGGCTTCCTATGCTTTGAGTGTTGCAAGGATTGCTGTTAGATTAGCCAGAGCAAGCAGACACAAGAGAGTTGCAACTCCAACGGCATCTGTGTCCCATGGCAAGAGAAGGCCGCCGAGGTTGTGCTTGAGAGCCTCTGGATTGTCCTTTGGCGTAGCGGCGAACGCCAGAGTTTTACTCCTTGATCCCACGATGGTAGACACGAAGCTCATAGTTGATTCGAGATATAATTTTCAACTTTGCGGTATGAGAGATCGCTGCAGAGTGATACTCGTTTGTCTGCTCTGGCATCGGCCTAACTTTGTTCCGTGTCTGCAACTTACGTCTGCGACTGTCAACTGCGAGACTGCGCGCTCGTCCCCTTCTGCGAACCTGCCGAAGCGATCCATGCTTAACAGCCTTACGCGCCGTGAATAGATTTCCCGGTCCCATTTGGGCTATTTGACTCCTCTGCGCTCTACGATGATCGTGATAGCTGCCTCCCGATGGATCCGTCCTCGGAGAAATTCTCGGCGTTCGCATCCATTTTCCTGCAGCGTCGATCCGCCCTGACAGCTCACTGTCCTGTTACGTCCCTACCACGCAACGTCAAAGGACATTCTGCTTGAACTTGTGGAGGCTTGCGCTTGGCATGGGAGGCATATGAAAAGGAAGAACAGCCTTCTTTGGGAAACTATCCGCCATTGGCAGTCGTCTCAAGACAGATTGCGGTGTACGAAAGCGGTACAAATACTCTGGCCGATTCAAAAGCAAAAGCCGTGCTACAAGTTCCATTTCGCCCCAGCGAATTTGCCAGAAGAAGTCGTGCCTGTTCTGAACAGAAGCCACCCCCACAATGGCCGACACTTCGCAAGTCACAGTTCTGAAGCCTCCTATTCGTCATAGTTGGTGGAAGGAGTCATCCGTTTATCAAATCTACCCAGCATCCTTCAAATCGGCCAACTGCACCGTGGAGGAAAGCTCAGATACAGTAAAGGGGGACCTGCGCGGCATCATCTCGAAACTCGACTACATCAAGGAGCTTGGCGTCGATATTGTCTGGCTCAGCCCTATCCTGCAGTCTCCTCAAGTCGATATGGGCTACGATATCTCGGACTACCGTGCTATCGACTCGCTGTATGGGACGATGGAGGATCACGACGATCTGATCAAGGGGTTGCATGATAGAGGCTTGAAGTACGTCATGGATCTCGTGGTCAATCACACATCAGATCAACACGAGTGGTTCAAGCAATCTCGCTCTTCGAAGGACAACCCATACAGAGATTGGTACTTCTGGCGGCCTCCTCGCTACGATACCGACGGCAACCGCCTGCCCCCTAACAATTGGGAATCGGCGTTCTCTGGATCTACTTGGACATACGACGAGACGACTGGCGAGTACTATTTGCACCTGTTCGCCAGTGCACAGCCGGACTTGAATTGGGAGAACCCTACAGTCCGAGACGCCGTACACGATTTGATCAGGTTCTGGCTGAAGCGGGGCGTGGACGGCTTCAGGATGGATGTAATCAATTTCATATCAAAGGCTCCTGGACTGCCGGATGGGAAGATCACCAAACCTGGGTTCTTGCAGTCTGGCATTGAGCATTTTGCCTGCGGGCCTCGCTTGCACGAGTATCTCCGAGGCATTGGCGCGATCCTGCATGAGTATGACGCCTTTTCAGTCGGCGAGATGCCTGGCGTTACCGATACGAAAGAAATACTCAAGGCAGTTGGGCAAGATCGTGGCGAACTCGCGATGGCTTTTCAATTCGACATTGTCGGCATGGATATTGAGCCCGGGACCGGGACGAAATGGGAGCACCGGGACTTCGAACCGCAAAATCTGAAGCATGTCGTCTCGAAGTGGCAGTCTTTCATGCTCGAGAACGCAGGCTGGAATGCCGTATTCATGGAGAACCACGATCAAGGGCGGACAATCTCGAGGTATTGCGACGATACTGAGGAGTACCGGACGAAGTCAGCCAAGCTACTTGCTGCCCACATGGGTCTCCAATCTGGCACAGTCTTCATCTATCAAGGTCAAGAACTTGCGCAGATAAATGTCCCTGAGTCTTGGGGTTTGGACGAGTACAAAGACATCGAAGTGATCAACCATTGGAAGACAGTTTTGCGGGACTATCCTCACGACAAGGAGAAGCAAGCCGCTTACAAGAGGCAATACCGGCTTATTGGCCGGGACAATGCTAGGACCCCGATGCAGTGGACTTCTGACGCGGGCTCTTTTGCTGGTTTTCTTCCAGATGACCGTCCTAAGGATGCAAAGCCCTGGATGTCGATTCATCCCGACTTTGAGAGGTGGAATGCCGAGGCACAGCTTGCGGACCAGGACGGTGCATTCCTTTACTGGCAACGGATCCTTGAGCTTCGCAAACAGCACAAGGACATCTTCGTCTACGGTGATTTCGAGATGCTGGACGTGGAAAATGAATGTGCGAATGTCATCGCATACCTAAGGACTGATCGGTCTCCACAAGAATCGCGCACCGTGGACGAGAAAGCGAGAACCTGCCTCGTGATTACGAATTTTTCAAGGGATAGGATATGGTGGAGAGTCCCGGAAAAGGTCGAAAATATATTGTTCGACGGCCGTAGATTGAGGAGAGAAGCCATTCGGCAGGATTTGCGCAATTACACTGGAAGTGCCGCCGGCGACAACGCGACTGACAGGGACGAAAAGGGTTGGAAGATTGACCTGATGGCTTGGGAGGTGGTTGTTGCCGTGGCTTGACGGGAAGGGTTGACCACGGTGACTCGACTCCATCACCAAAGAACTGTATTCACATCTGTAGGTGAGCATCAATTCACCTCTTTGACCTTCCTTTTCACAACCATTCCCTGCTCGCACTGCGCTGTCACATTGCACGACTCAGAGACGCGTTCATCGAATTGGATCGTCGCCATGTTTCCCCCTCATTGCATTCCATTGCGATGTGTCAATCTGTTAGCCTTGATCTTAACCAGCCAGTTCATGAGCAAGTCCATCAATGCACTTAACACGACGCGATTTTCACCTTTTTCCCATGCTCAGATCGCGTGTGTCTATGAGCCATACGCGAAGCAGAATGAGTCAGAGCGGTGATTGCGATTCTGTTCCATGCATTACTGTATGCACTTCCCCCTCAACAGCCACATTCACGGTCGTGTGGAAGAGCTTTGCATCATTACCCGCTGTGTCATACAGGTGAGTGAGTCACCAAAGGACTGGAGAGGAGGGCCAGTAGCAGGCATTCAACCCTTCGAACGGAGGAAGGGTAGCTGCATCGTGGCATATAAGTACCGCCCTTTCCTCCCATCCTCTGCACCTCTTTCTCTCCTTTTCCATGTGTGTATTTATATAGATATCAGAGGAGCGATCGAATTCTATTCCTGCCCTTTCTAGGCCTAATACTCGAAACGCTACGTCCAACTGGGAAGCCGGTGTTCGAAATACTACGTCCAACCGGAAAAGTTATGCTCGAAACGCTACATCCCACGAGGAAGGCAATGCTCGAAACGCTGCATTCAATCAGGAACCCATGCTGGAAACTCTACGTCCGGGAGGATGGTGGGTAAGACAGAGGTCCTCCCCCCAACTGGTCACGGTCCAAGAGTATGGGGCCCTACTCGCACATTCGGACCCCGAGGCCGCGATCCGAATTGGCCGGCTAGGGCTGGGCCCGGAGCAGTTCCTCCAGGGCCTGGAGAAGAAGGATAGGCTGCCCAGCAACTCCCTCAGCCTGGGGCCCCTGATTCCTGCCCACGTTGCACTCCTGAAGACCGAGATGAAGAATCCGGTTCGACGGAGCCCACCGGATGACGGCATGCGTCTACCGATCCAATCTCGAAGCGAGCGTACAGTATACGGCACAGACAATGCAGGAATGGGCGCATGCGAAGCTGGTTCCACGCGCACCCACCGCCGAGGAACTATGGCAGATGTACACAAAGTACAAATCTGTCGTCGCGAAGAACAGTTTGCAAAAAGGGTTAGGTTAGGGTTACTATGCGAGAGAACCCCGTCCCCGCAATCATCTCCGGCTGCCGGACTACAACTTCCGATCAAAGGTCAAAGAGCGCGAGGTTGCAGGCAAACAAGTGTTGGAGCGCGTCCGAGACTTCTCGAACTCTTGCGCCTTCGGTTTGGTAGGCACGGACGGCGCCATCTCATAACACCACCGGGACGGTCAAAGCGTCCACACTGGTATCGTGGTGAAGGACGGGGAAGAGATCGAGGGACACCACCGGGACGGTCAAGGCGTCCACACCATTATCGTGGTGAGGGACGGGGAAGAGATCGAGGGTGGGACGGCCTATGGGGAAGGAGAACGGAAAGAAGATGACACCGCTGGAGAGGCCAGCCGGGAAGCCATACAAAAAGCGTTGGGTGACGTGGTCGCGGATGACAGAGGAGAAGATGGAGGCCTAGGCGGGAGGAGTCCATCCTAACCCGCCCGGACGGCCTCACGCCCTCGCGCTCTCTGCTGGGGACTTGTACCTACAACGCCAAAATACCGTCCACGTCGTCTTCACCGAAGGCCCAACAACGTGCACCGGCTTGAGATTCTGGCGCTTCCGAAATATGGTGCAAAACGGCGCGACAGCTCTTACCAGAAGCCAGATATCCCGAGGTCTCCAACGAGGACCCCCGAGCAGGAGTACCTTGATAAGCTAGCTATGGGCGAGGAGTAATGGGAGCGCGCACTTCGCGGCGAGCAGAGCTATTGGCGCTGAGGTTTGAGACCTCTCCGAACACCAGATAATTCGCCAGCTAAACGCAGCCCTCGAGCCCAGAAACCAGCGACGACGAAGCTTCCCAAGGTAGCCGGAAGTTCATTGCACGCGCAGAAGCGAGCTCATGATTCCGCGGCGCCTCTGTTCCATACCTTTGGTAACGACGTTGCATCGACCCCACAAACGCTGAATCAGATGAACGTGTAACGCAGGACGGAAGACTTGAGGCCTCGGACATGTCAGAGGTTGCACAATTCGGATATCCGCCGTTGCAGACGTACAGTGTACGGATGTTGCGTCACCGTTCCACAGGCAACCATTATCCATCAACTCGATATGAGGATGGACAGCAGAGCCTTCCGGCGAACGGAAGACGAGGCGGGAGGCGCCGAAGAAGACCAAGAGAGAGGCCATGAAGACTCTACCAGCCCGCCCGACGAGGCAGACTCGAGAAGCACAGACACACGAATTGCGGGCGCTCGCGACCAAGCTTTGCAGACCCTCACGTCGAAGTCGCGGAGAGATGTTGCCTTGCCAGAGAAGGCTTATCGATGCCGGCTCGCGCTGGAAACTGTTCGCGCAGTCACTCAAATCAGAGAAAAGACGTTGATCTTTACTACCCACCGAGCGAGCATTAAGCATCTACATGAACTGCTAGAAGCCGACCGTCTTCGACCCCATCCGGCTCGATGGGGATACGCCCATTGTTCAGCGGCGCGCCATCATCGAGAGGTTCAAGGAACGAGGATCGACACAAGGTGCTACTCTTATCCATGCGCGCCGGTGGCGTTGGCCTTGATCTTCAGTGCGCAAGTCTGGTCATTATTTTCAACCTGGAGTTCGATCCCGTCTGGGGTTTTCAAACAGGCATGTACAAACCTTCAGTCCACAACGTGTCGTTGACGGACGCCTCCCCCATTCTCAATAGTAGAACTCTCAGTGATAGGAACAAGAACACGAACATGTTCATGTCATCGTACTGCGATTCACGACGCGTCTGGCCGTCGACGCCGGGAAGAATCCCACTCTGGTGTATCCGCTGCCAAAGAAGCAGGACCTCGTCAGTGTTCTGGGTGGATCACAATGCATTACAGCACTGGCCAAAGGATCACGAAGGGACCTCATCAACAACGTATCTCACTCGTGGTGTGACTTGGACCGTGGGCCTTACCATCAAGACTTGGAAAGCATGATCATCAGACACAAAGAAGTCACTTTTAGCCAATTGCTGCTAGCGGGTCTCTGTTAACAAGTCATCTTCAGCCAGTCCATTTTGGAAACGGCTCGCACATTCAGCGCACACATGTCAACTGGGGGCAAATATCGTCGCGGCACGCAGGGAAACGAGGATGTACCTCGCAGGGTGCGTCTAAAAGCTCGAAGGGTGTGCGCTATCACTCCAGGGAAACAAAGGACAACGAAAGTTTCCGGCTTTCGTCACCATGGCTTTCGTCACCATGGCTTTCGTCACTTTACACCGAGGCCACGAGATGACGACCTTTGCCAAGTATCGAGGTTCGCCAACTCACAAGAGTTGCCAACATGGCATTCCTCGGCTCTCGCCTTTGTTTGTTCATTACTGAACAGACGGCCTCAGTTCAGCTGAGAGCTGGGAACTACCGCTGAGAAAACCCTTCTACTTGGGTGCCAAACAGTACGCCGTACTGTATCTGTGGAAGCCAGACTGCCTGAACCAAGGCAGTGCTGACACACATGAGATCAACGCAACGTCGATAGGATGCATCGATCGGGTTTATCCGTACGACCCATGATACGGTGCATCGGTACGACGTATCGACACGATGGATGGCACAGTGCATGCATACGATGTATTGTTACGGTTCGTTTCGTGGTATTCCTACCATGTTAAACGTTGAAGAAATGCAACGCCCATGGGTCTTGTCGTTTATCGTTGAATCACAGACATTTTGCATGGTCCATGGCAGTGGATCTGTCGCCGACCTTTGGCCATCGAGTTGGAGCGTGGAAACACCAAGTTCCAAATGCTATCCTCGTGCCTATCCCATTCCCGTTGCAGCATGTGACCACGACAGGATGTGGCATACATTACCGGAGTTGCCTCTGGACGACCTAGGAACTTCACCCTTCCCACACAGTACAGGCGGGGTCCTGGTATCCGATTATCCATGTCTATATATATCTAGGACAAGATGGATCCCAACGCACGTTTCGTGCTGTCTCACCTTTCCCGCAATGGCCGATGGTTCGATCGTACGTCGTGCGGGCAATATTTGACGGGAGTTCCCACAATCTCAGGACTTCACGATTCAGACGGCTCACCAAGGTGACTCCGTCTACTCCGCAGCGGCGTTATCAGCCATACCGGCGAGCGAATATACGCCACGTCACAGCGTCCAAAAGCTACCCTCGGAGTGTGGGGCTGGACAGAAAGCTCAGCCCGCAAACGTTTGATCTTGGGACAACAGACGAGCAGCTTATACCGCTGTGGAGACGAAAATGTCTCGGGAAACCGGGTCAATTGTCCCCATCCCTCCATACGGGTTCTATAAGGCTCTTCGGTGCAGAAAGCGTGTGTGATATCTGGTAGCAACGCCTATTCTCCTCGGCCCTCTTGTCATTACGACACTAAGTCCCGCTTCCGCTCATCCGTCGACTTCATCATGCACTCGCTTGGCCTTTACTCAGCACAGTATCTGCCTCTCTGACGATACTACTAGCCTGCTAGAACCATCGGGTGAGAATCACACCGAGACGATCTCCAACGAAAGGCTCTGCACGCAACGATCAGATGGGCCTTTCCCGTTGGCGTCTCAAAACAAGCCGTGTTACTGTGCGCGGGGGGGTGTTGCACGGTCTTTCGAGACGTGCTAGCCGGTATGGTAAGATAACGGACTTGTGGTCACACCACTTCGCCTCAACAATCAAATTCACCTGCCTCCATCGCGCTAGCTAGCTCGCTAGCTAGACATTCCAAAACGGCTCATGGCACAGTTGCGTTCGCGTGTTGACCTTACCTGGGATTGAGTGAGGAAGTTCCCCGAGAGGAATGGATCTGGACATGGCCGCCCAGCGGAATCATGCGACATGTTCAGAGAACAATGTGAGTTGTGTCGCGTGCACCCTCGCTGGATCGGCGGACGTTGGAATTCTGTCGGTTCTTCCCCTGCTCGCTCCGTCTGGATGTATATTTATGTACTTCATTCATGCTTCACGCTGTTGGGGGATACCTTCCCTGAAAGAACTCAGTGGCGAGCTCATCTTGCATTCTTTCCAATAGGCGAACCAGTGGCTTGCCGACAAGGTACCGCAACACTGTGGGCTTGATGACATCTCATTCAACGTTCAAGTCCGAGACGGCTCCAGCCAGCAATGTCCCATGGCTGTGAGATCTAGGTACAAGGTGACAGGGGCAGTAGGGTCACAGTCGAAAAGGCCTCCAAGCAGGTGGTCGGTGCAAGGCAAGAAGACCAGACTTCTCTTTCTCTTCGGGGTGCAGGAGCTCCATGAACACCGAGAACTTCGTCTGTGGTGTCTACGCGGTCGATGATGAAGCCCGCCAAAGTCCTCGAGGCAGGGTGAAGAAAGAATCCTAGCCACTCCGAGTCGCCTGGAATAATTCGCAAACGATGTAGTGTTGAGCACAAACACGCCGCCTTCTTGATGGGGGCCACAATCGAAAGGGGACAGATTCCGTCTTTCTCGCTGCGATCCTCGACGGCCAGTACGGGTTGGGTTGTCTGTAACCATCACACAAGAGTCTAGTCATCGGAGGTGGGGAGACGGCCACGATGAAGAAATAACCTGGATGCATTGGCAAGCCCATAATCGACACCAGACAGACGATATAATTACGTGTCGAGGTGGCTTCGCCGTCCATGTGCATACACTGCTCGTCAGAGCGGCTATGGCGTCTTTAAGGGAGGCGTCTCTCCACCGAGAGTATCACAATGGGAAAGCGAGGTTTCAGAAAGCGTCTTTCTCCACCAAGAGTATCACAATGGGAAAGCGAGGTTTCGGAAAGCGTTCCTCCACCAAGTTATCACGATGGGAAGGCGATTTTCATCAAAGCTGACGGTCGTGGAACGGGGAAACGCACAGACTCAAGTAAACGTCGAGGAACGCGATACTGTCGCCAACGGACGCATTGTTTTCCTATACATACGAGCCCCCTCGTGGAATTCCACTGGACGGGCGCGAATATGTATACCGAGAGCAACCAAACGACGCTGGAGACAAGAAATACAGACAAGAAATGCATTCTCCTGGAACTTTGGAAAAGGTCCATGGGCGAGCAGCCAACGGCGAAAAAAGCCAAAGAATTGGGTTACAAAACGTCACCGCATTAAAACAGGCTTGTGAGAAGGTTGACTACAAAGTCGACACGGTCGCGCCGAACCTCATGGAGGAATTAAGGGCAAGCCTTTGATGCGTAGGCGATGGAAATACAGGTCTCATTCGACGCGAAGAGCGCTCTACATATGTACCCCAGTTCACGCGGCCCGTAAGACCTCCCTCCAGTGCCTCTCCCAGGAAGAGTGAGACTGTTGTTGCTACGGCCGGCGCGGAGCCATAACGCAGCTACCCTTGCAAGCACCAAGAAAAGGGGAGGGGCGATAAGAAGCGTTAAGAGTGGTTCCGAGACTTCAATGCTCTTTTAATCACAGAACAGGCTTGAGACTGGATGGATGGGCGAGACGAAGTATGAATGGGGCTGCAGTTGTATATATACAGTAGTCACCTACTTCGTTTACTCCGTACTCACTTTGCTTCACGACAATCACACATAAATATGTCGATCCTCAAGCTTGATACACCATTCCACCGCCCTCGACGCGTTCGGTCCTCTAGACCAGTTGAGCCGGCAACAGGGCTATGGCGTGGCTGGAAGGAGCCTGTCCACACACATACGTACATAGAGCAGATAGATAGGTGGGACGGTTCGGGAGATGGTCTCGCTCGTCTGGCGCCGGTCTATAGATACAAGTGTTCTTGCTCTTCACCACACACACATGGCTGAGTACCTATTATGTTATTGACAGAAGACGAGATTAAATGTAATGCCATATATGGTACCTATCTAGCTATGCACTCCAGACGAAATTGGACCAGCTACGGTAAGAGAGAATGCAGTGACCAAGGTGCAAAGGCCCGGCAAAAGGCCAGCAACGGCCACGCAACTCCTACTCATACGTCCTGAGATGTTGTGATTCTCTCGCTCCAGTCCGTCCGTCGAACGTCATGGAGGTCTCTTAACTAGATGGGGACTTCTTCCTGCGTGATGCATTTGGACATCTTCCCAATTCTCTCGATATAGGCGAGTCCATTCGGTTGTGGGGCCCGTTCCATGGGAGATCAACGATGACAATCTTCCGAGCTGCCCGTGTAACGATCCTCTCTTGGACACATCGACGGCGCCGCTTGGTGTAACCTTCTGGTGCTCGAGGAACTCAATGAATAGGCCATGCCAATATTGTTTGTCTTCGTCGGCAATCGCTCCCAGTCAGGACCCATATCGACAAAGTCGAGAACAGAGATCGATCGATCATCATCCGATTTCTCCACCACTGCGTCATCTCGTGCATCAGCCTCTGTCACGGAGACTCATCAATGTCATGCCATATCGAATATGATATGTTCGAGCATCGTCCTTAGGCCTCCGTTAGCAGTAGGATCTGGCTGCATCTGAAAGTCAAAGTCGGGGTATTGTATATGAATAGGGAGAGATAATGGCGAGTCTCGCACCACGGGAAGACTCAATTCGTGCCCAAGTCGTCACCTTGCGTAGTCAGATCGTCCCCGGTGTCGTTCTCAGGCTAACTTTCGCTGGGCTCGTAGGAGGAAGCATAGCGTTCACAGCCCTTCGGAAACCGTAACTGGACTTCAGTTCTGGTCCATCTCCACGTCCGAAGCCGATTCCTGCTTGTCACCCGTTGAGGCGATGGCCTTGTGATGACGAGCGACCGTCACACCAGAGATGTCGAAAGGGTAAACATACACGGAATGTGCGGTGAATGGGAGGATGCAGAAGATGCATCCCCTTTCCTCCAACCTTGGTGCCCAGCTCGCCAATTGCCGTGCACCGTTCGATGTGGTTGCGGATAAACTTGCGCTCGGTCTGGGTGACGACGGGCATGTAGTGACGAACGAGAGTAGCATTACCATGATCCGCTCTGATAGAGTCTGTATCTTCGCCGTCCTCTTCGTTACCGTCACCAGTGATAGTGGCGACGGTCATTTAGCTTAACGGGCCCTTTCGAGTCGTCTTCCTAGACATCGGCGATTCCCTTCTTAGCCTTGGCAGACTTGCCAGCGCCGGGGCGGGAGTAGGGTCGGCCTGATGATCAGGCTGGGCGGCGTGGGGATCTTGAACGACGCGAGCGTCCTCCAAAGCGAGAGGATACAGCAGCCGCCGCGTCTGTACCCGTTTGCCGGATGCCGTCGGCCCAGATCACAACTGCGTCTAGGGCACAGGTGACTCGGGCGAAGGCGCGCAGCGCACTCGCAAGTTCGCTGACGCTGGCAGTTAATTGCCTGAGGTGGAGTTGGTTAGTTTGTCTCAAGGAGTCGTATGGAAGGGATGAACGTACCTGACCGATTTGACGGCTGAGCTCTTCCGGAACTGGGTTTTCCATATTGGACCCTTCCATGAAGCATTTGAAGATGGCGGTTAGCGTGTGATGGCCTACGTCGGAGGAGCGTCCTTAATTGACTCTAGCAATCAACTAATCGAGTTCGACTGTCTCGTTCCCTTCGGTAGACTGGGCAGTTCCCATCCTGGCGGGGGGAGAATTGGCGTTGGATACAGACATGTATGTGCCCTTATCGGGGAGAATGTCGGAAGTCAAAAGCACCCTCATCTCTTCTTCGGCATAGACTGCTTCGTACTTCGAGACTGCCCTTGTCGAGATATTTGGTGCCGTCGGCGTGTTTTGCTTGTGATTTGTGTTTTCCTCGTTCCGTCTTCGCCTTGGCTGGGCGCGAGGTTGATGCTTGTTCGTATCTTGTTTTCCAGTTGATCGCCCGTACATTGAAAGAATTCGCGTCCGGTCAAAGGAAGACTGGGAAGTGACATGTGCATGAGTGTTCTGACCTAGCCACGGCCGCCGTGACCTCCCAGTCCGTCCCAATGTGTCCTTGGACTTGTTCTTGTGTATATATGTAAGTACGAGGACACGGCCATTCATATTCCGATTTGTTGCGCCAGGGGAGCACGCTGTGAGAAGTTTGCCTCTGGCATAGAAATTGAACGCTGTCTCCGACTCGATGACCATGGGTACGGCCCTTGATGCTGAGCAAGAAATCAGCCGCAACCCACGGCGCAATGGGGGCTCGATCGCCCGCTCCCGTGGATATGGACGCCCCAGCGCATTAGATAGCTATGTCGAAGATATCTCTAGATTGACGACTGAGAAGTCGGGTTCTGGAAGGACGGCCCGGTGGTCGCTGCTCCAGGCAGGGAGCAGGTAATCAGTAAATTTTCTGTTGCTGGCATAATTTCCGTTGCGCATGCGTTGAAGTATGTGGCTTCTGTACTCCGACCTTGCAGAGGACTCGGTCCGCCTCCACGAGCATCCGCATAGATGATTCGAGAGAGGAACGAGGTCCAGACGCACCCGCAACGCCGTGGTACTGTTCAGGGGTCTGCTGAGCTCTCTAAACATCGCATAGAGTCTTGACTTCATGGTAACAGTTCCTTGGGACCGAAGGACCAGTCAGCGTCCAAGAACGCTTACCGGGTGGCATTTGGCCTTGAGGGCCTGGCACCACGCAGCCCGCGTCGCCAACGTTCCTGTACTGCGTAATTATTCCACAGCGTGCTGAGGTGTGGGTGGCCACAACGTTATCAGCATCGGTTGGTCTCTCCACGAAGTCCACAGCGGAAGTTGTAAAAGGCTTCGAACTTTCATCGTGAGTCAGGAACCGTCTTGCGACCACGGTTTGCCGCTCTATTCCAGTGTTGTATGACATTTTGGACCGGTGGTCGGGGAAGTCGACCATGCAAGCCCATGGACAACTTCTTGGAGTCGACAACCGACGGTGAGCGCTCCAAAGGCCACACCAAAAAACTCTTCTCTTCTTTGCCCGTAGTTCTGCTTTCGTCCCAGCCTTGAGGTATGGTTGAAAGGGGAAAGAAAACGCAGGCGCAACGCTTGAGCCGGGGCGAGACGAGTAGAGGTAGGGACCAGTAAATCTCACCCCTGCTGGAGGATTGACCTGGCGATCTCTCTGCGCCAACACTTCTTTCTAGCGCCGGAACCTAGTCTGCCTTTAGAACGGCGGCATATTTGCTCCCTCTGGATAACGCGCTGCTGTCAGAGTCGAATCGAACGTGATCTGTCTGTTTGTTGCTCCAGCGTCTCCACATAAACCGAGTGTCACGTCTTGCTGGTTGCGAGTTGATCTCTCGCCTGACAGTTCGTCGACTAAAGTAGTCGTGTTCCAAGTCGCAGCGAAACCCGCGAGGCAGAGGGTTGGTAGTTGGAATCGACCGGCCACACCTTTCCGAGCGGGAGGTACAATTCGCATGTCGCTGCTTACTCGTCTCATCTGAGGCGGTCAACAAAGACGGACATAAAGAGCCTTGACGGTCCCAAGTGGGAGAAGCTGTCCATGACAATACGGGCGTCCCTTCTCTGCTTGCTGCACGCTTCCCCGTTCTCGCATGTTCCTACCCCTTGCGCCCACAATCAAGTAGTGAGTTAAGGCCTCACTAAGGTCTCAGGATGGGTTCGGACGGCACACCATGATGTGGTTCTGTGCAGTCATTCTTTTTGGCCTTGTAGAATTTATGGCTGCCGTCACAACAGAACAACTCTCTTATCACCCGAAAAGTGAACTGATTGGTTTCCTGGGAAAAGGTTTGGAACACGGTAATGAACTCCACGTGTCGGCCCTGTGGAAGGTAAGCGTTGGAAGCCAATGCCTCCTCTCGCTCATCGTCAGCGTGATGTCGCTCATCATCTGCATCCTCGCGAAGGTGTCAAACGTCTACAGGTCCCAGTACTGATGAGGCCCTAAGAGCGGCTTGCATATCAATTCCCGAGGTCTTTCTCTAAGCTGTCCATAAGTAGCGTGCTGGGATCCGCGACGTCGTCCAGAGCGCCTTCAACCAAGCTCTCAACTGAGACTCATTGCTCGAGCATCAATTGAGCGGCTTAGAAAAAGAGGCTTGGCTCTGCTGCAGCACCCACGTGTTTTCTCTGGATGGTCGCTCAAGGCCGGCCCGAGGAATATCTGGTTGTGGACCAAGGGGCTAGCGTTACGATGGCGATCCATGGCTTTGTCCCACGGAGTCCCAGGCACAGAGAAAAACATGGGTCCTCCAACGAGAGACGACTGCGGGTACGGACCTCGGTGAGCTTCACGATGTTTAGCGGGACTCGGTCGCTCTTGATCTCTTTGAAGATCGTGGTGAGCTTGGCGGCATCGCGCTTTCGTTCCGAGCCGACTCTGGTAGATTGGGTTTGATTAGCTTCACGGCCCTGCCTCGCGGGCAACTGTTACTACCTCTGGAAAACCCCGCCTGTGGACAAGCGGCCCAAGAGAAGACAGCGTAGCCCTTTGTGGTAAAGCAGGCCCGGCATGCCTTCAGAAGTACGAAGCATCCAGAGACCGTGCAAGTGGTGACCGAGACAGGAACTGAAATCGTTGTCGACGTTCTCTTTCCAGGTTAACGGAGCTCAGCCACACACGGGACGGCGGCCGGGAGGAAACCGGAAACTGGACCTGATCCCTGGTCCCTGATACCCAAATGTGGCAGCGCCACATGAGCCAGAACCGGCAGTAATCAACTGCACAGCTGCCAGGCCAGGCGGTTCCATGCGTATGGGATAGAAGCATAAGCCTCGCTGACTCGGGGTTCGACCTCTGGTGATGTTCATGTTCACTATCTGTGGAATGTGGAGTGACATGAAGCAGTCTTCCCTCACTGTGCCACTTGATTGTTTCCGCCAGTGTGTACTCCTCGCACTGTTTTCTCAATTGAAGGCAGCTGGAAGTACTCGAAGCAATCGAGCAGGCGGGACGGCGACCAGACACGAATGCTCAAAGCCAACGTATCTCCACTCTCAAGTTCCGGCCACCGACGCGGTTGAACGGCGGTTGGGCCAAGGCAGTGATACATATTGGGAAGCGATATTCCAGCTGTAGTCGTGCATCCGAGTGTTCATCCACCGATACGGGGACAGAGACACAGCCACCGTTGCCGGTTGACGACTACCCGCGATGCCCAAGAGGGGCTCTGGACAGAGGTGACGCGTTTGATGCCGTCTCCTTGTTCTTCGAGTCGAGCCATTTGCGTCAGCTAGCGATGAGTTCGACATGGCTTCGGTTCCAGTTTGTGATGATGCTGCGTGTCCTGTGGCAACTTCGCACCAGTACGATGTCTCGTACCTTAGTTCCCCTCGAAGGTGTAGCCTTTGCTTCAGCTTTGAGGCGAAGTGTTTCTTGTAGGATATCCGGGGAGCTCGGGGCCCATGATCATGAAGCAACCGACCGAGCTTCGGATCCAGCACGAAATCCCGGAAGGTGTCTTCCTCTCCTTCTGTGTGACGGGCTCAAGGCCGCTCCGATGTGCCGGGTAGCGTATTCGTATGGGAGGCCGGTCAAACATGTCCTATTCCCTCTTCAATCGACTTCATGGGTTCTATACACCCATAGACGGAAGGAATCCACATCCGTCGGCACAACGCTCCTTGTGAACCAAACCTCGCGGCGACAGCGAGGCTTGCAAAAGCGCGTACGGACCTGATTCCGGAGAGCCGCGCACACGCACGCATACAGCTGGCTCTTGGAGCGATTTTTGAGGGACCATCTGCGACCCCGACCGGTTTTCCACGGACATGTTCTGCCGTGAACACTTGTCGCTTCGGACCTGGCATCGTGGAAGGGATTTCGGTACGCAGTTCGGGATGCACTCCGCCATTTCCTTTCGAAAGAACCACTGTGAAGGCTGGGCATGACGTGCATGTCCTTGACGTAGCTGTCGTCCAATAGGCACCGGAGCTGCCGGTCTTTTCGCAGACTGCTGATTTCGTCTCTGAGGAACGAAGATGCTTTCCACGCCAGTGGATGTGCCGTTTGATGCTGGCACCGTGCCAAAACCGGCCAAACGGTCTTCATCTTGATGCTCATCCAATCCGTCGGGATGTCAAGACGAGTGCGGAAGACTTGGATCAAGTACGCCTTGTCTCCATCAATGGTTGGCTTGTAAGGACGCTCATCATATCATCGTCATTGCCCTCGTCTCCATAAGAAGCAGCGACGTTCAAGAACTCTCACGCCGTCCACAGTTTGTCCTGGCATTTGGATAGCAGATCTTATGAAAATCCCAGGATCCGTTCCGGGTGTTCCCATCTTTTGGTCGAAGGATAGCCAGCTCTTCTGTCTTCCCCTTTCCAAGCTGACAATGCCTCGAAAAACCCGAAGACCATAATTCTCTGCCACATTCGTGCCGAAGTCGGACAAAAACTAGTCTTCATGCCGCCTTGCATGAACATGCAAATGGCTCGGAGAGAAAGGGGGGACGGCCGTACTGTGATCATCAGGCGAACAAGGCCCTACATAGGATGTCACAAGCCTCTGCCTCGTAGTGCGCTGAGCAGACGCTGAGTTGTGTATCGTACAACCTGAAGGTGACCGGCTAACCGTGTAGAGTCGACGGAAAAGAGCACAGCATGGGAGCATATCCACACCACAAGAGGCTCAGCGCTCGAATCGTTCGAGACGCACTTTCCAAGCCGGCCGAGGAGACGGCCTGTCGATTTTGTCGACTTCCCAACACTCTCCGTGTCTCCCAAGCGTGGTGCGTTTGCCATGAGATTCTTTGATATGCTTCCCCGCGAACCGAACTGCTGCTCTTTTGTGCTCTGCTGTGATCTGCTCCGCGACGCAGACCGCAGGCATTGTACGGTAGTAGACGAGGAGATCGCCCGCCCACAATCAATAGATTGACGAAACGGAGTGGGTATCCCTGCTGGTCCGATATGTGTGTATATATATAGCAAGGTCAGGCCCGCTATTGACATTGCATTAGTCTCGACGAGGGGCTGTTCATGCTTTATTGTGCGCTCCGCAACCGTAACGTGTGACTTGTTCAGGGTAGAATAGCCTCCGTTGCCACCGTTGCTGTTCTGACGCTTCCCGGCCATGTGGCGTTCTCCTTTTTGTCTCGGTCTGTCTTGTTCGGGTAAAGTGGCAATTCGTTTGGGTTATCGGTATTTGGTGTAATGCGCCAGGACAAGCAGTTCGTCGATATCGGTATGGTAAGAAATTGAGATCGTCGACCTCGGTTCCATCGGAACGTCGAATCCACGCCGGTACCTTACCCGGGTCTGGTCGAGGAGACGGACGGACGCACTACCCGGACAGAAGGTCATAAAGCCAGACACCATGTCCAGATAGTATTTTCTTGGCGGTTACAACTCCGGTGCCCGCTTCTCGTAACAAAACAACGTTCACCTGCTGCGTGGGCTGTGCTACACCTTTTGAAGGTGAGGGACGAGTGACCAGGCAACGTTCACCTGCTGCGTGGGCTGTGCTACACCTGTTGAAGGTGAGGGACTGGTAACCAAGCAACATTCACCTTGTGCTTGCGCTTTGCCACACCCCTTGACAAGTGAGATGAGAATCATGCGGTAGCAATTCCCAGCTCCGTGCCCCTTATTCCCTCGTCCCATCGCGCGGGACAAGGATGGATAGAGTGAACGCGTACCACTGTCACCGATTCAGGATTCGGTCCCCCAGTAATCTTAGCCTTGTGCACACTCTATCGAGGCTTGCACCTCAGTCAACAGAGCTATGTATACTGATTAGTTATGACACAACGACATGACAGACCGCGGGGAGGACTTACCTTGGAAGAACAAAGAGCAAGCAGTTGTCTTCGACTGCCACACACATACACACAATTGCCGCAAGCCCCCTATATTAGTAGTCCCGAGCGAGCGATCACGAAAGACTGGGAATGTACAGTACAGTACCTCCAGGGAGAACTCCGTGGATGGGATGTACAGGTGCGAGTGTTGCCTTTTCCCTTTCTTGTAGCACGAGACGAGACGCCGAATGTGGGTGGACTGTGTCTCCGTCATTGACTTCCTTGTAACAAAGTCCGGCACAGGCTAGCATCGGTCAGCAGGGACATCTCTCGTTGCAGTACCTCCGCACAACTTACCCGCAGGGTGATTAGTTCCGTGGAGCTGAACCAAGTGAGTGGCCTTCATCGTAATGCTCATGCGCAAACACTACCTCAGCGAGAGGATAGGAAACTTCTGTGGAGATAATGGGAGCTGAATCAAGTGACCTTCTCTGTAATGCGGAGGCTGTTTCATTTCCTCCACGAGAGGGTAGGAAACTTCTCTGGGAATCCCGTCTGGGTCGTGCGCTCGAAAGGACAGAAACCCCAGAGCCCGGTGCGCAATGTTCGCAATCCACGATGATCATGCCAATGAATACTGCGACGAGTAGGCATCGCATGCCAGGAACGGATGGCATGATCTATCATCGACGAACAGAGTAGAGTAGCCAGGGAATGCATGGCATGATCTATCATCGACGAACAGGGTAGAGTAGCCAGGGAATGCATGGCATGATCCATCATCGACGAACAGAGCAGAGTAGCCAGGAAATGCACAACATGATCCTCCATGGTCAAAGAACCAGAGTACTAGTACAACGCCACAATGCCGGAGAATACAACATGAACTTTGACACGACGACCGGCCCTCCCGTCCACAAGGGACATAGAACTGAGCCCCGGAGGGGATGGATGATGATGCCTTTGACGAACAGAGACAGAACATAGAGCAACACAAGCAAGCCAGGAGACGGGAGAGGGAGAAGGAGAGGGAAAGGGGGTACTTTATACTTTTTCAGACACCCTTGCTCATTCCTTTCTACTGTATGTTGCTCGTCTGAGCAAAAATTCCTTCCTCGTGACATGATCGAGTCATACTCGGGAATCTCGAGATCTTGAGTCATGGACGGGGAAGGAGAGACTCGGGTATACAGCCATCTAGTTACATTCATGTCAGAGATGTGAAACCAAAAGGCTGGAGTCGTGCAGTACATGCCGTGCGTGACTGTCATTTGGGGGGGATGTGACGAGCCAACCCAGTCATGTCATACATATCCTCGCGCCCAGCTTCCCGGCCCGATCATGTTCAATATCACTGCATCACTGCCATCACTCATGGGAGCTCATTGATTCATGACCTTCAATTGCTGCCTTTCGGGGGAGATCATTGACTCCTGCTGCCTTTCGGGCTTCTCTTTTCGCCTCGCCGGTGAATCTAATCCTCGCCTCCCCCTCCGGCCAGGCCGCTCCCACCGACCTGCTTTGCGCTCTTTGCCCCGCAGATGTCATCAACCCTTAACAACAGACATGCACTCTCCACGGCGGTCTTGATACTCTGCATCTTCACGGCTTGAGGCTCCCACACGCCGTAGTCCTTCATGTCGACCACCGCACCGGTATCTCCATCGACTCCGAAGCTGGACTTCCCTTCCGCCTGCTTCGCCCGCAGTTGGGTTAAGATCCGGATCGGTGAGGCACCGGCATTCTGAATCAGCGTGCGAGGAATGACTTCCATGGCCTCGGCGACGGCACGGTACGGCCATTGCATGACTCCCTCGACCGACTTGGACTTCTGGGCCAGCCGCACCGAGACGGCCATCTCAGTAGCCCCGCCCCCGGGGGACAGACGGGGATGGAACATGACGTTCCTCGCCACGGACATGGCATCCTGCAAATTGCGCTCGACTTCGTTGAGGATATCCTTCGACGGGCCGCGGAGGAGGATGGTGCACGCCTTTGGGTTCTTGCACTTTGTGAGGAATGTGAAATACTCGTCGCCGATCTTTTCGATCTCGAACAATCCGCAGCCGGTGCCGACGTCCGAGTCCACGAGATCGTCGACGCGATTGACGATGGTCGCGCCCACGGCCCTCGCGATCCGGTTGTTGTCCGTCTTCCTCACCCGTCTCAACGCCGTCACGTTCGCCTTCTGCAGGTAGTGCTGCGCCAGGTCGCTCACGCCCTTCTCCGTGATGACGAGATCCGGCTTCACCGCCAGAATCGCCTCGCACATCTTCTTGACCTGCTCCTCCTCGATCTGCAATATCTTGTTCCACGAGTCTTCGTCCGTGATCTCCACGTTGGTCTGCGACTCGCCTTTCTTGTACTCGAGCGTGCAGTCCAGCAGGACGATGCGGGGGTTCTCTATCCTCCGGCGCATGGAGGCGTGTGTGATGTCCTTGTTCAGCATGACTCCGTCGAGGACCCGCGAGTCTTCGATTTCTCCACCAGGAATCTTCTCCACTCGGGCGTAGCGTTTGATGTCAATTTCGACCGGCCGCGCGGGCGCCGGCGGAGGGGCTTTGCCGCCGTTGGGTTGCGGGGCATTCGAGACGGCGGATTGGTCCTGTGATACTGTCCGTACCGCCTTCAGGGCCAAGGCGCAGTAGAGCTCCGAGTGTCTGGAGATGGTCTTGGTGCCAATGGACGACTCAATCAGTGAGATCATGGCCTTGTCGCTCGACGTGTCCACGGGTATCGATATCTCTTCCACGATTGACAACGCATCTGCGAGGGCCTTCTTGAACGCTTGGATGATCACGACCGGGTGGATGTTTCGTTCGAGTTGGGGGAGCGCTTGCGCGAGGATTTCACCAGCTGTTGTCGCCCTGTCAGTCCCGCGATCGCAAACGGCAATACAACAGCAACCGGAAAATGAACGAGCGCACCTAATATGATAACCGTCGTCGTACCATCCCCGACCTCTTCATCCTGCGTCCGACTCAATTCAATCATACTCTTCGCCGCCGGGTGCGCGACCTCGATCTCTCGTAGAATGGCGTGGCCGTCGTTGGTCAAAACAATGCCGCCCATAGGGTCGAGCAGCATCTTCAACATGGCTTTGGGACCAAGACATGATCGAATAATGTCCGCAACTCTGCCAAAGTCGGTCAGTTGTGAATTGTGGGACGGGGTGCGGGTACAATGGGGTCCTCACGTTTTCGCGGCCGTAATGTTGGATACCTGCGCTTTCCGTCCAACCTGTCTCTCACCCTGCGCCGTATCTGTAGCAATGGTCAGCGTCGCTATGTCCAGGCGTGTGGGCGGCACCACTCACTCATAACCACCACGGGCGCCTGCATCTTGCCTGGAGTTCAGGCTCCGCTGTCGACGACACTAGAATCAGAATCGGTCGTCGGAGGTCTGGATGGGTTATCGTGGGGAATTTAGAGCAGAGGTGAATCTGAACCGCAAACTGAAATTCGACGGGCTGCGTTTCTAACAGGCGTCGACTTCTGCTTTGATATTTTGGCCGAAGTGAATCTCCAACTTTTTGCAACGAGGCTGCGCTAGTAGCTCGGCGTCAAGTGCTCCGCCGTAGGATAGGGACCAGTGATCCGCCGTATCCCAACCCCCCGGCAGCCTTGCGCTTGAGCCAATCGTCCTTCTGCCACACCGACAGCCGATCAGCAGACTGACGAGAGACTGCGATTCACGTCATCACTACGAGGCACTTCGACCATTCATACAGGTAGGTATACTAGTAGACGTTGTGGACAGTGGTAACATCGTAATCATGTCCTTGTGTAGCGTGGCCGTGGTCCAACAACACCCGTCCAGCACTCGAGAGAAGGAAAGGGGGCTAGCAAATGTTAATTATGTACGGGAGTATGTCTGTTA
This sequence comes from Phialophora tarda, assembly GCA_016109495.1. Taxonomy (NCBI): domain Eukaryota; kingdom Fungi; phylum Ascomycota; class Eurotiomycetes; order Chaetothyriales; family Herpotrichiellaceae; genus Phialophora; species Phialophora tarda. The sequence continues at coordinate 342,601 of JADWPL010000015.1, read as the reverse complement.
ACAAACGTCTCCAACCTCAAATGCGATCTCGGTTCATTCCGAAGTAAGGCCCGGCCCATCCCCAAATGCAGTACCATATACATGAGCCTTTTGTCCAAAGCTTCTGGAAAACTCCTCGCGACCTGTTCATATCGGCTCCTCCCTCGGCTCGATCAAGACCTCATTGACAGCGACATGCGACGGCTGCCTCAATGCATACACGATCGAATTGGCCACGTCTTCGGGTTCCAGTATCTGAGCTCCTGATGGCTCACCGTACTTCTTGACCGCCTCGGTGTCCGTGGACATGGTCAGCAGATCTGTCTGGGTGTTTCCAGGCTGGACGCTCGTCACACGCAGACCAGTCCCCGCTGTTTCCACCCGCAAGCTCTGAAGGGTCGCTTCCACGAAGAACTTGCTGGCAGAGTAGACCCCGAGGCCCGGGAAGACCTTCCGGCCAGCATCTGACGAGATGGCGACGACATGACCACTGCCGCGCTTGACCATGGACGGGACCACTGAGCCGAGACAGTGGAGCAGACCTTTGCAGTTGACGTCGACGGTCCGGTCCCAGTCATCGACATGTGCGTTCGCCATCAGTGTCCAGTACATGACGCCAGCGCAAGACACCAGAATGTCGACTGGGCCCAACTCATCGGTGGCCGCTTGAACCAGCTTTTCGACCTGCCTTCTGTCTGTGACGTCGGTCTTTCGAAAGATGATCTTGCCGTCGCGAATCACCAGTTTTCTCTTAATAGCCTCGAGTGCGTCGGTGCGTCGGGCGCCAAGAGCCAGATGGGCCCCCTCGCGGGCTAGAGCGGCAGCGACTGCGGCCCCAATGCCCGACGAAGCTCCCGTGATGACGGCCACCTTCCCGGTCAGTGGCCCTTTGCGTGGAAGAGCTGCAGCTCCGCCGAGAGCGTGTTGCCGGGTTGGCGGGTGGAGGAGCCATCCTCGAGCAAACCAATTTCGAGTGTACGTCTCAAGCAACACGCTGTCAACCTTGGGTCGTTGGACAACTGCCCGCAATGGCCTGGTCACCGCATTGTCCAGGACAACCACGCCCCTCAAGAATTCGACGTTCGGCATACCACTTCGCAGGATATCGATTGTAAAGGCGCCATCCCCGCCTCTGAGGACGCCTCGCTTCTCATTCCACATGGCAACCCAGTCGTCCCACGCCAGTGGTTTGGTCGGATACCCAAGCTCTTCGAGGTCTCGGAAGATCGAAGGGGCATATGCGGGATCGGGATCGCCGAGGTGGAATACGGTTTGCGAGGTTTGAGTCTGGTTGGCGAGGTGGACGATGGCCTTGCTCACGAAATCCACCGGCGTCATTTCGGCTCGCCAGCCTGCGACATCGGGGGCATAGCCTAGTCGGATCGACTCGACGATGATTGCGTTGAGCAGATCCGAAACGTTGCTTGCGCCCGTCGCGCTGTGACCGCTGATCGTTCCTAGTCGGTGGATTTTCACGGGGATGCCGCGACGGCCAGCTTCCTGCACCAGCTTCTCTGCCACCCACTTTGTTTGGCCATATCCGTCGCTCAGTTTCTCAGGAACGGCGTCCACTTCCAGCATGGCATCTTCTCGCCACCCATATTGCGAGGGTGGGAGCACGCCGTTTGTGGAAATGTATTGTACCGTCGCCCCAGCACGAGCCGCCAAGCGAAGCACTTCTCTCGTCCCGCCCACATTTGCATCGCGCAAGGCAGCATAGGGATACACGAGGTTGACGCTGGCCGCGGCATGGAAAATAACCTGAACACGGCGAGCTAGTGCCTCGAAGGCGTCGGGCGACAGTCCGAACCGAGGCCGAGACAGATTGCCCGGTAGGATTTCGACACGTTCCATGATGGAATCGTGCCAGAGACCTAGATCGAGCAACTGTCTTCGCAGCCTGGCGATGCCTGCCGGCAAATCGGCCTCTGACGGGTCTGTGAAGCGCACAAGACACAAGATGTTGGCTGATGTGTTTTCCAACAGATCGTTGAGGAGGAAGGGACCCAGGAAACCGGTCACACCGGTCAAGAGAATGGTATCTGCCTTGCTTGCAGGAACAATTGTAGTATGCGAAGGCTGTATGTTTTCATCGAGGATGGAGTCTTTGCGCAGGACATCAGGCAGATTTGCTTGCACCTCGGCTGTGTGCCCGTCTCTCACGGAGCGTATCGTCTCCAGGTGACCATTGAGGCTGGCAGGATCAACAAGTCGTGCAATGGGCACTTTCACCCCGAGAATTCTCGAGATCCTCGCAGACAGGTCCGCCAGCGTCAGTGAGTGGCCACCAAGGTCGAAAAAGCTATGTTCTGGCTGGATGGAGCTGCGGGAAATCTTGAGTGTCGCCGCCCAGATCTCGGCTATCGCTTCACTTGTGATAGGATCCTTTTCTCCCTTGGTATGCCCGTTCAGCTGTGTTGTATGGTTGTTGCCATTGGTAACAGGAGCCTTTTGTGTGGGAGGAGGTGGAAGTCGCTTGAGGTCGACCTTACCCGACACTGCGTGGGTGGGTAGCTCGTCCACTTCCACCCAAAGAGCCGGAATCATGTAGTGAGCAAGATAAGGCGAGAGAGTCTTTCTCGCCGCTGGGCTGTGACCGATCTCATCGACTTCCAGGGCTGGACGGTCTGCCGAGGTCTCCTTGTCTCGGACAATGTACGCGACCAGCTGCCGTTCGAGGGCCTCGCCATGCGCTACCACCGCGCAATGTCGAACGGCAAGGTGCTGAAGAATCTCATTCTCCACCTTCCCCGGGACGACAGAATAGCCGCGAAGCTTGATCATTGACCCAACACGGCCAGTGATCTCCAAGAGTCCGGAGGGCAGTAGACGGGCACCGTCTCCGGTCCTATACATACGCGCCCCCGGTGTCGAGTCGAATGGATCTGGTGTGAAGGCCTGAGCCGTTGTCTCAGGACGGTTGATGTAGCCACGAGCGAGCATTTGTCCACCCACGAAGAGTTCTCCGGTCGCACCAGGCTCCACCTTTTGGCCGCTCTCGTTCAGGATATATGTGTGCGCTGGGTCTAGAGGCGGGCCAACCGGACAGTAGTTCGCCTCATCGTCCATCATGTCTCCGATGTCACCGCAAGCGATCTCGTGGGTTTCACAGGCGCTGTAGCAGTTGAGCAGCGCAACCTGCGGCAGCGCCTTCATGGCTCGACGCGCCAAGTCAGTGGTGACCACTTCGCCGTTCAACCACAAGGTGCGCAGGTCAGGAAGCCGGGATCCGATCTTCGGGTGCCGAGAGAGGACCGCAGCCAACAGTGTCGGGGTCATCAAAGTCTCGGTGATTTTCTTGGATGACATGAAGTCCACGAGTGCTGGCGGGTCGTAGCTCGCCTCGTCAGGCACTGCAACGACGGTCGCCCCCCGCAGAAGTGGACGGAGAATCTCCCAAACAAAAAAGACATTGCAGGCGACTCGGTCTCCGGGCTGCAGATCTCGAACCCCAAATCGCAAATCATATGAGAGCACCGGTGCTCGATGGGGGTTGGCGATGCCCTTTGGCTTGCCCGTGGTTCCTGAGGAATATGCGGCGAAGGCAAGTCTGTCCAAGTCATATTCAGACGGGAGGGCAGGTAAGTCATTTGCTTCGCCGTTGGTTTCTCCATTGGTTTCTCCATTAGTGGCGGGGTGCTGCTCGTCAAGGACGACGAGAGGAACGCCGTCGTTGACCTTGCCGACTTGCGATCTGGAGGTGACGACTACCGCCGGCTTGGCGTCGTCGAGGACATCTGCCAGCAGCTCCGGTGGGTATGCAAGTTCAAGGACGAGGAACGCGCCGCCCGCGCGAAGTGCTGCGAGACATGCAATCACGTAGTCGGCACCCCGGGGCAGAAGCACTCCAACGAGGCTGTCGCGGCCGACTCGGTGCTTTCGCAGGCGAATGGACAGCGTCTCGACTGTCCGGTCCAGCTCCGCATAGGTATATGTCGAAGTGTCGTCCTCCAGGGCAACAGCGTCGGGCGTGGCCTGGACCTGCTGTCGGAACAGGGCCGCCAGGTCCTTGTTGATGTCGATGATGGGCATGTTTGGTGGGTCACGGGGAGGAGACCGTGCCCGTCGATGAGGCGACGCAAGCACCGATGAAATACGATTCTCGCCGCTCGGAATCGGAAGTCGGATTGCCTACCAAGGATGAACACCTGTTTCTGTTGAGAGGATTGTGGCAAGCTCTCCCACGTAGCTGGCCGCGTCGGCCAATGGTACCCCGGTACCACGAAGACGTCATCCTGAAAACTTCGAAGATGGCCGACTCGGCGCATCTAATTCGCCGCTCGAGAGTCCAGGCTTCATCACCACATGCTTAGCATCTTGGGAGATCTACTATTTACGATTATTTCCGGGGATGAAAAGCGAGCGAGTCATCTCGAATTTCGTCTTCGCCGTCAAGGGTGGTGTCCTCTTGTGCCTCTCACATCTAGCCTAACACAGCCTCGTCCCGGAGTCGCCCGCTAGATCGCGAGGCTGCTCTAGTACTCTTTTGGATGAGCAGCTTCGTTACACCAGCGGCCCACCAATTAGTCACCCGAGCAGAACCAACGAAGGCCTTTTTGGGATCCCGTGGCGGCGACAGCCTAGAAGCGTCGACGGCTGGCCAGAAGGCTTCAGCTCCGACATCTTCTAACGTAATCGTGCATATTCTGCCAGCGACTCTCTATCCTACCCTTCATCCTGGTCCATATCGTCTCGGCCTCTCTTCCCCCCGCCTTTCACTGTGCGCTTGTGCCTCAAGGTCGCCCCTTTCTTGCCTCGGTTCTCATGTAGCTCCTTCATCTCCAGGACGGCGGCCCGTTGTGCATCGCCGACTCTCTCTGCCAGCACCATAACCTCCTCCTTGACCGTCTCATGCTCGTTCAATTTCTTGCCTAGCGCACCTTCGATCCTCATCCACAGCTCCACGTCATACTGCGTGACAAATGAAAGAGCCTTGCCGCTCTTGCCCGCTCTCGCCGTGCGCCCAACTCGATGGATGTATGTCTTGCTGTCGTGGGGGAGATCGAAATTGATCACCAGGTCCACTGAAGGAATATCCAAGCCTCGTGACGCCACGTCAGAAGCAACTAGAATATTGCGCGACTTGGCCCGGAATTTGTTCAGCGCAGCTAATCGAGCTTGCTGGGACAGTTGGCCGTGGATAGGGATGGCCGAGAAGCCTAGGGTCCGGAGAAGGATGGATATTCGTTGCGCTTCGTTGACCGTTCGAGTGAAAATGATGCCTGTCTGGCCAGCATACTCGTTCAAGACATGGATAAGGTAGAGATCTTTGTGCTTGTGCGGGATGAACAGGTACGACTGTATCAGGGTCGATACCGTCTGGTATTTGTCTTGAGAGACCGCCACTCGCAGCGGGTTTGACAGGGATGCTCTTTGCAAAGACTCGACTTTGCTCGACATGGTAGCAGAGAAAAGATATGTCTTTCTCCCTTCTCTCGGTAGAATCTTCAGGATCTTGTCCAGGATCGGTCCGAAATCCAGGTCCAGCAGTCGATCCGCCTCGTCCATGACCAGATACTTGAGCTGGCGCAGAGAGAACCCTTTTGTGTTTTCGAGATGATCAAGCAGTCGTCCAGGAGTGGCAACAACAACATGCGGTTTCTTTCCCAGGGCGATCGCTTGTTGAATCATATCCATTCCGCCCACCAAAACAGCACAGCGGACTGCGATCACCGAGCCCAACGCAACGACTGCGTCGTTGATCTGATACGCCAGTTCTCTCGTGGGTGCCAAGATGAGCGAATGCAGCTGCTGCGGCTTCTCCATCAGAGCCTGTAAGATCGGAAGCACAAACGCTGCTGTCTTGCCGCTGCCAGTCTCTGCCAGCCCGATAAGATCTCGTCCCTGTAACGCCAACGGTATCGCTTCGGCCTGGATGGGGGTAGGTGTCCTGTAGTTGAGCGATTCGCAGGCTTCACATAACGACTCTATAATTCCTAGCTCTTTGAATGTCTTTGGTTTCGTGGTGGCTCTCGTTGACGTCCCCTCGTCAGCCTCACTGGCTTCGGAGGCGACTGCCGAGTCGACAGACTCGCCGTCGGAGGGCTCATCGTGGCTCAGTTTGCGCTTCTTTAGAGGCGGCATTGTTGTCGGTGGAGGAATTGGGTGGATAGTGGTGGCAGTGGTCAAAGTCCTACACAGTACAGAAATCCGCAGGCAAAAATTTATGGATCAATCTTATCTTATCCGGGAAAACTCACAGCCTCGCCCGCAAGGCTGTGATTTCCGGATTATCTTCGGGACTACATGACTCGAGACCAAAACAGCCGGACTACGACATGACTAATTGCTCGCCGTGAGAGTTCGCTGCCGCCCGTCACTCTTCTCCTCTTTTTACTTTGCAGCATGTCTGCCAGACCCCTGGCCGCAAAGCACAAAGAAATCAGACTGGCGAGGGGTCGCTCCCTCACACACTTGATGTCATCTACATTCGTTCGCGAGGCGATGCGTCAATCTACTCCTCCAATGCACCCTAATTACCATGCAGCAGCTGAGGACCGGTGATGGAGATCGAGGTCTGGTCGCACATGGGGGATTCATGACGTGCGAGGGGATTCCGTCGAGTTGCGGTCCCTCGTTAGCGAGAGCAATTACGACAGGATTCATGAGCTAAGCGTGGCCACGGCTCAGACCTGGGGAAATGCAGACATGTCGCACAAGTGAGATCAGAACCACAGCAAAGGGGTCTCAACCCGCAATATGTGATGGGGCAGATCCTGGGGTATTGGTGGATCTACCGTGTCGCAGGATAGCACGTCAAACGTCGTTGCAGGTCCTAGGAGCAAGCCACCAGAACGGCTATCATTGCCGGCGCGAATCAACCTAGGACGGCTGGCCAGAATGGCTCAGATCACCATGCCGAAGCGAGGTGGGTGGTCACTTGCGTCGCGATTCCCTTCCAGATCATATCATTCACAGGACAAGAAAATGCATAGGCATGGATCAAGGTGTCGACAATTGATGTCATTGTATCGTCGTACTGGTCAATACCACCCATCTTCAGCTGAGCTTCTATCCAGCCACAATTGCCATTCTAATCCAACACCAAGGTCTGGGTCCAAACTGAAAATCGCTCATCCCCTCCCGCACAAATTACGTAGGTACTCTACAGCTCGCTCTTCGCAGGGGCAGCGGTCTCCACCTGCACAGAGTGTCTCTTCTCATCCAAGTCCTGGCGCTGAGTGATTGTGCCGTCAAGACCCATCTCGGCGGCCAGGGTAAGACCCTTGTCCGAGGCAGCAGCGCCGGCAACCAAGGCCTGGTCGCCATCGAAGTGCTTGGCGATTTCCTCGAGAGGGGTGTTGCGGGTCTCGACGTAGAAGAAGTAGACGACCGCGAGCTCGACCGCGAGCCACACGCAGTAGAAGATGTAGTACTTCCAGCCGATGTGGTCCAGGGCAATGGGGTTGATGTACTGGTTGAAGAAGAGCGCCACGTCGACCATCAAGAACATGACGGTCAAACCCTTGGCGCGGATGTTGTACGGCAGGATTTCCGCGGTATAGCCGACCAACATGCCGGACCAGGCGATGTTGTACCAGAAGTAGTAGATGTAGATCATGCCGACGACGGCGTTGGCGGCGCCGCGGGAGCCCGAAATGGCGTAGCGTGCCGAGCAGATGGTCCACACGATGAAGGTCACCAGCATGCCGGTGGTGGAGATGAGGAAGAGCTTCCGGCGACCGATCTTGTCGACGAAGAAGCAGGCACTGACGGCGATGAAGAGGTTGAAGATCTGAAGAACACCGTTGATCAAGTTCTGCGTCAGCGTATCCGTGTAGCCGATGTTGTTGAGGATCTTCGTGATGTAGTACGAGACAAGACCGTTGCCAGACCATTGGGAGAAGAGACCGGCAGACAAGAGAATGATGAGTCGGCGGCGGTTACCCTTCGTCCTCACGAGTTCGAGCCATTGGTTGCCTTCGATCTCCTTCTCGAGCTTGAGGGTGTCGCGGATCTCAACGAACTCGAGCTGGACCATCTCGTCGTTGCGGTCGCCGTTGGCGTGGACGTTGTAGAGGACATCGAGACCCTTCTCTTCCTTGCCGTGTGCGATGAACCACCGGGGGGACTCGGGGACGAACCAAATGAAGCACACCTGGATGATGGATGGGGCTGCCTGAACGATGGTAGGGATGCGCCACGCCCAGTTGTTGGAGATGTGGTCGGTGCCGTAGGTCAACCACGCGGCAACAATGGATCCAGCGTACCAGGTCGTGTTGTAGATGGTGGTGAAGATGGCACGATGTTGAGGGTGCACCAACTCGGTGATCAGGAGAGGAGAAGCACCGTGGGCAATGGCAACGCCGAAACCGAGGAGAAACCGAGCGCCCAAGAACATGCCAAAGCCGGCCGAGATGGATTGCAGGACGACACCGACCATCATGATGATGCAGCCGGTCAAGATAGCCATTCGACGGCCGAGGATATCGGCGCAGTAGGGGACGAACGGGATGGCGGACAGCGAACCGATGGACATGATGGCGTTCAAGATGCCGATCTTGCCACCCTTGGGGTGGTTGAAATGGTCCTGCCATGGCTTAAGACTCTGGAGGCCGTTCATCATAGAGCCATCGTATCTAGCATCACGAGTCAGCGAGTGTCCATGCTGTGTGAACGAAGGTGGCTAGACACTTACCCGTTGGTGGCACTGGTGAGGACCACGAACATGAGGCAGATGTATGTCTTCCTCAAAGCAGGATCTCGGTACCATGTCTTCCTGGGGAACTGGCGACCAGCCAGCTCGAAGTATCCCTTCGACATATTGGGCGATGTTGTCTGCGACAAAGTGCGTACAAGGGACAACGGAACAAGAAACGTAGAAGACTCGGTCTACGAGAAGCTTGATGGAGAGAAGAGAACGGACAACACGAGGACCAAGCCAGGTGCTTTATACAGAGAGACCCTCCTCCATGCAGACTTATCTTACCCTGACGGCCGTGTAAATACTACCGCGTGTTTTTTCGGCGTAGCGTTCTAGAAAGTCTGCATTCCCAGCTGACCAGGATCGATGGAGCCAATCACGGGCATTGATGGCGCCGAAATGTTGCCAGAATGGGTGGACCTGGTGGCCGGGTGTGGACGGGCGTGGTCTGGAGTGGACGATCCTTCCGAGGCGAAAGGTTGGATAAACTGACCGCACCTCAGAAGCTTGTGTCCCGCCAAACTAGCAGTCTATATCGACGGGACGACAGACCAGGGAGGTAGGAAGATCGTACCAGGGTGTTTTACCGGACGGTACGAGTGCCATCACGATCAGCTTCAGCAGAGCACATGGGAGGCTCGATCGCCCGAATGCAGCGCCCGGCAGAAGCACGGAGTCGACGGGGTCTCCATCGAGGAAGTGATCAGTGGGAGCGAGCGTGGAGCTCCGCTGGAGAGAGAAAACACCCCCATGGCGGCGGATGGGACAGTGGCATGGATGGAGCCGCTATGCTTCATGCGGGCGGTGGAGGGCCCCTGCCCCGTCCCTGGAGGGTGTGACCGTTCGGACAAAGGACAGTGTGGACAGGCAATATTGGCGATTTATCCTATTACCCGGACTCGCTCGCCACCTCCACTCCGGCCTTGGATCAGAATCTGCTTCCTCGATATCACCCGCCTCGCGATTGCCACGTTTCTGCAAACAGAAGCTCGGAAACTGGGCCCTGTCATGGACTGCGTAGATCTACCATTTGACATCACCTGCCTCGACTTAGCCGCACGAGCACGATGAAGTTTTATCCCTCCGTCCAATTTGCGGTGCGTCCTCCACCCGGGAAAAAACCAACGAGGATCGCCTCCCCCGACCGCTCAAACACAATGCGCACGCGGCGTACGCGACAACGCAGCTTGTCGCCAGCCTTGGGATAAACAAGGCTGTCGAGCCCTGTATGCCTCAGGGTAAACAATTGAACCGCCGACATCTACTCTCGCTAACTCCACACGCGCATGCCGGGGCAGCTTAGGCTGCCTTACCCTGTGCCTGGATACTTGGGAACATGGAGCATGGCAGTCAATTAGCTGCTTCATCCTCTACGCCTAAGCTGCTCAAATCTGTCCATGACCGGCGTCAGGACAGGATGGTGCATTTTGTCGTCGCCCAACAAGGAAGGTCTCTGCCCTTTCATTCTCGCCTATGCTCGATGCTCGTCAATATCACTGTCTCTTTGCGGGGTTCCGGTTGAATATTGAGATTATTTGGCTGCCGGCAATGCACAGCAATGCATGACTTGAGAACGCATTGTCGGTGTGCGATGGTGCAAATCTCAGATCCTTGGTGATTGCTGCAGCGAATATAACCGGTAGGTGATTATATAGCTGGGAATATGGCCGTGGGAAGTTGAGAAGCACAAGAGCCTTCAGAGGTGCCGTGGTTGCTACTGTATCTTTCCTGTCACTCCTTTCTTAGTAGATTCATCCAAAATGCCTTCGTTCTTCACACTTACCGCAGTCTCGGCCCTTGCGGCTGTAGGCCTTGCGACCCCCGTGGCATGGGGTCCTCCTCAGGGACCACCACAGGGACCACCGGGTTGGAACCATCCATCGCCGCCTTGGGGACAGCCTGGGCCGTCCTCGCCAGCTTCATCAGGTTCCCCCAAACCTACTACGACTTCATCGGGTCCCACCAAACCCAGCACCACTTCGTCCGGACCATCTGCGCCGACTTCTTCATCCTGCCAAGGCTACTTCGAGCCTCTAGCAGCCCCGTACCTCAATGACCTGGCTCAGGCAGCCGGCAAGCTGTGGTTCGGCACGGCAACAGATCAACCAGGCACAGGCGAGGATACCAACATCCTGTACCAAACAATCCTCAACGACACCCGCATCTTCGGGCAGATCACGCCCGCCAACGCCATGAAATTCGTGTCCACCGAGCCGGAGCAGAATGTCTTCAACTATACCGGAGGCGACATCGACGTGGCGATCGCACAGGACCACGGAAAATACCTACGCTGCCATAACTTGGTCTGGGCCACCCAGATCAGCGACTTTGTCCTCAATGGCACCTGGACCGCCGACGAACTTACCGCCATCATGCAAAACCACATATACAATGTGGTCGCCCACTTCGGAGGAGCCTGTTACTCATGGGACGTGGTCAACGAGGCGCTCGCCTCCAACGGCTCCTTCTCCTCCAGCGTCTGGTACGACACCATCGGGCCGGAGTACTTCTACCTGGCCTTCCAGTTCGCGCAGGAAGCCGTCGACGCTCTGCCGGCGGGCACGCCCAAGCCCAAGCTGTACTACAACGACTACGGCATCGAGTCGCCGGGCAACAAGTCCACCGCCACAGAGAACCTGGTCAAGGAGCTGCAGGCGCGAAACATCCGCATCGACGGGGTCGGCCTCGAGTCGCACTTCGAAGTCGGCGGGACGCCCTCGCTCGAGGACCAGATCGCCCAGAAGGAAGCATACGTCGCGTTGGGAGTCGAGGTGGTCATCACCGAACTCGACGTCAGATTTGTGCAAGCCAACGCGACCAACTCGACCGGATTCGCCGAGCAGGCCCAGAACTACTACGACACCGTGGCCAGCTGCGTCGAAGTCGACGGATGTGTGGGCATCACCGTCTGGGATTTCGATGACCAGTACAGGTATGTCATTTTTGACGATCTATCACGCCGCGAGGAGGTTGAAGACCATGACTGACCGATTCTATGACAGCTGGATCCCTCAAAGCTTCCCTGGACAGGGTCTTGCCGATCTGTACAACGCCGACTTTACTGTAAGTTGACCCTCCGCCCTGGCTCGCACATGTCATGGATCCCTTTGCGTTCTGTTCTGTTCTGGCCCGTTCTCGACACTGACTGGTGAACCCAGCGCAAACCTGCATACTATGCCGTGGGAGATGCCCTGCAGGGTGTCCCGTGCTCAGTCTGTTCCGCCTGATCGACATAGACTGGCATCATTGTCCTTCGCCGCGACCACCGCGCAATCCCTGTTGCGATTGGCTCGCTTTTGATTTCTCCTTCTTCTTGACACGGACGGCTCGACGTCTGGCCTCGACTGGACTTGACTGGTCCTGTCATTCTTGCTTGGATCACGGATAAAACGGATATGGCACGAACGAATGTTCAAAAACGGGACGGGGGTTCGGGGGCTTTCTCATTTGTACTGTACAGACAGACCACGAGGTATTAATTTCTAATTCATGTCGAGCCACTTCCACCCATAGCTTGCATGGTATCCTACCCATTAAAGGATAGTTCCTGGCCGCTGCTTACCAGAGACGGTGTGGTCCAACCCCTCGCGTAGTTAGTGGACTAACTTGATCGCTTCATGGCTTCGCACACTCGCCTGAACCGCGGGTAATAACCATCTGGCGTGAGACTGACGCCCGAAGTTCAGCCAAGCTTGAATCCTACAGCGCATGGACTGACCACGTCGGTGCTACCTTGCACAGTACAGTAATTTTGTGGTCAGCAGGGCCCAACGTACAGCATGCACATACATGATACACCATACACGGTACGGGGTAATGACATTGGAGAAGCTTCGGCATTCGGAGTCCCTTCTGTGGAAGCTAAGTAAGCACGCGATCGACACTACGATCAGGATCACGATCACGATACTCGTACTCGGAGAGGGGTGACTCGCATCGTCGGTGCTCCTCCTGCTGTGACCTCCTGTGACATGACAAGCGGAACGCCAGTCCACTGTTTCGTGGCTTTTCTCCCCCTAGCAAGGGGGATCGAACATCCTGATCGAAAAACAGACTGCGAGCCATGGCCACTCGATCAACCACCACACAGCCACGACGACACCGACGACAAGCCTCTGATGGCAATGCTCGTATGCCGGAATGGCTACGCGATATTGTAATTATCCGGCTGCGGTATCCGGCTCTGGCGGCATAGCATAGTACACCGTACATTGCATGGCATGGCATGGCATCCCGCTCTCAAGCAAGCAAGCAAGCAAGCACCCGAATTCGCAAGGCAGTCCTGCAAACAGAAACACCCAGACATCCAGAAAGAAAATGGCGCAAGTCAGGGGGGCCGAGGCTCCCTACTGAACCCAGTACGGACTGTGCTAAGTAGTACCTCGTACATACACTGGGTTTCAGGTCCGCGGGACCAGCGAATCCGGGTTCGCGCGTCGCCGTGGACGAGAACTGTGCTGCTCTGGCCAGGGTGGAGTGCTGCGGCGGCGTGCCCCATGTGATGGGGGATGGAGCTGAGGCCCGTTCTCGATCTCAAGCGAGGGCGGGGTGGGCACCAACCGGTCCACCAGCTAATTTACTACTGTACACGTACGTATAACACAAATTTCATATTTGCCTGAATTCGAAGAGGCGCGCCAGGATGTGCCAGGGCCCCGTTGCTCCGAGGCATGGTGGAGTGTGAGCTTGAGCTTGAGCCTGAGCCTGAGCCTGAGCCTGAGCGCGATGGCCGTGCTGAGGGTGAAAGAGGTTTGGACAAGCTTTGGCTTGCCTTCAGCCACATGTGCGCTGCGTGTCTTGTCGTGTAGTGTGCGTACCGGCCTGGGCAACCGTAGTCGGGGCCTCTGAGTTTACTTATCACAACAGAACACAACGGAGTTATGGAATGTGGAAGGGAGGGCGGTACGGCTCTTCTCCACGGCTCGATAGCAGTGTTGTAAAGTATTCTGGACCTACAGTATGAATGCGAATAAATTGGGAAAGAGAGAGCAACAATGGCGTGATTCAGGCGTATCTACTGATGACGCCCGCGGGGTGTTGATCAGCCCGGCAAGGAGGTAGGAGTTTGAAAAAGTTCACTTCAATTTTGATCGGCTGGCATACAGCAGCCGTCGATGCCATGGACATATAATGGCTATCACTAGGTATAGTTCTTCCAACTGAGCGTTCCGTGGTGTCTCAAGGACAGGTTAGCGCCCCGTCGCCCAACATCACACGATCATGCTCTCAGGCGGCCCAAGGTAACTGCGCCTGACGCCGCCTAGATCGAGCACCAACTTCTGCACGACCAGGCCTGGTTCTAGTAGCCATAGGTTCAGTGTATGTGCTCCTGTTCTCGTAATGTTATGCATCGTTGTGTTCGTCATGGCGGCGTCTGCAACCATTCCGTTCCACATCGCGGGAAGGGGCCAAAGATGGGTCAATGGATTTGGTTGGATGATGTGTGGAGTGGCGTTGTCGATGCTGACTGCGTACTTGAGCGGTCGCGTGGGATCGGTGTTCATGGCGGTCCCGGCGTAGAGAGTCAGGTTTGCATTTGTGATGTTCGGAGTGAATGTGTAGAAATTATACGTGAGCTTGGGCGACGAGCCTGAGCTGGCCGATTGAGAGGGGCCTGTGAAGGGAAGTAAAGTAACGCCTGAGAACGTCCTGCCGTAAGCAGGGATGACCTCGTAGTATGCCGCGGACGTGTTGGACGTGTTAGACGAGAAGTGTTCAGGCTCAATGGAGATGGTCAGGTCTGACTCGACGAAGCCATGGAATGATGCCGGGACTGTCGTCTTGTTGACGGGCACTTGGATCTGGGGCTTCCCGAAGTTACCGTAGGGGTAGGTTCCATTGTCGTAGACCCCAGTTGGCGTAGTCGTCGTGATATTGATCACTGATACGGTGCTTCCATTAGGAGCATTGGCCCAGTCAATAGAGACGGTGAGTCGCAGGTCCGTGTTGTTCCCCGTCGCTTGTAGGACACCACTTGAAGGGGTGACAAGGACATGAGGTTCGCTCGAGACGTTGAAGTTGACTGCATCGGTGCCTCTAGAGAAGACGTCAATCCACCGCGACGGCCCGTAAGGATCCATGGGCGGTAGTGTGAGAACATTTGACGAGAGGCTGTGGTACATGTCGTCTCCGGGAACTGTCCCATTGTTGCCGTCGCAGGTCACGCCAAGTTGGCCCGAAAGAGCAATTTCACGCTGCTGAACCATCGACACTGCGGGCATGCTGTTTCGCATCGGCTGCTGCCAGTATTGATATCCGAGATGGGTCTGATCCAGCATGTGATTCCACTTGCCGTTCAGCAAATTGTGATATTGTTGGGTCAAGGCATGGTCTTGTGCAAAGTAATTCATGACCGTCTGCGCGAATGTGTTTGTACTTGTCCTTCCTTGTTCAGAGTATAGATTGTTCTTTGCAGCATTGATGTGTATCGAGTGTACGGTAAAGCCAGCAAGGCACTTGTGGAGCACCAGCTCGAAGTATGAGGATTGGAGAGTAGAATCGAGTTGGTTGTAGATCGCACTGGCCGCGCTGACCAAGCTCTGCCATTGCTGAAGGACGCCGTCGGCTTCGTTGTAGTTGATAATGCTATACGTTGTTGGGTCAACGAGCTCGTACTTTCGTCTTCCCGCAAGCACGGAGTAGTTGAGGAGGATGGCCGCTGTCGTATCGGCGACTTGTGTCCCGAATTGGCGCGCAACCCATTGACTTAGCCAAGCTTGAGTGCTGTTAGGCGAGGACAGGGCAGGAGTGTTGTACGCAGTAGCGAAGAAATAGCTAATCCTGTAGATTGAGAGACGCGCAATTAGCAAGGCGCATGCTGAAAACAACAATGTGCCAGACTCACGGTAGTTCGAGTGGCTTCAGGTCGCCAACATTGAGAATCCAGATTTGGCGAGCTTCCCGGTCGTAGGCTTGTTGCAACTCGCTCCAATATTTCTGAAGAGAAATGGTGTCGATCCACTTGTAGTCCCTAGGGTCGCCAACGTAGTCTGCATGGTAGTAGATTCCGGCACCTCCAGAGCGACCGGTCTCGTTTGCCAGCGGCAACCGTTGCATGTCAGCCCAATTGTCGTCGCTCCAGAGCAGTGTTATGTCATCTGGCACCTCAAGACCATCGGCGAAATAGCCTCCCACCTCTTTATAGAGACACCACATTTGGGGAATGACCGAATCATTGCTGGTGTTATAGACTTCCCGGATCAAGCCTTGCTGCACATTGACGATTTGCTCGAGACTGCTTGCATTAAGAGTGGGCGAAGCGGTGTCTCCAAGTCCTCGCATGCCCATAGTGTAGAGGGTTTCATATGGTTTCGCCCTTTCCACACCTTGCCGCATGAATTCAGTGACATTTGCGCGATTGACCGACCATCCCCATGTACCGTTCAAGAAGTTAGATTGTTCATTGGTGTTCCGAGCCATGGGTTCCGTGTGACTTGTCCCCATGACAATTCCATACTCGTCCGCGGTCGCAGGGTTTAGCGGGTCGTCCACGTAGAACATACTAGCTGGGAGATTATTAGAAGAGGGGTGTAACAAGGCCGGATGCATACATACCCCATTGCGCCGGCCACATGTAGTTCGCTCTGAGGCGGAGGAGAAGCTCAAAGACGGTGGAGTAAAAGAGATGGTTGAAGCCAGGGCCGTATTGGCCAGGCGGATAGCGGGTGTTTAGCCAGTTCGTCAGCGCAGGCTGCTCATCGTTGAGGAAGAATCCGCGGTACTTGACCGAAGGCGATGGCTGCACTTTTGTGACATTCTGTACATAGATGGACTGTTGCGGCGTGGCAGGCACATCAGCCCACCAATACCAAGGCGATACACCCATTTGTTCGGAAATGTCGTAGATGCCATAAATCGAGCCTCTTTTGTCCGCACCGGCAATGACAACTGCGCTGCTCACACCTTCCAAAGGGTTGGAAACCAGCTGTATTCGATAGCTCTCCCATTGGCCCCGTATGCTGTCGACATTGATCTTCCCGGATTGGACGAGCGACTGTATCAAACTGGACTTGCCCACCGTCCCTGCAATGACGATGGGTGCAGTTGACTGGGCATTAAAACTGGAGTTATATGTAAAGACAGTGCCGTTGACACCGGTCACACGCCCGACATCATGAGCTAGGTCACCGGCCGCTCGTTGCACGCTGCATTGTTGTTAGTACCCAAGACTTGTATTCCAACAAGCCGGGCAGGCCCTGGAGATTACTCACCCGGTCCATTCGTCACTGCTGACCAAGATAACGGGCGCCGTGGACGAATCTGCAAGCAGAAGAGCACCGACAGATTGATTGAAAGCAATCAGGCTCTGCTGTGCTTGAGTTGCCCAGCTGAAGCAGAACAGGAAGAAAATGGCGCAGAGGGCCGCCATAGGATAACAGAACAAGTGTCGCACGGGCTTGAGGTCTTGCAGAACAACCGACTTACCTTTGGTATAAATCAAGCCTGATCGGCACATAGTCTGCTGTGGGACTTGAGGGAAGCTGCAGCTTCCTATCTCATTCAACAAGCTCATCGATGCTCTCAGCGAAGGTAACATTCGTTGCTCTGCCATGGATTGAGAGCGGAGCCAACCTGGACCATCCGCAAGTATTCGTGAACTGGACCACCAGCCTCGCCATATCATCCGTGAAATTATTTAGCCAGCTGAGGTCTGATCAAATTGCGGAGATGGGAATAAAGCCGGGGAAAGCAGTTGATCAAGTGGCAGGGGTGCAAGTTGAGCCTGAAGCGCGTAGTTGTGGATTTCGGAAATGTTTGTGCGCTAGTCCGCTTTTGGCAAATGACCAAGGCCAAGTCGCAGCCAATCAGGCGCCGGCTCAATTCAGCCTGAATTAGGTATCAACGGCTCTCAACTTTCCGCTCGCAAGGTGGATTCCTGCGTATACAACTGACCTCGGCTTGTCGACCTGCAGCTGTCGGCGTCATTGACTGCTCTGGTTGAGGGCTGGAGTCTTAGCGCGGCTATAATGCTAGATTGCCTTTCATACCCCAGCGCCGGGAAGATTCAGCGGACGATGGCGACGACCTTGTCTGCATATTCAACCGGCATCGACGCGAATCACCTCCGCATTTCGACCCTGGCAGAAACCTGTACAAGGGACAACCGCCTGCCTGTCCGGGAACAGCGTCTCGAAAGCTGCTCGTCGCTACCGGCATTTGTGCTGTGGATTGATTGAGAGGCGAAAATAGGATGAATTCTTCGACACCACGGGCCTACGGAGACCATCATGCAGGCAATGACGGAGGGTGTCGTGGTGGAACTGAGTATGATAATGGTAAGAATATCTGCCCAGGATTTCTGGGCATTTCTACCATCACTAGCTGCTTCTTGGGTGGAATCGATCCCCTATGACGATGACCTCGATGCTTCGAGTCGCTCTTCCTCTCGCGGTGCTCGCTGTGAGTGCTCTGGGACATCCGTATGATACAGAGCGAAGAGCACCTGTCTCTGTGTCCAACTCCGAGAGCTCTTTGACCTATGTATTCCAGAACAACCTAAATGCCTCGGACGATGTCAATCATGTCGGCGCAATTCTCCTCGACCCCATGCCGGCGTCCGCTGGGCAAGCCGCATGCCAAGCTTTGAGCGAGACTCTCCTGACTCAGGCGACCATCCAGAACTACAGCAGCGACTTCTCTTCGGCATTGTCATACTTGGCATTCTCCGGAAGAGTGTCGCCCAATCAGCAGTACCACATTGCAGGCGGAAACTTGCAGTTCTCGGCTCAAGCGCAGCTGTCTTTCCCGAGTACACCTCAAGGCAACGATCCACTACCAGTGCTATGTACGCAATCGAGTGAGGCGAGCCAGCCTCCGAATTCGACGGCCAGTGTCTCAAATGAGGTGGTCGTGGCTTCGGCGGGCAACACGTATATCGGCTATCGCAACCAGAAGTCATTCCGCTTTCTGGGCATCAGATACGCCGATCCACCACAACGCTGGGTCTACTCACACCTATACAGTAAAAAGGGCCAGACAGTGAACGCGACTGCGTATGGTTCTCAATGTTCTCAGCCATACCAGAACGGCACCAGTGAGGACTGCTTGTTCCTGAACATCCAGACTCCATACATCCCCAAGGCTGGCTCTACGAAAGCCTTGCGACCTGTTCTATGTAAGATTTCTCAACTATCTGGCGCCTAGAGATATAGCAGTGCTAACTCGGCTAGTCTGGATCCATGGTGGTGGCTTCACGGGTGGCAGCGGCGCCGATCCACTCAGCGACGGCGGCAACTTGGCCTCGCGTGAAGACATTGTCGTGGTCAATATCAACTACCGACTGTCGACCTTGGGATTTCTCGCCATCCCCGGCACGGACATCAAAGGTAACTATGGTATCGGGGACCAAATCGTGGCTCTGAATTGGACTGTTCAGAATATTGCGAAGTTCGGTGGAGACCCGAAGAAGATTACAATCATGGGAGAATCCGCAGGTGCTGGGTCGGTACGGACTCTGCTCGGAAGCCCGCCTGCCACCGGCTTGTTCCAAGGCGCCATTGCCATGTCCAACTTGGGCGGCGGAGAGACTTTGGGTCTTGAGAGCAACTATGGAACCACTTACTCGTCGTACTATACACTGAACGAGTCGTACACCGTGGCCGGGCCTCAGATTTTCAATGCATCGAACTGTACCCAGTCCACTCTCAGCGGGAAGATTGCCTGCCTCAAGACTGTCAACGCCACCGCCCTGGTCAACCTGCAAACGGTCGCCAGATATGTGGTCCAGGATGGAACAATTGTCAACTCCTCGCAGCTCGAAGTCACAAAGAAGAATGGCGGCAGCGCGTATGTGCCCATCATATTCGGCATTGCCGCAAACGACGGCGCATCCTTCTCGACGATATCTCCGACGCCGGTGCAGAACGAGACCCAGGGCTTGATGACAGGCTTAGGTATCAACGCGTCTTATGCACAAGCAATTATCCAGTCTGGATTATTTCCCTACTACAATTCTGGGAACATGACCCTTGATGCGTTCAATGTGACGCAACGTGTTGCGACTGATAGCACCTTCCGCTGCATCGATCAAGCGACGGTCTATGCCGGCGCAGAAACAGGAACATTCCCTGCTACGTACTATTATCAGATGGAACGCACGATCAATGGCTATAACCCAGAGGATGTCGCCGGTGCCCCTGCCACGCCCGGCTATCCGAACGGAAATCCAAACCTCCCTTACTTCAAACTACACGGCGCTGACATGGATTGGGCATTCGGTAACTTCTATGTTCCTTTCAGAGATGCCAACGACCTGTACTCCGTGCAGCTGGTCAGTGGCTACTTTGCCGAATTCGTCAAGACCGGGCAACCCAACATTCCGACGAATTATCTTCAAGCCAGAGGTTACACGAAGACCCTACAGGGTGTTCAGGCTTCAGGTCCCTGGCCGAAAGTGTCCAACGCCACCGGTCCCATCAAGCATCTAGACTACCCGGCTTCGACTGGGACATTTGTCGATCTCCCTCAATGTGCGTGGTTGAACTATAGCATCAGTTACTATCTTGATCAGTGAGAGTAGTGAGTATTCATGTACGACAGTGGATGCGGCCACAGTTGAAGATGTAGCGTCACATCTAGGATGAAATACTATGGTCTGGTTCGGATTGAATACTGTTGTCGTTGCTGCGCGCAAGTAGTCCTCGCTAACATTTACTGGCCATTTACTCGGTACATACCGGTTGACTCGACCATGACTGGCAGACACGCGGTGCAAGGACTGCCAGGGACGCGTCCCAAGGGGCCGCTTAGGTTGTCTGGGCACAGCTCCGCCACGATGGTTTCAGCCACAGTGTGACAGGAACTCAGACCTACGAAGTCTTCCAAAGTCTTTCACCGGGAGATGTAGAGCAACGACTCTGTCTTTTCTACACAAGACTACGTATTTCTCTTGCGCTCCAATATACACCCAAAGCTGGAGGGCTAGATCTCGACAGCAACAGTGTTCGTAGTTGTGATTGCCCAATCCGCTTGACATGGAGGCAATTGGAGTGGTTGGGTCCCTCCTGGGGATCATCGACGTCGCAACACGCTGTATATCTTCCCTCGCAGACTTGCGCAAGCGCTTCAAAGAATCGAACCTTACCATAGAAACGCTCTCTGGCCAGCTGATCACCGTGAAGGCAGCTCTCAGCCAAATCAACCTCCTGATTGCCGAATCTCTCTCGCAAGATGAGCAACACTACCAGCTGACTCTGGACCTCAGCGCCGCAATCGGCTGCTGCAATCTCCTTCTGCGACTCCTTGACGAGCAAATTGCCAGACTTCAGTATAGTGACACGGATGAAGTCACGTTTATCAGCAAAGTTAACCTGATGCTCGAGAGCAAAGGAACGGAAGAATGCCTCACGCGACTGGACCGGCAGACTAATGCGCTCAATTTGCTTATCACGGCGTTCAAATGTCGGAACCCCAGGGCACAGCAAGACTTCCTCAAAGAGAAGGAGTCGAGGAGGGTCTTCGATCAGGTCAAGGATGATTCGACCTCCCTGGTCGTCCTGTGCGACTCGGCGTCCTTTGTCACCCAGCGCACCAAGACCACCACCGGGACTTCGAAATTCTCGATGAACTTCTCCTTCGACGCTGAGATCCTGCAGGCGAAAGCATACAAAACAACGCTCCGCTCTTTGATGCGACGAGCCCAGAATAACGGCTTTCGAGATAGGAATAGGCAGAGCACTCCACTAAGGTCGCCAGATGGGCCCACGCTTCCAAGACTGCCACGTGGAGTCAAGATCTCTCGTCCGGAGAATGTCATGCATGTCACACACGTTGGGTTCGATGAGCTGGATGGCAGATTCACCGTAAGTCTAACCCCAAATCAGACCATGACTTCGTATGTTGAACTTATGAACAGGGGCTTCCCGCGGACTGGGATGAAGCGTTGAGAGAATACGGCGTGACCGGACATTATGAGAGACAAGAGCTCGAACAGTACGTCGCGAGGACGAGCTTGAACAGCGGTAAGCTTGACGTGGTCTATTCAGCGATGGACTGGTTAATGATGACTTTGCTAGGTTCAGATTCGCGAGGTAATGAGACCACCCTTCCAAGGCCGTGGACGACTGCATCCCTTTCGGACATGTACTCAAGGGTACAAAAATATCCGTTGAAGCCGAACTCATCTGTGGTCGAGCAACTGGTAAAGACGAGAGAGGACAGGACTGAGCTGAGTCCTGAAGCGAGATTGGAGACAGGTTCCTAAAACGCCGGGCAGCGTACAGCAATGTCGCCTCCTACAGCTCATTTTCATCTTGAGGCGACAGTGAGCTGCAATTGAACGAGATAGCGACGTGTTGACCGATGTCTTTGTCACCGTCGTCAGTTGCCAAGATCTCTACGGCTAAAAGACTGCAGCTCCCGCTATGCACGTCATTGTCTCCTCCATCCACCATCCACCATCCATATGTCCAGGCTTCTTCTCCCGTATATCAGGCGGGATGCCCAAACCTTTTAGCCGGAGACTTCATCATGTGGACAGGCTCGAGATCGAGAGATTGAGATAGAACCTCCCCGCCAATGGTCCATAACATTTCAGAACTTCGACACGGCATGCTTTCCGGCCGTCGGAAACGCTGCCTGCGAGAGCGATGGAGCCCACCAACGAACGTTGAACACTACTACAAATATGCTCTGTAGTTGATCCTCCACCCTTCCTAAATACCCGGAAGCAAGAAGGTAAGTCAATTCGTGCTGCATCCGTGAGTATCTCTCTTCATTGTCTCCCGAGCAAAGCAAAGATGGCGTCAGACTACCTAAGGGTCGATGGCGACAAGATTGTGGACGGAAATGGCCAGCAGGTGGTCCTTCGTGGTGCCGCAATTGGAGGATGGATGAAGTGAGACTCCCTTCTCCCCAACGGATCTCGAACTCACGTCTTCGTAGCATGGAGAACTTCATCACCGGCTATCCTGGACATGAGTTTCAACACAGAGCCTCGATGCGAAAGGTGCTTGGCGAGGAGAAGGCGGAATACTTCTTCGACAAATGGCTCGAATACCACTTCACCGAGGCAGACGCCCGCTTTTTTGCAAGCCTCAAGCTGAACTGCATTCGATTACCCTTCAACTACCGACATCTCGAAGACGATATGAACCCTCGAGTGCTGAAGGAGTCGGGCTTCAAACACCTTGATAGAGTTATCGACATTGTGAGTGTGCTGCGAACAGACCAAGGTAGATGCTAGCTAATCCGATTCCCTCGTAGTGCGCGAAGCAGCAGATCTACACAATCCTTGACATGCATACGGTGCCGGGCGGGCAAAACCCAGATTGGCACTCCGATAATGCGACCAACTATTCGGCCTTCTGGGATTATAAGGACCACCAAGACAGAACTGTTTGGTTGTGGCAAGAGATTGCAAAGAGATACAAGGACAACAAATGGGTTGCAGGCTACAATCCCATCAACGAACCGTGTGATCCCGAGCACAACCGCCTTCCAGCTTTCTATAAACGGCTCGAGCCCGCCATTCGTGCCGTCGACCCGCATCACATCCTGTGGCTGGACGGCAACACCTTCTCAATGGAGTGGATCGGCTTTGACGATGTGTTACCTAACTGCGTGTATGCCTTACATGACTACTCAGTATGTCTTGCAGGTAAAGGTTGATTGTACGTTTTGCGCTAATTGAACGCAGATGATGGGCTTCCCTACTGGCGACCGCTACAAGGGCACAGAAGATCAGAATAGCAAGTTGGAGAGGCAATTCTTGCGGAAGGCCGAATTTATGTTCAAACACAAGTGCCCCATCTGGAACGGTGAATTCGGTCCAGTCTACGCCGACCCTGCGGAGGAGGAGGACGCAGAAGGCATCAACCATGACCGATATAACATGCTCGGCCAGCAACTGAACATCTACGACAAGCACAAGATCAGCTGGAGTATCTGGCTGTACAAGGACATAGGAGTGCAAGGAATGATGCACACGAGCAGAAACTCGATGTGGAATCGCACCATCCAACCCTTCCTAGACAAGAAGAAGCGATATCGGTTGGATGCTTGGGGAGTACACCATTCAGCTGAAGCAGAGGCTGCATTGAATCCTCTGGTGGAGTGGATTGATAAAATCTGCCCAACCGCGAAAGACGCTTACCCAGGCCCGTGGCAAACTGAGAGGCACGTCATGCGCGCCGTGATCCAGACGTGGTTGAGCGCTCAATTCTCCGACGAGTTCGCAAAACAATTCGAAGGCATGGATTTCAGAGAGTTGGATGAATTGGCGCACAGTTTCCACTTCGATGAATGCGTGCAGCGAGAAGGACTGAACAAGATCTTGAGCGAGCATGCTCTTCAATGAAAAGGGGCGCGCAGGTACAAGTCACTGGTCCTAGGACCGCTCACCTCCGTTGGCAGTCGACCTCTAGGAGATCCCGCGGCGCCTAAGTTTACGGGTCCTTCTACGTCCTCGATTACGACGGCGAGACATTCCTTGCTGATTCATCGGTGAGTAAACTTCTGCTGGCCTGCAACTCCGGATAGGGCGCAACAGACTCGGTGATATTTGCATGATCGAAGCGCCGCAGATACACGAAGAGACGGTGTAGCAGTTCGGTGGCAGCTGGCGAAGAATGTGTAAACACTCCAGCGGGGTACGAAACGTACAAAATACAAGGGAGGGCAATTCTTTTCAACGGACGACAATGGGAATTCGCATAAGTCCGAGTCAATGCAACGAAGACAGTCCCAAACAAGCACCATCATTGCATGGCTTACTTTCTCCATAAGCCAGCTATTTGCAGCTGCCAACATCCTCAATCTTCGACATTGTGCTTGAGAAGGACGTCATCATGCTGGCGGCACATTCGAGGCAATTCGGGTCGGTATGGGTGTCTTCAAAATTAGACTTGATGGAAGAAGATTGTGGATTCCGGATATACCGCAGTTGAGTGCCCATAGATCATTTGTCACCATGCAAGCCCGTTAAGCCCATCACAAAGATCAGACCGACGTGACTGCTACCAGGGTCAGCTGTGGCACGAACTTCCGGTGGCTCTTCCTCCAGATACGAGAATCTGCAGGTGTGAGTTCCGACACAGGGTGCTGCCCAGCACGAGACATCGGCACTTGGAAGAAAGCATACGGCAAGAGATTTGCAGACTTCAGCACCTTCTGCGTAGCATCAGGATCACGAGAATGCGACGTCGTACTATTCAGCAATACTCGGTAAGACTGTGGCAGCTTTTGCAGGGCAGCTTCAAGGTCTCGACAGTGTTTAATGTTAGAATAAGAAGAGAAACGGCCGGCCCAATGGCAAGCCACCCCTCCTGCGTGGTGCTGCATACTTTTACTGGCAAGTTTGTGGGCGGCTGCAGTCATCGAACAGCTGCGGTTCGACAATGGGGGGCTTCTAGCCAAACAAGTTTCGTAGGCGTGCCCCGCATCTTGCGCTTTTCCCCCACAAGGAAGCTGCGAGAACAGATGGAATTCACGAAGCGGATCCAAATTCAGGACTCGATTACGCTGGAGAGACCGCCACATTGTCAACGATTGTCTCACTCATCTCCCATGAAGGAGCGTCTCGTCGGTCAAGATCATAGTCGAAATCGGGATTGTGCTTCCCTGCACGGTGTCTCTAGAACTTGAAGCCTCGGCCGGAGATGGTTACCAGAAATGATGTGTGGGCAGCCCCGCCCGCTGAATTGCGACTACTGGACCACCACCCTGGTACGACTCACCAGCCTTCGGGGAGACAATCATGCTGCCAATAACGAGGGCGAAATGTGACCCATCCCTTAACCCCAGCTTGCCTAACTGGCTTGACGGGCGGGCCTGCAGCTTCCAACTTTCATTAGCCAGCGCAAGGAAGATGCCCCCGGGCGAGTTGCCATGCCTTTTGCCCTTGATCAAAGACCCTGCAGTGCTTTGCCAGCTGCCTTCCTCGTGCCTCTCGCGGGTTCGCCTACACGCACAACCGCTGCCAATTGGGCACGCCCGCTGCATGAGCCTGGTCATGATCCCTCGTTTCTCGCTCTCATGCGCGTGGTGGTCGAGGCTTCCAAATCCAGAGTCTTGACTCGCTGCTCTCCGCCGCGTGCCCGCTTCTACTCAGTGTTCGATCCTCCAGCGCCTCATGTGAGCAAAAAAATCTCCACACCACACCACACCGGAGCTGCCACTTCTCGGGTCGTGCTAAGCTGCTGCTTCCACCGCTTTTATCCCCGTGTGAGCAGAAGCAGTCTGAGAAGCGCTTGAACTGACGGTGATCGTAACCTTCACCAAACCAGCAGCCCTCTTCTGGCTGTGATCCAGCTATCGACGACACTCGAGCGGAGTTCGAGGGACTATGACAACGGCCCTGCGCTGCTCTCGCCCTCAGATTCCGCCGACATGCTCTCCCGCATTCCCCCACAAACCCACAACAGCTACTCCGAATACAACGACTATGCCCAGAGACCCGATATGATCACTTCCCAACCGCAGCAGCTCACCTCCATCCTCCAGCCGCAGCCGAAATATGAAAATGACAATCTGCAGGCCGGTCGCAAGAGACGAGAGTCGGAGCTTGATGGGAACAACGAGTCCAGCGACGCGGCGGCCGTTCGCCGGCGAATAAGTCGAGCATGCGACCAATGCAATCAATTGCGTACCAAATGTGATGGCAAACAACCCTGCGCGCACTGCAACGAAAACTCTCTCATCTGCGAGTATGCTCGTGCTCACAAAAAGCGAGGTCGAGCACCAAAGAAAGAGACGGATGGGCCTGATGAATCCAACTATGCGACTGCTGCTCAGCCACCATCCAACCATCAACCCGCCGTGCGTCAGTCCGCAGGCCCCAGAAAGTATTCCAGCACCTCCTTCGCCGGTCGCGATGGCTTGGTCGATGCCAACCCCTTACCATCTAACAACACTCCTCCTAGTGCAGGCTTTGACACGAACCCTCATCAGAATGCCTTCTTCGCCAATTTCGATCCTTCGTCAGGAGTAGGGATGCCGGCAGCGCATCAAATGCATGAGATGGAAACAAACATGATGCCGGCTCTTGCTCAGACGCACTCCATCGAATTTGCCGTTCCCAACCAGGCATATGCGCCGTCCACCCTGGATCCCATGCACGTACAAGGAGCGACGCAGGGCTTTGGGTTTCCGCTGGGAGACGATTACTCGGTCGCCTTTATGGGCAAAGCACCCATGGTCGAGTCGCCGGATTGGCTTGCGCTCACCTCGCCTATGTTTATCAACGAGCCGCTCCCGGCTCAGCCTCGCATAACGGACACATTGAGATATCCGGTCCTTCGTCCTCTCCTGCCTCATATCGAGTCTATCATTCCTCAAGCATTGGCCTGCGACCTACTAGAACAATACTTTACGAGCTCGACCTCGGCATACCTGAGACCCGCTAATGCATATATTCTGGGCTACATTTTCCGGAAGAAGTCTATCCTGCATCCCACCGACCCTCGTCCATGTACTCCAGCGCTCCTGGCCAGCATGTTATGGATTGCGGCGCAGACCAGTGACGCTGCCTTTTTGACCGCGCAGCTGGATGCCCGAGCTCGTATATGTCAGAGGTTGTTGGAACTTACAATCAACATGCTAAAACCACTTATACACAGCCATCCAAATACCTCGGCCCCGACCCCCAATCCGAACTATCCACAAATGACCGCTAATGACGGAGGCCTGGGTGCTCTCGTTGTGCCGACGCACTCCGCGGGACATGGAGTGGATCGAACCCAGATAGACAATCTGGCAACTTATATTCACCTGGCAACGGTGGTCTCAGCGAGTGAGCGAAAAGCAGCAAGTTTGAGATGGTGGAATGCGGCATGGTCGCTCGCTCGAGAAATCCGACTTGGTCGAGAACTGCCTCCAAATCCGCCCGAGCAGGACGGCGAAGACAATAATCAAGCCAGTAACAATGCCGAGGGCCACGTGGGAGAAAATCGCAAGAATTCGGTGGATGATGCTCGCCGTAATATCATCGGATACGTATCGGAGGAGGAAAGGGAGGAACGTCGGCGAACTTGGTGGCTGCTCTATATGCAGGATCGGCATCTAGCTTTATGCTACAATCGACCTATGTTCTTCCTCAACAAGGAGTGCGAGGGCCTTTTGCAACCGCTAGACGACGATATTTTCCAAGCTGGGCGGTTTGACCGGGCCTCTGACCCAGCGCTCAGACGGAGGGGCCTGAACATCGAATGCACGTCGCACAGTGTGTTCGGGTATTTCTTGCCTTTGATGGTCATTTTGGGTGAGATCTTGGATCTCAACCATGCTCGGAACAGGCCACGATTCGGCCCCAGGGCAAACAAAGCCAAGAACTGGGACGAACACACGGACGAAATCACCCTGCAGCTGGAGAGTTATGGGCAGAGTCTGAAAGACTTCGAGGCTGCCGGGGGACACTTTCAGGATACGAGCCACAACGATGTGGTTACTCCGTCGGTAGTTTCTGCCGGCACGAACGAATCGCACAGTGCTTCGGAACTCGCTTTGCAAACGAAGACGGTCGTGGCATATGGTACTCACATCATGCACGTCTTGCACATCCTCTTAACCGGCAAATGGGACCCAATCGCTTTATTGGATGACAACGACCTGTGGATATCCTCCCAATCCTTTGTGACCGCGACGGGGCACGCCGTGTCCGCTGCAGAGGCGGTGGCTGAAATCATCGAGGACGATCCCGACTTGAGCTTCATGCCATTCTTTTTCGGAGTGTATCTTCTGCAGGGAAGTTTCTTATTGTTGTTATTCGCCGACAAACTTCAGGGCGATGTGAGCCCAGATGTTGTCAAGGCATGCGAGACAATCGTTCGGGCCCACGAGGCATGCGTGGCCACGCTGGACACGCAGTACCAGGTACGTTGAACTTTGCACCGTCATCTTAGGAAACAGCTAACGGGCCCACAGCGCAACTTCCGAAAGGTAATGCGTTCGGCTCTCCAGCAAGTTCGTGGCCGTATTCCTGAGGATCTGGCTGAACAACAGCACTGGCGGCGAGAGGTACTCGCCCTGTATAGGTGGACCGGTGATGGAACCGGTCTGGCGTTGTAACGAAAAATCAACCTCGCCCTTTGGCAGCCGCCATGTATGTACGATCAGAAACGAGTAAAGGGAAGCGTATTCTCCCAAGCGGATGGTCGTTTGATCACCTTCACAGCATATGTTGATATACCCAAGTTGTGGCTCTTCGGCGAGAATGCTCACGAAGGTCTACTTTTATGACGCGACGAAGGAAACAATCACTAGTAGGGAAGATACCAGCAACGAATGGGAGGATGAAAAGGTTGGGAGATTAGATATCGCCGGTGAGCTGAAGGGAAGGCTACGCGCCGCTTGCAAGCATTACCGGTACTCGGTGTCGAAGCCCCGGAAATATACCTCGTAAAGCGAGCCCGCATCTCTAATAGTAGTAGTACGAGCACATATTATCAGCCAAGGCCTCGACTCTGATAACAAAGTCGATGGCGGCGACACGTAAGCGTGTCAGCGAGGCGAGATTGGTTTCCACGACAGTGCCTGGTCTCTGGTACCTGGATCCGATCAGGTAGGTTATCTTAGGGCGCGATCGAGGCCTGAACCTTGCGCTCACTTGACTTCCAAACACGCGTCAGATGAGCTACAGTAGCTGGGAATAACCAGAATGTCCAATGTGGCCAAAAAGTCGATGCTGCGAAACAGGTCAAGTGAGCGGCGAGGCTGCCCAATGTTCGGATCGGCTATTTTCTGCTTCCATGCGCTTCATGCTTTGGGTCTGTGGATCGTTTCGTTCTGTGGCTCCGCAGGCGCCGCATCAATGGCGTGCGGTCGTCAATCTCCAAGTGCTGGGCGCCGTTTCATTGGGAGAGGCGCATCTCAGACTCAGACAATTCCCAAAACCCAGCCAACGGCCTTGCTGGCGGATCAAGCCTCACGCCCCTACACACCCTCGCTCACCCCCATCCAGGAACCGAGTCCATGCTTAATCTGGGCTAAACTCCCCACTTCGACGGCACCCATCCGCCGCCATGGGATTTATCAGAGAAGAGAGGGAGATACAAGAGGGGGCAACAGGGAAGGACGGGCAAACCAGACAAGTGGTGTGGTCACAGACTTTTTCTCTCTACGCACCACTGACACGATTGTCAATCCCTCCATCATCAGCAGAATCACGACACCAACGTCTGGGTATACCACGCCAGCGCCAGCGTCAGCGACACAAAGCCGGCTCCATTGCCGTGCCCCGACACCCTGCAAGTCGCCTGCCCCTCCTTCCTGTTACCTCGACGGAGTACTTGTAGACTCCTTCATCTGAGGGTGTTTGATCACCCTTCCCTTCGTTCCAGTCACTCGCTTCACACGTACGTACACAGTACAGCGACTGCGCCCTCGTCGCGACTCCCGGTTCCGATCAACGGTTGCCGGCAGCTTTCAGTTCGGACATTCGCTCAACCACGCATTTGGCACACCAGCCCCCAGCCAAATTGGCCGCACTTGGAATGACGATCGCATCGCCCACTCGACTCTGCAGTCGATGATTTTCGACCGCCAGCCCCGACACCGTCGCTCGCTTCTGTCTCGATTTGCTGCGCTAATCGCCCTGCAAGTCAGATTTCGTCTTCATTAACGGTGCTGTTGAGGTGTGCGCGCTGCACCGCCATTATTATTACTGCGTGCCTGAGGCGCCTGATCGTCCCGGGACCTGGGGCGCTGACGCGACCCACGACTGTACCACCTCCCGTTGACTGGATATCCCAGAGCGGGTTTCAACGGCAACTCCCTGCTCACTCAAGGACGGGGAAGGTATTCCTCGTCCAACGCAAGCCTTGCCAGCCATGCCCACTATGGCGCCCACCGCACATCCCTCGGGTGAGTCGCGTTTTCTGTCTCAGTTGAAAGCTTACCTTGCAGCATGTCCATTTTTATTTGGCTGACCATTGATGTCAACGCCGTTCGATACCTTGCGCTCGGGCCAATCCCACAACAGCCCTGCCCATGGATTTCCAGACATTGAACTTCCTACCTCTATCCTTGCTCTGTCCAACCTGTACTGACTCATGTGTCTCCCTTGCACGCAGACGATTTCGACATGGCCAAATTGCAAAAGACACTGAAGCAACGCCAACGTCACGCCGTTCGCAACAGTGCCCATGTCGCCAAGTTGACGCCAGCCGAAATTCGTTCGCTTAATAATGGTTCACTGGCCTCCAAAACCGGGAGTCATTCCAGTACCAAATCAACTTCATCTCCAGCCAGGTCGCGACGTTCGACCAATGCAACTCCTCCGGCAACACCTGACGAACCTCCCGCCTACCAGGCACAGGCGCACAGAAACTCTGTCTCGCGAAACAACAGCGTCAACATTCCCACTCCCCCACAGACTCCCAATGGACACCGACGGCCATCGCAATCCAGCACTCATGGCCATCATCATCATGGCCACACAAGTGGAGTCATTCATGCCCCTCGACCTCGCGGGTCAGTGCAAGCTGCTTTCATGTCCGCCAGTGGTTTCTCGTCCCGCCCATCAAGCTCTGGGTCCTCAACGTATCGCGGTCTTCCGACATATCGGGGCCCTGAAGTGACGCGCACGGGCTCCATGAACATGCTCCAATACCCATCTCACCAGATTGTCAACAATCCCCTTTCATACTTCTCCAGGCCGAGGCAGAGCCAAGTCAGCACGTCGCCGGAACTTGCGAAACGTGAATCGGGTGACCATAGCATCTACCGGGCGCAAAGTCTGCGAAACGCACGTGCCGATTCTCTACCCAACGTCAGTGCGCCGTCGTCGCGGCAGCCAAGTCCACCTAGGGTAACCGACTCTCCGGTCTCGATGATCGTGGATGACACCGACAAGTTCCCGGCATTCGATCCTGCAGATGATCCGCATAATCAGCCAAAGACACAGAGTGGTGACGAAGAGCCTCCGGTTCAACCAGAAACTGTGGTCGTTGACAGCCAGCCCAAGGTTGCACCATCTTCACCCGATCACAAGCCTAAGGAGGTTTCCATCCCAGAATCTCCTAAGAAGGAGAAAGACAAGCAGAAGCGATTCACGATACACGCAGCACTCTTTGGAGGAGACAAGCTTCATGAAAGCCCGGAGAAAAAATTGAAGAAAACAAGAAGAAGGACCCTGTCCTTGCCAACGAACGAAGATGCAGCAGAACCCAAGAAGGAGGATTCTGCACTGGTCGCAACGTCTGGGGAGGCTTCAGCGGGTGACGCAACAGCCGAAAATGGCGATTTCTCGACCCACCCAGCTGTTCGACCGCTCTCCCTGACGATCCCAGACGAGTCTAAAGGCAAGGAGAAGGATATCACTTCCGCTCCGGTCTACTCACGTTGCGCATGCTGCGGGAGGTTGAAACGACCCCACGCCTTCAACAGCGAACTAAGCCCAGTCCTGGAGAATGAGAATCTGCGGACCAACTTCAGCTTCGAAATAGAGAGAACATCCGGTTCGTCCGGGAGAAGGAGTTCTGACGCTAGTCGCGACAAGTTCACTCCCATCATACCGATGCAAGTGGGGGAAAATGAGACACGTCAAGCTCGTATCGAACCCTACAGTGGGCCAACCGAGTCCCAGCCCGAGCAGCAGCAGCACACTGGTGATATGGAGATGGAAATTGCCGCATCAAGTCCGGTGAAGCAGCCCCTCCGGCAGAAAATTGCGAGCCCGATAAGATTGAAGAGAAACTCAGCGCCTCCCGGATTCGTCAGATTTGCAAGTCTACGCGGGAAGCGGAACGGCGATACAGGTCCGATCTTCGAAGTAGACGAGGAGGTAGAGGTCGAAGCCGACGAAAATCAGCCATTGATGATCGAGCAGGCTGACATGGAGGACTCCACCGTGCAAACAAGGGATTTCGCGACCATGTCAGGGGCGGTAGCAGTCGACGATGGGATTGCGAGAAAGCAGCCTGATCTTCAAGTGCCCTCGGCAGCTCGAGCCATTGTCGACCATTTCCCTACGACAGCCGCCAAGGACTTGCAAGTCATGACTACTGATCTCGGGCAGGTAACGCCTCGTGAGCATACCATCGCTGCAGCCGGTTCAGATACATTCCATACACCTCCGGAGGGGACAACGCCTGCAGATGAGGATCGGTTGCCTCTTCAAATTGTCAGTCAGTTTGGGCTCCAGGGCTCAGTTGTTGATCAGTCTCTGGCAAAGCCAGCTATCAGCCACCAATCCGCCGTCCTAGAAAAGGCTGATCCCAGTCCGGCCTCCATCACCGAGACCCCGACTTCGACGACGACAACCACAACAGTGACGATCATCACGCCCATTTCAGCCGCGACCGCCACCTCCACTGCAACCTCCGTGTCGACACCGTGGGAGCAGGAACTTTCCTCCTCGTTCCTTGGCGGCACCAATGCAATGGACCTGTCTCTGCGACCGAAATTCAGCTTTGAGAGCATGCGGAGCGCCATCGATCTGGCGGAGAAGGAGAAAGGCAAGGACCAAGTGGACAAGGCGACGGGGAAGAGGAAGTCGACGATTCCCGGATGGATGGGTGTGAAGGCCTGATCGGAGGATTGAGAGCAGGGAATGACGAATCATGCCAAAGGGGCGTATGTTTGACAAGGAATGATCTCAAATACAGTTTACAGTTTACAGTTTATATTCTGTCGATAGACAAAGTTGTGGAAATGAGCTAAATGAATGATCTAAATGCGATTGGCAATGCCAGCTCTGAATGCGCACCTGAACGACCACGTTTCATTGGCAATTTCTCCGGCTTGCATCGATCCAGCTTTGTCCGTAGACAGCCACAAACTTGGAATCTCCAGAAGTCCTCCAGACCGACAAATATCAAAAGCATGGAAACTACCGAGTGGTTGGCGGCAACCTCTGTGATCTCTCTTCTCCATTAACCCCCTCCATAGGTACCTACGTAGAAGCTCGAATGTCGCGTCTCGGGTCTCCCGTGACCGTCTGTCTTCCTTGCGTATCTTCCTTGCGTACTCGGTAGACCGCTTTTGATTGAATGTGTTGAAAGAGGGATACATAGTATGTACGTAGGTTGGAGAGTCCGCCGCGCGTGACTTTATCTTGCTCTCTTCCCGCCCATCTACTGTTAGGACTAGGACTGGGATATCCAACCACGTATGAATCGATCCGCCCAGTGTTTGTTTACTGATCCCGGAGATGTATTGGACACGCCATTTTTCAATTTGATCCCGGAGAAGGTGATGGATATCGCATTGTTTATCTTGATCCCGCAGACGTAATGGATATCGCATTGTATATTTGATCCCGTGGAGAGGTTATCTCATCTAGTCCATTGTTTATTCGATGCCGAATGCGTAATGGATATGCCGTTGTTTGTATTGATCCCGTAGAGAGGACATCTATCTACCCATTGTTCCTTTGATCCCGAATACGTAATGGATATCTCTCTATTTCTACACGAGCACCCAACTCGCCCACACCCAGCCACCCTCCAGCAACGCGCCCACAAGCAAGACAACCACACCCATGACCAAGCCCACGCCGACCCGGCCCTCGGCGTCCCTCCGCCAGGGGACATCGAATTGCACGCCTGCAATGGTCGTGGTGCCGTTTCCCTGCGCGGCGCTCCGGCCCGGGTGGCCGACGAGGATCCACAGTACGGTGGTGAGGAGGGCGAGGAAGAGCACGACGAAGGTGAAGAGTGCGATGGCCCGGATGGAGAATCTGTGGTGCAGGGTGATCGAGGGGGGAAGTGTGGAGGAAGGGGGAGGATGAGAATCCGGATATTGATATGAGTACGGCCGATACGAAGACGAGGTGGCGGCGAGGGATTTCGAGCGGTGGAATGAGGTCGGGAATGAAGGTGTTTGCGGATGCGGATGTGGGTGCTGAGAAGGCGAACCAGAACTGAACGGCATGCGACCTAGGGATAGGCTCGGCTGCTTGGACACCACGCCGCGGTATTCGTGCGTGGGCGACTTTTCTGGCTGGTCGAGGCGGAGAAGGAGGTGCTGCTGGAGCTGGTTCGACGCGCTGTTTTGCCGGGAGTGCATGGACGAGAAGACTGGACTTGTTGACTTTTCGTCCTCCGGGCTGTGCGTGGTGCTGGTGCTTGTACTGTTGTTGCTGGTGTTGTGGTTGGCAGCAGTACCGTGGATGAGATGCGCCGGCTGAGGGAGATAGGATCGGCGGCCTCGTCGCGATCCCAGCCCGGGGTGATATTCGTGCTGTTGTTGAGCGTTGCGGAGCCAGAGGAGCCACATCTTTCGCCGACGGCCCAGCCGCGGTGTCAGGAGATGGCGGACGAAGTTCGCGGCATCGAACTCGCGGGCGACTCCTGCGTTGTGGTGGGTGTGCCAAAGTCCCGAGGCCGTTGAGGGGCGAGAGCTCCAGGTCGTGTGCTCGTCTCCGTCTCTGTTGTCGCGATTCACGGTCGCGCCCTCGATTGTTCTGGCGCAGAACCACCATCGAGCTTTCCCCAGGAGTGTGTGGATGTAGCGATCTCGCAGGATACTGAAGAGCTGTTCGTCGTCGAAGGTCGCTTTATCCGTGACCTCGATCTCTACCATCACCCGTACGCAGGGGTGGCGAGCAAGTCGGAGGTCGAGGAAGAGGATCTCCGGCGCAGAGGGGGAGGGGAAACGATCGGATTTGGAGGTGACGGGCACTGTCGCGCTTGGTAGGGGGCTAGGTTTAGTGGACAAGGGAATCTTCGGCGCTTTCTCGTTCGGCGAGCTTGTAGAAGCAGTGTCAGGGGGATCGGCAATGTCAGCCGTCTCATCGTCCGGTTCGGATCTTTCAGCAGTGTGAGACAACGGCCTCGAGCGCCGTAGTTTCGGCGTCTTCTTGCCTCTGCTGCCCTCCTTCTGTGGAGGCGCCGGAGCAGAGGCGGCAAATGTGCCATCAATCTCCACGTGGCTGCTTTTTCTGGCGGGATACGGCGTGCTGACGATATTCTCCCTGAACAGCTTGTGATCGTGGCCCGCTCTGTTGATGACCAAGTCGGCGGGGCGGATCATCACGCGCCGCGAGTTCCGCACCGGGGCGGAGATGGCGCGCGAGAGTTTTTTGTCCGTGTCGGTGGGCGGGTTGGAGCGCAGGCCGTCGGTCATGACGGATGATGTGGACACGAAGGTGACTGAGCTGTCTGTCGAGACGGTGCCCTTCGAGGAGCGAGGGATGCGTAGGCCGGCGGGCATGATGGATGATGGGGATACGTATGTGGCTGAGCTGTTGGTTGGGAAAGTGCCGTTCGAAGAGCGAGGGATGCGCATGGACCCGAACCCGCCCATCGGCGTGGGCATGGTGTCGAGCGCTTCGAGTCGAGATGGGGTGTCGGGCCATGAGACTATGGTTTCCCTCAAAGAGTCGCGGGGCTCGAGGCTGGCTTGGGCGGGGATGTGCGGCAAGGCGGTGATGTCGCTGACTGCCTCGTTGGCGTCGTTTCCTTCCAGTGCTCTCAGCGCGTCGATCGGCCCACCTGACAGGACGTCTGCTTCATTCTTCTCCACGGCCGGTGTTAGACGGTCGTTAAGGTCTTTCCCCAGAGTTTGTGGGGTCATCGATAACGATGATGCATCGTGCACCGGAGATGGGGTGTTCTGTGGGGGATACAGCTTCGGGACTGACGCAGCGGAGCTGTTACTGTGCTGGATGACCTGGGGCCTACTCACGCGCACACTGCTTGCTCGCTGGATGATAGGGCTGGTCGGACTGGTCGGACTATCCATGGTCCCATCGTCTGAAGCATCGTCAAGGAATGTTTGAGGATGCTCTGTGCCGTCCGGTCGACTAGCAGTGATGACAGGAGGGATGTCTCCTCCATAGGGTTGGAGCTGCTTCGTGACCGGGTCGTAGAAGGGATCTGTTGGACTGGAAATCTCGACTTCCTTGGAATTCTTTCTCGCCTTTCGTTTCTTCTCGAGAAGGCTCCTCCTCTTCGTGGCCGGTTGCAGTCCAGCTTCAGATAGTTCTGATTCTGTGGTGGTCTTCGACCATCGGCTGATCTCTTTAGGACGAGCCTGTTTGTCCTGACTCTGTCTTCGCGGCATAAGGCGACAGCGCCAGCCTGAGGATGGCGATGCAGACCTTAGCATATCTGTGGGAGATGTGCTGTTCTCGTCCTTGTCGGATACCGCAGTTCCTTTGGCGTCGTAGGGCTCTGGTGGACAGCCACTTCCTTTCGCGCAAAGACTCGGGTTGGACTCGTGGCGGTTGAAGACCTTTGAGTTGAACAACCAAAATAAGACGGATCAAAGAAGTCGCCTTCCGCATCGCGGTCGAAGTATATTTCAAGCGCTGCCATCTTGACGTGGTCGCTTTCGGAGCGCGCTGTCGTTGAAAGAACTTTTTCCGTTTGCGGTGATGCTGCGATCAGAAAACGTCGACGGTCGACGACAACCTCGAATCCGGCGAAGCGGGGATACTTTGACCTTTTTGGAGGGGACAAAGACGGGTTTCTGTCATCGCATCTGAAGTTGTGAAAGCCCCTGTTCGCAGCCTCAATTTCGTCGTGGTGACACAAAGATGGTGTATCTCCGATTTCGAGCCGCATTCCAGTCTCACCCTCGAAATTTGCCTTGGCAATAGGGGCACGCATCGAACTGGTCGAACAGCGCTTGACCCAAGCTCGGACCATCGCCTTGGAATTCCATCTTGCCGGGATCGAGGAACTGCCTTCCGCATTTAGAACAGTACTTTGAAATTCCAGGCTCTTGGATAGCAACGAAGGAAAGCCAACACCGGCTGAACTGATGGCCGCGATTGCATCTGGCTCGGTCCAAGTCCGACGTGAACGGAATAGGCTCATCGCAGAGCTCGCAGAGCTCTTCAATCTTTCCGTCCCTTTCCGTGCGCTCCAGATCCATCTGGCTGTCCTGCCGCTCTTCCGTGCCTTGTCCCTGAAGAGCTCCTCGAGAAGACTTTTGCCCTGACATAGTGCTTCGAAGTCGTTCTAACCACGCATCTACCAAGTCAGCCACGTCGCGTGAATCTTTGAAATTCAACTTCATGAGAGCAGCAGCGTTTCTGGTAGTCTTCTGGTCGAAGTCCGTCTTTATCTGGCTCTCCGATGACCCCCACATAAATTCAAATATACGTTTTTGTATAGCGACGGGATCTTCAACGGCACGCTCCCCGGCCAAAGGCTCGTGCACGCGTATGAAATGAACGGTGATGCGCTGTGCAGAAGGTATGACATATTCGATCATGTCTGAAGGATGCAGCGACACGCAGGCTGCTGCGAGACTGTGATCAGGAGACCACGCGGTCCCCCAGTGATTGACACGAACTTTGCCACGAAGGCCATGGTTCCGGGCGAACTCTGAACGAGACTCTTCGACGGCATGTTCGAAGATGTCTTTGGAAGGTGGCGCAGGAAGAAAGAGGTGTGGCATCGATGGCAAGGGGCTGATCGAGGCTTCCAGCTCACGTCCATCTTTGGCTGGATCTGCCTGCGGGCTGGGTACCTGCACGCGCAGAAAACTGGGAGCACAGCACTGACCGCGACTCACCTTGACGACTAGACTTCTCGTCCCATCGTCACTTGGACCTCCCTCTGCTTGCCATGAAGTCGTCTCCAGACTAGAGATAAGCGACGATTTTGACAGATCGGCTCGCAGGCTCTGCCTTGTTGTGGTGTTGGGTTCTGGGTGATGCGCGCCTGCGATTGTACACTGTGTTAGGAGTCGGAAGGACCATTGCCCATAAACTGCACCTTTGACCTTCCATACTTGATACACCGATACGATATAGTTGTCGTCAGCCACGGCGAGAAGTTGCCGTCCCCACCTGGAATCTGCAAAAGACGGGAGGCTGGGCAGCCAAGCAAAGGCACGAACTCGTCGCTGGCGTCTTGAATTTCCCACTCCTTCGTTGGTAGGTTCTACCGGCAGATGTTGATTGACAACAGCGGTGCGCTGCCACGACCCAAGCCTTCCATTTGTCTCCCAGAGCGATAAAACGAGGTTAGATGTTAAGACAGTTAATACGCTTCTTCTGTAGACACCCAGTCCCGGCGGAGACCAGGCAATCGAGATAATCGTGGATTCGGACAGTTCTTCTCCAAGTGAAAACTGGGAGACCGTGGCCAGGGCTTGGTGCGGCCATTCGCTCGGTTCAAACTGGTTAACACGGACAGTACAAGTGTGCCATTGCTTGTGGCCGGTCGTTTTTGGTGGTGTGGTGGATGCATCATAAGGCGTTAGGATGTGCACCACCTCACCTGCCGCGACGGCAAGATCCTCGGCCGACCAAGTCAAGGCATTTTTGCATGTTGGCCAGAATGGCAGAGTGACAGGCGCAATGTCGCCGATGAGACTGTACATTGAAGTGATCAGGAGATCGGAAGTGGCTAAGTCAGGTCGCGCTGTGAGAGGCGTCTCGATGGGGCTGGTCTTAATAGCAGGATCCTGGATGCTTCTCGGGCTGGTTGGTTCAATGTCTGCGACTCAATTCATATGGGGTGAGATGGAACACTGCCGACCGTGTGCCCGTGGTGTGAGCAGTATCGAGCAGTAAGTTGAAAGTAGTCAGGAATAGTCAAGGAAGCATGGGGTCAAGGATTGTCATTTTCATCTTGACCGGGAATCCCTGCACAGGTGAAGAAGTTTGTCTTTGGTCGTACTCGTATTTTTACCTCGAAAAGCAAGGGACAAGCGCCAAGAAATGCAGCCTTGCCCAAGGCCCAGGTCCTGCACGCAAGGCTGAGATATTTTGGAGCGAATTCGAGGGCCTCGAACGGCCATTCCTTTAATGGGGCGGAAAGTACTACGACGTCCCTAAATTACTCATGAAACGAAAAGCATTATAGTAACTGCCATATATGTTCGATCCTCTAGGGCGAGCAAAGGCCGTTCTAACTTCAGATCTAACTGAGGCATCAGCTGAGCGACGCTGTCTTGGCGCTCGGGTCACCTTCTCCAGACGCAAGATTCACCTGCTCGTCAGGTGAAGCTGAGGTCGCCCGGAGGTGAAGGAGCCGTGAGTAGCCTAATTTGGGTTCTTTTGCCTCAGTGCCATAACAGTATCGTGCATGAGGGTGGCCATACCCCAAGGACTGACTGGCAGACTACCCCGTACTGCCCCTGCAGAGATCATGCTTCCCATCCTCATCCTCCTGGAAATCTCAGTTTGATCTTTCCGGACACGAGAATTAGAGAGCTCTTGTACGGCCTGATTTCGAACCCTGGACGATGTCACGTGTAGAGACAGGAGGAATCCAGAATGGGGGCAATCTGGAGCAGTCATTTCATCACGATCGATTCTTCCCAGCGTGGTAGTTGGCCACCCATGATGATGCCCAGAACTTCAAAATGTTTCACAAGTCTGTCGCCATCATTGGCCGTCTGTTAGCGTCGGGTATTGGTTGCAGCACTGAAAACATGTGCAATGCGTAGTTCAATACGACCTTACCTAATAGAGGCTGCGACGCGCTACGGACATGCCAATCTTAGCCAAGTGGCTCCAGGGGCTGTATCAGGGGAACACTGCGGAGAGGCCGTGGCTGTAAAGCTCGTTGTTCCAAAATTGGGCACACCTGGCGTGCGGCTAGGGCCCCATTGGGCAAGGCGGTGTGGTGCGCGAGGGCCACTAGCGAACGCCTAATGTACAGCCAATGTAATCGGGTCGTCAATTTCCATCATTTTGCAGGGCGCTGCTACCAAACACCTTAGCCACGGACCAGTCTGACTCTCCTTAGACGCGAAATCCAGTTCTGATCTCAACTGCGCCCTCCCCACGCGCCTATCACAGCGCTCCTTTCTGTAAGATGTCCCTAAACACGGACGTCCCCCAGGGCTGCCCGGCCAGCAAGTCATCTCCATCCTTCGCGTGGCTTCGGCGGGCCTGATATATGACCGACTCCCTGGTCCCCAATCCCCCAACCCCTTTCGATCGCCTTCCCATATCAATCCTTATCCTTCCCTTCGTTTGGGCCAAGTCCTTTTGCAATTATTGTTGCAGGGCAGTTCCTTCGTAATGGCGGCCTCCATCTCGCCGTCGGTCATCATGACCCAGCTATCCAGCTACCTCAACACCAACGAGACCTCCGACGCTCTTTTCCAGTCTCAGCAAGCCTTCGATGCCATCGGAACCTACAAATGGTTCATTGGCACCGGCATCTTTGTCCTTGTTACTGCAATCCAAATAATCAAATACTCCCTCCGAGACAGGCCACCGCCAGGCCTGAAGCTCCTTCCCGGCCCTACGAGCACTATCCCCTACATCGGACGCGTCCACGATGTTGACCCAATGGCCCCCTGGTTCGCCATGAAGAAGTTCTGCGATGAATACAACGGGATCTTCCGCTCCACCATCTGCGGAGAGATGCACATCTGGGTTGGTGACTCGAAAATCGCCTACGACCTGCTCTGCAAGAAGGCCAAGATTTATTCTTCCCGCCCTCAGGTGCCTGCGGTGCCAGGCAGCGACTCCCAGGGCCAGTACCTCCCTCTTTTGGCCCATGACGGTAAGCTCCTCCAGTGCTCGGTGCAAACGGAGGAACACGACTAACATACCCAGATCACTGGCGCAACCAGCGCAAATTCGCCCACACTGTCCTGACCCAGGGCTTCAACCAGAAGTACTACGGTTATGTCAGCCACGAGTGCAAGCGATTTATGTACAAGCTCCTGATCGATCCCAAAGACCACTTCGCCCTGACCGATCGGTTCTGCGGCCGTATCAGCGCTCGTCTTGGTTATGGCAGCCCTGCCTCTGCTGCGGCTCACTGCAAGAATGCCGGCGAATTTATCCCCCAGATTTCACCCTCCGGCCCCATCACCAACCTCTTGCCTTTCCTCGGTAGCCTCCCCGAGTGGCTCAACCCCTCAATTGCTCGTGTCCGTGAGCGACGTGAAAAGGAGGAGAAGCTGTGGAAGGGTCTGATGAAGCAAGTTCGCTTGGAAATGGACCAGGGTATTGCTCCCATCAGCTACGCCAGAACCTACTTCGAGCGCAAGGATGCTGAAGGCGGCAACCGATCCTTCGGATTCGACGACCACGAGGCTGCTTATGCTGTTGGCATGCTGGTGACCGTCGCCATCTTCACCATCGGTGGTCCTCTCTACTGCTTCTTCCTCGCTATGGTTCTCCACCCAGAATGGCAAGAGAAGGTCCGCAAAGAATACGACGAGGTCATTGGTGACCGTGTCATCGAGGTTTCTGACGCTCCCAACCTGCCTCTCCTCCGCGCTGCTATCAAGGAGTGCGTCAGATGGCGGCCACCAGTTCCCTTGGGTGTTCCCCGTCTCCTTGAAGAGGATGACGAATGGAACGGCTACTACATCCCCAAGGGTGCTGTTATCCACGCTGTCGACCTGGCCCTTGCCCGCAACCCGGAGCTCTATCCTGACGCAGAAACTTTCAAGCCCGAGAGATGGCTGGAGAAGGAGTACCCCACCTACAAGGAACCTCTTACGGAGCACCCCAGACTCATGGGTCACCACGGTTTTGGCATGGGCCGCCGCATGTGCCCAGGTATTGAGGTTACCGAGGCTGAATTGCTTGTTGCTTGCGGCAGCATTGTCGGCTGCTTTGAACTCAAGCCGGAAACGGACGCGAACGGACAACCCATGTGGCCTGACTCCCTTGCTTTTACCCCCAACCTGATCGGTGGTCCCCTTCCATTCAAGATGGATGTCAAGGTCCGGAGCCCCGAGAAGGCTGCTCGCATCAAGGCTTGGTACGAGGAGAGTGTGGCTGATGAGGCTGCTGGCAAGATTGCCGCCGATGTGTAAAGAGCTGGCTTGGTTATAATTTGCGCCTGCACCGCCCGTTTTCCGCTCCGGCGGCCACGCAGGTCATTTTGATTATACGCGAGGCGTTGCTGGATCTGCCGAGTCTTTGGCAAGTTGGATACTTCAGCTCCCTTTCGTGCTGCGGTGCTTGATGAAAATGACCGGGACTCGCGCGAATGTGTACAGATACGGCGAGAGCGTCCATCAGTGAGGGAGACATTCTTAAGCGGGGGGTTAGATTATCGTTATGATCTTGGGTGAATCAATATGATGACATGTAATACGAGCAAAACCTTGAAGCCTTGAATTTCTTCTTCCTGGTATACTCTTCTCGAGCAGCCCAAGCTGATCTTCGGCAAAGCCATGTGCCAGGACAGCGAATGTCGCTGCTGAAGATACTACAGACTACACACACATGTAGATCACCCGTCCAACACTTGTGTATGAAACGTCTTCCGCTCGATCCCGAGGGATGCGCCCAAGCAATTGTGACCTTCCTCAACTTCGCAAGCATCAACAGCGACCTGCAGGATTCATTACTGCACCGATCGAACCATGGGTCTTCATCAGGTCCATGGGGTTCCCACTGTAATGCTCCCTCCAGTGAAGGGGAGCTGTCAGATGCTCTCAAGTGGCCGGTGATTACTCTGCTACGTAGCTTCTAACGTGCGCCCTGATCCAGATATGCCTCGATTGGGACCGGCACCATTGTGCCTCTGTATCAGCCCATGGATATGTCTGCCGCGAACCACTTGGTTTGGTTCTCGCGGCCATTTCCTTCCGGCAGCAGCGTCAGCCGTCCACTAGCGCGTAGCAAAGTATCATTCAAGCCCGCCAAACAAACGAGGCCGATGATTCTTTTTCCGGCAGCAGCATCAGCCGCAGGACATGGAAAAGTGAAAAAGCCGGGGTTAAAAGCTGGTGGATTGACACTCTAGACTCTGGCGGTGACTGCAGGCCGAGATGCCCAGCCTCTTGGCGGCTTGGCAGCTGAAACTTGAAGCTTTCCTCCTCCGCCGCTGAGCTTGTACACGCTTTGCTCTTCTTCGAACTCTTGCCTTTCATGCTTGTTGAGCGCGCAGCCTTTCCAAGCGAGGACTTGCCAACCCCGAAGATCTAAGCTGGCTGAGTTTCTACCCCTTCTGCGCCCTTGTCAGTGCGAACACTCTCCACCATCGGTCATTGCGTCAATGGCTTTTCCACGACTCAGACAATGTCTTCGTCTTCACGGCGCTTAAGTTGTGTGTCCTGGCTCTCGCAGCTGCGTTCATTTTGTTCGGGAAGAGGAGGCTGTAATGCATGACCATCATTTAAACCACGACCTCCGGGCGGACCGACCAGTGGCAAGCGCAACTCGTGTTCAGCATCGTATCAAATGGGGTCCAGCCGTGAATCACCCAATCCTGATCGTTGCGCCCACCCGCTGAAGCCAAGCTTTGAACTTCACGATTGTCTTCATGTCGCTTAAGCCTCGAGCATTGGAGGGGGCAAGACGAATCCGGATCTAGCAACTTCGTGTTCGACCAGCCCTCACCAATCCTCTCCCGAGACTGTGGTCTTGGACATCGGCCAACTCTCCCATGTTCCACACAGAGGCAAGTTCTTCGAGGCCTTAGCCTGGCCGCGGCACGCCTCTCCACGCCTCTTCCACTACGGTAGGTGGGATCACATCGTTGCAGAGCACTATAACGAACTCGGTCGCCGCAGGGCTGAGGATCTCCTTGCTTTCCTCCTCTGCTTCCCAACGCAGCCTGACTTTGCTTTCAGAGCTCGAGATTGCTCACCTCCAAGGTTGGCTATATTTCGCTGCAATCATGGGGACGCCCACATTGACCTTGTTCTTGCTTGTTTTCCCCTACCTGGCCCACGCTCAGACCGTGACCACCGATACAACGACTATAACCTCTACACAGTCGACGTTAACCACAGACTATGAAAGCACCACCATCTCCACCTCGTACACCACAGGAAGCACAAGTGATGGCGCGACGACCACAGCTTATCCTCCGGCGTCGACTAGCATCCCTGCCATCCAAACTGTACCTTTCACGGGCCAGGCTTTACTAGTCGGAACGTACGCTGGCACAACTACCAGGGGCGAAAACAGTCTGTTAATGCTCTCTTAGGTGCGCCATTGCTCGATTCACGATGTTGACCTTTCCCGACGGTGGCTCCATCGAAGTTCCCTTGGTGGGCTGTTCCGACGACCGCCCGGAATGCTGTCCGTCCCTCAATTTCACCAATCCCGAACCTGAAGAGACCGGTTCTGCTTCACCGTCTGCCACAGAATCGGGTGAAGAGGGGGAAGATGAAGAGCCTACGACATCTTGGACGGGTACAACACCTAGCCCGACCCCTACGGGCGTTATCTCGATGCTGAGCAAGGCCCCGCTTACAGTTTGCCCAAGGTATTTCCAAGCTTGGAATTCTATTTGGCGACGTGACCTGACTTCAAGAACAGTGACATGGTCGACATAGACCCTGTCTGCTGGTATGCCATCACTTGCACTCCTCTATTCTACTGCATCAGCGCTGACCAGTTTCACCAGCC
The DNA here is from genome assembly GCA_016109495.1 of Phialophora tarda. Classification (NCBI taxonomy): domain Eukaryota; kingdom Fungi; phylum Ascomycota; class Eurotiomycetes; order Chaetothyriales; family Herpotrichiellaceae; genus Phialophora; species Phialophora tarda. Next base: position 297,803 of record JADWPL010000015.1, on the reverse strand, counting down.
CGTCCGGGTTTCAGGTATATGGTCAGGTTCTGGTCGGCAATTACCCGCCTTGTGTGAGCATTCTTACAACGGCCATCACGCCCGACTCGGAAGTGCTTGCATCCATCACGTCAGCTGTGCTAGCATCCTTGGCAACAGCATCTACAACGACAACAGCTGCACCTACAGTCAGTGTAGTCGTCACTCAGTCAGTTGCCTCCTGCTTTAGTCCATATACTCCAAATTCCCATTCTGTTTGCCATGAAACTTGTTCACGCTGACAGTCAGACAGAGTCTTCGCCCTCGGGCTTCCATGTGCAGACGAAGACGACGACGGCGACGGCGACGACGAGCACAATCACACCCATCTAAGCACGGGCGCCAAAGCTGGGATTGGTGCTGGCGTCGGCGTTGCTGGACTTCTCATCATTGGCTTTCTCTGGGGATGCCTCGCCGTGCGTCACCGCCGCCGCAAGAAGATGAAGGCTCTCCAAGCGGCCAACACTGCAGCCGGAGGACCGATTCGGCCCGAGTCCGGCGCGTATGTTGCTGCACAAGGAGATCCTAAGCACATGTCTGTAGCAACGACAGGAATGGGAAGCCCAATGATGCAGCAGCACCACCAACCATACGGTACACCCGAGCAGCACGGCTTCAGCCCGGCTTTCGGATACGGCGCCCCGCAAATGCAGCAACACGATCAGTACGGCAACGCTTATGGAATCCAACCCATGGGCATGGGATATCCTGGCATGAACCCTTATCCACAATCCCAATCTCCACCGCCACCATTCTATCCTTCTGGCGGTACGTACGATCAAGGGCATTATAAGCCACCGGCAGAGGTTGCCGGGGATGTTGTGCACCCTGTCCCCCTAAATCGCCAGAGCACTGGGATGAGCGACACGCAGAGTCAAGTTACTTCGACCACTGCTGTGACGGGTTCACAGCATCACCAGGGGGGCGAATCGAGGCCGCCGGCAGAATTAAGTTCGCAGGGAAGTGTCAGACATTGAAGATTTCCAGGCCACGATGAGGTGAATAGGTTGAGACTGTTCTGAGAAGGGAAAAAAGGGTCGTCCGAGGTATCAGGATGGCAAGGCACCGGCAGCCATGTACATTCCTTTTTAATCGCAGGAACAACTGACGGCACTGGCGATGGTGTATTGGATCATATTGCGGTTTCGGCAGGAATGACCATGACCATGACCATGACTATGAGGGACCTGGTTTGTATTTTTCACGATATGGACTCAGCTTTTACTAGCACACAAAACAGAGACATTCTCGGGCAATGCTTGACATATACATAGCTTTCTTAGGGACGAAAGTCATGTCTTTCGCTTCGTATTTCTCCGGCAGCTTGTATTGTAGGATGCCAAACTTGCCTCGGTTCGGCAGAGAGAACCCTGTAGTACGGAGTTAGAGGTACCGCTGGGCAGTGGGCAGTGAGCAGTAGGTACAGTATATGAGTTAGACAGGTCAATTACTAGTACGGCGTAACGAAACCCAAAAACGTATACGACTACTCCTCCGGTCTATAGGTATGTAGGCAGTACACTGTGAGACTGTACATGACTGCGGAACACTCTATTCTGCGCAAGGGCGGGCTCGACTGCTTCTGAGGTACAGTAGGTATCGTTCAACCTCGACGAATTGGAACGCAGGAATCGTATGTACTCAGTAGTAGATCCTATCCTCACAGAAGTATGAAGCGCGTTGGATGTATTCGTCTGCTGTGTGTCGTTCGTATCTGGTCGGTCCTGTGCCATCATCATCTCCCGTCATTATGTATGTAATTTAGGGTAACTATCACATTTCATTTGGTATCAAACTCTAGCTCTAGTGCTGAACTCGTGAATTCCACCACATGACCGTGCATGATGTTCCAGTTTGTCATGTCATGTTCATGTCAGATCATGGCGTTCACGCCTTCTTTTTGTCCTGTCCTGTCCTGTCCTGTATTGTGGTATGCCCAAAATGCCAACCAAACCAATGCTGTCCTTACATGGGAGCAGGATTCTTGATCCCGCCAACACCACCACACCAACATCTCATCTCGCCTTCCCGTTCCATTTGGATCACGACGTCCATCTTCCTCTCTCGGAGGTAGAGGCCCACTCGCTCCCTTACATCTTCGAGATCTGCGGTCTGGGAGGCAATGACGTGGATCACACCCAGGACGGTGGGATCATCGGTCGGTGGCTCGTGGTCATGGTTGTGCTTATGGCCTTGGCCGTGCCCGTGGTCGTGGTCATGGTCGCATTTCTTGTCTTCGCTCGATTTATGGGCGTGGGCATGGGAATGTCCGTTTGAGTGTCCATGATCGTGGCCGTGATGGTGGCCCGGCTCTTTCTTCATGTCTTCAAGCCAAAACTTGGGGACTGTGTAGCCTACTACGCCGCGGATCTCGGCTACTCCGCTTAGGATGCCGCGGAGGTTATATTCGATGTCGGAATTGAGGGATAGGAGGAGGATCTTGGTCGTCGACGTGACGAGAGGAATTGTAGAAGCGAAGATGAGGACGGCGATAATGCACGAGGCTAGAGGGTCGAAGCCACTCCAGCCGGTCCAGCGGACAAGGAGGGTGGATCCCACGACGGCGAGAGATCCGAGGGCATCGGCCATGATGTGCAGGTAGATACCTTGCATGTTTTCTCCGCCATGGTGGTGGTGGTCGCTCGCGACGCCGTGTTTGTGTTTCATGGGGGAGGCGGAAGCGGTCATTGGTGTGGGTGATTCTTCGTGATGGCTGTGGGCATGCTTGTGATCGTGGTCGTGGTCGTGGTCATGGTCAGAATGCCCGTGACTATGGCTATGTCCATGCCCGTGGCCGTGGCCGTGGTCGTGGGCTCCATGGAAGACAGAGATGCCTACCAGATTGACTAACAGTCCTAGCGTGCTGACCACAAGTAGCTCAGTAGTTCGACTGACATCGGCCCCAGTGAAGAGCCGCTCGATGGCTTCGTAGACAATCTCAATGCTAATGAGCATTAAGAAGATCCCATTGCCTAGTCCAGCCAAGGTATCGATCTTTCCGTAACCATATGGAAACTTGAGACTTGGAGGCCACTTGCTCATGACTGCAGCACAAACACCGACCAACAGGGCCACACAATCAAAGAACATATGTATACTATCGCTGATCAAGCCGAGCGACCCGGTCAGGATGCCATACGTCGATTGGACCACCATAAAGCACAGGTTCAGTATCATGAAATAAAATATGCGCCTCGACTCGTCATCTTCCAGGATGCCATGAAGCAGAGAGTAGTTCTCGGTGGTCTTCAAGAGGAATCGAGTCGGCTTTGATTGATGCCTCCTGAACGCCGGCCGCTGAGGTGCAGCTGCGGAGGGATATGCTGTCTTCTCGGTACCCTGTCTTCTTGCTCCAAATTGCAAGCCAGAGAGATCGAGGGACGGGGCAGGGGTAGCATGGTTGTGTCGGTGAGAGTGCGTGTCGACGGGAGGCAGTCGGTTCATGTTCACATTGGCCCCATTCTGGTGAACGATGGACTCGGAGGGTATTCGCGTCAGTGGGAAGGGTGCCGTGAGCCGACTTCCTGTCCGACTTCTCTGATGCGACCGCGCGTTTAAACTCGAGTTCGAATGTGAAGCGAAGTGAGTGTGCGAGTGGGAGTGGGAGTGCGCGTGGGTGTGGCTGGGGGAAGGACCATGAGGATGCCCATGCCTGCGACTGTCGGTGGAAGCAACGGGCAATGTAAAGGTCGCGCTCATGGTCCCCTCAGGATGGTGGACTGGTTGGGGGGGCAGGTTGCCGTCGTCCTGATCATCGACTCAGCCACCAGAGAATGAGGTGGTGGAGTGTTGGGTGGTGAATCGTGGGAAAGGTGGAAGTGAAGTCTCAGCCTGCTGCCCCTGGCTACAGTTGTCAGTGGCAGCAGCAGTACCAAGGGAGAGCTGGGGACGAGGATCCATCAAACGCCGCTGGGCGTGCAACTCAATTGCATCTTCAATTGGCCGACGCGCAATCGACGCCCCTTTTGAAGCTGCCAGTCTAAACCGAAAGTGAAAGAACACCTTCTCAATTGCCACCCTCACTGGCCGACGTCATTCTCCCTCTGCCTTCCTCACCCTCAAGAGCATTGTAAAGCTCGGGGGAAGATGATATTGACCTTGTTGGTGGTCGCGTCCACCATCTTCACCGTCCTGCTGTTGGTCTTGCCTTCTCCCGCAGACCGCTCAGACAAGCGATGTTCCGTTCAAGTTGTAGTTCTCGGTGACTTGGGTCGAAGCCCTCGAATGCAGTACCACGCCTTGAGCATTGCTGCCCATGGAGGCTATGTTCAGCTTGTTGGCTACCGGGGTGAGCACCAGACAGTCTACTTGATATTCGCCTAACCTGTTTGCTAGACACCGACCCTTTACCAGAGCTGCTCTCTCACCCCAATGTGACAATAGTCCCGCTGTCACAAGCCCCATACTGGTTACAGACGAGCAACAAGGTCTTGTTCCTGCTATTCGGGCCAGTAAAGGTACTGCTGCAGACGTGGGCTCTCTGGCAGGCTTTGAGCTATTCTACTCCTGCTTGCAAGTGGATGCTAGTTCAGGTATGTGCATTTCATTCGCTTTGGCCTGCTCACTGACGAGGCTCTGCACAGAACCCGCCCTCAATACCAACCCTGCTAGTCGTGGCCGTGGTTGCCTTCTTCAGACGCACTAGGCTCGTCGTGGATTGGCATAACTTTGGCTATTCCATTCTTGCTCTCAAGCTGGGTGAAGGTCATCCTCTGGTCAGGATATCCAGACTCTACGAATCTACACTGTCAAAGGCCGCTCACGCAAACTTCACCGTGACGGATGCGATGGCAAAGGTCCTGAGATCCGACTATGGCATCCCAGCTCCAGTGCTGACTCTGCACGATCGGCCTGCGAACTTCTACCAGCCACTTACTGATGTGCAGCGGCTTTCCTTTTTGCAACGCTACCAACCGGTGAACGAACACTTCAACGCATTGGTGGACGGCAAGGCCAGGCTACTTGTCTCGTCAACTTCTTGGACACCCGATGAAGACTTTGGGATCCTTCTCGATGCGCTCTGTAGCTACTCCGCTAGTGCCACCTCTTCTCATCCGCACCTGCCAGAACTGGTTGTCGTCATCACTGGTAAAGGGCCACAGAAGCAGCTCTACCTCGACAAGATTGAGGAGCTCTGCAGGGCGGATGCCCTGGAGATGGTGTCTATTAATACCGACTGGCTCAGTTTCGAAGACTATGCCCTTTTGCTAGGCTCCGCCGACCTCGGTGTGTCGCTTCACACAAGTAGTAGTGGAGTCGATCTGCCTATGAAAGTTGTTGACATGTTTGGCGCCAGTCTTCCTGTTGCAGGCTGGAGCAAGTTCTCAGCATGGTCTGAGTTGGTCACAGAGGATGTGAACGGCAAAGGTTTCGGCAGCCCAGCGGAGTTAGCAGATATCCTTCGAGAACTCTTCGACCCGGCATCGAAGAAGCTTGCTCGACTCAAAGAGGGAGCCAGGCATGAGAGCCAGCGCCGATGGAGCTCCGAATGGGATCCCGTGGCCGGCAGGCTGTTCGGTGTCGTAATTTGATCGCAGTCTGGGGCGACTCCGCCCCGGAAGAGTGCAATGCAATCACCACCAACGCCTCTGGCCCTCCAAAGCGCGGGAAATAACCCCCCTGCATGTCGAGGACTGAATTCAGCGCCCTGAGCAGAGTATGATCCGGCAGAACTACCTCCTCCGCACCTGAGCGATTCAGATCGTTTAAAATCACCTCGCGGAGTGTTTACTGTCGACCGGATTCTGGTCTTTCCACGGGCGCGTCGCTTACGGAGATGGCCACAGCACTACGTTGTGGCCTCACCGAGCTTTTCAATTACCGATTCATCCGACTTATCCGAACCACGACACGAGCCAAGGCACCATGGTAGATCCTACTACCCATGGTAACAAATCAACACATGCAAGCGTGCTGTACGTTGTTCGCACAGTCGAAATGACACTCATCAGGCACACTCGTGCCGGAACTACATGATGGACCTATGACCATCCTCCGATGCCAAGCAGGACGGAGGAAACCGCCATACTCGATTCTGATAAGAGTCGTCGTCAGCGTTTGTGAACTCTATGCCATTGCCGGCTTTTGCAGGGCTTTTGTGCGTCTCACAAGGGGGATCATTCACCTATGTGATGCTCTCACTTGTTCTCAGGAGTGGATTTGCTTACTCTGGTAACAAATGTGCAAGGGCTTTTGGCGCCACCAAATCACAGTCGTACATCATGGGAGACCTCGCTGTGGTAAGTTTTGGACAAACGATTTGGCGGGTTCAGTGAGGCCTTATTTGACGCTCTTATATGTTGAGTGACATTGTCTACATTGTCAAGTGTATAGCTAAGCTGCGCTACAGCATCTCTTCCACCTCTGGTTTCCTGCATTGCCCGCGAAATAATTGAACTGATGGCATCGTTACTGCAGCACGCACGTCGGGTCGCGTTCGACTCTCACAGGGCGGACCATGCGTCAGTCCGTCAGATCAAAAGGATCTCTCGAACCGCTCCCCTGTCTTTGTTTGTCGAAGCCTTGGAAGCGGATGGCTGTGTTATTGTCAAGGATTTTACCGACAAAGCGACACTGGCAAAGGCAGATGGGGAGGTTCGCCCGCATCTAGAGCAACAGGGGGATGGAGTCAAAGTCGGCGGTACAGTCCCCTTCCTTCATAGCTGATGGCGGGCAGCATCCTAATCCAGCTCCAGCTCTTCAAGGGAAGACGAGAACAGTCACCCGCCTTATTGGAAGGAGTGCCACTGTCCGAGAAAAGTTCTTTGCCGATCCTCTTTACCAGAATTTGTGCGAGCACTTCCTGGCATTGGAGACGACACATTGGTACGGTGACAAGCCCCTGACCACAACGAGTCATCCGCTGCTCTCCATCTCTATTACATTCGATATTCCTCCCGGTACACCTTCTCAGGGGCTACACCGCGATGACAAGAATCACCACGCTCGCCACACCCATACCGACTCGTACCAGAAAGGCCGTGATATCCTGCTAGGCTTGTTTGTGCCGGCGTGCGACACTACCAAAGCCAACGGTGCTACAAGAGTTGTACCGGGCAGCCATTTGTGGGGAGATGAGATCCCTAACTTTGGCAAGGATGGGAAACGTGGCGTGGTGGACGCTGAGTTACAAATGGGCGAGGCTTTCATCATGCTTGGAAGCCTGTATCACGGAGGTGGTGCGTATGACAAACAACTGGGTACTTCAAAGGAAGGGACAAGAGAAAGCAGAACAGTTCACGCCATGTTCTCCTGCACAGGCGTGCATCGACAGGAAGAGGTCTCGTTCTTGTCGTACCCCATTGAGGAGGTCAAGACGTACTCAAAAATCGTGCAAGACCGACTTGGGTGGAAACAGAGTGAACCGAATCTTGGCTGGGTCGACCTCAAGAGCCCAGAATTTCTCCTCGCAAATTGAATCTTCGCCGCCATGGCTTTTTCGTCAATACTCCGTACCTGGGGCGAGCACCGTACAGCTGAACCGGGCATCGCCACTGCCAGCGGCTTCCTCGCGCCTCAGGAACGGCAGCGGGCCCAGGTTCAACGCCTTTTCACTCAGCGCATCTTCACCATCTCCAAGCACCCCAAGATCGACTGGGCCTTTTCTCCTGCCTTCCAGCTCCCACAAGTGGCCGTCCTTCCCCTTAACAAATGCAATGAAAGCATGATATGGCTCTTCCCCGAGAGGGGGCACTGTGCTGTCGCCAGTTTCGGCAGCTGCAGCATGCGCCTTTTCAAGCATGTCCGAATCATGAAGGCATTGAGCTCTCTCTTTGGGTTTCAGGGGCATGGTGTCCTTGACCAACTTGTCCAAGTCACTGCCCTCCTCTATGAAGTCCCCAGCAGTGCCATTGGTGGTGCAGTGAAGGAGCCCTATGAGGCCGCAAGCGTGGGTGATGACTTGACGGTAGAACATGACGGGCTCGTCGGGGCCAGATCCTTGATAATCAGGCTCCGCGTCATTGACCTTGGCGTAATAAGATTCCGCTGTTGGTGTCCCTGGATAGGTGAACAAAAGAGCGCTTGCAGGTCGGGGTACGATGGCGATCAGGTCAGGATCAGTCAGACTGTATACATCATGGAAAGAGAGAGCTGGAGAGAGTCCCAGGCGGTGTGCCAGTTTGGTCATCACTTCTGGGTTGTTCTCTGTCGAATATGGGAACGATTCCTCGTCAGCGTTCTCTGCGGCGTCTCGAGATATTGCGACCCCTACCTAGCGGAATGAATGTCTTTTGTGCCATTTTCGGGTATCGCTCTGGAATTGCGCTAATTGCTCGTTTTCAATGAATTTTCAGGATAGACAAGAAGACCCTAGAGTGAACGAGAGAAGAGGCAGATAGATGAATGTTCTCTCGAAGGCAGCCTCGCGTGACGTACTCAGCATGCCAGCCTGATCTAAGGTAGGGTTCGGTTTGAGATTCGGGGTATCCAGACGCGAGAAATTGTTCTCGAAGCGCGTCATTCCACCCTGCAGAGCTGAATGTGAGCGTGAGTGCTCACCACTTCTCTTCGCAACGGACTATGTGATGAGAGCCTGAGCACTGCGCTGCAACTTCCAGCGCTTGCACCTGCTCCATGCGAGCCATCCTCCCCGGGCGACCCCAATCGAAGCGGCAGGCACTGTGCACTGCGCATTGGGATGGCCTGCGACTCGTCGTGAGTTTCCTTTCACTTCAGTCTTTAGTATGCCCCCACCACGACATTGACTGACACCTTCAGGCATACATCTCTGGCAATGCGGCGGTCATCCTCACTGGTCCGCAGACCATTCTTCAGACTATCTACGTCGATACAGTCGAGGCACTCACGGCAATAACATTTGAAGAGACCACCGGACGCATCGCGCTCTGCGATAAAAGCCATGTCTACATCTACAGACCCCTTGGCCGAGACGAAGGCGTGTTGAGGTGGAGTCAGATACATGAACTGAAGAACCTGGATGGCGTCGACGTGTCCTCGCTATCCTGGGGCTCACCTGAAGAGTTGTTGCTGGGCGGGTCAAGACTCGTCCTCTGGTTCATCCCCAACTCGAACACACCGAGAATCACATGGAACCAAACACTGTCGTACCCCACCGCACTCGCGTACCTCTCGCCCGACAGCAGCTTGGTTGCCTCTGTCGGCCAGCATGATAGACTTGTCAAGATCTGGAGGAGACTCTCATATGAGGTCGACGGTACTAGGTTCGATGTCTCGTACCTACCACATCCTTCAACCGTCACAAATCTCCATTGGCGGAAGCCATGGCATCTGGAACAGAATCTGGACAATCTACTCTACACTTTCTGCTCCGACAACCATGTCCGAGCATGGACTGCTTCCGATCAGCATGCCCTTACCGCCCTACAGCTGGCCGGAAGCGTCGACATGAACGCCTCGATACAACCGCGCAGACTCAGTGTAAGTTCGATGAGCACACGGCGCTATTCTTTCATCATAGACAGTCGGGACTTCTCGATCGCAACCGAAAAGGCTGTACAAAGTTTCAGTGGCAGGGTTGCGGATCATGCTCTCGAGCATCTAATTGAAGTCGCTAATCGGAGCCCCGAGATCTGCGTTGTCCTCGATGGACTGGGCCACATGTCGATCTGGGGACTGGAGAACGCAGGGGACAAAAATAAGATCCCCCCCTCTCTGTTCCACATCTCCCACGTCGATGGCATGAATATTTCGGTGCCACAGCTGAATGATCCTCTGCACGACTATGTTCAGTTCTGCATCTTTGCCGATGGCACCACGCCGTCGTCCTTGTCGATTCTTCTGCATTCATTCGCAGGCGATATTGATTGGTACGACAGCCAGGCCACCCATCTCTTCGACACTGCCAACAGACACGATCGCGCGCGGCTGATAACCTCTTTGGCAGGTGCTGGCGCTCCGGTGGAGAGGCTTGTCCGCAATGTTGCTGCCAACGTTGTCATGTCAACAGCCGATGAAGGCTTCGCCAGTGTATGGCAGCACGGGGGAGATCTTTCTAGTGCGCCGCTGCTTCGACGAAGTACATTCAACGTGGGAGTGGACATCAAGGATGCAGTCATCCTATCTCGCGGTAGATATGCCGCCATCCTGAGCACTCGTGGCCTAGAATTGTGGGACATTCGCGAAGCAAAGGCTAGAAGGCTTGCGATCAGGGAACTCGAGACAGATCGACTCCCGGCACGCATCACACAGAGCCGTATTGCGAGCTCACGGGCTCTGACCAGTCGCGTCATTATTGGCTACTATCCAGATCACGGCGTGGAAGCTTGGGAGCTTTTGCTCCCAGCCGGCGACCCGACTGAGGCCAACGGATACCATGAAGTTATACGTTCGCTGGGGCACGTGAAACTGACTGCTCAGAATCGATACGATTCCCTGATCTCGATATGTGACAATATGAGTCCCGACCACCGTCCTAGCCTGCCGCCGCAATTAAGTGTCCTCGGTTATGCTGCCGTGCTAGCGAAGGACGGTACCTTGGAGATGGTCAAGTCACAAGAACAGCCAGACTCGACAAAGCCGCATCTGATATCTGCTGGGCTTATTGAGACTAACATCCTACACCCTACAATTATCAGCGCCAGCGGATATGGCAAGGTTGTCGTGGTAAACGGAAATAGCACCTGCCTCAGTATTTGGGATGCCAGAACAGGTTCTCGAGAGTATGAATATGAGCTGGATGGAACGGATACCATCAAGACGTTCGCATGGGCAGTCTCGCCAGAAGGGTCTGCTCTACTCGCTATCTGCTTTGACTACCACATCGTGAGCCTAGGGCAGGTCCGGTACACTTATCCAGCAAGGGGGTCCGCTTGGGTTGATCTACGGCATATTAGGATAAGAGACTACACTACCCACTCGATCGGAGACCTCTGCTGGCTGAAAAGTGGTGATCTTGTTGTTGGCAGCGGCATCCAATTCTTCGTCTTCGAGGGATATGCAACCAGCCACCACAACGAAAATGCGAAACCATTGCTGGAAGTGCGACAAAAGGTCAAGACCGATGAGACGTTCGCCATCATGGCAATGCTCAATGCACTAGTGCCGGTCTTTCATCCGACCTTTCTCTTATTACTAACGGCTGTTAGTGGGCCAAAGGCTACCAAGACGGTCTTGGACCGCCTAAACAAAAAGCTGAAATACTTCAGCGAGGGTGACGAGCTATCGAGCTTTCTTGATTTGCCCATTGAGCAGATCGTGTCACCGCGTGACTCGGATGAGCCTCTTGATATGTCATACTATAGCGTCAACGGTGATGTCAATGGTCACAGCGAACAAGAACCAGTTTCAGTCATTGCGGAACCACTGAAGGAAGCCCTCCAGAAACACCGACTCTGGCAAATCACCCAGGATGATCAGTCACGATTGATCAAGCAGATCGAGGTGGTTTCAGAATTAGAAAAGCAGGAGCAATCGGTTGACTCCAACGGCCAGCACTATTTGCAAGCCCTTTACTCGTATGGCGACGAAGGCGTGCCGTGGAGCGCCATTGCATTCGCATCATTGAGCACTTCGCAAGAAGTTCTTGTCGATTCGGTCACACGCCACTATGGGGGCAAACTCACGTGGGAAGCCGCGCGGAAGTCTGGCTTGTTCTGCTGGCTTGCTGACAACGATGCTGTTCGGCAGCAAATGGAAAATGTCGGTCGCACAGAGTTCACGAAGGGCGAGGACCGCAATCCCATTGACTGTTCGCTGTATTATCTATCACTCCGCAAAAAGACCGTGCTAGTTGGCCTTTGGAGGATGTCGAGCGGAATACGAGAGAAAGAGAACACGATGAAACTGCTGGCCAACAATTTCAGCGAACCCAGATGGAAGGCCGCCGCGTTGAAGAATGCGTACGCGTTGCTGAGCAAGCGACGGTTTCACTATGCGGCTGCCTTTTTCCTACTCGGAGACAGTCTTTGGGATGCAGTGAACGTCTGCACACACCAATTGAAGGATATGCAGCTTGCGATTGCGATTGCGCGAGTGTATGAAAGCGACAAGCAGTCAGCGGCGTTGACGCGGTTGGTCGAACAAGCAGTTCTCCCCCTGGCGGTGGAGAGTGAGCAAGGCCGGTGGATCGCGAGCTGGGCATACTCTACCATCCTTGACCGGAAAGACCTAGCGGCTCAGGTCATTGTGCACCCTGTACAAAAGGTCGTCGGCAGACTCCCGCTCGACAGGGACGGAGGGCGTGAGACGGTCGATTCGATGAGCTACACGGCAAACGACCCTCTGTTGGCATTATTTTACACCCAACTCCGTGCTCAGCTTGTCAAGCAGAACGCGTGGAGAAGCAAGGCCGTCACATCAAAAGACGAATGGTCTTTTGTCATGAGGTGTGTGAGGCAGTACCAGCTTATGGGGTGCGATGTGCTAGCATTATCCCTGGTGCGAGACTGGGAGTTCATCCCAGAAAGCAACGCGGCGCAGGTAACAAACGATGGTTCGGCGCCGAATCGACCCCTCCAGAGAAGAAAGACATTTTATGACCTGGAGAAAGAGGAGGACGAAGAGGTCAAAGAGGATGATGGTCCGCAAATGGTGGTGCAGGCCCAAAAGAAGAAGCCGCCTCCCACGCAATTTGTGGAGCCAAGTGCGAACAGTCTGCTTGACAGCTTCGGATTCTAATGAGGGTTGTGTGTCTGCCGGAGTGTGGTGTGGCCATTGACTGTGTGGGTTTGGCTTCGACAGTGTAGTATTACTATAGGATCTTGCCCGTCTGCTGGGCTGGAGCGAGCAGCACATTGGTACCGAAGACATGATTGCGGCGCTGCGATACGATGTTTCAATAGAAGTGAAGACGTCGTAACTGTCCTCGATCGTAGGTGGCGAAGGACGCGGGTCACGTTGGTGGCGCGTCACTCCACGATCATCAGGTGTTGTTGGGCGGTGGGCACGGCGATGGTGGGCGGGCGCCTACAGCAACGGGGCATCGGGGCATCGGCGCATCGGGGGATGCCGGGGTAATCAGCCGAAGAAGAACCGGGCCTGGAACCTCAACCGCGACAAGCAGCTCCTCGCGCTCCTCTTTGTTCGCGATTCATCGCCTTTGTCATCAGCACGGCCTTCACCATGTACTGAAGCTTCACTGAATTCTGACGCATAGTGTCATCTACCTCGCACTCATCACTCGTTTGGTGTTACTGGATTTGGCCATTGGTCACGAAGCGTTTGAGAGCCGCCTTTCAACTCTGGCTGCGTCGGTCTGCCGTCATCCGTGGATGTGCCCTACTTTCAACAGCCATCAATCCTTCCACAGTTGAGGACCCTGGTAAATAGCAATGGCATCTCCTGCAGTACGTCCGAGCAGGCCTTCTGGCTTGTTCGACCCTCGACAACAGGGCGACTACCCCATCATCCTAGGCGACAGCTTGAATGGGGACACTAAATCCACGGACTCGTTTGTGAATATCCGGTATAACTGGCAACCGAAGTCTGGTTTTCTCGACGGTCGGGAGAGCAAAATGAGGAAGTCGGGAGACCGATGGCATCTCGATGTATCAAACAACGGCTCCGGGAGTTACCAGTATGTGAGCATGGCGGCTTCCGACCAATCTGCACCATCGGACAGTGCAACGAGACCTTTGGTGCTCATTTTCGATGAATCCAAGTCTGCCTTTGTTCTCGAAGCTGTGTCTGCGACTTTGGACATGAATCTCAAAGCTGGACCCGGCATGCCCAGGGAAGTTGCTCGCGATCTACCACGACTCCAGAAGAACCTGCCATCAACCAAGAAAGAGTCGCAAGCGAATGAGCATGCGGGCTCTTCATCTGATGACGAGACTGCGGATGCGTCCAATCCCTACGACTTCCGCCACTTCCTTGTCGAGGCACGCGAAAATGTAGAGAAGTCAACGCAAGCTCCAGGAAACCACACCCCCATCCCTGGAAGCCGGACACCGATGAGCGGGACATCCACCCCCATACCAGGCGGCAACCGCTTCTTACCCACAACACCGCAATTCCGGCCATCACAAACGAAGGCCACATCGAAACCTACAGAGCAGCGAAAAAATAAGACCGAGGCGACAGCGCCACGAAGCACAGCAGCTGCGACGAAGCCCGCATTGAAGCGAGATACCACAAAGAAAGATCAACCACTCAGCAAAGCTACCATCTCCAACTCGGATGATTCTGAGAACGAACCCATCAACTCTGGGCGCGCCGCACCTGCGTCAAAGCCTACGACCTCAAAACCCTCGAGACCGCTCGGCACGAAGGGGCATGCTCGCAATATCTCGGCCAACATCGGCAGTTCACCACATATTATCATCAACGACGATGACGGCGACCTCGAAATTGACATGGGCAGTCCGCCGCCTGAGGACGAACGATCTCGCAGACGGGGGAGGGTCGATCCAGAAGCGTTTAGGAGTCACACGGGCACGCCCATCGGCGGATTGAGCTCGAATTTCAGGTCGACCAGTAGACCTATCTCCAGGACGCCCCTGGTGGAAGATCGACCTCGTGGCGACGGCAGAGAGAGGGACGGAGATGTTCGGATGAGAGATATCGAAGCTGCTTCCGAGTCGGATGATGATGATGATGTCGAAGAATTCAAGCTGGGCAGTCCGAGGGAAAAGAGCAGTGCGCCTCGACGGGGCGAGGTCTCGAGGGATGAATCCGACGACGATGAGCAGGTCCAAGGTCGGCGCCCGTTTCAGAAGGCCCAGCAGGCGCCACCAACACCGCCTGCCCCAGCCAACGCCTATGACGAGGACGATGAAGACCTGCTTGAGGCCGCGCTGGAGGCTGCGCTGGAGGAAGAAAGCGGGAACCAGAATACAGGCGTTGGACTGGGGATTGGCATGGCGAACGGGAACCTACAGGATGACGAAAGTGAGGTGAGCGAGGAGGAATAAATGTGTGGGCAGCGACTGTGGACGAAAGTGCTTCCGCAATGACTGTTGACGACCTCGCGGCATGGGTTCAATGGTGACGGAGAAGAGCCATTAAAAATCTCACGACTTTCACGAATTTGGGTAGCAGCCTGGCTGGGTGTCCCCCAGCGCCATAATGATCAATTCCACGTATCTGACCTGGCCACAGCGCCAACACTTGCGACAGATCTTCTGGACGAGATTGAACAAGACATCGCGAACTCTGGCTCTAGCCCAGGCGGCGCTTTTGACCTTGTGCCATGGAGATGACACTTGTAACAGCGCGACTGAGCGAATCGCTCCCAAACGAACAAGAACATAAGCTAGCGGCCTTATCATCGATCAGGTCAGTAGCTGCAAAATTCAGAAGGTGGGAGCATGCCGCGCGAGGCTGTTGCACCAACCTTCCTCTTCACCATAACTGTGCACTGAGAGAGCTCGTAGCTCTCATGGACTCACAGAATTTTCAACCTCCTCCGTATTGGAGGGACACCAACTGGACTGAACCGAAACAGCCGGCGAACTAACCCTACGCTTCCTACTCTCCCGACACCAAAATGCCACCCCGCTGGTCATCGGCGGGTACAAGTACCCGAAGCCCTCTCAACAACATACTGCACAGAACAATGCACCGAGTCATTGGTTGGCACTGTGGATGCCGAGGGAGTCTTTTCTTCGGCGGGCGCACGACCTCCATGATACAGTACATATGTTGAGGTGCATCGGGCGAGGAACCACAGCGACACGAACGATGATTGCTACTTTGCGCAAAACGAGTCTTATACATTTATCCGTACAGACCGTCTGTTCATCGTTCTAAGACTCCTTTCTATCACGAACATCTTCTCTTCCGTTGACACGTGGAGATACACTAATATGCCGTCGAATCTGCCCTCCTCCTCCTCCTCCTCTGAGGCCACGGCGACAGATTTGGTCACCAGCCTCGTCCGCCTGGCTGCCCTGACGCATGCCAACGCCGACCTGGCCACGATCTGGGCCGAACTCGGCAGTATCCTAGCCCGACAGTTCGGCTACTCGCTCTTCACCATCCTCACGTACTCTCCGACGCTGGACAAGGTGGTTCGAATCTACAGCACCAGGCCCGACCTCCATCCGTTGGGGACGCGGGAACACTCGCAGGGCAACAACAGTCCTAACAACAGCGTTGGAGGGTCGCCGCCGCAACGTAACGACTGGGTCCGCCGTGTGCTTGTGGAGGGCGAGACATGGCGCGGGTCGACCAAGGAAGACCTCAAGGCTGTGTTCGAGGACTGGGGACTCTTATGGAGCGTCGGGCTAGGGTCGGTGTTGAACATCCCCGTGCGACTCCGGGGAAGAACGATCGGGTCGCTGAATCTTCTGCATGGAGAACATGGATATGACGACGCGGATTTAGGTGCTGGCATTCTCATCGCTCAGATGGTGGCATCATCCGTTGACAGGGCTGGATTAAGTACGGACGTGCGGACTTCTGGGTCGGGCTGAAAACGAGACTTGAAAGAGGGAAATAGATACTTGGATGGAGGGGAAGACATCACTTATCCGAAATCGAGCTGGAAGAGGCCAAATGGCTTGAGCTATCCGAGATCGAGCACGCACGCCCTCGACCACGGTGCGAATCCCATGTGCGAACCACCCATCACGGGCTACACTGGTCCGAGGATGCCACCGAGCCAATTGATGGCTCATCAGGTGCTGAGGGGGGTACCGACACCTCTCAGTGGCTGCCGTGGCGGTGGCTCTAGGAGCAATTGTTGAGCCGAATCTTGAATTGGTCATCATTCTTTGAGACATTCATTTGCTCATTTAACACATAAACGCTTAGCGGAGGGGTTGGAAACCGATTCCAGCTCGTACGTTTCCGGACAGTGCCCTCGCTCACTTGACTTCGACAAAATCTCCGTTCGCTTCATTCCTCTTCTGTAGCTGGGTCGAAGGCCCTTCCAACTTGACGGGTATGAGAGGTGCCGAAAGGCCGACCCGATCAATCGTTTTCTTGGGCACGATGGAATCCCCGTCGAGGTGGGTGATGAGATCCTTGCGCGTGTTGTCCACCAAGAGGCGGATGAGGTCCGGGCGCATGTAGTGCCCGCCCTGGATATAGACTGTCAGTTTGGATTTCAAAATGCATCTCCATCTCCGAGAGGACGGACGGTCGACGAAAGAGAAGAGAAATGGGGGGCGATTATGTACCAGATCGGCCAAGGCCTTGCTGAGGTGAGCTTCATCCAGGTCGATCTAGAGGACCGTCAGTTCAAAACTCGGTCGGGGTCGTCGAAATGCCGGGGGGGGCAGGGCAAAAGGAGTGCAAGAGCTCACGTCCACAATCACCAGACCTTCGTGGTCTTTGGCTGGATTCTCGGCCAGCTTTTGCCCGTCGGGGCCAAAGACCCGGGTGTGTCCGTTGTATCGTTCGGGAGGCTCGCACGCCTTTCCCGGCGGGGTGTTCTTCTTGACGCCCTCGGCCGAGATGCGCTGGAAAGGTGCGAGGACAAAAGTGCCCGTCTCGATGGCGTAGGCCGGGCTCACGATGTCCGAGTTCGGGTCGCTGACGTTGGTGTA
Organism: Phialophora tarda; assembly: GCA_016109495.1. Taxonomy (NCBI): domain Eukaryota; kingdom Fungi; phylum Ascomycota; class Eurotiomycetes; order Chaetothyriales; family Herpotrichiellaceae; genus Phialophora; species Phialophora tarda. Next base: position 280,374 of record JADWPL010000015.1, on the reverse strand, counting down.
CGGGTCGGGATACTGCAGGGTTTCGGCGCCGGGATAGATGGGCCACGCGGCAACGTGGACCTGCTCTCCCGCGGCCGCCGAGTGTGCTTTGAGGAAAGGGTTCAAGTTCTCCCAGCAGTTCAAGTGGCCGATGCGTCCGATGTCGGTCTGGACGACGGATTCAAACGCGTCACCCGGTGCGTCGCCGAAGATGAGTCTCTCCACGTGCGTGGGTTTGATCTTCCGGCGGTGGTTGAGCACGTCTCCCGACGGCGCGATCAGAGCTTGGGCGAGGTAGAGGGAGCCATGGTCGATCTCGCTGTACCCCAAGGAAACGTAAATGGAGTTTTCGCGAGCCGCCGACCGGATCCGCCGCATTTCCTCCGAGTTGGAGTCCAGGCTGTTCTGACGATACGCCTTGATGAACGGGAGGCTCTCTTGGTAGTTGATCTTCCACATCCAGTACGGATATCCGGGGATCCCTATGCGTTGACGGCTATCAGTGGGTCAACCAACCCGCGAGGAGGAGAGTCGGGGACGACTTGCATGTTTCTGGAAACGCGATCAGTTTGCAACCCGCCTTTCCCGCCTCGTTGATCCAATGGATCGTCTTCTGGACCGAGAGTTCCAGATCGAACCAACCGGGCTCGGCGTGGATGGCCGCGGCCTTGTACTTGGTGAGGACCTTTCCAGCCATTGTGGCGCTGTGTCAGACGGTTATCCCAGCTGCCGATCCTAAAGTCAAGTTTGGACAAAGCAGGTCTGATGGTGGTTCTTCGGGAAGGGAGGACAGAGGGGATATTTATGCTCGTCGAGGATACCAGCCCGACAGAGTGGGAAGAGAGCATCTCCTAGGAAGCAACGACGGTATCAGAGTGTCCACGCGGCGCGGTCCATGGCAGCAGCCCACCGAAATAGTCCCATCTCTAAAGACCCACAAGGTTTGCTGGAGGGATGGTGACCAGGGAAATCATAGGTCCCCTCGGGGCCTGTTCGACAAGGCCTCTCTCTTGCCTATCATGCCGATTATGCCGACGTGGTGATGGGTCCAGAGGTAGATAGTGGATACCGGCATGAGTGCTGGAGGAGGCAGAACTTCCAACCTGCATCGACGGACTCGCAACAAGGCGCTTTTGCTCCCCGGCGTTCTGAAGGTGTGATTGATCCGACTATCAAGGAGGACAGACGGGTCGCGCCACTAACAGGCTCTTCTCGGCACGGATCAGCACCGTCACGCGATATCACGACTCTCGTGGCCGGTCGATATATGTCGAGACTACTCGCGTCTGCACAAGTTTCTTATCTCGACCAGGATGATACGGTGACCGAAGGGCCAACCAATGTCTGCTGTTGCCTAACGGGGGAGCCCCTAGACGAGGTTTTCCAACACATTTGTCATGAAGCCATCATCCCCATGCCCATTTCCCCTGGAAACATGGTCCAAAACTCCTCGAAGATCCCCGTCCCGTCTACATCTGACGCGAACCCGTCGATATTGTCGAAATCCTCGGGCAGATTAAATGTGTCGTCCCGTGAAGAGTCACTGACGGACTCGATTCTTGGTGGGTCAGACGTGTCCTGTGTTCGTGAGTCATGTTTGTTTCCCGAGACGGGATGGGCATTCGATACTCACGTTTGTGTCTGGTGTCTCTTGTGGAGAGAGAACACCGGCCAGCTCAGGAGATGAAGCATCGTGCAGAGCGCAGTAATCCACCATCAACTTTCGAAGCCGTGGATGCTCTTCCGCGGACAATCTGTCGTTCCCCCTGGACCGAGAGGCGTAGAAACGCTGCAGAAAATGTATGTTTTCGAGCTGATGGATCGGTCAGCGTCACTATCCCGAAGTCATGTAGGGATGTCATCTCACCCATCGGCTTGCCATGGGCCACTCATTCCGCATCTCGCTCAGAAGCACATATGCACAGTGGCGCCGACGTCTGGTCCTGGCCAGGAATTCCGCGCCTGGCTCGAGTGGGAAGGTCTCAAAGTAGAGCATGACACCTATCGTAGTGTACACGGTGAATCCCGTCCAGGGAACTAGACCTCTTCGAAAGTCGGTCGCGATGTGGTTGATCTCCTCGCACATGTCGCACACTGTCGACACGACGTCGTAAAGTGTCTGGGACGACTGGGCGGTCCAGGCCCGGAATCCCTGTTCGCCGTCCGATCGGATCGACGACCCCTGCCGCCTTGAAAGACCTAGATGGGGTAGGTAATTGCGGTAAAGGAAGATGATGGACATGAAATAGATGCAATGCATGTAACAAAAGCCCTGACCCTGGTCGAGCACGCTGTGAGCGCGTAGTGAGAACAGACTATAACCCAGCCTGTCTGGCAGGGTCGTTCTCCAGCGTGCCAGTGACGAAACCAGGCCGTGAACCGGCGATTCTCGAAACGGCAGGGGTCCGTCGAAGGACTTGTTGGACGACGCCCATTCGGCGACGTCACACCAGATGTCCGCCACTCGGATGGTATAGGCGAGGATCGACAGATTAGATACGGGGTGGGCCGCCCCGTGTGGTGAAAGTGTCCCGTCCAACCGTTCGCACCGCACCGGCGTCCCAAACACGAAGAAGCCCTCCTCACACGGAAGTTGAATCGTCATCTCTTCAGATTTGAGGATGGGGGTCCGGCTGCCGCCTCCGCTGAGGAGACGTTCCATCAGGAAGCATGTCCATGCCGTGCGCCGGCGTTCTTCGGCCTGGATGAATGCCTCTGACGGCGGCGCCGTGTCGGGGATCTCCCCGGATTCCGCACAGAGGTCCATCATCTGGACCATGCGTGCGGCGATCCCGAGGTAGATCCACGCGCTCTTACCGTCACCGGCCCCCCACTTGTGCCCCGTCAGCAGTAAAAGAGATCGCACTTGGGACAAGGTCGGCTCCGTGATACGAAGCTGGACCGCACGCGACGCCCGCTGGGCAAAGAAGTCGCTCGCTTCCAAAGGGGAGCTGAAGCCCGGTGGCGTGGGAGAATACCTAAGGCCGAATCAACAAGGAGCTACCAGACTCAATCCAGGAAAGGGGGAGCCCACCTTGAAGCAAGTGCTAGGATGGCCCAAGCCATCACTGAATCGATCGAGCGGTCCCGAATGTTCTGCACGAGGTTTGGATTGTGATGGAAACTCCACTTGTAGCTACACCGCAGATAGCTGTGTTGCAGATCTTCTGTCAGCCATGGCAGTGGATCTTCCGACAGACCCTCCCCCGCCCGGACCGCGTCAAACCCCTCGGTTTGGCTGACCGGGATGGATTCCTCAGCGACACTTGAGGCGTGTTCGGCTCGGCCGGCATGGGGACGCGGCTGAACCTGGGCAACACGGCGCGGCTTCTTCGGCTGCCGATGTAAGGCGGATGTCCACTTTTGGGGGAAGTAGCAAGCTTCTGCCCGACGGGCACTTCGACACCGATCACACGGGGTTTGAAAATGATGGTGAGAGCATCTCAGCTTGGCCGTCCGGCACGGAACGCATGCCACGGGATTTCGCAGCGGCGCCGTTGTTGTAGAACGTGTTGACATGACCGGTCGATGCGAACTCTGGTTGAACACGTATTCAGGAGTCAGGAAGCAGCAGTCCGGAGTCTGTCCAAAGTGATACGAATGCGTTTTCTGGCTCCGACACCAAACCCCGCGGGCACAGGGGGACCAAACCGGCGCCGTCAAGGGTCTGCATTCAAGGCCGCCAGCATTTGAGGCATTTTCCACTTGGTTTAGATGACAGCCAGATCTTCAGGACATATCACATATCTCCACTGCCCCAGATTATGGTCGTAGGTTTAGAGTGCGCAGAAACGAAGGCTAAAGCACGTCGCGGCATGCCAGCGGCACGTTCGGCGCCATCCAGGGCGGAACCGGCCAAACCGGCCAAATCGGCAACCTCTTCGTTCCGAGTGGACGACGCCTTCGCTGTTTTCCCCGACTACACATGGTCAGCCAATGCTACACCCCTCGCTTCATCGTTTACCAGTTCACTGTGGAGTTGTACGTGGTCAGAGGTAAAGTGCCCGGATCTGGTCGTCGACGATACTCCTGGACCCGGACTCAATCATGCAATTTGGATCCCGGCAGTGACCATTCATCCCAAAGCGTCGCGAAAGTCATGCGATGTCTAGTACTGTACTCCACCGAGTGCTCCTTCGCCCTCGTCCGGGTTTTTGCCGACCTGCCATCATGCTCGACGGACAAGAGCTGCTGATACTTGAAGGTCGACCATCCGCTCCCCCTTCTCTGGTATGCCTGGTCTCTCTGAACGACGTACCCGTTTGGAATACTGAGACAAGCCTGCCTGTACAACCCGGACCAAGATGGAACTGCTTCGTACCGCGGCGACCAAAGCCAGATTCCTCAGCTCGTCACCCTCGACCACGCGAGCAGGTTCAGCACTTCTGTTCAAACAGCCTGGAATATCATCTGTCAGGCCTTTCTCCGCCTCAGCCAATCGCCACGTGAAAATACTGTCTGTCTTGTACGATGTGAGGCCCTCAGTCCCTGATTGCATTCGAGATCCGACGTGGCGCGGGAAAAGGCGAGGAGCCGGTGACCCTGTATATATGCGAGACTGACGGTGCCAGGGCGGTGAACATGCCAAACAACAACCACGGCTATTGGGGACGACCGAAAACGAGCTGGGCCTCCGGAAGTGGCTCGAAGACCAAGGCCACACTCTCATCACCACCTCTGACAAAGAAGGGCCGAATTCGGTGTTCGCAAAAGAACTTCCTGACGCAGAGATCCTCATCACGACCCCGTGCGTTATCCAAAAGTGTTTCAAGCTCGTTGGTGTCACAAAGCTTGATAAAGCTAACGCGAGCGGTGCCCGCACAGTTTCCATCCGGCCTACCTGGACGCCGAGCACTTGAAGAAAGCCAAGAAGCTGAAGCTAGCGGTGACGGCGGGGGTCGGATCAGACCACGTCGACCTGAACGCGGCAAACAAGACGAACGGTGGCATCACCGTCGCCGAGGTGACGGGTTCCAACGTGGTCTCGGTCGCCGAGCATGTGGTCATGACCATCCTGGGTCTGGTGCGCAATTGGATCCCCGCTCACGAAATGATCGAACGCGGCGAATGGGACGTCGCCCGCGTGGCACGGAATGAATTCGACCTGGAAGGCAAAGTGGTCGGCACCGTGGGCATCGGGCGAATCGGCCAGCGCGTGCTGCGTCGGTTGAAGCCGTTCGACTGCAAAGAACTCCTCTACTACGACTACCAGCCGCTGAACCCCGAGGTGGAGGCCGACATTGGGTGCCGCAGAATCAAGAGCCTCGACGACCTCGTGGCGCAGTGCGACGTCGTCACCATCAACTGCCCCCTGCACGAAAAGACGCGGGGCCTCTTCAACAAGGAGCTGATCTCGAAGATGAAGAAAGGTAGGTCTCCACCGCGGTGCCGAAGTTCCAGTCTGAGGAGCCCTTCGGCGGGAAGAAACTTTCAAGGTTAACCGTATCACTTTAGGCTCTTGGATTGTCAACACCGCCCGTGGTGCGATCGTCGTTGCCGAGGACATTGCGGCCGCCCTCAAGTCGGGCCAACTGAATGGCTACGGAGGCGACGTCTGGTTCCCTCAGCCCGCTCCGCGGGACCATCCCCTTCGATACGCCAAAAACCCTCTCGGAGGGGGTAACGGGATGGTCCCGCACATGTCGGGGAGCTCCCTCGACGCGCAGAAGCGCTACGCGGATGGCGTGAAGAGAATCCTCCAGAGCTATCTCAGCGGCACGCATGATTATGATCCGACGGATCTGATCGTCTACCAAGGCGACTACGCCACCCGATCTTATGGCCAGAGGAAATGAAGGGTGTTTGTAACAAAAGCGTGTGCTTTATGCTGGCTCTTATATAGGGGTAGTATGGGCCCGACGACTTCAAAGCAAGGGACTTGCCGTTTTCCAACTGGTCCTGACCTCGGACAGGTACATCCTTGAAGGCATGCATAATACTTTTGTGAAAACCTCCCACTTTTTAAGGTCGTTTGTATTATATGAACCACGCCTCTAACCCTGACCCGTCTGTCCAGCCAGACATGGTTGACTCCAGACCGTGTTATCTGTGGGCGTTCACAGCGAGTATCGGATACTCTTGTTCTGCCAGTCGGTCTCATCCAGCTCGAGCTGCTCGAAGGCGTTCTCTGCGTCTTCTCCCATCATGATACTATCACGGCCCAGCTCCTGATCACGTTTCCGGTTCGACCAGGCCATGAGTTGTCGCATGGTGAGAATAATGGCAATGTTGAGCACAAAGCAGGCAATCATGGTATTGAAAGCCGTCTGATCAGAATATTAGTTAGCAAAAGGTCCCTCCGGCGTTGTGGCGGCAACCCAATGATGACGCACCTTGTAGGCTGGGGCTTCATGGGCCAGGAAGGTCTGTGGTCCGATAATGTATCCCGTACAAAACCCAAGGAAAAGCATTCCATTCACGGTGGCCTTTTTGGTATGGCCACAGATATTACTGGAGACCAAACTCAAAATGGTGGGGAAGGAACTGGCGTAGGCTGAAATGAGCCACAGCCCAGCCAGACGACTCACTTTCTCGCTGGCGGGAAGAAGCTCGATCATCAGAGCTCCGGCAAGGGAGATGAGGTTGAGCAACGCGATCGAGACGCACCGAGCGTTCTTGAACACCGTCGACACGGTGACGGTGAAGATGACGAAAAAGAGCAAGAAAGCCCCTTGCGACATGGTGAGGAGCTGGGTCTGGAAGACGCTGTAGCCAAAATTCTTTAGAACGATTCCTCCAAACTTCGCACACTTGTCAGCAACTCGCTAGATCTTTTTTCAGAGGGGCCAACATGTAGGCTTACTGCTGTCAGACCACCACCAGGAAGAGTGGTGAACACATTGAGCATGAAGAACAGCCATGACCTGGGGTCGATCAAAGCTTCCTTGAATTGCGCGTTGCTCCACTTTCTGGTGTCGGCAGAATGCCGCATACCCTGCACCCGAGCGAATGCCAATCTTCTTTCATCGGGCGTGAGGAATTTCGCCGTCTGGGGATTGTTGGGTAACAGGAAATACATGACAATACCCCAGAGGATTGTGACTGCACCAAAGATGATGAAGAGAAACTTCAAGAGGTAAGCACAAGTCCACAAGGACGCATGGCATAAAACTTTACCTGCCAACTTTTGACCGCACTGTGAATGTGTGAGAAGGCGTAGGCCAGGATGCCTCCAAAGATGTAGGCGACACTGGCTCCTCCGTACCAGATGCCATGCCTGAGGGCATGCTCGGATGGCTTGTACCACATCGCAGTGATCATGGTGAAACCGGGATTGATCGCTGCCTCGAAGGCTCCGAGGAGAATGCGTAGGACAGAAAGACTACCGAAATCGTGGCCGGCAGCCGTGCACATGAGGATGCCGCCCCAGATCAGGCTAGGAGACGTCAGCCATCGAAAGGCAATTGTTCCCTCAACACTCACACTGTAAGGACGACCACCTTTGCGGCGGGGAATTTGACAAGCGCCATTGCGGAAACGGGGCTGGCCACCAGGAATCCCACATAGAAAAAGCTCGACACCCATGAGTACCGTGACCCGGTTAGTTCCTCCTCGAATTAGCGAATGCGATCAGTCTTGCAGTCGTTAACTCACCGCGTCCTGTATAATCCCCATGATGGCAGTGTAACCGAGGGCGGTTTTGTCGAGATATTGGAAAAGGTACAACAAGAACATGACCGGCATCAAACTATCGCATATTAGCATTGAAGGACCTGGGGTATTGTGCTGGGCATTGACTGACTGAAGGTCGATCTTTCTCACGAGCCGTCTTTCCTCTGCTGGGGTAAGGGAAATGGTCCCGGATGCGTCTCGCTGGCTTGATTGAGACGTCAAGCAGTCCATGCCGACCTTGGTGTCAAGCGTCTTCTCTTCATTAGAAGCCATGATCGGCGTTGCAGGCAGTTTTCTGAGATAATTGCAAAGGTACGGCTCACGAATTCAGAGTGAGAAGCAGTGCAGCTCATCGCGTTGGGGATTTCGCTGTATTTTATGTCCACGACTGCGAGAAGCGGGAAGAGTCGTTATCAAAAGCCATTGAAACAATCAAAGCTCGATACCCCATATCCGATTGGATTCGACGATAACGCCCATCCCCAGTCTTCGCATATCATAACCTGTCGAAAACATCAAGGGCCAGACCAAGGGGGTTGTTCGCGGTTGCTGCGGGTACCTGTACCCGCAACTCTGGCTGGGGTATCGTAGGGAAATCGGGCGGGTACACGTACCCGAGGGCGCCAATCAGACGAGCACAGCTAGATGATCGAATACTCTCGGTATCATCATGAAGCTGAGAATGCTGCGGGTGCCGGTACCCGCAGCCTCCTTGGATGTATACTCCAGACTCTTGTCCGGGGGAACCGACACTGTGATTTACCCCCAGACTACTGGTTTATCATGTCGGATCTCGACAAATTCTAGTCGTTGCTCTTTTCTTCATACAACGATCGATCAATCCGTACACTTTTCGCCATGGACGGTCCAACCCAACAAAGGGCATCTTTTTTGGATGATATCACGAACCCTTGGAAACCTCCGTCTCAGCCAAGATATGTATTTCTGGGGGCCAACCTGATCGACCCGGTTCGGGGCGTCGTCGTTCAGGACGCGACCATCCATCTTTTCCAAGGCCTCGTGGTGTCGGTAAATGGGCGACGTGAAGAATGGGAGAGTGACCCTAAAACCGTCAAGATTGACTTGCAAGGGAAATATGTGTGTCCTGGGTTGATTGACTGTCACGTCCACCTGGCTGCGGTCCCAGGCGAGAAGGACTTGCGAGATATGAAGGGGTTGAGCCCATCCATCTCCCTCCTACGCCAACCTCAAGTGTGCAAGGCCATGCTCGGGCGAGGATTCACAACAGTCCGAGATTGTGGAGGGGCCACACTAGCCTTGAAAGAAGCGATTGAGCAGAATGTGCACCCGGGGCCCCGCCTCTTCATCGCCGGACACGCATTGTCGCAGAGCGGTGGACATGGAGACATGCGTCAAAGACACGACAGCAGTGAGTGCTGCGCTGCGAGCGTGATGAACATTGGGAAGGTAGTCGACGGTGTGCCGGAATGTCTCAAATACGCCCGAGAGGAGCTCCGTCAGGGGGCCGACTTTATCAAAATCATGGGCGGCGGTGGGGTGGCCAGTCCGACCGACAAAATCGAGCATATCCAGTTCTCCGACGAAGAAATCAGAGCCATTGTGACGGTGGCATCGAATGCGGGCACCTATGTCACGTCTCACGCGTATACGCCACAGTCGATCCAGCAGGCGATCCGGCAAGGCGTGATGGGCATTGAGCATGGCAACCTGATCGATGAAGAGACGGCCAAGCTGATGGCCGAAAAGGGAGCCTCTCTGACACCCACTCTTGTGACATATGCCACCATGGCTCAGTTCCCGGGGTTTCTCCCTCCAGCCTCAGCTCGAAAGAACCAAGAGGTGTTGGAAAAGGGATTGCATGCTCTCCAGCTGGCATCCGAGGCCGGTGTCAATGTATGTTTCGGAACCGATCTCTTGGGTGTGCTGCATTTTGCCCAGTCCCGTGAGTTTGGTCTGCGGAGCAAGGTCCAATCTCCTCTGGACATTCTGCGAAGTGCCACAGTCAACGCTGCTCGCATGCTTCGGCAACAGAATTTCCTGGGCCAAATTTCGGCGGGATTCGCAGCAGATCTCGTGATACTGAAAGCAAACCCTCTGGAGGATATCACTGTGTTGGACGATCCTGATCAGAACGTGTTGGCAACCATGAAGGATGGACGGGTTGTGGCGTCTCGATGGAAGCAACTCAGATTGGATGTCAAGCGGCTGGCCAAGCTGGCGTAAGAACTCTGCTGTGTTTCTCAACGGGCTTCTGTTCTCTGAACTTGAAGCGGTCTCATTGAGCCACTGGTAACAAGAGAATCGTAGCCATCAGTAGAATTGACTTCAGATCGCTAGGGCTTAAGGCGGCGGCATTTGGCACTAGGATAGGTTAGGGCAGATTTCTGTTCCACATCCCCAACTTCTACTTTCCTCCCACATCTTCCACCTCTTTACAACCATTCTAGAGTCTGGTAACCAGGATCTGGCTCGGCCCACCTCACTGTCCGTCGGTTGCTGAGTTGGCTTGGAGTGGGTAATCTAGTCGACGACCCACTGAAATGAATAAGGCGGCTGTCGCGTAACGTGAAGACTGACAAGCCTTGGAACTCGCTTGAAGGAGACTGTCATCGAAACGAAGACAACGCTGACCCAGTCCCTATCGGACGCTCTCGAGAACAATGCAGTCAAGCAAGCCTCAATCTTCCAAACGACATCGCCCCCATGTGCCATTGGAACAGAGAAAGAGGACAGTCCAAGCATGTGTGCACTGTCGGATAAACAAGAGAAAATGTCGACCCGGCCCCCAGAACCAATGCGTGAGTTGCGCACGAGCCAGGCAAGCTTGTGTTTTCCAAAGTAATCCGGCAAGGCAACATGAGACTGGCCTGCAAGAGTCGCCGAAAAAGAAAGCACGACTTGAATCGGAATCCAACCCGATGCATTGGGAGCTCATGGCAAAGGACATCTCAGTCCATTTTAACGACATTTGCCCCGAGAGCACCTTGGAGCCGCACCACTTCTCCATATTGTCCGGCCTCTTCCGCGAAGCAGTCAGCGCGAGGGGCCAACGACTCGATCTCAACGACGAACATTCCGACCTTGAGTCAGCATCTTTCACGGTGGCTGACAACGCCGTCGGTAGGCAAAATCGTCTTCGTGTTTAGTTGTTGGTTGACTCGGTGTCTAGAATGTGATGCGTTACTCTCCCAAAATAAGTTCCTGACTGCGGTGTCCGAGACAATTGGCCCAAATCATGTCTCGCAAAGGAGTACACGTCCTAGGAACGATGAGGTGAGTGGAACCTACCGACCTGGTTGCAGGATAACTGATGCTTTGTCCAGAGCTCCTCGTCCGCCAATACTGTGGAATACCATGAAGACTCGAGGCTACTGGGAGCATTCACTGCAAAGCTCCCACCATACCAGGAGGCCGAGTCCCTTACCAACGTTTTCTTCACGTATCTCGAATCCAACTGGTATTACTTTGACGAGCGTTGGTTTCGTGACTTGCTGGCGCAACTTTACCAGGAAATATCCCCTGCACCACAGATCCAGTGCACAATCCTCTGCTTGGTGTTCCTGGTGCTAGCCCTGGGTGAATCTTTCATGCATGTCAACCGATCCACTCCGGTGAATCTTAGTGGACAAGACGCTGCCCTGGAAGAGCCCCCTGGAAGCCGTTTCTACCAGCTGGCCATTGGATTGATGCCTAGTGTCCTAGGTACCAACACTGTGGAGAGTGTGCAGTGTTGCCTCTTGACTGCTTTGTATGCCCTTCCGACACGCAACACTTCTCAACATTACACCTATTTGGGACTTGCATTGCGCGTGGCAATTAGTCTTTCGCTTCACCGCAATGGAACTGACAACCAAATCACGCCCGAGAACCGCGAAGTACGAACGAGGGTGTTCTGGACTGCCTATTGTATTGAAAGGTGAGAACCTTTGAACTTGCAAACATGTGTAAGAGTTGACGTCTCCGAGGCGAACATCGGTCGTACTGGGGCTCCCGGCGATGCTGCAAATGAGGGAAATCACTGCTCCTCTTCCTCAGAGAAGGCCGGAATTGGACAGGTTACATCCGCAGAAGGTGGATCGCCTTACCGCTTTTACGAAACTGACCTTGGTTATGAATCGTGTCATCGAGGCAAGGTGGGCTCACGGTCCAATACAATGCTTTCGAGACAACGGTTGCTGATCCAGATGCACAGCCCGGTCGATGAATCTCCGGACAAGTTTTCCGATGCATGTTCAACCCTCGAGAATTGGAGGCAGTCTCTGCCAGCCCACTTGGTGGCTCTTGACACAGTGTCCCTGCGGGCGACTGCTCACCTTGATATCATGTACCACATGATCTGGATCTACATAGGCCGAGCCGCTCTATTACGTCTTGTTCGAAAGCGGCTGCACCAAACCGATGGAGGTCGAAAATCGGGTGTGACCACAAATCCTACCACTCAAAAACTCGCCGAAAAATGTATCAATGCCGCCTATAAAATCATCGAATGGATCGACCTCCTGAACGGTCACAACCGGCTGGCCAAATTCTCCTACACGGACTTCCATTCCTGTAGCTCCGCAATCACCATACTGCTGCTGGGTGAAGTCTTCCATGCACGAAACTTGTATTCGTCGTCCATCGATCATGGCATTGACGCTCTGCGTTTCATGGCAAGTGGCGGTCAGCTTGCCAAAGATGCGCTCCATTTGGTCGAGCGTCTCCAAGCCAGCATTCGCAAGTCTACCGGCCACCATGAAAGCGAAACGACATTAGGTCAAGGTGGTTCAACGTTGAAGGACCACCACAATAATGCCACAGCCGAAATACCGTCCTTCTTGCCACACGACGCTGCTGCCGAATACACCGCCTCCGACTTCGCCGACTTTGACCCGGCGTTGTTCGACGACCTGGAGCCTTCCTTGCTCCAATACTCGAGTCAAGATCTCTCCCTGTTTGGGTTTGACGGCTTCTATCCCACCTTTGAGCCAGACGGCTCTCTATGGAGCTGGGAGGACGCCTCGAATTCCGGGGTGCCGTGGTAGACCCCGCCAAAGGGGGCCGGGACCCAGGACGGCCCCCTTTGGAAAATGCCAATGCACACACCGGTTCGCCCAGATCTCCAAGGTCCAATGCGGCGAGATTTGGGACGACAAGTCCACACCGACGCCAACGTCTGAGGGACACGTGTCCCTAGCGTCTGGCTCAACGCTGAAGAAACCGGGAGGTGTATTTATTATAGTAACGCTATTAGTAAAGTCGGGTCACATACTAACGAGACCTTATGTGACCCGAAGAATAAACGTGTCTCCCAATTTCATGGGCCGTGGCACGATCAGGAACCGAGCGAGCACGCGGCCTGAGACGAAGAAGGCATTCTCCCAAGGCTGAAGTCAAGAGCAGATCTAATGCAGCGGAAGCGTAGACCTCAACCGTCATAGAGTCAAGGACTTAAAGATTCGCTTTGCATTCGTACCTACTCACGCGCTCCAACCACTGATGTTTCTTATTTCATTCACTGACTGCCAAACAATGAACTTGAACTAAAGACTTGTCGTCTTCGGCTTCACCAGGCAAGGGACCACTTGCGCCTAGGAGGGCACGAGGGGTAAGCCGTGAATTTACCACATCTTGGCGTACGTCATCTTATATGTTCGGATTGTCTCGGTGAGGTCAGTGAGGTCTGAGTGAGGGCCGTGATATTCTATTCTAATTCCCCCTTTGCTCCCCCATGTCAAGGTCAGGTCAAGACCAAGAACATACAACAGTCTAACTCTCTCGGGGCTGCCCTAGGAGGTCGCTCTCAGAATGCCTTCCTTCTCTTCCCTTAAGGACCGCGTCAATAACACCATCTCCCAACGTCCCAGCATAGGCAACACCTTCAATCGCTCGGGCAGTGGCAGTGGCAATGGCATAGACCATCAGCAGCGCCAGACAGGTGTGGAGGATGATCAATCACTGGCGACGCTTCTCAGCCGGGAGCAGCGAGCCGAACTGACGGTGCTGATCTCGCAGACTACGGAGGAGATGAGGAGCAGTCTAGTTAGGGTGTTTGATGAGCGGCCGGTTGCAAAAGCGAAGAATGAAACTCGGACGGGATCTCCGGGAGGGGAAGCCGGAGATGAGCTCTCGAAGCTGAGTTTATCTGAGAAAGACCCAAATGTACAAGAACCAGAACCAGGGCCCAATTCAGCCGAGGACGACTCTCTTCAGTCAGAAGCCGAGCCCGAACCAGACATCCTTCTCACCACACCGACTCCTGAGTTCAAAGCCCTGAAACAAGCCGGCCTGGCGTTTTTCGATGCCTGGGCAGAGTCTGTCATCCTCAGGGTCGGGGAAGTCGTCAACTCACGCGACTCGGAAAACAACCACGCCTCACAGTCCAGAAATCCAGAGGCCGCCCGCAAACTGGCGTCCGAGTCATCAAAACAAGTGTTCCAACCCACGGACCGCGAACGAGACGTCGATATGAGACTCTCCAAGGTCTTCCCGCGCATTCAGACATCACTGGCGTCGCTCAGCTCGGGAGAGCGAAGCACAATTGTCAACGCCCTCCTTCTGCTCTTACTGTCCCTAGAATCCTACCGCGCGCACTCCCGCACCCTCATGATCCGCCTGTCCATCTCCCTTCGCGTCTCTCTTGCCGAACTCACGAAAATGGAGAAAGACACCGCATTCGGCCTGTTGACCGCGGCTGCGAAGATGGACGCCTCGGAATCGACAGCTAAAGCACAAGAAAAGTCCTCCACAGCGAGGAAGTGGAAGATCGGTGTTGCGGGCGTGGCGGGTGCCGCGTTGATAGGTATCACCGGTGGATTGGCCGCCCCGTTACTCGCGGCCGGTGTGGGCACGCTGATGGGCGGGTTAGGACTGGGCGCCACCGCGGCGGCGGGATACCTAGGTGCACTGGCCGGTAGTTCCGTGCTGGTCGGGGGTCTGTTCGGAGCGTATGGTGCGCGAATGACGTCAAGAAGTATGGAAAAATACGCAAAGGAGATTGACGATTTCGCGTTCTTACCCATCAAGGGAAGCGAGGACGACCCAGAAGATGTGCAGAAGCAGCGACGTCGGCTGAGAATCACGGTCAGTATCACAGGCTGGCTGAACGAAGAGGAACAAGTCACGCTGCCGTGGCGCGTCCTCGGCCAGGGCGGCGAACCGTTCGCGCTCAGATGGGAACTCGCGGCCCTGCTCACCCTCGGGTCTGCACTGAAAGATTTTGTCGTCAGCCAAGCATGGAGTCAAATCCGGCGGGAAATCATCAAACGCACGATATTCGCGGCGCTGTGGTCGGCACTGCTCGCGCCACTGGCGATCCGCAAGGCCATCAAACTCGTGGATTCGCCGTTTGGAAATGCAAAAAACCTGGCCGTCAAGGCTGGAGAGGTGCTCGCGGACGCGCTCATAAACAAGGTCCAAGGGGAGCGGCCGGTTAGCTTGGTTGGGCAGAGTCTGGGTGCGAGGGTCATCTATTCATGCCTTTTGACACTGGCGAAACGAGGCGCGTTCGGACTCGTGGAGAACGTGGTGTTGATGGGCGCGCCGGTGCCAAGCGACGCGGAGCAGTGGAGGGCAATGCGCGGCGTTGTCTCGGGACGATTGATCAACGCGTACAGCAAGCAGGATTATATTCTTGCCTTCTTGTATCGGACCAGTTCTGCGCAGCTTAGTATTGCCGGGCTACAGGATATCGAGGGTGTGTATGGCGTCGAGAATTATGATATGAGTGAGCAGGTCGCAGGGCATTTGAAGTATATGCACCTAACAGGGGCCATTTTGAAGGAGGTCGGGTGGACGGATATCGATGAGGACGCGTTGAAACTGGAGGATATGTTGGTGAAGCAGTTGAATGAAGACGAGAAAGAGCTTGAAGCAAAAGGGGAGGATCCGGAGAAGGCGGATCTTTGAGTGACAGAATGGAGAGGGCATCTCTAGGACGATTCAGAGATCCGGGCTCCTGGATGGCCACGAGGGAGACAATACTTCGGCAGCGAGGATCCACGCCGAAACCTGACACCCAAGCAGTCATTGAGACAACTGCATATACCAAGGCAACAAACCCGTCCCGGTCTCCTTCACCGGCACGACAGTATGTCACCGATTCACTCGATTCTGCAGTGAAATGATGGTGGTAACCGCGTGTAACCTTCTCGCCCGTTGCGCAGTTACCGCGCATTTTTCAGATATAAGAAGCAACACTGCATGTCAAACTTTCTCTTTCTGCGCTTATGTTCTCTCTATTTGCTTTGAGCGACTGCAAACAGTTGACTGACTGGCCTTCGACGACACGCGACAAGCAGCCTCTCATCTTCACCATAATAAAGGAAAGCAACGGCGACCTCGAACAGAAAAGGACAACTGCAGCAATCATGGAGGAGGAGTCATCTTCATCATCAAATACGCCACGACCGCGAACCTTCTCCTTCAGTTCGGCTGTTACTCAATCCTCTACCGTTCCTCGCCCTCCACGTCCCTCACAGCCTCGACCAGAGACGATCTGGTTTACCGACGACCGCGTCCCAGATCTCCGCATCTACACCGCGTGGCGCTATTCCAAGACAAAGGCTACAAACTCTCTCCCCCCAGCGACGCCCCAAAAGCAGGATCCGGCTCTGATCTCACCTTGGACGACACCTGAGGGAAGCTCTCCGCCACAGCTTCGGTATTATTCCGGGGTGACAGCCATCGCCGGCCGATCTGGGCTACTATCTCTCTTCCAAACGCTTGGAGATCGTGCCACTTTCCCGCGCGAGACCATGGAAGTCAAGAGTGTTCGCGACTACGAAGGAGGACGCAAGGTAAAGTCCAAATGGCGTATCACATTGCCCAACACAATTAACTTATGAAACAGCCATTGACAACTCTAATGCGGTCTGGTTTGGCAGCGTTCTGCTTGTTGTTTCCAAATCTCTCAACGGGCATTCCTAGCGCGCAGTCTGGGTTCCGCCTTCGTCGAGGAGGTGTAGACGTCGTTGTCACCTGTGCCCACTTCACAGAATGGCCCGACAACCAGAAGGAGTTCGATGAATTGGCTCAGAAATATTCCGACATGGAGAAGGGGGTGATTCGGGCGATCCAGACAGGGGAAATTGACACATATGGTGAGTGCGGGTACCACGTACGAAAACGTATCGATGGTGCTAACCAAGGTCCAGAGGATGAGTTCAAAGACCAACTCAAGCTCCAGCTGATTGCGGCTCATCGATCGTGGGATCTCGCCATTTTCCGTGTCATAGAGAAACCTGAAGATGATGAAGAGAACTCGGTCATCGATTGGGGTCAGGTGCATTTTGTGGCTCAGAAGGATCGAGGCAAGCTCGGCGCAAAAGATTTCTGGTGGTCGGTCGGATACAACCTCAACAACGAAGAGGAGAGATTCCACTCGGATTGGACAAAATTCTACTTGCGCTAGCCCGGCGACATCCAACGAGACATCCGTCAACACTATGTGAGTAATCCTTCCCACCATCCGTTTCGAGGCTCACGTCGTACAGGGGTATGACGAGAACAATCCGCCCGACTTAGAATTCCTCAAGGCCAACCGACGAACAGTCAGCTTCGGAAAACTGGACGAATCCGCCGACACAGGACTTCCTCAACAGCCACACCAAGTCTCTCTTGATTTGAGTGCTTGGTTTGGACGTTCCGGCTCGATGGTCTGTACTCGGGAGAAGAGTGGCGTCGACGCCGAGGAGATCCAAGTCTACGTCTATGGTGTCGGTAAGTTGACTAATATCCTCCCTTATGGTTATGACCCGACCTAATGCAACCCACTTGTACAGTATTCGGAGGGTCTTCTGCAACCAATTCCAACGTCTTGAATCTGTTCACAGAGGCCATGAAACCCTGGTTCGAGTCGGCTCTGGCATTGGACCCGGACCGAAAAGAGCATCCCATCGAGTTCGATCGACGTTTTCTCCTGTGTGGATGATGTGTGGATGATCACTGTGATGTTCCACGTCTGACGCATATCCATGAAGGATGAGCGAAAGCGGGCATCGGTTTGCTTCCGACAGGGCAAGGCAAGGGGTTATCGGTCTGCTTTCGACAGGGCGATGAGGGCCACCAAGATCGCCGCAGCATACTGGAACTGACAGCACAGCATTCTTGACATGCCTTGGATGCCAATCTGTGGACCTAGTTGTGAGGTTACGAGTCTCAACAGAGTTTCACAGAGTTCCCTAGAGTTCAATGACTATCCACACAACGTGAGAGCCAACTCTCACGTCAATCCGGCTTTTTCTCCGCCATTGCCATAATACTGTAGCGTCTCTTTCGTCACAACCCCGACAATGAATCACCACCACCACCACCACAAGCTTCTCCCGAGAACATGCATGCTCTCCACAGTCCTCCTGCCTGTAAACCCCTTGGTCAAAAGCCTAGGCAGGGACGGGATCGAAAAGCCCCGACCTCCATAGTCCAAGGAACGGCGCGGCTGTGCATGTAGACGCCGCGCGCGCACAAGAGCGACGTTGGGGCGCGAACCTGGTGATACTGTAAATCACGTCTGATCAATCCAACGTCACACACGCCCCCCTAATTCGTGATGTGCAGAGGTTAATTGATTACTGTACTTGTACTGTACTGTACATGCCATTCCCCATCCCGGCAATGCCATCCCATCCCATCCTATCCTATCCCATCCCATCCTGGCGCGGTAATACTGGAGTACTGTACTGTACCTGTGTCAGGCAGGCAGGCAGGCTGGCGCGGTTCGAAAGAGTTAGGTACACCCGTATTTTACTCTTTCCTTTCCCTTTGAGACGTCCGTGCTTCCGAGCCTCCAAGACCCCGGGTTTCCTGCTAGAACAATATGTGTGTGTGTGTGTGTGTGTGTGTGTGTGTGTGTGCTGTTGTAGGGATCTTTTTCGCCTCCCTCGAGCGTCGCGCGCGATCCGCCGGATCGAGAATGCGGGGATGGCGAGCATGGCGAGCATGGCGAGCATGGCGGGACAGTTATATAACTATACTATACGTGCCGTCGTCATCTTTACTTCCCTTTGATGTTCGATTACAAAGGGCGCCGAGCGTCCAAATACTGTCTGGTCAAGACGGACGGGTCGGTCGAACAGTGAAATACTACCACAGTGTCGGCTGAAACTGGTCACTCACTGTGCGAATGATCCAGAGAACCTTGGGATATGTATGAGCAGGACCGAGAGAGAAAAAATTGGGTCGTCTTATGAGCAGCGTCTACGTTTACTCGCTGGCTGTTCCCGTCCCGACTGACATTATCCCGTAGGCTGTAGCCAAATCCAAGATACAGTACCGCTAGAAAGACTCCCACACCGAAACTCGCTAATGCTGGATATCCCGATAGTCGTCCAACTCTATCCCGCTGCTTCCCCTTTCTGACGCATCTCGGATGACTGCTGGTCCAGCAGAGCCTGCAGATCGCCGAGCAACCGTCTGAGCATGACACCGGCGCCGCGGCTCAGGGGCTTCAGAAAGACCTTTGTGTCGTCGCCCTTTCCTCCTGCCGAGTCGAGGAGCGAGTCGTCTTGTGCCGATCGTGCCTCTTCCGATTTTTCCAACAACAGCTTCCCCTTCTCAATGATTGTGCCGAGCAGGCTCTTCGATGGTTGGGAAGGGTCGTGCGGTAGATACAGCCAAGCCAGTACGTCTTCCATGCCCCCCGGGGGACCGAGCAAGGCATACTTGACAAAGCCTCGTGCCATCACAAAAGCCTTCTCGCTGTACTGTTCTGATTCTCGCGCGTATGACTTGTCATTCTCGTATCCCTCGAACCCTGCTTCGTTGTAGAATGGCTTCTTCACGAAAACCAATCCTTGGAGTGACACCAGGATCTGGAGAATCGTGGCCTTGTCGCTCCATTTCTCGCTTTCATTCTTTCCCGACCATGTCCCCAGCAAGCTCAGGCAGATCTTGCCTTCCTCGTAGAGGTTCGGGTTGATGCGACCCAAGCCACTCGTCCAACTGTGGAAGTGGGCAGTTGGAGGCTCCTCCGGAAACCTCTCCGGCAGGTAGAGGTCGATTAAGAATGGTGCATTCTCATATGGCGTGTCTTTGGGTCCAACTATAAGGCACCGCAGAAGATCCAGTCGGCTCTCGTAGGTGCGGACGTAGATCTCACCTTCCGGCAGTGAGGTGGCCAGAATTTTATGCTCTTTCGCGATGCGCTTCAGGGATGCCGGTGCAGCCGAGGCTGAATGAAGGCCAAATTGATCCGACGGAGGGTCGCTGTCGAGGACGAGAAATTGAGGCGGGGATCCAGAACCAAGCATGCTTTGCAGTGGTTGACTCGATGGCGGAGCGGTTTCCCCTGGTTTGTCCTCGGACATTTCCACATCTCCATCAGTGTCTGGCAGTCCTCCTTCAGCGTCTTCGAGCACTTCGTCCTGGTCAGACACCCAATTTTCGTCTCCACTGTCATTATCAAGGCGTTGGCCGCCCTCGTACTCGACGGTTTCCGAAATAGGCTCGGGACTCTCCTCAGACCATTCTGATCCGCTGTCCATCCAAGAGCCGAGCTCCATCATGCCGCCCGGCATCTCGTCTAGATAGTCATGGTCTTGCATGATCAACAGGATAGAGTCGGCATCAACTGACACATCTCGACACTGCGGCAAGCCTCCCAACCGAACTGTGACCGAACCATCGAGGTTGATTGCAACAATTTGGCCCACCCAGTCAGCCTCTGTCCGTGAGCTATTTCTGCTGGTTGATGTAGTCTGTCGCTCGGTGCGTTCGGTCCTAGCTTCCCCTGGACTCGTTATCACACACATGTCGCCTCTTTGCCTTAGTAACGAAGGAAATGACATGATCTCGTAGAGGGAGACATCTTCAATCAGGTCTCCAATGGGCCCGAACCGTGACTCCGTACTAAGAACTCGTCCAGACATACGTAGTTCGATTCGGGGCTCTTTATACCACCGGACACGAGCGACTCTTTCGGTAGGATCGACTGATTGAACCACACCTACACTGGCCGGAAAGAGATCATGAGGTTGCTCGAAGAAGATCATCTCGTTAAATTCTCTAGTCCTAGGGTCCGCCTCTTCCCTATGATTGACCGGTCTCTGCTGCATGCCTTCTCGCTTCACGACAATATCCGTGGGCGCTATTTCGGCTTCAATGAAGACAAACTCTTCCAGTGAGGTTGAATTAGTCGTAGTACTAGTGCCATCTGGCCATAAGACGGTTGCATACTGCTGTTTGTAGACGATTTCGAATTCGTTGATGTCCCAGCCGCGAGAGACCTGTGTTGGAATCCGCATAAACTTGCCATGCGAGACTCCGTTGGTAGCTTGGTATTTGACTGCTGCGGCAGAGGTGTCTCTGAACCTGACCCGCATCCCGACTCCGAGCTCTTGTCCTGAATATATTTCTTGGGGACTTGAGATTTCCCTGACCGTGGAGGAATCGTCCCAACCCCCCTTTTGCTCCCCAGCCGCGCTTTTGCTCCTAATGGGCATCTTTCCGGCATCGTACACCGTCAGATCCCTGTTCGGGCGTAAACTAGCAGTGTCTCTAAAGTTCCGAATGTTCTCGTAGACCTCCAGATCGATCTTGGGCCTTTTCGATGCTGGTCGGTCGTTGCGGACGTTACTGCTAGTTTCCCAGTCGACCGAAATGATATATGCTCGACAATCAAGAACGATGCCCTGAGCTGGAAGTGCTCGGTCGTATGAACCAGAAATCCACCTCCCATGCCGTAGGACATCCCGATCAATAACCACCAACTCGCCGGGACGGGCTTGCCCGACTGGTAACAGGCGTGGCCACTCTCGTGTCGCCCTGAGGATACCGCGTCCCCTGTAACCATCAGCGGCCGGCAGGGCCACAACAGGTTTGCCATAGTCGGGCACAGGGATGTACAGAGAGGACAGACAGTCAGGCCCGGTTATAGACACTATGGAACCATCTTGGAGCATGATGATAACGTCATATCCCACCTCGTCGACTAATCCGATCCAGTTTCGAGAGATGACGTAGTCATGCCGTATCACATCCTGCGCCCTCTGGATCTCTCTGGCGGGGATATCGTAGAGGAGCGTGTGCGGGTTCGGGTGAGAGAAATGCGGGGGGAAATTCGAGGGACACTCCGAGGTACATCGGGGGTGTGGTGGCAGTGGTAGAGCAGGTGCTGTGGCATCTGCGAATACCGGGGCGAGGATGTAGGATTCTTGCACATCGATGACTGTGCCGGTCAGTGGACTTCCATCTCGCTTGACGCAGTCGCCCAGCCGAAGCGAACGACTGAGCAGGAACAGGTCATCCCGGTGCACAAGAGAGTTCCCGGCCGCTGGATTTGCGAAATGCACGAATACATATCCCGGCGGCGGCACCGCACTCTTGAGGAAGTCGTCCCAGACATCAGGCGGGACCTGAGTATGGGCGATGGTCAACAGGTTGTCAAACGGCTCTTCTGAGTCGTCGTTGGTGCGCTGCACCGAGCCAAACATGCTGAGATCATGTTTCAGCACAACCTGGTCACCGACCTGGAGCCAGGCCATCGGAGCGGCGCGACGTCAGGGTGATCAAGTTGACTGGCTGCGAGGAAGAGAAGTTGGGAGCGCATCACCGCAATCTCAGGCGCAAGGCTGCCGCGGGGGACAAACCAAGGCCTAGATAGGAAGGAGAGCCGGGACAAGGCTACGTTTTAGTCAAGTGATTGTCGCAGCTAGCTCAGCCTCGTTGTTGGCGCAAGGCTGATCCCGTGGGCCAACAACAAAATTCGAATGAGATCTGTCTGAGGCCAGATACATGAAAGACACTCAGCTCTACATTCGGGGCTCAGCTCTACATTCAGGGCCATCGCAATCTCAGACCTTTTGCTAAAGGATCTGCCAATGGTCCTGAGCCGATTGAGACAAAGACAGCGAGACGGATTGATTACCGACGTTTGTTACACCGAGGTGTGAAATGGAGTATGCTTCGTCGAGGATGGCCACCGACTCCTCCTTAGTCGCCTCTCTAATGACGTCGCATAAAACACAAACCCGGCACCACCATTTCGTTTGCGACCAGTCCCGACCAAATCTGGCCCCAAATTCATTCGTTTACGAACGAAACATTGTAGTGTCGACCGTCTATTGAGCCTACTCGCTCCTCTTTCGCAGATAGACCTCCAGCCCTTCCTGGACCACGAAAAATGTCGAATGATACTGCAACGGTCGACCCGGATGGACCAGTGTCACGTCGTATTCCCTGAGAATCTGGATGAGGGTCTTGTTCATCTCGAACAAGGCAAGGTTGCGGCCGATGCAGAGATGAGAACCGCCTCCGAACTGCGTGCAAGGTGAGATTTAGCAATCACCCACGTTGCCGAAATGGCAGAGTTAAAAACGTACCTGATACAAATGAGAACCCATCAACTTCGCATCTCTCTCAAACCACCGCTCCGGCCTGAACTCCTCGACATCGTCTCCAAAGATCGAAGCGTCGCGGTGAAGCACCCATCCGTTCACGGCAACCTCGATACCACCGGGATAGTACTTTCCACCAATCTCGACACCTTCAGGAGGTGTCTTGCGGTAGATGCCCAGTCCGACTGCCGGGCGAACCCGCATGGCTTCTTTCAGACAGGCTTGGAAATAAGGCAGAGCCTGGGCTTCGGCATAGGTCACAATCTCGGAGAGTTTCCCGGCTTTCTGGGCTTCATTAACTTCCTGTGTGAGCTTGGCATACGCTTTCGGGTTGTTCAAGACGAGGTAGAAGAACGATTGCATTGTCGAAGCGGTCGAGTCGGATCCCGCAAAGCTGTAGCGGCGGTCAGCGTGAGATTCCAATTGTCAAAGTCGACAGCACTCACACTGCACCATGAGCGATACTGAACACGTCGTTGATCGAGAACTTTTCAGCGTTCCCCTCGTGAGCCCTCAACAGCTCCGCCAGAAGATCAATGCCCTGAGAGTCGAAATTGCCATCCTTCTGCTTCCGCTTCTCCAGCTCAGCCACAGCGATTTTCGTCATGGTGGTAGGCTGCATCTGGAACTTCTTGGGCAAGTATGATCGGATTGGGTTGTTTCGAAGGAGGATATCGAACTCGGCGACGTGGCCGACAATGCCGTCATACCACTGCACATCATCAATGTTCTTTATTGAGCCCTCGACATCAATCTCTTGCTCGAGAAACCCGAATTGACGGGAAAACGCGACCTCGCCGAGCACCTACCCAACGGCGTCAGTTGACCGAACGGAAGGAAGGGGGGTACCTAGCATACGTCAAAGGCGAAATAATGCAACAAATTTCCCAGATTGCACACCCGTTTGTTGTCCGTGGCATACTTCTCGAGGTGCTCCATCAGGAGCTTGATCATGCTCTCAATTGGCTCGGAACGTTTCTGCATCTGAGGCAGACTGTATGGTACCACCGCGTAGCGTTTCATCTGTGCGTGCTTCCACTCGCGGACTTCGGTGAAGATATCAGGCGCGTGCTGTCCGAACAGGTCAGATTTCCCGCCTCAAGCGGTGGTTCCAACCTTGCGGCCCGTGGCTCAATCTGGGAACGTACCTTTGGTGGAAAGACGCTGTAAAACATAGTCTTATGGAAGCCCTTGCCCACGGCAAAGATGTCCTTGGCGGCGTTACATGTGCCGAAGGATACCTCATTTGGTGCTGTCCGAACGACGGGTCCTTTTTTCTCTCTGTGAGAAGACTTGCTCGATCATGTTCCTCCAATCTGGTGCTTACCGTATTTTTTATGTAAAGCTATATGATCGAGCTCGGTGTGACCGTTGTACGTGCTCCATACTGGAATTCAGATTGTCAGCAGGACTCGGCAACAACAGAGAGTGAGGTTTGATACCTTTCCATAAACGAGATACCGAGGCGAGCCAGGGACCGGGCACATTTCTCAGAGGCGACGCGTATTTCTTGTACAAACATCTGCCGACGACGGCAAGAACCGTCACAAGCAGGAAATGGCTGGTCACAAAGGCGACAATCTGTGCGACAAGCGAGATTTTCTCTGGCGACGACGAAGTGTCGACGACCTTCATCTTGACAGCTTGACCTCAAAAATCCTATCCTGACGCTGTGAACAAAAGAGCAGACGTCAGAAGAGGAGGAGCTGCGGCAGGGATGAATCCGTCGATACCTATATCTATAGGCGTCGTTCCCCGCCCAATGATGCTCATTAAGTGCATTGCCGACGATTTCTCTCCAGATCCAGTACGCTTGGCTCCAGGCCTTGTGAAATCATGCGCGCGCTCTGGCCGCTCGTCCAATTGTACCCCCTCCTTGATCCGCTAGGTCTGGGGAGGCCTCGTACAAGCCGATTTGGGGTTCCTCTGATTGGAGAGCGGCGGGCAACTGCGGACTAAATGGCTGTCGATGGCAGCTGGGCGACAATGTTGCAGGAGCCCCGCGAAAGGCTCTCCATCGGAAAACCCCCATCAGCATCGGCAGTGGCACGCTGATATTCGACCCCACATAAGCCCTTTGTGGAAAGTCTACGAGGTAAGTCAGCCCGCTCAGCCCACATGTGGCCTACTGGGCATTCTCCGCAGGTCGTTCAGTCGAGCTACTGCGTACGCGGCAGGGTTATCACTAGTACTCCGTCCTTAGTGACCATGTGTGAGGCTCTGCGGAAAGAGGCGAGACGACAAGCAGAGTCTCAAAAGGCCGACAGAACGGAAGCAGAAATCGCGCCAAGCCTTACGTCATTAGCTGAATTCGAATGGGCAGGATGAGAAGAGAGTGAGGGTGAGAGCGAGAGCGAGAGCGAGCTGACTTCTCTGCTGAGACCGGGACTCAGAACTTAAAGCGGCCGCCTTCGTATGCCGCAAGTTTAAAGGGCTGGGAGAGATACAAGACATCGGTCTTAGGTGATGTCGATTATCTTTCTTCACTCGAGGTTCAATTCTCTAGCGGCCTCAGATATCGAACTTCTCACCAACTAGTTCCTCACTCAGCTTCCACAACTTCTCAGCGCCCTCGAGACTTTCTGCATATTCATAGGTCTTCTGAGGCTGACAGTCTGCCATATACATCCCACTCTGCGGCTCAATCCTGGGATCCAGCGCTGCTACTAGTGTTGTAGCAATTCCCTCGGCCATGCTCTTCCGGGGTTCACCCTCAAGTGGGAAATGTCTGCCCGTGTTCTTTTGCGCAATGCCTTCTATAGAACCAAGCGCGGCGGCAATGTCGGTAATATGAGTGCCCAGTTGTGTCTCGTAGATGTTGCCAGGGTGGATGCCGTAGCTCTGAATGCCCCGATCACGCAGCTTGTTGGAGAGATAGAGTGAGAAGAGGATGTTGGCAGTTTTGGATTGGCCGTAGCCCGACCATGGGTCATATTCCTTGCCACCGGAGAAGTTGTAGTCGTCGAATCGCACGGGCCCAATCTTGTGACCTAGACTCGTCACGTTCACGATCCTGGACCCGGAGCCGGCGGCGAGAATCTTGGGGAAGAGGAGCTTGGTGAACAGGAAGTGGCCCAGATGGTTGGTTGCGAACTGAATCTCAATTCCGTTCTTGTTGGTCTTGTACTCTTGGATGGCCATGATTCCGGCATTATTGATGAGAATGTCGAGCTTGGAGATCTTGCTGTTGATCGTGGCGGCTGCGGCGCGCACGGAATCGAAGTCGTCAAGGGAGACAGGCACAAAGTCAACTTTGATGGACGAGTCAATCTCCTTGATGCGGGCCATGACAGATTCCACGCGCGACTGAGATCGGGCGAGAAGGATCAGATGCTCGGGATGGCCATAGGCAAGTGCGACAGCCGTCTCTCCTCCAAGACCCTTCTCGCTGGCGCCGGTAACGACAACTGCTCTGTTTGTCAGTCCGGAAGGTATCTCACGTGGGCGATGCAAGGGCACTGACTCGTTTTGCCCTTGATTCTATCGCTAAATTCCCTGACGACGTCGGCGCCTGTGGTCTTGGCTGTAAACGTGGCCATATTGCTGGATTTGTTCGCTCAAATATCTGAATTCGGATTGTTTCTTCCACGAACTAGAATTGGAGGTGCGGGCTTGATGGCGTCCCTTGGCGACAACGATGGTGCAAGATGCTGTTGATCCTCGAAACATGGAGGTCGGGCCATGTTAAATAGCCGTTCACTCTCCGTGGCGGTTTCCGCGGGCCACGGAGGAAGCCCTATCTCCATGCTATGCCCTTCCCATTGCATGTCGGGTTTAGAGAAGCTTTGGCATGGAGCGAACAACCGGCTCCTTCCCCTGGTGATCTGCGTTGCATGGATTACTAGTTCCCAAGCGTCGTGACTGCTCGTTCGCGAAGGCCCTGGCCAGTTGCATAACGGAGTCAGCAACCTGGGCGTCTCGAAAAGGAGAGAATCCGTCCAAATCAGCCCGATTGAACTCGGACCAAAAAGGACCCGAGCCCAGCAGATCTGTGATTACTGCAACAAAAAAGGAAACCCGCCCGAATCGCGGTCGAGATGTGTCGATGATACGAATCACAGTCGACTTCCGCGACGGCCAAGTCGCCCGATTCCTTCAACATGCCTCGCGGACTTTACCTGCCCGGTACGTACCAAGCAGCAAGCCATGCGTCAGCCAACCGCTGCTCGGTACGTGCTTTGCAGAGCGTGACATCGTCGTCCAAGGTGCAGATGGCCATCACCGATGACGAAAACACGAAACAGGCGATATGAGCGATGTTTTATGGCAGGAAAAGTCATTCATTGCAGTCATTACTTTCTGGCTCAGCTTCAATCCAGAACAATCCGTGGGCGCAAGGAATCAATAGTGATACAGAAAGTTAAAGCGAATGCCGTTGATACTCAAGGGGTATCTCGAAAAACTGACACGATATTCCCAGCCAAAAGCGTAAAAAAGATACCACGCAGTTTCCTTTTCCACCGAGCAGTGGCCGACAAGTGAATTCATCTCAAATGCCCAGCGCAGCCTGCCTTGGCTTGTTCCATCATCCAACTCATATCTCTGGTCGGTTATCGCTTAGATGTTCTCGATTACTCGGGCGTTCATGGCCTGTTGGAAGCCATCGCCGCTGTCCATGTTGAAAGCATTGCCGGTGTTTTGCTTCGAGTTGTAGCCGCTAGCTTCGCCTCCATTGTTCTGATTTTGGAATGTGGCGCCCAGATCAGTCGGGATGGTCTGATTGGCGGCAGGCAAGAAAATGACCTTGCTGTTCGCCGTCTTGGCCATGGCTTGCATCGCTTCGAGATACCTGATCTGCATGGCGGGAGCCGAGCTCAAGATATCGGCAGCTTGTCTCATGAGTTTGGCCGACTCAACTTCAGCACGTGCAGCAATGACCTTGGATTCACCGATTCTCTTGGACTGGGCGGCCATCGAGAGCGAGTCTTGGAGATCGTTGCTGAAAATGATGTCTTTGATGAGCATAGACTCGACTTGGACTCCCCAGCCCGAGGCGACCTCCTCGATGATCTCTCCGATCGACTGCGCGATCTCCTCACGGCGCTCAATCACGTCTTGCAGGACACGAGCGCCAACCACGTGGCGAAGCGTGGTCTGGGTCCGCTCAACCAAGGCCTGACGGATGTTTGAGATACCGAAAGCGGCCTTGTGAGGGGAGGTGATGTGATAGTAGATGACCGAGGTCAAATTCAGTGTGACGTTGTCCTTGGTCATGCACACTTGACGGGGGACCTCCACGATCTGTATCTTGACATCGACCTGAATAAGTCGCTCGGAGAGAGGGTTGACCTTGACCAAGCCAGGGTCGACGGCGCGCGAGAAGCGACCGAACTTTGTGACCAGGCCGACGTTGCCTTGAGAGACCGGCTTGTAGGGGTTCGGGCAGATGATGCAGCAAGGAATGGCGCCGAAGAAGCCGAGACAGTTTCCTAGAGAGTTGACTGCGCCCAGTGTTAGTTTTGATTTCTGGCGATTGGGTCGCAATGCACCTACTCATCGACCCGTACCAGCCATGATTCTGTTCCTCATCGCCTTGGAGCGTCTGCGCATATGACGGTTGCAAATCCTCGCGCCGGGGCGGTTGCACTTTAATCAAGCCGCCGTTCTGAGGACGGAATCCAACCGGTGTCGCAGTGGTGTTCTTGCCACTTTCGAGGCCCGAGTCGCGAGGAGAGTCCATTGTTGACGGTGCTGATTCGGAGATCAGGGGGTGCGTGGACGACAGGATGGGCTACAGTTGATCCCAGGGTCAATAGGTGTGATGAGGGATGAGGTGCACCGAGATATTTCTGTTTGCGCAACGGAGGATAAACCCTGATCCCAAGAAGCGTGAGGCGAATAGCTCAAGAGATTCGAAGTCGTAATGGAACGCGGTTGATATTTGTAAGTGCTGCTAGAGGCGGAGAAGTGAGAGAATCGCGAGAGGAGAACGAGCCGTCAGACTGGCGCCAGGCTGTGTGATTGGGCGAGCGCCTAAGGGCCCTGTACTCTCTCCACTGCCTGCACCCTGGGTGTGGAGTGTCCATTGCCGTGGGCTGCCCAGTCAACTAAGGGCTCCGTCGCCTAAAACCAATCCTGAAGCACACTATTTCTGGAAGCATTTTGCCCTTCCTCAGGGCGATCAGATCCCTCACTCCCTCCTCTGTCACGGGGCGCGAAGATATCTGTCCATCACAGACACCGCCAACTGAAATCAGCCTGCTGCTGCTCCTAGCTGAGATAGACACGGCCTTCTCGCCCCCGGACACGACCATTTCCGTGGCGGTAGAGCCACCGGGTGCGCCTGGAAAGTGACCAGCGCTGTTGACATGCTCGTATTTCGAATGCGAACGATTACGAGTAGCGTCCCTTGAGTCTTTGCGCTGCAGGGAACAAGAGCGGTTCCCATACGTCCATTGCCCAGTAAGCAATGATCGCTCCTCCTTGTCCTGCTCCTGCTCCTCCTTGTCCTCCTCCTGCTCCTCAGGCGACTCTCCAGCAAAATTGTGTCGACCTCTCAGAGCCACATCAGACGAGGCAGTGCAAACATCATGCACGTCGCAACCTCGACGCTTTCTCCACCGCGGCACCCAGTCCATTACGCTTTCTTCTTGCCAGTCTGCCTTGGCCTGTCGATGATTCGCTCACCAGCTCGCTCCTCAGGGAGCTCATCCATCAACACCCTGCGTCTCCTGATGCGCCATATTCTCCTCCCCGATGCCTCTCTGCCGCATATCCGACAGGATCGTCACCACTCTCCCGTCACGACGCACATCCTCGTGAATGCACCCCACTCACGTCTTCGGTAAGAAAGCTTAGCATGCAGAATACTCCGTGCTCCCGGTGCGTCGAAACCGTTATCCCGTCTATGCGGGACGCGCAAGCACACACCACTGCTACCGTCAACTATGCTATTATCGGCGTATCTAGTATCAGACAACAACTGCATCATGCATTTCGCTCGCCGCGGGTTTCCTTCCCTGTGAAATGAATTATTTCTCCGGTAGATGGCAGAGTATCGTCGAGCTGCCCCAGAAATTACATCCGCCCAAGCGTGCACACTGCCAGCGACGAGTGAGCCTCGCCTTGGCCCTCCGATCCTTCGTGGCTGGGTTAATATCCGGGCGAAATTATCGTCCCTATTCGCTCTTCCCACACAGAACAGCTTCGTTTGCTGCGGTTCTATGACTTCGAGGTCCTGTGGTTCAGAGGCAATCGCATTTGCTCTGGAACCAGAATTTGCCCGATTGCTGACGGATTCATTGCACAATGCAGTCGCTTCCTCATCGGCCACTGTTCGTGCCGAGCGTGCCTCCGCGCACATGACCATCAACTGCTCTTGGAATCTGTATCCACCCTCGGGTTATTCGGCTCGGCCGTGGGTGATCCCCAGGAAATATCGTTCGCGCTGAACAACTCACATGCCAGAGCGACATGCGGAGAGAACTTCCAGATTGTTTCCATGAGCAGCTAGTCACCAAGAAGACGTATTGTCTCGTGACCGAGACTTTTGCGGGCACCTCCAAAAATATCGATCCACTCAAATGCCCACGTCCTCAGAGATCGAGAAAATATTGAGCGATACTGGGTACATTTTCGTTCGCCACGATAGAGTTGGAGCTTCCTTTTTGGAAATTGGAATTCTATCCGCTCCCTGAATTGACATCATAGGTTCGCTCCTCGTCGCTCGATCTCATCCATACAGTCAAGCTCACGCTGCCGTATTCGTACTCGTCCTGATCTGCTTGGGAGCTAACATGATGCAAGTGCTAAAAGTAGCATGTCGATTCTGTCGAAGTCTTCCGAGATGTCTCCTCGCCAAAGATAATGGTAAGAACCACCTACCTACGCGGGGCAGATACCAGGATCCGGCCAGCTGAGGGAGCTTTCACCACTCACCTACAGAACAAGAGGATCAGATCACCGGGGGATGCGGCACGCGTGGGGTTGCAGCGACACGACCTATCGAGAATCTCACAGGACCTGCCTGAGGTAAAAACAACATAGTCCACCAAGAAGCTGCTTCTGACGATGCTCGCCACGAAGTCTGGACTGATCAACCATCATGAGTGGCCCCCGAGGCGAAGCACCATATCGGCGGTGTTTTTCCCGATAGCGTGTGTTCTCAGAATCGCCAGAAGGGCGTCCTGCTCCGAGGGCGCAAATTCCATCTACAGCTTTCCAGGTCTCATCTCGCCCTAGCTCGTACAGCTAGACAATTCCGCACGCCCGGCTGGAGAGAGGCTTCCAGTCGTCTCCGGGATCTCCTCCAGCTCCACCTCGACGTTCTTTGCCTTTCTATCATTTTGGACAACATGCATTTGGCAAGCATTATTCCACCCTGCTCTCGCAGCTAGCCAGTCCCGACGTAACTCGATCACGGCGACTCCTGCGCTGAAGTGATCATATCACCAAGGAAACGAGACAGTCGTTCAAATCAGAATGGGAAGGGAGCACAGTGTTGCCAGTCTCTCGGGATAGCGTGAGATCGACGCCAATCCCATTTCATTCGTACTTCTGCGTTCCGAATCAAGAAGCTCCGAGAGAAATCTGCCTTGACGTAGCAACGGTGGGTCTACGGCATGTGGCCACAAGCAAACCCCCGCCCAGCACCGCCTCACTGGGTTCATCCACATTTTCCACTTACCATCAAAGACATCAGGGGGGTGGACGGGTCGATACACACTACTCATAGTGGCACTGGTTTGAACATGAATTGTCGTCGAAAAAGGAAATGCCTTCTTCTCGGCGGATCGAAATACCAGTGAAGCGAGGAACCCAACCTATTACGTTGTCCATGGCTTCTGCAAAGCTCGCCCACAAGGTAAGCCAGATGCGAGAACAGTTGGGCAGCATGTCTTCGTTGACTTAGCCTTTATTGGATCTCCTCCAGCGATACTAGCTTACTTTGTCGGTATAGCGTGTGCTCTTTGCATCGGTCAAGCAGGTGGTTCTCTATCAACCCAGCACGAAACTATTCCCAACTATCTACACTTGTCACCTCGTTCGGCGGCTCCCGGACTACTTCCATTTCATTCGTCGGCCTCGGCTCCCAGACTCGATCGAACCCTTGGCCTGTGCCCCCTCGTGAGGACGACAACGTCCAAGCGAAGCGGGAGAATCAAATCGGGGTGCCATGTGTACATCCGTTCTTTGACTCTCAGACAATCATACGCTGGGCGGCAGTCTAATCTCTGTTGCGGTGCCCTTGATCCCCCTCACCTCATCTGGGTTCAGGACAATGCCGAACCAAGTCTTTAACCCCTCAACCCTCTCCTGTTCACTCTTCGCCTCCATTACAAGCTCCTTCTTCGCCTCTCCTAGCCTGCGTTCGATCTTTTCGCCACCCAGGATCACTGTCCCCGTTGCTTTCGTTTTCGTGTCTTCGTCAACCAGGATCCTCACCAATACGAGGCGATGAGTGAACCAAGAAGCAGGGTCTTGCGAGGTACGATAGTTTATTATCTCAAAGTCGGCGGGGAGCCATTCAAGGGTGTCGAAGCAGTAGCAGCCCTGCCACTGAGGGTGCGACTTGTTACGGGATTCGAGAACCCAGAGGTGCTGAGATTGGTCGGTGTCTGGAGGTTGGTTAGCCACTGACTGCGGTCCGACGCTGGGCCGCTGGTGTTCAACTTACTAGATGCTATCGGGCGGTATACCAGGCGGATCTCGGCGCCGGGGACGGAGTTGTAGACCTTGTTCGACGTTCGGTCTAGCGGAATGGGATGGAGAGGCGAGGTAGACCCGAAACCGACGTCGACCAAGTACTTCTGACCGTTGATGGTCACGATGATGACTTCGTGCTGCCAACCTGCGAAGCCGGGGTCGTTCTCCTGTCCGTCCAGAGAGTGACTAACTCTGGCCCCGGTGACATAAAGCTGATAGCCCAGGCTCCTCAAGATGGTCGAGAAGAATGCATTGTTCTCCATACAGTACCCTCCCAGCCCTCTCTCGACGATCTTGTGATACAGGGCGTCAGAGTCCAGGGTTATGGTACGGTGCCAGGAGTAATGTAGCGCCAGGTTGCCCCACGGGTTGAATGCCATTTGGCGGAGTTGAAGAGTCCCCAGAGCGGCAAGCGGATCAGCTTGAATCTCAGCCTCGAGCGTTTCGAGCGAGTAGGATGCCGAAGGGGCGATGTTCTTCGAGACATAGGTTGCGAGTTGTTCGCGAGTGTAGGTTGGGCGGAAGGAGGAAGGGAGAGCGCGCGGGGCGGGCTCTGCGTCTTCGCCCATGGTTGTGACGACTTCTAGTGTTGCGTCTTTTCTTGTTCCTTTCCAAAACGATCGAAGGGCCTGTCGGGTTGATATACTCGATGGTCTGAATCGCGGTGACAGATCGTCTTCACAAGAATGGGCGAACAGTGCCAAGCGTAGACCTCCCCGTGCTGATATATCAAAAAGTCCAGGCGGTCCAACTTTGTCAGATTGCAGGTAAGATCGATCCGGTGTCAGATCTTTGCTAAGTCAGCGGCGGGAATATGTGCGCCCTGGCCGTGGGCGATCGATTTGTCGTAGCGGTGATGACTGCATCGGACACGAGGCTCCCAAGAACATGACAAGATGGAATTCCAAAAAGCAAACCGACGATCCATTGGCGATAGCGACGGCGTGCATCTCCGCCGGGGGCCTGCATGGTGCACCGAGTCCTGCGCTGGCCACGTGGAGAACAATCGTATGTACATTGTCAATATTGTCACTTGTTCACAAGAGGAACGGCGCCGCGCACAAGATGCACAGTGCAACCGAACAAATCGGGGCGCCGTGATGGGCTTCTTCCGCTCCCTTCTCAGCGCCTTCTCAGCCATTACCAAAGCCTAAGCGTCGAGATTTAGGCTCTTAGGCCTCCACGATAGGCAACCGTCTAGAACACTGTACAGTATTAGAGACGGTCCAACACCAACACCGTCTGGTTGTTTCTCGTCTCTCGGTCAGCTCTGATCATGTAACGAATGTGAACTGTCGACTAAATCGCGTGAAGTCTGTTCCATCGCGCTCTTTCACTCACTTCTTCCTCACAGTCCTCGACTTGTTCCTCCCTCGCAGCCCGCAGCGACACCGCCGTCGGCATCAGTTGCCGCCGTTGGAACCCCACAATCCAAGTTTCACTTCCCACTGCTACGCTACTCACCGTGCCGTCTTATCAAGCCACGACGTCTTCCATCCATCACCATGCGGCCGAGATCGTTTCGATAGTGCGCGTCTGCCAGCATGAAAGACACTTTGCGGAAGAAGTCGACAAAGACGGGATCTGGGAGCGAGGTCGAGGCGGCTTCTCAGCTCGACGTGACGTCCCAATCCAGCGACTCGGTGTCTCCCAATCCGTGGGCGAGCGAAGCCTCATCAACCATGAACGGTGAAGGTATCTCGCGGCAGGTCTCCAAGACCTCGAGAACTCCTGACACCGCCTCTCCTATACGCAGTATCATGTCTACCGCCACCAAGGAGGAAACCGAGACGTTCTATGAGACGTCTCCGGCTCCCTCTCGGCAACCAGAGGTCCCCGGCACGAATGGCGACAATGCCACCGAAGAGGGGAAACCAACTCGTCGAAGGAAAACCGTCACCAAGACTCCCCATACTTTTGAACTCGAAACAGATCTCAACGCCGTCAAACCGAAGGAACAGCCTCCTCCAGCAGAGCCACCGAAGCAAGATGTCCAGTCCCCGGCCCCGGCCCCTAAAAAGAAGAAGCGGGTCTCTGTATCTCAAGCTCCTCCTCCAGAACCCACAAGGACTACGACCGTGGTGAATTCTGTGCCATCAGTCGTGCAAGCGACGAGCCCTCTGGCCTCACCAAAAACGCCGTCGGCTACTGCTCCGCCGGCGACACCAACTCAACCCGCTCCTCCGTCAGTGGCGATCTCGCCGGCACCCCCCAAACAAGGCACATCCTCGACAGCCGCACCGGTGAACCCATTCGCCACTCAGCGCAAGAAAGCCCAATCTCTTTCCTCCGTCCCTCAAGTCTTCACCTCCAATCCGTGCCGGTTTACTCCGCCAGCGCTGCCGAAAGAATCATTTCATGGCAAAGTCATTGTCCTGACGCACGGTTCCAGCCAGGTTGGCCAAGCCATGATTCGTCATTTCCATGCCGCCGGATGTCGCGTTCTCTTTGGCGACACAAACCCGGACCAAGCTCGTAAATTCATCTCGTCACTAGGTCCGCCCCATGTGGTCCATTTCAACAAGTGCGATCTGACCAGATATTCGGATATGCTGGAGCTTTTCAAACTCGCCGTGACAATGTACGGTCGCGTCGACCACGCCATATTCGGCGTTGGCGAGGATGGTGGTCAGGCCAGTACAGTCGGTGGTGGGGAGAAAGGCTGGTTCGAAGACCGCCCAGGAGTCAACAAGACCGCCAAGATGGCCTACGACGAGGTGGCCACAGAGCCCGGCGGTCTAGGAGACATCCTCACCGCCAGCGTGCGCTTCGCTCGCATTGCGATGGCATATCTGAAGTATTCACCGAGGGCGAAGAACAACAAAAAGTTCGTCAACCCCTATTCGACCCCCCAGGTGGAAGCGCCCACGTCGTCACCTGGGACGAATGACCGAAGCTTGACCTTCATCGCATCCACCTCGGCCTTCAAGGAGACACCGCAACTGCCCATCTATCAGATGGCGCAACATTCGATCTTGGGCCTCGTCCGCAGCCTGCGGACAGGGGTCGATCCCGATCCAGAGCGAGATGGCGTCAGGATCAACGCGGTCATCACGAACGTGATGGTTCCGCGGGCCGTCGCGCAAGCAGGAGGCCGGAGCATGTCTGTACAGCTCCCGCCGGACAGACCCGAAGACGTGGCTCGCGTCGTGGTAGGAGTAGTCGCCACAAATTCTTCCACTCCGGACATCAATGGCGCAGACAGCTCTGGCGGAGGCGGAATCACAAACGGGGGAGGAATATGGTACGAGAAAGGCCACGAGAGGGGAATGAGGGAGAAGTACCTCCATGGGAGGGTCATCTATGCGGTGGGCTCGGATTGTTGGGATATCCAGGAAGGGTTGGATCGAAGTGAAGCTGTTTGGATAGGACAGAAGCCCGCCGACGCGTTGAGCAGGAACATGGCAGGAGTGAGCTTGAACAGCGCTGGAGGTCAGAGTTCGTGGATCTTGGATATGGTCTGAGTCGCAGGCTGAATTAACCTCCTTCATTCATTCATTCATTCCTTGCTCCTACTGTAACCGAAGGGAGGACCCTCCGCGGGCGGCCAGGTGGCAGTACGCAATGCAATGCAATGCAATGTCGGGCCTTCATCATTTTACAGTATCTCATCTACTGAGATACAGTAACAAGTCTCCCAGGGGAGGCATCTGGTCAACTTCCCGCCGACTCCGAGGAACCGGCATTAACACACGCCGTCGCGACGCGCGCTCATGTCTAACTTATACAATCCACATCGCGACAATCCGTTCATTTGAGCTCGTTTGCCATGTCTCATTCTCTGCGCGATGGTGATGATGGCAGAAAAAGGAGAAGGAGAAGACATGGAAGTCATGTCGAGAGTGTTGGCGAGGATGATGCAGCTGGAAATGCTAAGGACAGAAAGGGGAAGCCAGAGTCGGTGCTGTGATTCCGAATCGCCTGGACCTGGTCCCTGACTTTTGCCCGTCCAGTCTGGGGAGGCAGCCGACGGGCTGATATCCTGGATTATGGGATGGGCTAGCGGGGGTGAACACGCCCGTCATACAAACTCTCCTCAGATTCATTCCTGCAGACCAAGAGGTTGAACACCAGGAGACTGTCTGACTATGGTCGAGCTGCGCCATATCCATCGAGCTGCGCCATGGCAAACACGATCCAGATCGCACTTATTGAGGTCTCCCAGCACGGTATGGCTCATACTTGCCGACCCGCCCCGCGGGCTCCGCCTTGTAGGGGCTGACTCGTTCCGACAAGGCTAACGTCTCGGGCGCATACGGTTGCGGCATCGGCATATATCCGTCTTTCGCGACGGCGCCTCCCTTCCCGGACATGCTTGGAAAGCAGTATTCCGGGTGCAGCACCGTCATGAGCAATACCGCGGTGATGATCATGCTGCGTGGTGCGTTTTGTCGTCAGCCGACCGTGCTCGAATTAGGAATGACTTTCTCAGGGCAGGGCAGGGCAGGGCAATAATCAGCCTTTTGAAGAAGGATCGGATAATACTACTCACCATCCCTCGAACGCAATGAAAAACGTCTGGTTCTGCATGATGGGGTTCCTCCAACCGCCTGCCATCTCGGCAATCCGGTAAATGCACCTCAGGAGGATACACAGATACGCGACGCCCAACCCCGCCGCGAAGAGCCGGAACCTCCTCTTGCTCGCCAGGGCCTTTGCTTCCTCGCTCAGCGGCTCGACTCTGTGGGGTGTGCGTCGAAGCCCCCGCGCCCGTCGAAGGATGTAATCCAACGCCAGGCCCGCGAAGACGACCAGCGTGAAGACCTGCCACGAGATGCCTGCCATGGTGACGACGTCGCCCTTGTCGCGCAATTGACCGTCGTCCCCCGCCGTGGCGGCGATCCCACCCCCGACGCCCTGCAGCACAAGAGAGAGCGTGTCGGCCGTGATGAAGATCCAGGTGTACAGCCCGGGCGGGACGCGGGAGTACGTCTTCCCGAAGCAGAGACACACGTGCTTCAGGATGAGGTAGAGACTCGCGGAGAGGAAGGCGGGCGCGACGATCAGGCCCACGATCTGCACTTTGAACGCCAGGTCGTCGAACGGGTTCTTGTGCAGCAGGACGCGGGCCGCGTAGCCGACTACACTGAAGAGACACCCCAGCGACAGGCCGGCCATGTAGCTCCATGTCCTGTACCGCCAGCCGAGGACGACGTTCACAACCAGGGCGACGGCGAAGAAAACCGCGAATCCCCCGTTGGCGACGACCGAGGGGAAGTATCCGTAGATGGAGGCCTCGACGGGACAGGAGGCCGACACGTCCTGGCAGTCTAGGGGATTGACCATGCTGGCGGAGCTGGGAGGAGAGGGGAAAGAGAGACTGGTAGAAAGCAAGGCTCGCTGGTGCAGCGGAACGGCACGGCGCGTGGACTGAAGAGCAGCAAGCGAACAAGCAAGCGGGCAGGCAGAAGGTAATTAGTCTGGAGGTTTAAGTTAACAGGATGTGAAGGTAAGAGTAAGAGGAGCAAGCTGCAGAGGCAACGCATGCATTTGTTCCCGCGAAACCCATCGATGGGTCCCAAGCCTGCGGGCATTGAACCTTTGAGCCTCTGCAATGCCATAGCTGTTCCATAAATGGACGCATGCGATGCGGCCAGCTCATCAAATCGACCAGGTCGTCGAAAGAAGTCACTTCCTCATTCGGCGTAGGGCGGCGGCCGATAACAAAAAGACGAGGACTGGGACTGGACCGAGACCTCCTGTAGAACCGCCGCCACGCAGATGCACATTACATGCGCATGTACATGCACCTCCTGACTACGGAGTAGTTACGGACGTGGGAGGATACACTGTACGTCTAGTAGCAAGGCTGGCGATTTTGATTTGCAGTATCCTATGGCAGCATAAGAAGTGAAGCGATGGCTCGCAATGCCCAGCCCGTTCACTCACATACTCAGCCTTGCGCGCGATCTGTACGGGGTTCAATCCGTGAAAAGCGAGCACTTGTGCTAGTGACGTGAAACAACTCTGATCCGCGGTGTTTCAGGCCGTGACGGTACCTCATACTTGGTAGAACTACCGATCGTGTTATGAGCCACTTCTGCTGCGGGCCTAGTACCAGACCTCCTGTGACATAGCCTGGTTTCTCAGCCATTTCCGCGATGAATTGTTGGCCGGCCGGCATATGACTCACTCCCATTGATTTCAGAAAGCGAACCTTCTTGACGCTGGTGTTGGGATCAATTGCTGCTCCTGGCATAATAGTTGCTGGTTGCTCGAATATCTCTGCCAATATCGCAGGTCCTCTCCGATCGGTCCCAGCTGCTATGAGAGCCAGTTCCCTTTCTTCACCCGGTAGGCTCACAGGAACAGGATCTTCGTGCTTGCAGTTTATGGGATGAGCCATGACCAATATGGGGACGTCAGGGCTACCATCGACGTAAACCATGAAACTTGTGCGTTGAGTTACTGTACATCAGACATCAGCAGAATCCCTTCGCCTGTACTACATTCCACGCCGGTACTGGTCACCTTCGCAGTTGGTCGGTCTCAGTTGATAGTGTGGAAGCTTCTGCTCCTGCAGCAACCAGTCGACATACTAGCGTTCCACGAGTTTCTGATGTTCATCCCAAAAAGTCTCCACCATCCCAAGATCTCGTCTCCAAGGTAGGGAAACCTGATTGTTTGTAGGTCCGCAAGAGGAATACGGTGCCTTGCACAGAAGCTTTGACCAAATGTGTCAGCAGAGATAGCAGGAAAAGCAATGCGGACACGTAAGGATACTTTGGTATGATTCATTATAGTGTCAGACTGCTGCCTGAGAAATGGGGCCGCGCAGGTTACGAACAGATGCAACACCAGTCACTCAATGACGGAGCGACAATGACCGAGTAAGGGATGCGGCAACTAGGCCCTTTGAAAGGGCCGGCCTTCGCCACGCGCTGGGCGCTTGGTGTGACCGGGATGCAGTGTCGTGTTGAAATGAGATATTGCGTGGGTGTTGCAAAGGGCTTGATGCTGCCCGAGAACGACATATCGCTGCCGGAGGGAAGAGCTTTTGAGATATACCATTCAGTGTACTATCGGCAAAACTGAAAGAGATTGCTCGGGTTCACATCCCATCAAATAACCAAGACTCGTCCTACGATCTCCTTTGTATCCACTAGTCGGCTTGCCAGCTCCGTTGGCCAACGACTCAGGATCTCTTCCCCTTCCTCTACCTCGCATAGGAAATATTTCCTCGCTTGTTTGGTACCGGTGGGAAGCCACTAATACTCTGGTGGGGACGGTAGCCGATCTCGCAAGGGACAGAACCACCGGTTCATGACGCTCCAGTAAGTCGCCCAGTGACAGTTCTTTGCACAGCACCGCCATCCCAGGACCGGAACGGCCATTGTCTTCATTATCAAGATTGGAGAACTTCTTGCCATTATTTTGTGGAACAGAAACTCCGATTCGATTGCCCAAACGCCAACTCACAGCAAGGTGCAGGGACGAAACGGTCTGATTCTTTAATCAGTCGAAGAATGTTCGTTGGCAGGCAGGTGGTTCTTCCAGGTGTCGTATGGAGCACATTCGGTCCACCCAGTAGGTGCTCGAACGCCACGAATTGACGTGCCACCGTCTTGTCTTTGAAGAGTCTTGTGGCGGCAGTGGATGACATGGTCGTAGGAGATGAGTTCCGTGATGAGAGGTTCCTGGTTCCTCATGGCACGGACCAGCTTCTCCCAGGCGTAAATGCAATGGGTGACATGATAGTCCTGCGCAACGTAGACCGCGTCATGTTCGCCCTTTCTCATTTCTTCCAGTGTGTAAGCATGGCTGGCGCCCGGATCAGCATACCAGGTCCAGTTGCCAACTTCGAGGAACCGGTTGGACAGAACCTCGTCGAAACAGGCGGCAGGCGTCCAGAGTTGCATCATCACATCGAAGATGCAGCCATTTGCTCTTGCTTCATCTGGAGTGTTTCCGCAGTTCTGTATTGGGGCCTCGGGTGTATTTGAGTCCTCGACGGTCTTCAGTGATTCGTCGTCGACGATGGGAGTGGCGGTCGCGGTCGCCGAGGTAAGAGTCGTGCTGGCGACAACGGCGGCGGCACTGGCGGTCGAGCTGGCAACCGCTTGGGAAGAGGTGTCGTGAGAGACAAAGACAGAGGAGATCATGGAGAGAACAGCGGCAACAATGGCGATGAAAAGGGTACCCGTCGCGATTGACAGGAAGATGGACTGTTTGCCCCAGCCGGCTCGCACATGGCTTTTCTCGGCGAGCGGAAAGGACTCATCGTTGGTCGAAACCGATCGGTAGTGATTAGAGAGGCCCATTGTTGTGATCCAGGCCCAGCCGGAACCTCGCAGAGACGTGACAACCCCGAGGGGAGAATCCCTTGAATGCGCGTCTGAATCTAGCGGGATACGGATCCGAGGGTCAATTGAGGGATGAGAAAGGCGATGATGAGAAATAATCAAAACGAGCGTGGATGCTGCAGATGCAACTTGCTACAGAAGGGGTCGAAGGTGACAACTGCGCGGTTGGTGGAGAGGAAGATGGTGTTGGAGGGGATGAGGATGGGGATGGGCGGTGTTTTCAAGATGGCTTGCTAAAACTGCGCTCTTCAGCTGCGCCCACCCACTGGCCAGAAGGGCCCGCATCGAGCATCAGGGGCAGCCACGCCGAGCAAGTTTTAACAGCGAGCCCGAGCAAGCCACAGCGTCCAGAACCCATCGCCCAATTGCCACGCGCAAATCGTCGTCCACTCCTGGCCCGTGCGCCCTGCTAGAACAACTTCGAAATTGCTCTATCGATAACTGACCCTTCCCTCTCCCCTGCGTTGCTATCACCTGATGGTGTCATTGCTTCTATACGGCTGGTCTTCCTTCTCCTTGCTCTTGTGGCATGATGTGTAGAAATGATACATAAGCATGTGTGCTGATGTTTGTCTCGGCGCTGAAATCACGCAGCTTAAACCTGGCCTATAGGGAATGTCTGGTGGCACGCTCGCGTCATATGCTAATTATATTTCTTCGGCTGGACGGAGTAACAAGTACAAGGCAGCTGAGGATCTCAGCATAACCGTTTAAAGGCTCACAACACAATACATTCTGCGACCTGTGAAATAATCTGCTGCAACGAGGACTTCTTTCTCACCTTCTTCGGGCCTTTTGGTTGACTCGACTGCCTGATGTGGCAGGGAAGGAACAATGCGTGATGCAGATTCGCAGACTCAGCCCTCGACTCTCACAAATCCTTGCCGTCGCAGCAGCAGGCAAGCACAATGACTTCATCTTTTCGCTTGACCAACGTCGAAGTGTTGGAACTCTCAAAACTTCATTCAGGCTGCACAATAACTGACGAGCTTCAGCGAATCGCCGGCCTCGCTGCTTCAGCCACACTTGTGCAGCCACATCTAGCGCCACTGCTCCAATCCTCAGGCAGACACCAAACAGGCCAATTGCAACGTCGTATTCGTAGCATCTCCAACCGCTGGCATCAGTCCATCGCGCAGCTTCCATGGTGCGACCGTCTGCCCCCTCCAAGCGACACCGAATGAGTTATAAAATCGCTGTGCTGTACACTATTGCCTTCCGCCATATGACTCGCACTAACAGCATCTTGTGAACATCTTTCTGGCGCGCTGACAGACGGACAGACTCGCTCTACGAAGACGTCTGCTCTTCTGCCTTTCCACGCATATGTGACCATATCTCGACGTCCTCAAATATCTCTCTTCACATTGACCTCTAAACAATGGGCAAGCTCAGAAGTCCCAACTCTCCTCCCACCCGGAGCGCGCCCAGCGCATTTCCGCGCATGGACCCTCCGCCGCCTTACGAGGCATCCTCGCGGTCGTCCTCGGCCCATAGCAATGACCCACTACAAGCAGAAGGATCCACGCCGCCCCCGCTACAAAACCAGCCGTCGACGACGTTGCCGCAGTCGCAACCGCTGGAGGAGCAGACTTTGCCAGAAGCAGACAACCAGGACCACGAGAGAAAGACCGAGGAAGGAGGTTGTCTGACATTCGGCGACGGCGCATCAGGCTGTATGGTCGTTGGAAAGAACGCAGAAGGCTGTATGAACTACGGTGAT
This sequence comes from Phialophora tarda, assembly GCA_016109495.1. Lineage (NCBI taxonomy): Eukaryota > Fungi > Ascomycota > Eurotiomycetes > Chaetothyriales > Herpotrichiellaceae > Phialophora > Phialophora tarda. The sequence goes on along the minus strand of JADWPL010000015.1, from coordinate 237,820 downwards.
AATACCAGTGGATGGTACGTCTCTCCCGTGCCAGTGCGCTCTCCGTCGGCAGGGTTCCGAAGGATAGATGGGCGAATGGTCATTAAAGGAAACCCCTTCAGCCATGGCCATCCTTGGAAGTCTTCAATGCCGCATGCCGTCCCAACCTCGCAAACCCCGGAGGGCTACCCTTGAGATGATTTCGGTCGACCGACGATATATCATTCATTCGTTGCTTCGAGGGTCTCCAAGCGTTACTAACATATCTGTTTCACAGCATGAACTACAAGTCTCGGGACGGATGTCTGCTTTTCGAAGCAACCAATGGCGGGTAAGTGAAGCTCTCAAGGTCCGAGGTTATGGCCCGTACATACGGTCCCTCGTTCCTGCGCTCTTTGCGCGTGCTGACTAGGGTTTCTTTTTAGATGCTTGAATTTCTGGACCAACAAGCAAGGCTGCTGTCAGTGTGGCTGAACCGGGATTCGTCCTCTGACGCACGTTCATTTTTCCACTGTCATCTGAGTATACATGTGTTGAGAGTTCATGCCATAAGATGGCGGTGGTTGTGGCGATGTATCGACTCCAAACCCACGTGGAGGATGTATATAGGAGTTGGGACGCCCTGTCAACTAGTGAGCGATATTGTGATACCACGCAGCGGCACTGCGGATGCAGATTTTGTCATTTATCAGGAACCCTTCAAGAGACATGCGATCGAACCAGGGCCCAGATTTGGCTCCAATTCAAGAACGAGCTCCATCTCTGTGCGCGCCCACCTGTCCGAGTACGTTGTTATGGGCGTTGGACCCTGTGAAGCCCTAGTACTGAACATAGCCGCCGTCCCAAGCGGCGGCAACGAAAGGAACAACACGAAGTACCGTCTTGTCCCTTTTCTCCGGAGCTGATTCGAAATCAAGCACCACTGCCAACCTATAGGGACGGGGCTGTAAGCTCACCGGGCTTACCCACCAGCGTGCCATGCGGCCGCGTCGGCTCGGGTACATACTATACATACTGTCCATGTAGACATAGAGGCGGCGGTCAGCAAGTGGACCGGATGGAGCACGTCCGTGCACGCAAAGCATGGTCCATATAGTATCGAGCCCTAAGCACCAAGTAGATCACGGAGGCAGGTGGGTGGTTCTCTCCAGACGAATCCTCCGTGCATATTTAGAACATATATATTAGTATTGTACCACACGGCACTGTCGATTTTCTGCCTCTCGGTTCCTCTGCCTGCCCTGCGAGGAGGACAACGCTCGGCAGTTTGTTTGGAAACTTGACTGCAAACTAACTTGTCCGGCTCCATCATGGGTTCGCCCTCCACCTCCACCGTGTACGACTACATCATTGTAGGGGGCGGGATATCCGGCCTCGTCCTGGCGTCGCGTCTCTCAAGACTCCTGCCGCCTTCCGACACGAAACAAGTCCTCGTCCTCGAAGCCGGTGTCGACCCTGCGACCGTGGACTCGGAACACATCCTCTCCTCGAAGACCCCGCATTTTGCAAGGGAGTCGCAGCATAGCTACCAACTGACAGTTGCGCCTAATCGAAATTTGGGCGGGCGGAGTGCAATTGTCCCTGTGGGGAAAGGACTGGGCGGTAGTGCCGCCATTAATGGATGTATATGGACGAGAGGCCCCAAGAGTGATTTCGACTTGTGGGCCAGAATTGTAGGTGATGAAGCCTGGAGCTACAATGCTTTGTTGCCGTTTATGAAGCGGGTGGAGAGCATGGCTGTGATTGATGAGAATGGTGTGGTTAGGGATGACAGCCAGCATGGCTATGATGGTCCTCTCAAGATCGTTCCTCTCAGATCGCTCTGGCCTGGAAGAAAGTACCCTTTGAGAGAGCCGGTGCAGAAGATGTGGGAGGAGGTGAACGTGAAGTATCTCATTGATGGAAATGGCGGAAATCACAGTGGGTTGACGGAGCTTACAGAGGTTTGGGTCGATGGTATAAGGCAGTTGCCGGGAACGATTCTGGATTTGACGAAGGTCGAGATCCGGACGGAGAGGGTGGTACAGCGTGTCACTTTCAAAAGAGGAGATGAACAGCCCGTGGCAAATGGGGTGGATTTGGCCAGTGGTGAGCATTTGTTCGCAAGAAAGGAGATTATTGTGTCCGCTGGGACGTACCATACACCGCAGGTTCTGAAGCTTTCGGGTATAGGTGATCGGGTTGAGCTGGAGAAACACGGTATCGAAACGATCCTCGAAAATCCTGAGGTCGGGAAGAACCTCAGAGATCACCTTGCGATGGACATCACCTGGAAGCTGAAACATCCAGAAAAGGGGCTCGCCGTCGGTTCACCTCGGTTTACCGACCCGACTTATTTCAGTGGGGTGCCAGTGGACTTCATTGTGTTCGACAAACTCGATAATCCGGAAAAGCTTGGAATTTTGGCCGAGAGCCAAGAGGATAGAGACTTATTGCTGAGACCCGGCGCTTCGCATGTGGAAATCGCCACCGTGTACGCGGCAAGGGGAAACCGAAACCCTGGCTATGATGCCGCTTTGCAAGGCGGCTATATCAGCACTGTGGCAGTGGCTTTGACCACCACTTCTCGAGGTACAGTCACGCTGCAGTCGGCACGCGTCCACGATCCACCGGTAATTGATGTGAACTTCTTCGACACGAAGGTGGATCGGCATATAATGCGGGAAGCGCTTAGGAAAGCAGCATCGGTGCACCTCGAGACACGAGCTGGCAAGTCCTTCGTCTCACATGAGGTCCCGCCAGAGGGATGTTCTCCAGTGATCGACGCAACTGATGAAGAACTTGATCGGCGTATTGCGGACTTGGGTTATAGTCTCGATCATCCGATGGGCAGTTGCTCGATGGGAAAGGTGGTGGACAGTCATTGTCGCGTGTTGGGAGTGAAAGGGTTGAGAGTTGTTGATGCAAGCGTCTTCCCTTTGCCCATTTCGTGCCATCCACAGTCCGCGGTGTACGCGACGGCAGAGAGGGTTGCTGAATGGGTAGCTCGCGGTGAGTAGAATATCTATGTCCCAGCTCCACCACAGAATGCTCCTGTGCGGTACCTTCCAGCTCAGTATTAGGAAAGCAACTCAGCTCTCAACGCCTTCATCGATATGCTCGAGATTTGTCTTCACCGGTGTGGTGCTGACGGACCAGGTGCAGCCCAGGTCTGCGCCCGATGACGATGGATTTGAGACGGGAGACCCGAGACACCTGTTATTGGATCTGTCGTGATCGGCGGCGTATAATTTGGATTATACGGACTTGTTCCCTTCACCCATAGGTCGGGGTAGTTCGCTTGAGCGTCGACACGTGCCTGTTTGTAGGCGTCTCTGATCTTCTGCAACTCTGCAGACTCATCGCCCTGCCAGTTGGGGTTCCTGAAATTGGCCTCCGTATCGTCGAGCTGGTCGACGATTGCGCCGAGATCATTGCGGAATTGTCTGGCACGGTTTGGTTGATTGCGACTCTTGAAGTAGGTTAAGAGGCCTGCGATTACTGTATTGGTGGCACCAAGAAAGATTGTTGCAGTCCGAGCTCTGCGATCGTTGAATGCACCCAAGGCGGTGAGACTGGCCGCAACGAGGATCTGGAGAAAGAGCAGTGAATTCGAGAGTAGTGCCACAAACCAATACTGGTATGTATGGATCTGGTACGCCTTGGTTACACGCAAGCGCAAGGACTCATATGGATAAGGGCCATCTACAAATTGTCAGAATGGTTTCAATTATGTACATAGCAGTGGCTCTGGCCTGGGCTTACCTCTACCGGCAATTTCTCCAAAGAAGGTAGGTTGAATGGGTGCGGGCGCGGTATGAGTTGTTCGGTGTGCTGCTTGCTTGCCCGACGGCTGCCGAGAAGGTTGCGCTGCACTGTCATGCGTTCCCGCAAGCGTTACTTGAGGCTGTGGTGGTGTCGACGCCGAGGTCGATGCATGTATGGCCTCCCCTTTCTCATCTATTGTCTCATGTGTCCTCGGGTCCATAGTGGGCAGTAGTTCGGAGTATTTAGGCACAAGCTTTCTGTGCTGCGGCTTGAAAGCACAAGCCTGTCACCGGGGTGAATCGAGATCCGGACTGATGACATCTTGGAGCAAGCAAGCTCACTTTTAGAGAGACAGGTGGCAGGAAGAGGTCAAATTGGCTGATCTGTTAGGAGCCAAATCAGCGTTTCTGGCTTCGCTGGGCTTGAGTTGCTCAGCGAAGCGAGATGGATCTAGCTTGTCGACGCCCAATCAGATCCGGCGCCAGCCTTCTGCGGATTGTGATACGTCGGCGACTTTTTAGCGGATTGCGAGAAATTAAAGTGGCCGGGAAACACCATTCGGCTGCAGGCGGTCAGCATATGTGCTGGCAACGCTTCTTTGTCCACATTGACTTCAGCTTCGGCTGAGGTCTTGTGATACAATCAGATAACAGACATACTATACCTAGTACACCTTCTGAAGACCTGATCAGAATGCCCTGCCGCGGGCTCTCTTGCCTTGGTTGTATCGTCTGAGCGCCATGTCTTTTGGCCTTCTTGGGCATCGAGGGCCTAGTCCATCTTGGTGAACGACTGGCTCATATTCTTCTTCTATGTTGATGCTACCATCCTCCTCGTTGCAAAGAAAGACGCACCAACGACGAAGGAGCTGGTCGACCAGATCAAAAGACATCTCGAGCTGCGAGCGATAACAGATGCCAACTGGTTCCTCGGTATACGCATTGTTCGCGACAGACTAAGGCGCCTGCTCTAGCTATGCTAGGACTCTTATATCGACAAGGTTACAGCACGTTTCGTTATTAAACACCACGCTCGAACGCCTCTACCAACAGATATACCAGATCGGTATAAAGGCGAAGTCTCAGCCTCTCACCGGCACGGTCACCAGCCACATGTATGGACACTCAACTTCGCAGCTGTTATTACCAGACCAGACATTATAAAGGCTGCCTCTATCCTCTCACAGCATCTTCAAAACCCCTCACCAGAGCATAGTCGTCTTACCAACAGGGTGATTGCGTATCTCAGCTATACCAAGCACCTCGCAATCGAAGATGGAGGTATACTCGAGCCTTCAGAGATCAAATTGAGACCATTTACCTGGTTGCCCTCCTTCCAAGTTGAGTAACTTTAACCCTAAGATCTCCTATTAAAAAGGACATCGAAGGACATCGCCATAAACGCCATGGTCTGGGAATACGTCGATCCGGACACCAAGCCGCCAAAGCATATCCATCTCTTGCAGAAGACCCGGCGGCGGAACAAGCCAGCATATGCAATGCCGCCAAGAATGGCTATGACGCCAAGATGAAGATATACCAAAGGATCATGTTGGCAACCGGCACCGTCAGCAATACCGTCAAGGCAACAATGAACCCAGATTACCAGGTCTCCTTTGCTTTGAGGAAGAGGGCATGGTCACCTTATACGACCATGACCATCCAAACTTTGCGAATGCTGCAGCGCATTCAGCATCGAGTATAAAAGCTCTCAAAGACCAATGGATACTAGATTCCGGGTCAGATGTTCATATAACGAACAGGAAACAGCTGTTCAAGCAGCTGTTTCAGCATGAAGGAGGACACGTTGTGGCAGGGGCAATAACATACCGCGTGGAGGAGCATGGGCGTCGCAGCTATAAAAGTTGCAACACCAGACGGTATGGGAACAATGACATTACCAGATGTTGCTTATATCCCCGGCTTCATGACGAACATCGTCTCTCTCTCTTCTGATGGAACGGGGCGTCCATTGGAGCACCAAAGACGGCTGCCTGACCAGGAACGGGAGGCCAATTGCAAAGGTGCAACGTCTCAGAGGACACTGGGTATTGTCCTCTAACGACTTCGAAGGAGGTTCAAAACGTGAAAGGAAGAAGTGAAGGCTAACACAATTCGCTGCGAATGACGAGGGACCTTCTGAGTACTATTTTACCTTCTCAGCAGCCCTTACAGAGAGCATCTCGAGCACGCAATGAACCACTCAAGACTCGAGCAAGCTGAAGCTTCACAGAGACGCGCTGCCAAAAAACACCGCACTGGTGCGCCATCTACTCACCGGAGCCCAACAGAACGGCAAGTTCGACCTCATCGACCATTACTGCTACCCCTAGATGGGTTGATCGGAAATCCATATCAGACTTCGTGGGTAATCGCGACGGCGTACACCAAGTTATGCGCTATATCCATGCCGCACTTGCGGATGTCAAGGTCGATATTGAGCAATGTGTGTTTGCTGAGGACCAACAAGTCCTCAGGGACAAGCATGTTGGAGGGCTGTTTGGTCAACGTGCAGCGGATCAGCGAGTCGAGTTCCAGGTTATCGAATTCATAAGGGTACATGATGAGAAAATTAATCGAGCATTGGGGGCATCCCTGGTCGCGTCACGCCTGCATCGAGCTCGACCTAGACGAAGTAAAATTGCAAGCCTGTATCTTGTACCCGTGCCCTCGAGACGATGAGACGAGGAGACGCGGTTCGAGGTGGGATTACAACGAGGAATGAACAACAAGTAGTCATAATTGAGGATGGTCCGTTACATTATCTGCTCTGGTTAATGATGAAGGCCGTCGACCTCCTCGCGCCGTGCAGAGTGCCCTGTCTGCGAGTTACAGCTTTGTTTTGCGTCTCCCCTCCATGTATGACAGCGCCCCGTTTAAAAGGGCCAGTGGTTGCGCTCAGCAAATTCCTTCCATGTGACCTTCTTCGTGCCCGCAACCAGGTACTTGTCGCTCTCGGCCTGGTTCTTCTCAGCGCCCTTGCCATAGTAGCTCCAGTCTCGGATAAGGAGCATGTTCTCCTGAATTTCTTCTGCAATCTTGTTGCCGATCTTGGCTACCGACTCAACACTAGCTGGCACCTCTGCGAATCTGATATCCTTGCCCTTGATCGTCGCGAGTTGGTCAACGAAGTCTTGAGGGTGAAGCCATTCGCTAACTCCTTGGACGTAGACACCGTTCGCGGCCGAGCCGGCCTCGAGCAGTCCGACGGTAAACAACCCCGTATCATTTTGAATGTCGAGCAGGGGCAACCACGTAGTCTGCGGATTCCATGGCAGACTCAGTGTGGGGATCCCAGAGTCATCCGTTTTGAACTGGTTTGTCAAGTTCGACATGAAGTAGCCGGGCATGAAGTACGAGACGAGCATGTCACCTTTGACCTGCTCGGCGTACTCGGCCACCTCAGCCTTCGACTCGAAGTGCTCAACCTTGCTCAGCTCGCCATTGGTTAACTTGCCCACGTGGGGCAACGTTGACCAGATGAGGTGCTTCACACCCTCCGCCTTGCACGCATCGACAACATTCTTCCCTTGCTTGATTTCGGCCTGCTTGTCCTGAGTTTCCCAATAATTGGTGACCGCGAAAACACCGTAAGCACCGGCCACGGCAGCTTTGACACTCTCGACGTCGTTAATGTCAGCTTGTGCAAGCTCGGCTCCCTTTGATGCAAGAGCTTGTGCCGCTGGCTTCGAAGGGTCTCGAGTAATGGCGCGGACCTTGTACTTTGAGGCCAAGCTTGGATTGTTGAAGATGGCAGCGGCTGTGCTCCCACCTTGGTTACCCGTCGCACCGAACACGGTGATGATCTTTTGAGACATTTTGAAGATATTCTTTAGAGCCACGTTGAGGAAGATATCCTAGTGTTGCGTTTAAGACGAAATGCGAAGATACCAAGCAGCTTTTTAAAGTGAAGTGTGACTAAGTTCCGTCTGATTGATGTGCTGTTTTCTGTTCTGCTTTGCGGACTCCCTTGTTATATAGATTAGCAGCTTCAACAGGCGTCAATTTGCAGGCCTGATCTCCAAGTGCTCCAATGTGTTAGGTAAGCGTCTCTTTACCATTCCAGGTAGGTGCCAGGACGCAAGAAGGGTCAGAGGATACAGGGTTAGTCATATCTTCGCGCTTCGGCGTTCATTCGTCCTATTTGCTGAGGTGAGTCGTGGGGCTCGGTCACTGAGCCCTCAAGCAAGCCGATTCGTCAACTGTTCAGATCAGAGGTGCATGAACTCGGGGTAGACGCTTACTGGCCGATGGTGGGCGGGAAGGAGAGAGAAGCTGAAGACGCTGACAGCTTTCTTTGTCATTGTCGCAGCAGTTTTGGTGACTTCGGCTCCCCAGAGTCCGAGTCCGGCCTTGGCTGACGCAATCAGTTTGCCTTTTAAGTTTCCCTGCAGTTGCGCCTTGTCCCTCGTTCTTTGTTGAACTCAACTGGACGTCTTCCGCAGGGTTGTGGTGTTGATCCGATCTAAAGATGTGTCGATCAGGCAACCGAGGTAAAGCTCCAATCGCGCTTCCCAGTGGATGATCGTACTATTTTCGCAATCAATGCACATGTTTGACGTTGCGCCCGTGAAGGACTTTTGAGGTCAAACATTACCCATCACACCGATCGACCGATCCTCAATAATCTAGCACAAGGGAGAACAGACTTATACAGTACTCCAGCATAACAACGCCAGGATCAGAACAGCCATGCTGTATGCAGAGCTACATAGGAAAGTCCCAGCTTGTCGTCCCCTCCGGTCCGATAAAGTTTGCGCGACCTCCCACAACAGTCAAGGGAAGAGGCCATTCTGCCAACTGAGACAATGTCGGGCCAGCAAGCCTCTAGTCAATCTCCAAATCTTGCGATCCCACGAGGTGAAGTGGAGAATCTATACAGAAGAGATGCGAGATTGCAGGATAACACTGCTCGAGTCTGGTTGTCTCAAAGGTGAAGGGCGGCCGTTATGGCTTCCCCAATACGGGAGCTGTGATGGGCTTCCTTCATCATTATGAGGAGACCATGCCGGATCGAGCCCGTAACGGCATGGTCGCGACGCTGGGGGAGTTCGTTGGAACATTTCTGTGGCTGCTTTTCGCTTTTGCCATCTGTCAAGTTGCCAACATCATCCCCCCTGGGGACACCGAACCGGTTATACCGACAACATTGAGAGTGTTCTATATCGGCCTTGGCTTCAGTGTCTCCTTAGCCATCACTTGTTGGCTCTTTTACCGTGTTAGTGGTGGGATGTTCAATCCAGCTGTAGGATCCATCGGGTCAAATGTGGCATTGCAGATGCTGACGAGGTTCGCAGGTTACATTGACACTTTACCTGGTTGGTGCGGTTCCCGGTCTTCGTTCGATCTATTTCATGATCGCACAAATCATCGCCGGTATCGCTGCAGCAGGCATGACATCCTTGCTCTTCCCGGGCCCGATGCGCGTCGATCTGAGCCTGGGAGCAGGCACCTCAATCTCTCAAGGCTTGTTCATTGAGATGTTTACCACGATTTTACTGGTTTTCACGGTCGTCATGCTTGCCGCCGTGAAGCACAAAGCCACCTTCCTCGCTCCTCTCGGTATCGGCCTGGCACTCTTCGTTGACCATTTGACTGGTGAGTACTGCCATGTGGTCGCGGGTTGTGCTGACTTGCTAATCTCTCCCCAGCCGTCTACTTCACTGGAGCCGGAATGAACCCAGCAAGAGCTTTCGGTCCTGCCGTGATCAACCATTCCTTCCCGGGATACCACTGGATATACTGGGTGGGCCCCCTAATCGGCTCTCTCGTTGCGGCCGCATTTTATCACATTCTGGAGTTCTTTGACTGGAAGACCGCCAATCCTGGTCAAGACTTTGAGATCTCGAAGCTCTGGCTCTTGATGCGCACAGGCACACTCCTCGGTCGAAAGTCCCACAGCGTGGATGCAATCCACGGGGCGAGGAAGAGCCAAAGGAGGAGCCTCGCAGCCAACGTCATAGCAGTTCTGATACACAGACTGAGGTTTAAGCGCGACATCGAACCGAACACTGCTCGTCTGGCTCAAGAAGATCATTTCAGGCTAGCCAATTGGTAGTTCAGTCGAGCCTCCTGGTCTCTCCACAGTCTCAAGCGTCGAAAACCTGAAGCACGCGCATGCAGCAGCTTTATTGGACTCAAACCTTCAAGTAAATGGTGGTGTAGTGAGAGTGGTGTGTGAGGTAGGAGATAGTCTATCTTTGCTGTGTCAAGAGGTCCAGCCTTACAGTGCCATAATGTACATAACAATACACGTAGCATCTTATGAATACTGAGGCCACTTCTGTTGGTGATGGTTAATGGGAACTTACCTTGCACGCCTTGCCTCGGAATTGCGCCTCAGAGAGTTGTGCGTGACCGCAGCAGACGCGGCGCGGCTCTCGCTGCTGTAGCAATAATCACGATTCACTCTTTCCGTTTTGGGCGGCCAACAACAATCCTCGAAATTGTGTGCGATTCGGGGACACCTCCAAATTCACTTGACAGCACTGCCCGACCTGCATTGACCGTTGACCGTGAAGTTGACCTCTTCTGAACTCAATCATCTTGCCCTGAATCTCTTCCCTCCTTGCATCATGGATAACTCGAACAAGATGGCGCCGCAAACCTCGCTGTTCCAAGTCTACCTTCGCTTGAGGCCTCCGATCCAACCAGCTTTACAAAGACAGGCGACAGAACCATGGCTGATTGTCGAACCGCCGAACTCGCCAACAGCGCGCGTTGATGCCACAGCCAACACTTTCCCCACGCATATTACCTTGCAGCCGCCCAACGACTCGAGAAAGCGAGCGATTGAAAGATTCGGATTCACGAAAATCTTTCGGGAAGAGGCTAGACAACTTGATATATTCGATGAAACTGGTGCAGCAGACATAATCAAGAGTGTGCTTCAGACTGGAAGAGACGGCCTGGTCGCAACGCTGGGTGTCACGGGGAGCGGAAAGGTATACACAACCAAAATATGCCATTAGCAATGGCTGACGAGCAGACAGAGCCATACAATCCTGGGATCAAAGTCTGAACGAGGACTAACACAGATGACACTCGACGTCCTCTTCAGATCAATTGGAGAGCACATTCGGCGTCCTCACCATCCAGACCTGCCCACGGATACAGCTCTCCTGTCCTCTCTTCAGGCATCGGACCCTTCAGAAGCCCAGATCTTGTCCGCCACGACCTTTCTGGAATCGACGTACGGAGATGGCGACCGGGCGAGATTGTCCCGAGCTCAGACACCCATGTCAAGAGCCCAAACCCCCATGGTAGGCAATAGGACCCGCGAGTTCCCTGGCTCGTTCCCCGTTTCCCCTTCAAGCACGGCGGTGCGTCCTTCTTCTGTGGAATTTGTTTCGGATCACTTCACGGGCAGTAATCCGTCCGCCTTAGGGATGCTGTCTTGCGCGCCGGAGCAAGACCCTTCGTTCGAGAAGGGGCCATGGCGACCCCCATCCAAACTCCCTTTCATGAGCCGCTTGAGAAGCTTGAAAAAGTCGCCTGCTAAACCCATGGTTTTCAAGGAATCTATTAGCCATTCTGCCCGAAGGCTACCCCTACCCCGACCGTCCACTTTCCCACAACAACCGGATGTGGCCCCGTTTGCTACCGACATCGACCAGCAAGCCGAGTATGTTGTTCTCGTCTCAATGTATGAGGTGTACAACGACCGCATCTTTGACCTCCTCTCGAGCCCTTCTTCACCGAACGCGCCCATGATGGCAACCAGACAAGGAGCAGCATTACAGAAGGGCTTGATGCGTCGCCCGCTGTTATTCAAAAACACCGAGATGTCCCCAGACGTGAAAGTCGTAGCAGGTCTTCGCAAAATTGTCTGTGGGAGCTACGATGAAGCTATGATGGTCCTCGAAACCGGCCTGACAGAAAGAAGAGTAGCAGGAACTGGCAGCAACAGTGTGAGCTCCAGAAGCCATGGCTTCTTCTGCGTCGAGGTCAAGAAGAGGAGCATGCCACAGGACGGTGGATACATGATGGCGCATTACTCTCCATGGACCGGCGGCACCATGACGATATGCGATCTTGCTGGCTCTGAGCGCGCTCGAAATGCCAAAACTACAGGCTCAACTCTGGCGGAAGCCGGGAAAATCAATGAGAGCCTGATGTATCTGGGTCAGTGCCTGCAAGTCATGAACGACTGTCAGCAAGAAGGCAGCAAACCCATTGTCCCGTTCCGGCAGTGCAAGCTTACAGAGCTATTGTTTTCGAACTCTTTCCCGTCGTCCAGCCACGGTTCGGCGTATCGTCATCCACAGAAGGGTGTCATGGTCGTGACAGCAGACCCTCAAGGAGACTTCAACGCCACAAGTCAGATTCTGCGATACTCGGCCATGGCAAGAGAGGTGACCGTACCCAGAGTGCCTAGCGTGACCAGCACAATCCTAGCTGGTGGAGGGCAAGGCAAAGTGTTGCCCAGTGGCCGCACGACTCCGCATGACGTTGTCAACCCTTACTTCGCCGCTAAAGAATTGGAACAGGCCACTCACGAAGCTGCAAGACTGGCTGAAGAATGCGATCTGCTGGTAATCAAGCTCGCCGAGGAAGAAATCAAGCGCACAGAGGCTGAATTGAAGCTGCAGGCAGCGGTGGAAAAGGCACTTGCGATGGAGCAGGAGATCCGCGAAGAATGCTGGACTGAGATGGAGCAGCGGCTAGACGAGGAGAAAGAAAGATGGAGGACAGCATGGGAGCAAGAAAAGATGAAGAGCGAGGAGTTCATGGATGGCAAACTCGAGCTTATGGAGAAGACGGCTAACTTGACCATCCACGAAGATGCAACTGCCACTGGACGGCTGGAGCTGTTGCAACACGAGAATGAGAGTCTCCGAGCCAAGCTGAGAGCAATTGAGCAAGAGATGCAGAATAAGAGTCCGACGAAGAAGTCTCGGGCTGGTGCGGGATCCAAGTCACCAGCGAAAGGGCTGGTTCTGCAAGAGTCTTCCAACATCAACATTGCAACCAACCCATTCCTGGCTTCTTTGAGAGCCTCAGCACGAGACAGTGACGCGACGATCAAGGCAAAGAAGAGTGAAGACGATCTCAACGTATGCGATGTGTCGCCGCGAAAGCTGTCATTGAGGAGCTCGAGCTCGACCCGAGTGTCGGCGTTCAGTATTCAAGAACAGCCCGTGCCCGTCAAGAAGCAGCGCAAATTGACGACCAGGAAGTGGGATTTAGGCGACCCTGACGACTTTTGAGGACTGCATTGGCGATGTATTGTATGGTCACATGGCACAGGCTGCATTAGATCCTAAGACTGCTCTCTCGAGTGTGTATTAGTCCTTGTGCATATGGAGACATGGAGTACGGTGTTGGGCCAGATGGTTCTGGGGACAGAGAGTGGCGTCAGTCAACGGGACCTTGCAGAGAGGTTGTAGAACGGCAGCTGCCAGTACAGCAGACAGCGTACTCGGTATTTTGGGAGCACACCTCTAGAGTGTCACGGTCGTGAGTGTCAGTGGACTTCGCCTCCCTGCCGCACGTCCGACACGTTGAATGAAGCAGGCTGGGCTGATTCTGGTCGGTGACGAAATTGTCAATTTGAGGGTGAGAAATGAGATGTCAATGGCCAAACTCCAACCACCAGCATTTTGAAGCCTGCGCGAGTGAGCGGCCAGCCGATTGGGCGCCGGGGCCGCCTGGAGCGCTTTAGTGGGGCATCTCGGTCCGGCCCATGACGTTCACTGGTGGCTGGGATCTGCACTTTTCTTGAGTCGCACCACCAGCACCGTCACTACACAGCACACTCTCCGTTCTCTCAGTTCTCTCTTACATACCTCTCATTCTGTCAGAGCCTTTCACTGGGTGTTCTGCGTCTGGTACCTTCTCTTTCGTCGTCGCTCGTTGTTGCCACACGCTCTTTCCTATCTCTCTTCGAAGTCAGTTCTCCTTACGCAGTGAGCCCACCAGCGAGCCTCGATCGGACCCCGCACCACGCACCCATCCACCTCTCAGAAGACAGCCCAGCTACCCGTGCAGTTGGGCAGCAAAGGAAGAAAAAGAAAGGAAAGCGAAGCGAGTGAAGAGACGGATCTGTTTAGCAACAATATTACGCTCTTGTCAACAACGATCACCACCCTTTGGAGAGGGCACATTGCCCTGCTCGATTCTCCATGGCGCCAGCAATAGCTCCCCGGAGCGTCAGCTCGTCCAGCCCGCACATGCGATCCCTTTCCCGCTCCGTATCCTCGACCTTCACCACCCTGTCAAGCTCCAAAGATACCACATCGATATCGAAAGCACCTATTGCCTCCCTTTTCGCACTGATCCTCCGCGAGGCCCTCCGTTTCACGAAACAGACCCTCCTCTCCTCACCTTCCCGCCGCAACCTGGTTGAGCCCGTCTTTCTCACGCCCCGAACACCTTCTCTCGACATATCTTCCTCGCACCCGCTCTCTAAGCGCCAGATCCAGATCCTCGCCATCCCAACCACCTACGCAGGCCTAAACTCCGGTCCTCAACCGGGGGCACTGGTGGGAATCGTCGTCGGCTCGATCGCTGGCTTCATCCTGATCCTATACGTTATCCTATCGCTGTTCCGCCTGCGCAACGGGGGCGGCCGAGTGGTCGAGGAGAAGGTCATCCGACACGCGCACCGCCGACGTTCTTCACGGAGCGCATCGCGCACATCCCGGAGTGCGAGCCGCGTCATATCCGCAGCAAGCTCCCCGCACAGAGAACGGTTCAGGAGAGAAGAGGAAACGGTCATCGTGGAAGAACACATCGATCCGCCCAGTATCGTGGATGATGATATCGTCGAGGTCATCGAGGAGCATTCCCCCGAGCGGACGCCGCCCAGGAAACCCAGTGGGAGGAGCGGGTTTCGGACGGTGGACCCCGCGGAATTTGGCGGTGGTGGGAGGCCAGTGAGGAAGCTTGGCCGGAGGCATTGATCGGAAGGATGGTACTGGAGATGAAATTGTGTGCCGTGTCTGATTTCCAGCGTTGGAGTTGGGTGGCTTTGCTTGTGCTTGTGTTTGTGCTGGTAATAGTACTACCGCTAGGGGACAAAACATATGGTGAATATTTGAGTCTGCCCAGCAGGTGAGAGCGACTGTTTGAGCCACATACAATATGGGACGGGAAATTGGGATGTTAGCCATCTATCGACCTCTCACGATATAATACTCTCATGATCCATTCCAATTACGGGGTGGGGAGTATGTCAGTTCGAATCCGCAATTATCCCAAGCAGTGTTCATGAGTGCGGGTGCAAAACATCCTCTTTACGACGAATGTCATGTACGCGGGTGGCTATAGTGTGTCGGACTGCGGCCGCTCATACGTGGCATGCTCTGCCCGTCCTTCGTCCCGTTTGCAACACAATTGAGACATCCAAGCCGTCATCTTGTACAGGGTTCGTCAAACATTGGCGTCCTGATTGCAGGGACTATACGTGAATACGGGGTACATCCTGTATCTAGTGGCAACGTGCAACACCGGGGAGGGAGGCGCTGTTTGACCAGATTGCTCTACGAATTCAATGGGAAAGAGGTCTCTTCCTCACCTCACTCCCATCGTCTCTTATGCTTGACCCCTAACAGCGTCTCGGCATTGCGATACGCAATCATTTCTAACTGGTCGGGCGTGACCAACCCGCTGGCCTCCAGCTCGTGCATGAACTTCAAGCCGTCCTCGTTGCGCGCGAACGGGTAATCCACGCTGTACAGCACGTGCTCGACGCTGGTGTTCCGCAGGATACAAGCCATGGGGTTGACGCTCCAATCGCCACTGGTCGTGATCCACACGTTCTCATCCCAGACTTGCTTGAAGGGGCGCTGGCGGGGCCCCCACCGCGGCGAGAGCTGGTAGATGCGCTCGAGCATAAAGGGGAGCATTTCGCCCATGTGGCCGATGATGATCTTCAGGCGCGGCAGGCGGTCGAAGAGCCCCGACGCGAACAGCCGGAGGACGTGAGTCGCCACGTCCGAGTGCCAGCCGAAGCCGGACGAGGAGATGGATTTCGAGGCCGCCAGCGGGATGTCCGGCCCCGTATACAGCAGATCGAGCGTCGAGTCCGTCGGCCAGGTCGGGTGGAGGTAGATTGGCACGTCGAGGTCCTGGGCCGTTTGCCACAGGGGGAAGTATTCTGCGTTGTCGTAGTACACGGGCGACGAGGAGGCGGAGGAGTCTTCGACGGCGGCGTGGTTGTCGATCAACGCGCCGACGAAGCCGAGGTCCCTGATACAGCGGCTCAACTCGCCAGGGCAGGCTGCCGGGTCTGAGACGGGGAGAACGGCAAAACCGACGAAGCGGTCGGGATTGTTCTTGACAGCTTCGGCAAGTTGATCGTTCGCTGCTCGACATTGGTCTGGTGACATGGGGCCGGGAGCGTGCGAGATGATCTGAAGAGACACCTTGCCTGCTTGCATGGACTGTAGGCGCAGGTCACCCAGGTCGGCCAGCTTCTCAGATAGACCGGGCAGGTGTTTGAGCTGTTCGGAGTAGGAGTTGGTTGAGCCTGTGAGCATGGCGGCGGAGAAGAAGTGTTCTTCCAGGGTGATGAGTGGAGGGAGCATTTTGAGGTTGTCGACGTGTGTGCAAGGCAGTGAGTGTCCTGACAATGATCAGACGGTATATCTGTTTGTTAAAGTGCGGATAGATCCATGACAGCAAACTGTCCACAAGGACTGCTCCTGTTCTCACATATTAATACCCGTCCGCCACGGACGTCGATGTTCGCCATCGTCCGATGCGGGGGTGGCAGATTGGGCGTCCAACATGCTCGAAACAGTAGCTGGCTGGATTCCTGTGAGGCTCACTTTCGTCTGAAGCTTATCTCTACGTTCATTTCTCAGTCCCGGGTACGGGGTACATCGGGAAGCATAGATTGCGCACGACGCTGAAATTCAATCATGGCCATGTCCAGCATGGAGATGGATGCAGGCAAGTTGGAGTCACAGTAAGGGTGTATCAGATTGACGCTCGTACATAAAGTGACAGCCACTCGGAGTCATTCAGCGGACAGTGAAGGCGGCACCGAAACGGCCCAATGTGAGTCCGATGAATCATCGCCTTGCCGCGTCCCCCCTTCCTTCACTTCTTCGGTAGTTGTTCGCAGCCATTATTAGATGATCAGACCCGTCACTCGATCCAGGTCTACGTGCTACGCTCTGCGGCTGCAATGCAAGGATGGTCTCGATCAACAGACTCCCTTCCTTGCTCCCTGACGCGCCCAAGGACCATCATGTGGGCAATCCTCCCACGGCGTTCAAGAATCCCTGGCCTTCGCACGATCCCGGCCACCACAGCCTTGGGGGTCTTTTGAAGGTCCGCTTTAGCAAGGATCGACCGGCGTTTGCGCCCGTTCCTGAAAGCCGCGAGGAGCTCGTCCCCGTGCGGAAGGTCGACTTCTCAAATTCGGACCCCGGGTTCAAGGTGACCTGGATCGGACACGCGAGTTTTCTCATGCAGACATCCAAGCCCGAAGGCGCTACGCGAGGCATCAATATCCTGTGTGATCCAGTCTTCTCCGAACGAACATCCCCGGTATCCTGGTTCGGGCCCAAGCGATTCACGCCCACTCCTTGCACGTTGGCGGAGCTGCTTGATGCCGTGGAGGTCGACATTGTTGTCATCAGCCACAACCACTACGACCATGCAGACGCCGAATCGCTCAAGACAGTCTGGGCCAGAAGGAAGTCTAAGGTCCATTTCCTGGTTGGTCTGCACAATTCACGCTGGCTGACGGCGCTGGGTATCGAGCGGTCCTCCATCACGGAGCTCGACTGGTGGGACGCCGTTGAGGTCCGGATTGAAACTGTCGGCAAGGTTCAGATTACGTGCACACCGACGCAGCACTTCTCATCGCGCAGTATATGGGATCGGGATCACGACCTATGGTGCTCATACGCCATCCACGATCTGCAAGGGTCACGCAAAAATGTGTACTTTGCAGGAGACACGGCATATCGATCCATCCACGCGAACAACCTGTCGCGTGAAGAAGAGGACGCGAAGCCCGTTTGCCCGACTTTCAAGCAGGTCGGCGAGTTGTTGGGGCCGTTCGACCTGGCACTGTTACCGATCGGGTTGTGCTCGCCGAGGAACTTCATGTCAAATGTCCATGCCAACTCTTGGGACTCCATCCGGATCCATCAGGACGTCCGGAGCAAGAAGTCAATCGGCATGCATTGGGGAACGGTTCGTGGCGGTCTATCACAGTACTATGAGGACGTTCGGACACCGGCGAAGCACTTGAAGATGGCCGCCGAGGAGGCCGGCTTGAAATGGGGAGAAGAGGTAAGGTTGGTCGATGTGGGAGAGACTCTGGTGGTTGCCTGATAGTTCTGCTATCGTGGTCGTCGATGGCTGTCATGGCTGCTGAAAGCCTTTAGAAAATCTCTCATACTCATCAAGAGCACGTCGTTTCTGGATCGGCTTTCGAGGCAGATGATGTTTCGGCCGACGGTAGCAGATCACCTGAAGCGCCCATCTGCAGCCATGGGCCTCAGGGGCTTCTCGTCAAACAGGCAGCAAGCCATTTCGTTCCAAGGAAGATCCTGTCCGAGTGTCTCTGTGTACGAATCAAGTCGTGAGTGGCAATTGAGAGCCAGCTCAAGTCAAGTCCATCCAGAATGAGGGCTTGTATTAGTCCGTCATAACACATGCGCGATCCCGATACCAATATCAACAGCAATATCATCAGGAACGCTCAATTACAAAGATTCATATGTGCTCGAATATTCGGGAGTATGTGATCTGTAAAAGCATTACAAATAATTCTCCCTCCTTCCCGACTCATTACTTTTATAAATCGCATCAATCATCTGATGTCTCAGCAAGCGTCTTCGAACGTAACGACACTTCCTGGCCGTTCGCCCGCAAACGCATCCCGCGCCACACCAACATTGTACGACGGTCCGTCAGGCGTCTAGACCTGGACCTCCTGAAGCGCTCCTGCGTCTTTCCCGGCCTCGACGAATTTCAACGTAGGGTGATAGATCTGAGGATGGCCCACCGATGCCTCGAGGACGAGACTGCCTTTTGTCCCGTTGATTTACAGTAGAAATTCTTGCCCGTCACGCTCGCACCGCCCTGGTAGACGACATTTGCGACGGCGCCCGAGATTGCCAGCGCGCCCGTGACGGCGAGGTAGTCGTGCGCGGTCTTGGGGAGAGACTCGTTCACTTTCCCGTCGGCGTCGACGATCGGCATTGGTCTTGACGATAAGTTTACATCCGGCGAACAGTTGAACACGCACCACTAAGGGCAGGGGAAGTCAGGTTTAGACGGACGTTTATTGTAGTCTAGAGGCCACAGTGGTGGCAGACTTTTGTTCTATGATGTATAACAGGATTTTGTCGTGGACAGTCTTACCATACAATGGATGTGCCATTCTCTTGCTTCGCGAATGTGGTAAGGTTTCTCAGAAGACCGATCTCCAGTGAGCTCAGTGGCTGTCGTAGGAAGACACCTGGTTTGCCATAAGGAGCATGAACCGTAACGTTCTGACCAGCCTGATACACGTTTCCTGTCCACAGATGAAGAAATCCGGTGGCGTTGACGTTGGGAAGCTGAATTGTGACATGTTGGGACGTCTCATCGTATACCGGTGCGATGAGGAGAGCGTCCCCAAAGAAGAAATACTCGTCAACAACACTTCTGGCCGATTTGTCGCCCGAGGCATAGACGATGGGATGGCGAACCATCGGCCATCCTTTCCGTTGATACTCCTCCATCAAGTATCTCCGGTAGGGAGCAAGAGCCACGTATAGTCGAGAATTGTGCGCATGATACTCGTAACTGGTACTATTGGTGTACGCTTGCACATTGACGTCGGGAATGTTTCCTTCGTGCGTCCGGAAAGCCGCTCCGGAAAGAGCGCCCATTTCGCCCCATCGTCCCAACAGTGCCATCGATCGGGTAATGTTGAATGTGGGAGCAAGTGTATTGGTGTAGCCCCCAATGTCTGAATGGCTTTGGCCAAAACCGGAGAAGCCCATGTGGATGGCAGAACTAATGACCGCACGCATTCCATCTTCTCGACTGTAGTCAATATTCTGGTCGCCAACCCAGAACAGATTGGTGTGAGGTGCCGAGAAGGTATTGGCAGATCTGTGGAATCCCAACGTATCGTTCTCGATCGCCAGCTCCTCGACAACTTCCCGAAGCAATTGGGCCCACAACCCGGGATAGCGATTGTGGAACTCACGAGGCGTTACTCCGTCCCTATTCCTCAGAGCCACAGAGGGGTCTATGCCAAGGTATTCACCGAAATCCTGCATCATTCCCTTGATCGGCACGGAATAAAACTGTTGCTTGACAAGGTCTTTGAACCAAGCCTTGGTAGTTGCGTTAGAAATGTCAAGCAAACCTGCATCGATGCCCGGACCGCTGGTGATTGTCCAGGTTGATCCGTCTCCCGCCGTTGCATTCTGCACAAATCGCCGTGACTGAGTCGCCTCGAGGAAAAAGTTCTTGACGTATCCGGTATCCTTCTCCGTCACATTTGCTAAGAAAGTGTTGACATAACTCAAGGTTCTGACTTTGTGATTGTCAAAGAGGCTAGGGACCCAAGACGACCATGTAGGATAGAGTGATTGGTCAGCCTCCCAGTTCCACCAGAGTCTCTTGACGGATATGTTGTATAACCCTTGCTGCAGGCGGGTGCCACACCAGTCCTGTAGCCAAACTCCTACAAGTGGCATACTGTGATCCAAAGCTTCTTGGACGATTCCCTCGACTTTGGATTGACCGCCTTGAATGCCTAAGATGGCACCATCGTTCACCCAATCCGGCAAGGGAGGTTGACGGCCCGTGAATTGGGTAAGCGAAGTGACCGCGTTTAACATCCCGGCTTGTTTACCGACATGGCCACTAAGGGAGTTTCCTTCGTACATTATACTCACAAAATCAGCCTGTTGAGATGATTCGGGCTGATACGTCGCAGGTTCCGAGGCTGTGTCAACGAATGCCGCAGTCCTTATGGAGGCGAGCTTGAAAAGTGCAAAGTTCGATCCGTCGAGGACCAGAAAACGACCAAGAGAAGTGACATAGCTGGCAATGGCGGTGTAAGATGTCAGGGCAGAACCTCCCGCAAAAGTCCCGGAGACGGAGGCGTTCGAGTTCAGGTAAGTTGTGACAGGATTTTCTCCACGTCCGACACCGCCTTCTCGAGACCATATAGGAATTTCGAACCCTACCGCCGGGATGTGATGAGCTCCAGATCACCGTCTTCCTTGGCACATTGTTTACATACCTCGAAGATCTCCATGTCCCGCGTTTTCGCCCAGACCAAAGAAAGCTTCATCATCCGGAGTTTCGAAGGCCACGGAAAGGTTGTCCACATCAGAGTCAATGCTTGCGTGGAACTGCAGTCCCCTGCTACCGGTGTCGGGAAAGAATTTTAAGTGCCAGGATACATCTTGGCAGTTTGAGTCTGAAAAGTTGCCGTGAATCTGGAGTCCGCCATCGCGCAACTGATGAGTGTGAATGAAGGGCTCTTGACAAGTTGTCACAATTGTGTCTGTCCGGATCTCAAAGTTTCCTGAGGAATCAGTGATATTCGCCAGTCCACGTTCGGCGGAAATGAATGGATGGTTTGCAGGGCCTGATGCCGGTTAGCTGGGATATGCCATGCAACCTGACATTGTCATTTACTTGACCATACGCTTGACCCATCGGAGTCGTTGATGGATATTGAGGAAGAATGACTATTTATCGAGTATAAGAATGGGCCAATTTTCCCAGATGCTGCAGTCTGAGGAGAGAGTTTGTCTCCTGGGCTCGAGGGATAACCCCAGCTTAGTCCCGAAAGTGCCAATGGAAGCAATAAATGTGCAAGCTTCTCCATGATCCTAAGACTGTGCGCGAGAAACGGCCCTGCAGAAGTCTGACTTCGAGTAGAGGCCAGGTAACTACCCTTTTCTTATAGAATCTGACCAGAGAATGTGGAAGCCCAGCGACCCGGCCCTCGAAGGATTAGCACTCCATGTCGTCGCTCGAACAATGCACCTCGGTCTCAAGACCGAGAGCTTGTCATAGGCTGGTTGCTCTTGCTGGAAAGCTTCGTAAATAGTACGGGTATTGGCAATGATCGAAGGCTTCGTACGTCATCTAGAAACCCTTTCGGTCGAATTACTCCGAGATGCTCCAAGTCCAGCTCTCGACGACCACCTTTCTCCATTTACAAAACCAGATTCAACAGGCACGTGGCACCAAGTGGGTATGAGTCGAATGTCTGTTCTCTAGACTCTGTTGAGAGTGAGTGTCCCTTCAATTGTTCCCCCAGCTCCTGGGTTCCCCAAAATCTTAGTCGCGCCTCTAGCAATATCAATTTTGCCAAAGATACCTACCTCATAGCTATGACTCGGATTCCGGCCCCAATTAACCCATTCTAGGTAGTCGACACAGTCCGAGAAGAGTTCAGCCAGCGCAGGGGTGTGGATGTGGAGGCCGGCGCCAACCATTTCTGCAGTTTGGGGCAAATGGGATCATTTATCGATTTTGGAAACAACTGTCTCATGATCCATATTGCCACGGCGTCAGGACGTGGTTGCGAGTGTATGTCAAGGCGTTCTCCAGAAAAGTGCAACGTGGAGATTGCGGATCTGGCTTGCCAGTGACCGTGACAACAGATGTGGCTGTTAAGCACGTGCCTCTTTCGGCCTCGACATAACACACTTGAGGTTTAAGTCTGGGGCTCCGGCGGCCAGGCCGAGGGGGCAACATAGGCCGCAACAAGGCACAAAGTTCGCTCATGTAAATACGATGATTGTCCAGCAGCAGATAGATCGAGACATAGATAGCCTCAGTAGGAGAGGTATACCACCGACTGTATTCGAAGGCCTGGCCAACCATAAACACTCGCAGTATGGCGGAAGTTGAGGCAAGACTTAAATCGTGCCTCCGAAATGCGATCTCAGCTTTTTACCTCAGCGCTTCTAAACCACCCTCCCTACAGCTACGCACGAGCTTGCTAACGAACATGTTTTCGTGTCCTCTAAGCAGTCCCTCTGATACATGTTGGGATGTGAAGCTTGTCTACTGCACGACTTGTCTCATCGCAGAAACTACACTGCATTATCAGCATTACTGAGACCAAGGCTTCATCCTTGAACGCCCAGTTGTTCCCTAGTATTGGTATCTGGATCGGGAAAGAGCGATGAGCAATAGGCGAGCACAGATCTTGGCCACACGAGGGGTTGCGGACATGGAAAGAAATCTTCTATGCAAACAAGAGGACGAACTTTACCTAGCCCTCCTCGCCGCCAGGACAGAACATGACATGTACATCAAGGCAGGCCGCGCAGCTGAGGACAAAGAACTGGGGGACACTCATCACACTTTCCCGCAGAATGATTTTGTAAGCGGTTCCCAGAGCCTCATTTACCCGAACATATTCCTCCATCCACTCATCTAGAATGTCTTCTCAATTCGACAAAGAGTGGAAGACTCGCGCCCTCGCGGCGTTGAGTGAGATCTGCCAGCTTTGCTGGCAGAGGAGGATCGCCTCCAACAAATCATCAGCGACTATGGCCGCACCTTCCAGGGCGGGGAGGTGCGCGCCGTGATGCGCCCGTTGCGGTCGTTTTTCGACCTTAATGCTTTTATCGACGCTCCGACGTTGAACGACGTCCTGCGGTCGCCTTCTCCCCCTCCGTCTCCGCCGGCTGCGGAAGAAGCAGCAGCAACAACAACACCAGCGGCCCTCCCCTCTCCAGTGGCTGCCCTTCCTTTGTACTCTCCCACCCTCCAACCTCTCCCTTCTCCAGCTCTGCCGGCTCTTCCTCCTCTGGCTCCTCTTCCTGCTCCTCCTGCTCCTCAGGAGAAGAGCAACGCCGATGACGACGACGACGACGATGGTGACGACGACGCACGACCGCCAACAAGACGTCGTGCGAAAGCTGCACCCAAGAGAAAGGCTGTTGCTGACAAGGAATCCATGTCTCCTCGAGCAAACGGACTTGTTCTTGAGCCAGACGCTCATGCATGCCGTCTTCACCGCCGCCAACGTCGCCAATGGCTCCAAGGGCATCTCATCCCCCAGCAGCGCGCATGTCAACAAGAAGAAGGAAGTGCGAGACCGCGTGAGTGCAGAATTGCCTTCGTATTATCGCCACAGCCAAGCCATCGACGTGCTCACTTGGCACCTGGCCCAACCATTCATCGACTATCCCGACGTGGGACTCTGCGGCACGATCTGTGGTCTGTTTGTCGGGTCTCTCATTGTACGCATCGAGACTATTCTCGGCTCTTTCCCGGCTAAAGCGTTCAAGGAGCTCTCGGAATACGAGACCAGGATGCAGGCGGGGCTCAAGGCCGCTAACCCGTCGAAAGGTCGAGGAAACCTGGCCGAGATCAAAGCACTTGACGACGCGGCGCTGGTGCAACCAAAGGCACTGGTCAGAATGTCTCTGGATGCGAAAATCAAGGCCACGAAGCTGATGCGACCGGGTAAGCTCCCACAGAAGCTTGACGACAAAGGCGATGGGGTTGGCATGATCGCACCGTCCCTCGATCCCGACTTCCTGGCCAAGCATAACCCCATCCTCTGCGGGATGAAGCTCCTGGGCTTCAAGCATGGCATCGAGGCCGCCGGCATCGCCATCGCTAACACCCATCTCTCCGTCCTGGAAGTCGCAACATTGGTCAATATCCTCCGGCAGACAAGCCTGCTGCCGAACCAGTGGCCGGATCTGGACCGTGCCCTCAACCTCCAGATGAGCAACTTGTTCTTGGGGACCGTCCCTGTGACCCCCGAAAGAGCCCACAAAGTGTACATGCTTCGGTTCGGATTGCCCCTCGCCCAGAACGACGACACGGCCCGGGACCCGCTCGCCGCAGTCATCCTCCGCCGACCAGGCTACGCATACACAAGCAGAGTGCGACCGGACAGTCTGAAGGTGACGGAAGCGAGTTCCATCTTCAGCAAGCTCTACAACAACTATGAAAAGCTGCTCCGCACGGTGTATGCTCTCAAGGCCGAGGCAGACAAGAGCCGCGAGAAGATCGCATTTAACGACCCTAAACCCACTAGCACGAAGACTAACGCCAAGGCTAAGGTCAGTACGAGTAAGAACACGAGAAAAGACGGAGAACGCACAAGCAGCGACGACGACGCCGCCTCGATCGTGGCATTCCTCCAGACCCTGGCCCGCTTCCTGGCGCAGAGCACCGCCGACGTCTCCCTCGACTGGATCAAGCTGACGACGCAATGCAACGGCCTCCTCCAACACCTCGTCGACACCGGGATCTTCGTCACCGACGCGTGGAGGGAGATACTGCAGGCCCACTCGTCGGCGTGGCGGGACGAGATCGACAAGGTCGGCTCGAGTGTCATGCCGCCCGTCGACCCGGTCTTGCGTGCGGTCTTGGTCCGGCGGTGGATCGAGACGAATGTCGACGACAAGTAGGTCGATCGACGAGTGGATTGGATAAGCATGTCGTCGACGTCAGGCAGGTTGATCGACGAGTGGATTGATTGACGCCATGCCCACAAGCACGGGGGAAAAGAGTTCGATTTCGTTTTCGATTTCAATGTCGAGCCAGCGGGCTGGGTTAGAGGTCAAGTTCGATTTCGAGTTCGACATCGTCGGAGAGCTGGGTCTGAAGCCAAGTCCGAATTGAATGTCGTTGGATACTCCGGTACAGGAGAAGTACCAAGTGCTGTACTTGTTAGCTGTGTGAGGTGCATGTCCACATACTCTTATCACTGGAGCTACGTTGCATTAGGATCTTGCTCACGCTCAACGAGCAGCAGATGTGAAATGTGAACCGAACACACACCGCAAGAACCATAAACCAAAAGGTCGACAATTGCTGTGCCGAGTCCAAGTCAAAGTGAGAAGCTCAATGTCAGTCCTGACATTACTGTTCTAGCATAACAGTCATCAACTTACACAATACTCCGTACTCTTCATCATTGCCCATATCAGTACCTGCCGCTGAAGTCCCCAGAAACCCTGCTAATAACTCTCCCAAATCTGCTGCCCCATCGCCACAAGACGATTGAACAGCTCATCCCGCTCCTTCATCGCCATAGCACGATACCTCGCCCCGTCCTTGGATACAATCTCAATGCCGTCTTTGACTTCTCTGTCCGTCGCCCACCCGACCACGATCTTGCCTTTCCATCCCAAGCCCCCAATCTTCTTCACTTCGGCGATGTCGGCAATGGAAATCGCCCAGTCAGGGTCGCGAGGCATACTTTCCACACCTTCATCCCCGTCCAGGTGCGTCGTGAAATATACGCAAGGGGAGGCAGGTCTCTTGCCACTAGGCGGCGAGACCGAGCTGTCAACATAAACTGCGCCCTTGCGGCCGTGGTATCGCGCTTTAAACTCAACGGGTCCCTCTCTCTGCTTCTTCCTCAGTTCCGTTCGAGAGGGCAAGACGCCCAGTTTCTCTGCGGCTTGTTTCGACCCCAGCGTCGCCTTCACACTATCCGTGGTGAGTTTTGTTTCCACGGCACCAGCTGTGGTAGTCTTGAATGCACCGAGAATCTTAGCCCCAAAGCCGCCTTTCTTCTTCGCATCTGCAGGTTCCGAAGCTTCAGTCCCGCTTGGCTCGTCGACAGTAATGACATCTTCAATCTCCGAATGCGACGCGTCTAGGCCGCCTTCTGTGATAGCGTGCTTGTCGATTTCGGCTGGCTTGTCTGGAGGTGGCTCGTAAGACGAAGGCGGTGGCGGTAAAGGAGCACGATTTGCCTCGCCTATGCGCAGCAGCGTAACGGTCAGTTGAGCGTTGGTGGGGACTCCCTTGAGCAGAGTATTGCGGATCTCGAGGTACTTCGGCCAGTCGGGGATATTCTCATTCAACCAGTGAATGCCGCGCATCATTAAGGGGTCCGAGAAGAATCCGAAGCCGATGAGGAAGGTTGAACCCTTCATGACCCATTGAGCAGGTGTGATAAGAGAGATCAGAAGAAGTGGCACAAAAATGGCACCGAGCTGCAGGCGTTTCTGTTGCGAGAAGGGCGGTGTGGGCGACAAAGCGTTGGCGAAACGTTCCCAGGCATCTGAGATGTCTCCGAGGGCGTGCATTACTGGCCGAACCTGTCCCCAGACGGCTTCTTCCATGGGCTTCTTGGTCTTGTCCTGTACAGCGTCTGCGTCACCGCCTTGAGCTGCCGAGGAGGCGTCGGCGGCGGTGGTAGCTATCTTGGTCGGATCAGGCATCCCCTTGTCAAGGGTTTTGCTGCCACCCTGTTCATCTGGGCTTGCTTGGTCGTGACGACCAGCAGCACTGGAGATCGCCACCGACGCAATTCCAGACACCAGGTTGCTTGCTTCTTGCTCAACCGCCTCGCCCTTGTGCTTCTCGGGCGCTCCAGTGACGCTATCATGACTGCCTAACACTCCTGCCTTGGGTTTTTGAACACCACCTGTCTTGTGGCTGACCAGAGCGAGAGGTGCAGGGGGGAACAGGATTTCTCGAGATCGGGGGACGGTGATGAGGAAGATGATCATGGTGAGCAGGGTCGGCACGATGAAGTTAAACAGCCATGCAAAGAAGTAGACGGCAGCAAAGGATACGGTCCGCCGCGGTTCCCGCCATGACCTCAATCTGGCAATGTGTTTACCGAACGCAATCAATCCGACAATGACGGTCATGTACAGCCGCTCAATATTGGAGCGCAATTTGTCGGGAGAGAACTCGTCCTCGTCTGCGACGTTTAGGTCCAGTCCTCCCGGAGGTGATTGGGGTATGGCTTTCACATGGTACATTTGCTAGCCTCGCGATAAGTATTTGTTCAATTGAGAAATGGAGGGCGCTTGCCTTGTTGAATCTTCTGATCAGCGTCCACAGCTCCTCGTTGGGAAGCCCGCCGACCAAAGTATCTGTGTCTACACCGTTGGCTTGCCATCCTAGGTTACTGGTTCTGTCCTCCTTACCGGCCCGCTGTACAGCACCTGGGATTTCATGGTCTCCCTTGACGCCTGTTGCCAGCTCATGGCTTGTGGTTGTGTTCTGAGCCAATGGAGCATTGGATCTTGCAGCAACTGTGACTGGGTTCGTCGCCTTGGTGATTCTCTGGCGAAACTCTGAGTCGGGGTTCTCTTCTGCCGGCGGTGTGGCTCCGCCGTCACGGAAGACGTAGCCTGGCGGAGGCATTGTTGCGAGGGATTGCTTGGAGCAGCGACGACAGAGAGGTTAGAGAAAGAGAGGGAGGACTCACAGCTCAGCAATACTGGGAAGAAATGCCATCGATTGAGGACTACGTCATTGGCTTGCGCCAGACGCGCATCACGACTGCCAATCGCCGCCCCGCCATGATCGCAGGCAGGCACGTGCCCCGCTTCCGTCGCCCACGGCCAATCGACTATCATCGCCAATCGTGGTGCAGAAATCGCGTTCGCTCGATTGCTCCTTACCGGTTATTCACCTGATCTCACTGCCAAATAAGGACGGCCGCCTCGCTTGTACATATCGCAGCTCGCCAGAATGTTGGCCGTCGGTACGT
Source organism: Phialophora tarda (assembly GCA_016109495.1). NCBI lineage: Eukaryota > Fungi > Ascomycota > Eurotiomycetes > Chaetothyriales > Herpotrichiellaceae > Phialophora > Phialophora tarda. The sequence continues at coordinate 209,674 of JADWPL010000015.1, read as the reverse complement.
CGTCGCCGATGACGACAGCCTCGACCGCCCCAACGCCAATGTCCAGTTGTCAGCCACTTCTGCCGATCATTCGTGTTGTCTACATTCCCACTGTATGTCCTGGTGTCCGTGGTGTCCTTAAGTCATTCACATAGGTTTGCCTCGTTCCCGTAATATGTCCAAGTCTGAAGATATCTCCAAAATCGCCAGTGTACCAAAGCTGACTCCTTCTCATACAGAATAAAACGTGTCTTGCGGCCCAAGCGGCCCAGCCTGAGCCATTGTGTAAGGCTTGCCATGGACATATTTACTCCTCATGGGCTCCTCGTCGATCGCGCAGTGAATCTGCCCATCTCTTCCCTTGAACCAGCCCAGTGCATATCTCTTGCCGATATTCTTCAACCTCGTCTCCATGGCCTTGTTGTTCAGAGTTTCCGTGTCGATAAAGTCTGTTAGCATGTTGGAAGAGTAGATGAATGCCAACACTGCGGCGATTGTCGATGGTTCCCGAGGCAGGAAAGGATGTCGTCGCCGTAGATACACCAGGCATGTGGTAAAGATGACACAGACCAGTATCACTACTGATAGTATCAGCGACGCCCAGAATGACACGAAAGTTTCATCGCCATTGGACCTGTCTTCGCCGCGACTTCCCACATGCATGAAGTCTTCCGAATTGACTGAGAACGAAGACACGGTCACTGTCAATATGTCCAGCATGACCGACGCCACCCCAACAAGAGTCAGCAAATAATGCTTGTTGAAGAGAGCTTTGAAGGGCATGATCCCGTACACGGTTGCCTGGTAGTCCAGCGTCAGGCTGTTTTCCGGTCTCGCATTGCCTCTTGAAAGCTGGTAAAACGGCTCCATGAGTCGGACATCCGACTCGAACGTGCTGAAGAACTGCTTCAACGCCGTCGCAACAACAATCGGAAGCCAAGGCGCGGCGTTTGGTACAACCCGGGCCTTTGTCAGTGTAATAACGGGCACAGAAACCAGACAGCAGCCCATAAAGGCGAGAAAAGGTAAAGCCGCCTCGGTCCGAAGCATGAGCGGATGTGGACTGGTAAGCTTCCTCTCACTGTCTTGTGGCCGCTCGCTCGTAGCGCTCCACTCGCCCTGCCAGATGGACGACTTGTACAATACATATCGTCTATGTGCGAGTCGTTTGTGAATCTTTCCGGAGTGTGCGGTGTCCAATCCGGAGAAGTCCTGCAGAATGTGGGATTTGGTGGCCATGGATGCTATACCGGCTATGCCTTTGGGATCGCTGAGTAACCCGGACTTGCGGCGTAGCTGAAGAAACAAGATGACAAGCACAATCGCCACAAACACATAGCTTGCTGACAACAGTCGGGACCACACTGGCGAAATGCGAACCCAATAATGCTTCTCTTCGCTGTCCGGGCCAGGACAGCCCTGTTCGGTACACTTTGGATCACGATTGGTAATAAATGTGATCGAGGGGTTTTGCAACGCGGGCGACACCATCGATGCGATAATGTTTCCTGTTGTCGAGAAAAATACTGCCCACTGACGGAGTCGAAAAGCCTTGAAGGGAATGAAATACTGGAACATGGTCAAATGGTCGAGGTTCAGGCTTCCAGCTGCCGAAGCGCCGCGAGGCCGTGACAACTGATAGAACGGCTCGAGCCGACGGATGTCAAAGTCCATGATCGAAAACAGGACGGCGTACACAATCGTAATCATGGTCGGGAGATCTGGGATGGTTCAGCAAAGTGGCTAGGTTCCCAAGTGTCCAACTTACATTTCCAAGCAAAGAAGTCCCACGTCGATATGTCCGCCACTGCGTTGAACTCAAGGATACCACTTTTCTCGCGAGCTTTTCTGAAGGATTTTTGGCAGAGAAATTCCTGGAAGCCGGCCAAGCCCAGAGCCAGTGCCATCAAAGCGAGGATATACCAGCTCCGCATCGACCAGGGTTTCCAGTTTGGGATATCGGGGTCTTCGGGAAAGAAGTAGCTTTTCGTTTCTTGTGGCATGACACTTTGCCGCATCGACATGCTTTCAAAGGTCTGACTCCTCCGGTTATCCAGCTGCCCACCTTCGAAAGTGCTCAGGTCAACTACTTCCTCGACCTCCACGATCATATTCTTCTCTTGAGCAAGGTTTTGGCCGAAATCTTTGACTGTTTTGCTTCTCTCCAGTGCCGAGCTCGCAGCATTTTGGCTGTCCCTGGTGCCTCTCCGTGCTAGCCTTGTCGGATCACGTCTGAGCTGAACACCAATGTTTTTCATTCCGTAACCAACCGAGGAACGCTTGTCCACAAACGAGCGAAAATCTGGTTTACGGCTGCTTGTAGTCGCTGGACTGACATACTCAGTGTCCTCATCCTGGAGACGAGTCGCTTCAGGCTTCGAGAGATCCGTAAGCTCCCAACCCATACCTTCCAGCGAGGATAGGTCAACAACTGCACCATGATCGTTGTCGCCATCTTCTAAAGTCGCGTACGCCTGGCCTCTCGATCTCTTGGTTGACCGGAAAGCACCTCGAGACATAGGCTTGATTTTGGTGGTCAGCCGCCGCAGCATCGACGTGGCAGCCGATGCTCCAACACTAGGTCGGCGAACTTTCAAAGGCGAGGGCGGCTCTATGAATTCAAAGGGTTCATCTCGCAGGCTGTCGTCCTCGTCGATGGATCGCAAGCGCTCATCCCCAGAGTGACCTCTAGAATGTCGTCGATAGTATGCCGCTGGCTCCATTGCGCTGGTGGTAGTTACTATACCTTCAGAGCCCTTGCTGCCGACAAGTTCGACACCGTCTGATAGTGCGGCTCCCGGAAGAGGCCTTAGACCTAGATCGTTGTTGTCGTGGTCCATGTTGTTCGCTGTGAAACAGGGATCTGTCGCAACGGGTCGAGTCAAGCAGGTCACCTTTCGTCCATGGCGGCCACCATAATGACAGTACTTGAGATGCGCATGTCGGATATCCGATTGAACTTGTTGGCTACTATTCCGTACAGCAATTGCTTTTCGGTGGCGATGAGAGCAAGTTGCGTGGCTGAACAACAGCCAGAGAGCGGTTAGAGTCGTTTAGGCCGAAGTCACCCCAGGTACGATTGTCCTTTTACGAGACAAGCACCCGCCAAATTGATCTCGTTGATACCGAAATGCGCGACAGCTTCGGGCTATAATTGTATCCCGCAAATGCCCGCGAAGATACGTGCCTTGAGTTCCAGGCACGTAGCAGCACGATGCAAGTGCGCAAGGTCCGCTGCTAGTCACAGACAAGCAGCTTGAGTCGAGGAAGATTGCAGGCGTTCGGATAGAGCAAGCGCTAAACTTTGTCCCGTAAGGCTGCGCGGCGTGGGTCAAAGATGGCTGGAACTCCACCTTCTCAGTCAGGCAGGACTCCTATCCCGAAGTGATGGGCGTGGAGATGGAAGGTGCGCGATTCGGGAGCACTGTGTAGGCCTCGAGAGAGTTGAAGAGGAGGAAAGGGCCTCTTGGTGGACGCATGGAACGAAAGACAAGCTATCTTTTCAGCTCCTTGGTGCACTACGAGTCTGGGCTTCCTGGAACGAACCAGACGGCGCGAAACGAGGTCGTGGGAGGACGGCTGACTCCAATGCAGAAGACCCAAAGAGCCAGGGGTTCGGTTGGAGATTCCATTGAGCCTCTCGGCGCTACGGAGGTCAAGATTCTGCATGCCGCGCCATCCTCGATGCCCGTTGGACGGGTTTTCTGCAACAGGAGGATCGCCCTGTAAGGCCCCTGGACTGCTTAATGCACGCTTATTTGTCCATTATATAACCAGGAACTGTCGGTTCTTCCCCTATCGGGGCCAGTGGCTTCTGCAGCTGTAAGCACCAGCACTGCTTCGCGGCGGATGGATCTCCACATGCAATATTGGGCCTTCTTCAGAGCCTCTCGTCTGCATTCGTATTGAAGCGAGGCCTTCGCTGTTGCAGAGATTGGGGCCAAATTCCTCACTTTTGTCACTTCGGCAGCAATCCATGCAATTCGCGGTCAGAGGCCTTGTTGACCACAGATTCCTCGAGAGTCCTTGGGCCATGCGAGCAACTACGTGGTGCATTTCCCCTGAAGTAGGATTGCCACCACCGAAATCAGCCGAGTCAAACGCTTTTCGGCCTGTTCTTCCAAGAAGGAGCGGAACCGCTGCTGTTCCATCCTGCAGCAAAGGCGCTGAGAATGGAAGATTGATTTTCGGTCTTGATTGGTTGTCGTGGTGATCCTTCATTCTCTTTGCAATATGACCATTAGACCCATGATTCCAAGCATGACTGTCTTCAACCAGGGGTGTTCGCTAAGCATGATGGTCACGTATCCAACTGCGGGCACGTATCCGCGTACACTACCGATGATGTCTTCTTTCCTATCCAGGTAGCTCTGTCCTCGGGCATAGAGCTCAGTGTCGTCGGCGACGTTGTTATCACCTTTTGTGAGCAGTTTCGGGGAGGCTCTGGAGAGATTTCCGCTGCTGGAATGTCAGCCCGGGAGCACTGAACCGTTTGGGAACGGGCTTGTATACCTTGTGTCTGCCTCGACGGGAACCGTGGGCGCATGGCTCCGCACGACACGGTGCACGATGGGGATATCCTTCCCTTTCACATTGTAGACCACAATTTCTCCCACTTCTGCAGTCTTGTCTCGATTCCAGAGAAACAGCAGATCACCACGTTGGAACGCAGGCTCCATGGAACCACTCAGAACCACTACGATGGGGGAAGGTGAGTCGGCGATGACTGACAGTGACTTCCATAGCATGAAAGCCGTCGATAAGACGAGGGCGAAGTTGAGGACCTGCGAGAGTGACTGCCGAGGGTTCGACAAGTAGGGCGAGAGGAATGGCAGCATCGTGGCAGTTTGCTTGTTACGACTCTCGGTTGGAAGGTGCTGAGTGTAGATATCGAATAGCCACAGCCGGGGCCCGTAGAGAGAAGTGGCGCACCGAACTTCAGAGATATCGGGTCATGGTGTTTGGGAGTGAAGCGCAGCTGAGCACTGACTGAACAACAGGTGGCAGAAGTTCTAGGGAAGGCCCGAAGTTTACCCAGGAGGATGGAAACGACGTCGGCCACTGAGCCCTCGATCGTTAGAAATGAAATGTACGGGCTACTAATATTACCCTGGCGTGTAGGTTTACGGGGGACCCTGCGATGCCAGCTATTCTCTGACTACATTATGAGGTATCAACTGCACTTCATCTTCAATGGCGGACGATTTTGATTCCTGCCAACCGCGATCTGGCTGACCTCACTGCAACCTGACCGGGCATTATATGTCTGTCCAGCGTGCTGGCCAACGTCTCATTGACAGAGAGGCCGCACAATAATCTTTACATTCTCGGATCCCATCTATTGCCACTTGGGGGTCAACCAAGCCGACCCTCAAGAATGCTGCGGCCTGGCGCTCATCTCACAGAGAGCAGGTCGACTCGGCCCAAACCCATCCAGTCAAACGGTTGGCAACATCACTAGCATAGCAGGTTGTAGAGTGTCCGCCATCATCCAGATTACCATCCTCCGCGATCGAGCCGGTATTGTATCGTCGAGCCGCCTGATAGTATGCCTGCGCGTCCTTGCCGCTCGATGCCAGTTGGTTCAGTATCTTGGCAAGCCCATCCCCAGTTGAAGTTCCACCAACCCCATCAAAGACCATGCCAAAGATTTGAGAGCCCGGACATGGGGTCTGAAGGTTCCCATTCATGTTGCACGAGGAAGCGCCGTCGTGGGCTTGCATCAAGCCTGGGTTTGGCACGCCATTGTTAGTCGTTCGCACTCGGACGCAGCCCTTGGACTCTTGTAGAAGAATCGCCAGGATGAAACGGTGGTCGACGTTGGTCAAGTAGGCAACATATTGAACGGCATTCAGGACCAGGCCAATCTCCTCTTCACTATCATCAGGTCCGTTATCCGATCCTAGGTTGGCACACGAGACGCGCATGACGCCCTTATTGGCGTTGAACCTTTGATAGATTAGTAACCTCCACAAAAGCGCATCGCAGCTTCCGCTTACATGTCCTCGAACGACACCCACTGTGCCACCACAGGCCAGCCAGCGGCTGCTGAACCATCCCCGGAATAGGTTGTGTACCAATCCGTTCCAGCCCCAGCGCCATCTTGCACGTCCGCTGGGTTGTTGTTTGCCCCAAGAGCAAACACCTGATTGTTCGCACGAACTCTATGCGAATGTGTATGAGAATGGGCATGAGCGTGAGCGTGGACACTGACAACGCTAGCAAGTTGAGCTGCGGCAATAAACTACAGAAAAGGTCAGATAAGGGACAAAACATTCAGTGAGGGGGATGCGGACAGTAGAGTACAACATGGTGCACAGCTCCTTCCTATTTCACCGGCAAGCAGGTCAGGACCGGCAGTAATACCTGGTGCGACGATGTGTTCGTGGGAAAAGGTAGTGTCCAGACTGGGGTTTAGAAGTGCAACAGTCAGGGCGGCAGTTGTCACAAAACATGTCGGACATATCTCTGTTGCAGACAAATTTTGCGCAGTTGCAATGGGATGCCTCCAGCCTTTCATCACCTTTTACCATACCTCCAGACTGTCCGGTGGTTCAGGTCCTCCCTGTCTGATCTCTCAATAGAAATGCTTGCATTCTCTTCTCACCAAACCATCTTGGTGGTTGTGTCTCGGACCTCGATGGTGCGAATGCCTGCGACTGGCATTGGTAAGGTGAAGAATCTTGCGCTCGCATAAGTAACAGTCGTCCTGGCAGAAGTTGTCAAGCGAAGCGAATAGGCGGTTCCCCTCGGAAAGCCCTGTAACGATTTGTCGCCGCTTCCAATCGGACCGCGCCTTTCACCAAGAAAGGCCAGTCTCTGGCGAAACCCTCTGTCACTTCCCAGCTCTCTGTGATATCCGGCTCACCCCACAATATGCAACCACATTTCAAAGCTAGGTCAATCTCGTGCCAGGTATGTCGGCCAGCCAGTGCCATACATAACCTTTCCTGCAACGGACGCCTCTCGATGTACCAATGCACAATAGCGTTGTCCCTTACCACGGAGTCGGGGAAAATGTCGAAGCATGGGTGGTGCGATACGGTTTGTTGTAGGTATGTCGGGTGAAAATCAGGGGCCAGCGTTGAGATGTCCACTGTCCCACTCACAAAAGGCGAGTCGTATTCCCACGATGCCATCAATTTCATGTCGAGTTTCAATGCGCGGATGTTCTTGCCCAGGCCCCGGAACACATTATAGTACATGAGGTTTATAAGCTGATCTTCGGGGTTTGATATCAAGTTAGGATAGCGAACCTTTCCGACCTCGACGAGCACTTCTTCGAATTGGACGGCGTCTGAGTCGGTAGGTGAGTTGCCTTCATCGAGTTCAATACTGATTAAACCAGCTTGTTGCATAGACTCTTCGAACTTGCGACACCATGACTGAAGGAGTCGAAGATGGCGCTGCGGGGACGAAGACACGAGAGCTTCGTCTTCTCCAGATGACATGCCAGCGGCAGAGACCAGAGAGGCTAGAGAGATTGGGCCTTTGGGGGTCTGGTTATATCTAACGTCGAGAGCGAAGACCGTGACTCCAGGCACGCTGAACGCTCGATTAATTCTCGCTTCTGGCTCGATGCCGGCTTCAGCCATGGTCCGCTTTCGAGCCAGCTTTTGTTCAGCCTGGCGCTTCCCTGTGGTGGGTCATAAGTGACAGAGGCGAGAATGTTGGATTCGAGACTCACTATACGCTCGCCTGTTCAGCCGGTTCTGCAGTCTCCGCCGCTCCTTGATATTCGTCTTGCCAGCCCAAAGCTCTCCCACGTTCCTAGCCTCAGGATGACCCATCAAGGTGACGTCGAGGGCGCTGTGATCTCGTGCCTTGATCAACTCCATCGCTCATGCAAGTCCTGATAACAGTGCTTGCCTATGACGGACCTCCTGTTGCGCTCGACAATCTCGCAAAGCCCGAAAATGGACTACTTGGTGCAAAGTGCTTTATTCTCAGACGATGGTCACTGGATGTACTTCAATGTTTCGTAGGATAGAATTTGGGAGAATGAGCGCCACCGGGGCCACCCCCAAGCAGCGCCACTGGACGTGTAGGGGTAAATAAGACCTAGGCTCATGCTTTGTCGCTTATGGTGTTGCTAAGAAATGCATGATTAGTATTCACCGTTTCGGCCGACATAGGGACTGAGCTCCAAATAGAACACCCTGGAGCTGACACCACGAGATTGATGAGGAGCCCGGTAATATATGGAACCGAGACGAGAATATAAACAACGAGAATCTGCCGGGGATGGGACGTCTAATGTCTGTATTGAGATATCGGCGCCTCCAACTGCGAAGCATTGCCACATCGCGAGTCGGCGAGATTTGTCCAGTTCTTCACGGCTGCACAATGTCTGTTACAAGCCCAACGGCTCCAGATATTGCAGCTGGATCTTGGCAATTGACGAGAGAAGCACATTGAAGCAAGGGGTTGCCATGGACAGCGATTATCAAGTAGGAAGCTTTCACTGAAACGCAACTCGCGGTTTTTCTCAGGTGCAAGTGTGGCGCGTGAGTGACTGCAAATGGTTTCTCCGAGGCTTTTTTCTGGCGGAGATGAAACGGAGCTCTCCAACCGGCAACAACCAGGCCTCGCCGTCGCCATGAAAACTAAGCGTTAAGGTCTATTGTTTCCTGCCCATTTCTTTGTCCAGTCGTTGGAGGGGCTACGCATGTACGCATGCCTCCTTTCCCAAGATATGAGCCCACAGGGTTGTTTGCTGCTATCTGCTGGAAACCGGGGCGCGTCGCTGTCGCAGGCTCCGCAAAGCAAGTCGAGACACACGGTAGTTTCTCCGACGCCGTCTTCTGGCCTTTTGCTTAGGACGGAATTCACCCTCGCGATCTGCCGTGTTATTTTCACAGTATTTTCAATTGACTCAACTCCATTAATGTCCAGATTAATGCTATGACATCGGAGTCTTTCGCTTTGGTATCGTTGTACCGCCTCAAAATGCCGAGGGTATGTCATGGTGGCTTCCTGCTCGAAGAAATCAGAATCTTTCGGCCGAGGGACAATGATAGCAAGTCGATTTGAGCTCGGTGGGAGACCGTTGTTCCCTTATGTCCTTAGCCTGTACAGTGCGCCGCCAGCCAGGCCAGGCATCGAGGGTTCCAGTTTCTGTAGCATTCCTTGCTGCCTACGTCGAAATTTCCATTCAAGGCTTGACAGGACTGCGTAGTCATCACCGAGAGTTCCGAAGTTCCTCCTGTGGTACCTCGTACCAGCCTAAATGAGTATCGTACGACCGGAGATGGGAGTAAGCGACAGAGAATTGCATCATCGGCCCTACCAGCAGCGAATGAACAGCCTGCGCCGATAGAGACCCGACGGACAAAGTCTTAAAACCCTGCCCCGCCGCTCTTACACAACCAGTCATGCAATGCTCTTGCCGACTCATTATTGCTCAAGCGGGTTAGCAGCTTCAAAATAATCAGTGCGGCCGCCTCGATCTTGCATTCGATTGGTGCAGTGCTTCACTTCACGATTTTAATGGCAGGAGAATCGGGGTTTGCGGATGCAAGATACTTCCCTAAGCGGTATCGTCGCCTTGGCAGATCCTTGGCCTCTTGCCTTAAACTCCATTACTCCGACTTGGGAAGTTGGTCGCTGGTGTACGCCTGTTGCCCAACGGCCATGACAGTTGATTGAGAGCACAACATGCCCTTATGGCCGGTCAGTTCCCGGCCATCGGTATGCGTGCTTGCTCAGGTCTGCAGAAGGACTTAGCAACAACTTTTAGCCATCCAGATTTCATCATGCGACCGACGGTCTTGAGACAATGGGCCTTCCAGAGACGCAAGCATATAAGGAGACCCAGGTAGGTGGCGAGGTAGGACTTTCCCATCTGCATACAACAACTCCATGAAACAATTCAAGGCGATAATCTCAAGGCACAAATCTACCAAGACCTCTTCGACGCCACAGAAAGCAACTTCGTCGCAACAGTCAGCAGCAGTTACACGAACAACACCCTCAAGTCAACCCGTAACCACCATCATACCAGCCAAAATGTCTAGCGCGCCTCTCTCCGGCAAGGTTGCCGTCATCACCGGTGGAACCAAGGGTATTGGCGCCGCCACGGCAACTCTCCTCGTCAGCCTGGGAGCCAAAGTCGTCGTCAACTACGGGCGCGACACCGCCGCCGCCGAGAAGCTCATCTCCCAAGTCGGCGCCGACAATGCCTACGCGGTCCAAGCCGACGCTGGCTCCATCAGCGGCGTGGAGAAGCTGGTGAAGGCCAGCGTCGAAAAATTCGGCAAGATCGACATCCTAATCCCCAACGCGGGCATCCTCCCCATGAAAGACATCGAGTCCTGCACGGAAGAGGACTACGACCGCACGTTCAACCTCAACGTGAAGGGCCCCTTCTTCTTGGTTCAAAAGGCCCTGCCGTATATGGCACCAGGGAGCTCCATCGTGCTGATCTCGACCACTCAATGCCACGCCACGTCCGTGACCGGTCCGTACACGCTCTACTGCGCGACGAAGGGCGCCATCGAACAGCTCACGCGTCTGCTTTCCAAGGACCTCCTCGCGAAGAAGGGCATCCGCGTCAATGCCATTGCACCGGGTCCCACTGCGACCGAGTTGTTCCTCGAGGGAAAGCCGCAGAAGGTGTTGGATATGATTGCGAGTTTCCACCCGGGGAATAGAATCGGGAAGCCGGAAGAGATCGCCGGAGCGATCTCGTACCTTGTTGGCGACAGCGCCAGCTGGGTCAGTGGGCAGACCATCAGGGTCAATGGAGGGCTTGCTTGAGGTTGTAATGTATGTCGCTGAAGACAGGAACAGATTAGCGATGGGAGGGCGTTACTTTTGCGATGGTTGAAATTAGCGGCTGGGACAGGAGCAGAGGCCCATGGCCGACATGTCCATGGAGGGGCCTGTCAGGGAAACGAGGTCTATTCATATCTCATAATATAGAGGGCTCTGCAATCATGATCGTTGTGCTGTCACTTGAATCCCTTGATCCATAGCTCCGAGGCACTGCAACAGAGCCGAATGCACGTGCTGCAAGATGGCCATATACATCGGATACTGGCCTCCTCTCTACAGAGGTCTCTGGCAGCGCGGACACCTACTGTAGCATGACAAACGCGACTTCAATCGGCGGCCGTCCCGTTTTATTCTCACTCCCCATTCTCGATTAGTTGAAGCATGAAGGCACGAGGTTCCGGGTTTAATTGCCAATAGTGTTAAACATCCTAAGCCGCTCGACTGTAGGTACTTGAATCATAGAAATCATCCATCATATCATATCGATCATCACCGGCCCCCCCTTCAGCAGTCACGAACCGCTCGTCCATGGAACCCAACTCACAGACTGACAATATCTCACATGTGTCAGCTCACCCGAACATATGCTATGGCCGCCATTGTCCGACGACGGACAGCTAGCGTCAGCCATGCTTGGCCCGGGCCTGCTTGGACGCGAACGCTTCCCTGATCCTATCGGCCTGTTCTCGCCTCTCCCTCTCGTACTTCTTTCGGTTGAGCTCTTCACGTTCCTTGCGCTCTTTCTCGCGTTGACTGTCTGCCCCGCCAGGTGCTCTCAAAATGGTGAGAGCTTGTGCAACCAGGGCAGAGGAAGGTGATTCGGCGGCATTGCAGAGGATCGCGTCCCAGGCAGGGTCCTCGGCGGCCGCATCGGCGATGTAGAACGTCTCGGGAAATGTCTGCGTCCCACCGTCGTAGTACCACCGCAGGGAGATCGTGGAGGTCGAGCTGTACGTGGTGCCGACGTGATCGGTGATCTTGGTTGGTGGGCACGACCGAATCGACCCGCGACTGGCCGTGGCTTTGCTTCTCGAGATGATGCTCTTCGACAATCCGCAGCTGTGGAGTGCGTTGGCGAGCTTGACAGGTTGCTCTTGCCCGTCGGCAATGACGAATATGCACACCGTCGTGTTCGAAGCCTGTTCGCCAAACGTCAGCAAGGATGGCCAGTCTGGTGTGTGAAGGGCTCGCGTTAATGCAAGCCCTGAGGGGTGGAGAGTACCATTGGGGGAGGTCTGGTGGAATGGTGGAAGAGTTGAGGACGACGACTCTGCCATGAACGATATGAAGACTCGAGCTGATGGTTGTCTTGCATGTGAGGATTCGCGATCGGCCGATTGTGCCCTGTCGCCATTCCTCAACAAGGCGTACACCGACAGGGCAGTGAGGCGAGAACAGGGCAAACGAGCCAACAATTGAAATCCTGAGGGGCAGCTTGGACAAATCTTGTGTGCCCAAGCCCAGATTCAAATCCGCGTGTGTTGGCAGGATGGTACTGGAGGGATTTGTCCCCTTCATATAGCTGCAGAGGCAGGTAGATGGGAGCTTGGCTGGAAGATACATCCTTGTCGAGCGCAGGCTTGCAAAGCTGCCATTCTGTTGCCGTCCGGCTCGCTGGTCACCTGGGATGGACGGGCGTGACCACGAGAGGCGAATTTGTCACCTGAGTGCAGAGGTCCAGAAGACATCACAAGCAGCAGTTGACAGCTAGGTTGAACAAGATCGCTCGAGGTACAAATCCCAGATTCTATCCTCGGAACCGCTGTCGTCTCCTCCGGCTATGTCCAGTTGACCGTCTCCGTACAAATTACCCTCGTCTACCGTTCTCGAGCCGTGATGGCGACTTCGAACCTCTAACCCCAGGCTGTGTAACATTCCGGTCCTCGGGAGCCACTCGAACGCCGTGCTTGGTCTGAATCCAGATTCTTGTTCGGATTGTGTAATACAGCCTGCACTGCCGCAAGCCCCAGCAACAACGCCGCCGTCCACATAGTATTATGCTCTGTGTCCCATCACTGGTCGTACATTCGAAGCCAAAGCTTTTTGATAAGAGTGCACAGGCGCCGATGCCTCCCGGTTGGTTTGCTTTTCCTTTGAGGAGCGTGATCCGCTGTCACAAGAAAGCGGCAATGCAACCACCAAATACATCATTTTGGAACCACCAGAGCTGTTTGATAATCTTTTACGCCATGTCCCTTTTTCTGTTGAGATCGACCAAGGCAATGAACTCAGCCCAGTGATCTTCGATCCATGGTCGGCCAAGGATGCAGTCGAACTTCGCGTCAGACTCCGGAGGCAAAACATAGAAAGAGGCACGATAAAGGTTCGGGGGCTGGCTCGATTCGGAGGTGTCGCTTCGGAAATGCCACTGCAGGGTAATAGCACTTTTGAGATCAGTGAATCCCCCAATGGATCGTACTCGGCCGTGGTATGGTTGTTTGCTCAAATCGAGCTCAGAGTGAGCTCCATGTGAGATGAGGTTGAAATCTGCCCCAGTGTCCAAGAGTACTCGTCTCGGGGTGGTGGACGACGGGAAGGCGGGCGTTTTGTAAGGAGAGTCCGGCCGCAGATGGATGAAGATCAATGACACGAACATGTTGAGAGGTCTTCTGCTTCCTTCCATCACGCCTGGTGGGCCAAGATACACCTGCTTGAGAGGTTGTGGCAGTCTGATCGACGCTTCATTTTGTCGCTGAGCTGAACTAACACTCTTAGGTTGCTGGCGCACGTCAGGAGAAGATGCCGTCGTTCTCGTTGGCGAATGCGAGACACATGAGATCAGAGAAGACTGATGGCTCGAGGAGGCCTTCCTTAGACTAGATGTCGCCATTGTTTTCTGCGAGAGGTCAGAGCCAATGATGACGCATACAAGTCTTGAAATCTCGTTCTCACCTGAAGCTCGGACGTGCTGGGTCTCCTGGAGCTAGCTGCGAAAGAACCGCAACCTGGACTCACGCGTCAACGGTACCGGAACAGTTCCAGGCACGACAATACTTCGCCGTGGGCAAGACCAACAGCTAGATTCGATGGCTCTGCTGTAAACAAGACGAGGAAGCCATCAACGCCTTTTAAGCGTGGTATGGTCTCTGCTTGGATTGAGCCGTCGCACAAGGACGGGGCCGTCCTTCGGGCGAGCTGCATATGTGACAAACTCCTCCCAACAAGGTGAGAACTCTTCCCTCCTATACAGCGCTGCGGCCGCTACCCTCCTCCTGCTTGAGACATGTTGAATCTTGTGGATAGATATTTGGCTTCGGTGTCTAAACGCGAACAGATTTGGACGGCTCGGAAACACCTCCCAATACCGTGGGTCAGTATCACAGCAGAAAGTATGTCTTTTGCAACAGTGACACCACAGTCCCAAAACTAATAACCTCAAGAGAGCCAGTAACTATTTCAAGACCACCTCGGGAAGGGAACGTGCAGCCCCAGATCTTGCCTGCCATCTCGAAGACTTCCGAGACTCTGTCAGACCCGCGAAAGTGCAATGTTTTCAGTGGAAACACTGTCTCGGGAGGTAGTAAATAGACCGGTTCTCCAGTAGCGAACATTTCTTTTGCTGTTGCCAGAAGTGACTTAGATAAAGGGTATCAGCATTTGGTGGATCTCATTCATGTGCACGCTCACTTTGACAGCACGTGCTTCAGGGCCGACCTGTACCCTAGGACTAGCAACGTGAGACGTCCGGTCCATACGCTCTCCATGTCGAGAAGCAGGCATCCATAGGCTAAATGCATTGGGGGTGAAATGATCGAATGAGAGTTCCCCAGAGATTGCGTTGTCCATACACTTTTCACTGGGAGCTCTCTGTCGGTGAAGTGATTGAAGCTGAGCCTTTCAGAGGCCACCATTTTCTTTGGGCAGCGACGCAGGTGCAGCTCACGACGCCCCACTGCTTAAGAGTGGCGGTGCGTTGGACAAGTTGTCTGTGAATCCGCATTATAAGCAGACATCCGCCTGTGTCCTCCCCGAAAGACATACCCCTGGCTCCTCCATTTCCACATCCAAGCAGCGGCTGAAAGCATTTAGCGGCAAGATGACCGGGTACGGGGCATTAGCTGCGATGATGGCTAACAACCACAATGTCGAGGCCTTCAGAAGATTCTCCAATCTGAACGTCGAGAACATTCTGCATATGCAGGCTGAATTACAGCATCTGGAGGCGGTGATCCATGAAGTCAGGGCCATGCCAGAGTTGAACAGCTTCGACCGGATCTGGATTGACAGTCCCGAGAACATGTCCGAGGAGGATATACGTCGAATTTTTGAGCGGTCAAGGACCCTGCTGGACCAATATTGTAGGAGGCATTGTGCCAGAACTAGTGGCCAAAATAGATTGACTGACAGTGGAGTAGATCAAGCATTGTTGCGGACAGCAAGAATCAATTCGCTGCATCGACCCCGGAAAGACAACCTCGAGCTCCGCAGGCAATGGTACGACGAAGAAAGTGGTGGCGATCAGTTTTTGTATGGCGTGGAAGCAGGCATTTTCTGCGACTCGAGCACCGAAGCAGACATGTTGACTCTGGACGATAATATTGGAAGCAAAGACGCACTAGCCAACTTCCTCGGCGAGAAGGTCGTGCCATTCTACCACCGGTTCGTAGGCTACAAACTTCACCGGTCAATGGCAGAAAAGGCATTCGAGCGGACATGGGAGTATCGCCCGGAGACTTTGGTGCACGTTGGGAACGCCATATGCATGCTGTTGTCAGCCGTCATACCAGCCTCATCAATCCTGGTGCTCTTCAGTGTCAAGAGCATGGCGGCACGGCTGGTTGCCATCAGCATGATGAGCTTGGTTTTCTCATTTTTGATGAACATAATTGCTCAGAGGCGAGCTGACGTCTTCATGTCCACGACAGCATTCGCAGCAGTGCTCGTCGTGTTTGTGGGATCGGCAAATGTGATGGGTAATTGATGGTCGACGCCCGCAGGCGCACACAGCTACAGCAGAATTCTCCGAGCGGTAGTACAGTGACACCTTTGGAAGGCAGGCGACTGATTTGGAGGATGCCATTGTCGGTATTGTCTCACAGAAAATGCCGTGGAAGTCTCAGTGTGCAGCTGAAGGCTCAAGGGACGTACGGAGCAGGTTGGCGAGCGGAAAGACGGGTGTCCGGTGTCGCCGACCCTCTCAGAACTGGAATGTACTTACACGACTGAGTATGCTTCGGAAATCAAACACGGTGCGCAAATTGCCGGGGCCAAGTGTCTTGAATGCGCGTTAGTTGAGCTCTCAGAAGGGAAGGCTTCCTCAATCAAAGCGGATATCAATTCCGAGTCGTTCTCAAATTATCCAGTGCTCTGCACCCTCAGGCGAAGTCGGGATTGGCCGGCAGATGAGCAAGGGATAGAAACATTGGACACTGGACACTTGATAGTAGCAGTGGAATGTGATGGCCTGACTCCCAGCTGAGGATAGCCATGGGCGCCTTCATCATCCGTCACTCCATTCGTCATCGGAACATCTTTTTTCCATCTCGGGTTGGGGACGACCCCGCCTGGCTTGGCGCCCATGAGCGCTCTGAGAGGCTAGGCCCTGTGGGCTCGCCGGCAGGAACTTCGCTTAAGCTGTCGAGCTTCCTGGGCAAGTCAAAGCGCGCAGTCGAAGCATGACAAAATCGAAGCTTTGGAGGGCCCCAACCTCTTCCCTCCGAGCTCTCACGCTCGGTCACGACGCCTGGCGAGCTGGGTTGCCCCTCACCTACCTAGTCTCGCACTTCTTCTCTTGCTGAGTCTCTCGTCTCTCCACCAGCCCTTCCGGAGAGCTCGCTCTGAAGCTCCTAGTCAAGGGGCCTGCACCGACTGATGGACCAAGTCTTGCTGCGTCATGATGCGCTTCGGCACCCTATTGTCCCATCCGTCCCGCCCTGAGCGCCGCATCCCCTCTCTCCCGAGGGCCTCTTACGCTCCATTGCCTCCCCTGAGTTGCTTACTAGCTTAGACCTGGGTCCTGATTGTGAGCCCCAGCTCTGACGTCTGGCCAACAGCTCCCCCAAGTCTCCCAACCTCAGCCGTCTGCCGCTCACCCCCTACCTGGAATACGGTCCTTGCGGCCTCTTCCTCTCCTTTGTTCCCCTAGGTCGTCCATCTCTCCTTCTAGCTGTCCTTAGTCCTCGTTCCAAGTTCCCATCAAGCCAGTCTTGCTCTACACCTCTCCATACACTTTCGCTACTCCGAATACTATGGCGCCGCCCAGGAGGCGTCGAGCCGAAGACGAAGACGACGAGGAAGAGGAGCTGCAGAGCTTGCCCGAAGACGACGAGGAAGAAGAGTGAGTAGTTCAGACCCGTCGATTTTCTCACTGTCTTTTCCGGCTGCCTGGGACCGCAAGGTCGCGCACAGCACGGCTTTTTATACCTCCCATGCCACAAGGCTGCTGCTGCCGTCTGCTCGGTGCGCAGCCCAAGTCGCAGATCGGTGCTCCTCCTGACCAGACTTAACACTGTTATACGCTTGCCCACCTACTCCCTTGTGCCTCGAAGCTTGGCCGAACCCCTTTTGCCTGATCCCCATTGCTGACGGTCTTGTTAGGGAATACATTTCAGACGAGGACGAAGATGTGAGCTCCCCTGCCCACTCATGTTCAACGTCTTTTTGATCAGCCTGTGTGCTCCATAAATATCAATCATGCTAAGACGACTCGCAGGACGAGGAAGGCGACGAAGACGAAGATGAAGAGGAAGTCGAAGCCGAGGATGATGAGGGGGAGGCAGCAGTCGAAGGTAAGATGCATACCAGCCGACCCGCGACAGATCTGGCGAGTGCTTGACAATTGCTGACCATCCACTTGCATAGCTCCGCCTCCAAAGTTGAAGCGCAAGGCCCCCGAAGATGACGCAGAACCTGCGACGAAGAAGACCAAGCAAGCCGAGGACAACGGGGAAGAGCTCGATGAAGAGGAGGCTGAAGATCTGGAAGGAGAGGAAGATGACGATCAGGAGGAGGAAGCGGACGAACCCAACGTCAAGACGAAGGTCATCTCGAGCTCTGAGCCCAAGAGCGCTGCCGCCCCGGCTGAGACTGAGGACCTCGACGACGAGGACTAGTTATGGCTTACCCTTGTGGGTGGCTTCATCGGCAGATAGTCGCCAGAGACATAGAAGACCAAAATTTTCTCGGCGACTGAGGGCGGAGTCCCGCCTAGCGACAGAAATCTGCTGCACTGACCTCGCGCACCCTTCAATACTATCTGGCGCCTTGTAATGAGGTTGAGCCGTCCCTCGATCCTGATTCCATATAACGCCTTCCCCGCCAAGTAATGAATGATTTATCGCAGGCTTCAGGTTGTAGCGCAATGACCTGGTTTGGTCTAGAGCGATCGAACGGTGTTGAGAATCATTTCATCCCGAGCTTGCACATCATATCTTTATCCGACCCTGTCTTGGCTCCATTTCTTTAGTAGCCACGTTATCAAGTTCTTTTCCAATTGCCAATTGCTGCACTCCTGTCAATACGGCGGGACCGACTTCCTGCATCACGTCGATCGATGCCAGGGAATATCAAGCAAATCCAATGGCTTTTGAAGATTTGCGCCGATAGCTCCTTGCCAGCTTCGTGAGGTATGAGCAACAATTAGCAGCATCCTTTAGCTACCTATCGGACATAACATTTGGTCGCTCATGAACACAGCCAAGCTTCGCGGCCGCTTCGGCCGCGCTGAGACGTACTGGCATCCTGATTCAAACCTCCGTCGCTTGTCATTGTCGACATTTGGCCTGTAGGTCTGCTACAGTCTCGCTCAGGCTACCAGACCGAGTCTGTTGCGGCGCCGTTAAGCCCGCGGACCTCTATGCGATTGAGCCTCACTATTGCGCTTGCACCGTTGCTCCTTGTGCTTCAGGCTGCCAGCCAAGCTGCGGCATTTGTTGGGGAATGCGAGAGTCGGAGCCGTCTCCCTGATGCATCGACTGGCTGATCCATTGAATGCTATCTGGATGTGTGAAAGTGACCTTTCAGCTCGAAGGTTTGAGGCGAAAAGCATTTAAAGGCCGAGTGCCCATCTCCAGACCATAATATCTCTCTATCATTCGACTCCTGATTGTGCCGGGCTGTGTCTTTCTAGCATATACCATTAGTGGCGGCTCATCTTCTCCGTGATCGAGACACATCCTGCTACTATGGCAGTGCCCAAAGTATGGTTTATCACAGGCTGCTCATCTGGTTTCGGAGAGGAGCTTGCACTCAGCATTCTGAAGCGAGGTGACAGTGTCATCGCAACTGCTCGTGACCCCGGCAAGCTTGAAGCCATCAAGATTGCCGGAGCAACCACAATTGCATGGGATGTCACTGCTCCATTGGAGGAGCTTAAGAGGGCCGCCGCAGAAGCACACAAAATTCATGGCAGGTTCGACTACCTGATCAACAATGCTGGCTACAGCCAGGTTGGTGGACTGGAGGAACTGACGTAGGTCTCTCCCGGCCGCTATTGTGATAATGCCCATACTGACCCGAGAAGGCCGGAGGAAACTCAAGCACAATTCGCTACGAACGTCTTCGGGCTGTTGAACACGACTCGTGCGATTGTCCCGTATATGCGAGCGCAACGGGCAGGTGTGGTTGCCAACTTTTCCAGCGTTGGCGCGTGGCGAGGTTATGCGGGCGTCGGTCTATACTGCGCATCGAAGTGGGCTGTGAGCGGCTTGTCAGAAACATTGTACTACGAGTTGGCCGACTTCAACATCAAAGTCTGCACGGTCGAGCCTGGCTATTTCCGGTCCAAGTTCCTCAATCCTGGCAACTCGCTGAGAAAGCAAAGCACGATTCCTGACTACGAAGGTACCGCTGTGCGGAAGGGTGAGCAGTTGATGAAGGAGTACGACAACAAGCAACCTGGTGACATCAAGAAGGGTGTCAAAGTCATTGTCGATGTCCTTAGCGGTGACTCCGGTCGAGAGATACCGATGAGATTGGTGCTGGGGAAGGACGCATACGGAATGATCAAAGGCAAATGCGAGGACACGGTGAAAGGCATGGAAGAGTGGAAAGACCTGACTTGCTCAACTGATATAGTAGATGACCAGTAGCCGCGTGGCGGGTTCGAGCTTCGATGACCTGAGGCTTGAGCGAAACCGGCATCCGAAGAATGAACTCGCATAGGGGACACTGAGCATTGTATCATATGCGTTCAATGTTACATGTTCGGCCACCTCTTCATGCAGAGCTTTGATTACAGGAGATAGTCTCTATTCACAGACGCATACAATGAGTGTCCCTTTACTCCCTAAATATTCGAATTTTCTCATCCTCCACATCGCAACGATGGTGTCTTTGTCCCTGCATTGGAAGGTCTTTTGCTCAACCTCATCACTCACCAGCAACGGCGCCCTGCAACATCGGCTGGACATGAGGGTGCTGTAGAACTAGCGAATGGTCACAGTTCTCTTACACTTGCCTCATGCAACGATATTCCCCGAGTGACAGCATCGATGCACCTTCTCTCTGCGAATATTATCACGGTAAGGCAGATCGTCGCCTTCTTCCGTTCCGAGACTGTTCAGTATTGACGTCGATCAAGATACAGGAAGAACCAAACCGCAATCACTTCGTACCATCCTCCGGAGCCTCGAATTCGAAAGTCTTTCCTCGAAGAATGCCGCGAAGGCGAAGAGGCGAGATGCAGCCGCCTAAACATGAGACCGAAGTTGAAGACCAGCGAGGAGCAGACCTGCTCAGAGACAAGTTGTCCCTGCAGTGTCAATTACATGATCCCTTGCCTCCCACACATTCTGGACGGCCTGTCGCGTGACGAGGGAGAGTTGAAGGGTTGCGGCAGACTGACAGCGAGCCACTGCAGCCATGGTGCTATGCCCAGGAATCGAGGCCGTGATCGCTGCGTCGTTCGGCCTGAAACGTTTCCCCTTTCGGCGTCCTTCCTCTCCCCCAATGTCTGAGGCAAGATGACATGGAGCTTGCCCCAGCATTATTCCTCGTTCGTAGAGTCTCCCGTTCGTGCTCACTCCTCCTGGTCCACCAGGGACAAAAATAACCAACCCTCCTCATCCCTTGACGAAAGCTTAATCATACCTGCCCTTTCTACCACAGTGCCGACTCCATTGCCCGTCGCTTTCGACCCTCACCCGTCAAGATGCTTTTCGTACCCTATTCCACCTTCGGTATGTGCATGGCATCCTTCCTTAAGCCTTGTTCTCTTACGGCTCCGCCTGTTTCGCTCGACGCCGGGTTTTTCGAAGCTTTCGGCGAATCTCTTGGCCTTGATGCCTTGCATGTTGGCACCCTTGCAGTTCGGGAAGCCGAGCCCAAATGAGGGTTCGACCATAAGTATTTGGAATATAGACCAAATATAGATGCCGGCAACAATTTGTTTGGATCGATTTCTTTCGTGCTGATTGCCAAAATCCATTGTTGATCCAATTGACAGGGCTGAATGGGGTGGCACACAGCAACAAAGGTCTTCCCCTGACCATTGCTGTTGCCGCCTCCTCCCCCTGCGAGGAACTTTACCCTCCATCAGCCAGTCAATCAGTCAGTGCGGACGAACGCCGTGCCACTGCAACGGTCAACGTACCACAGTCCGGCAGGATGGCTGCTAATAATATCAACAACACTTTCGTCTACTGCATCGGCAGGAACCATGTTTGCTGCCGAGGTTTCCATGGGTATGGCATTGCATATGCACCCGGCCACACAAAACATGCATACTAGGTGCAGCCACGGCTCTGGGTACAACGGTCGGGACCCACACGTATCGAAGGCTTAATGCGGGCAGCACGCTTCATCAGTCGAGGCACTCCATATCCTATACGTCAACGTGGCCGTTGCCCTTTCTCGACCAAGCGGGCGAGCCGGTGAATCATCTCGACCGGGTGTCAGCTCGCTACACAGCATACACAGTACAAAGTAGCTCGACCGACAACTGTGTGTACGTCTCCCATTGTGGCTATGTCTGATTGCCATCTCTACACCATCACCGGCACCCAATCCCCCCTGCCGGCACTCTGCTCACAGTACACGCGGTCTCTCTTCCAGCTTTGCCGATGAAATCGTAAACCTTACCCAGAGCGTACAGCACACACAAGAGGAGAGTTAGTATCGCCCCGTCTTCTTCTTCATTTTCCTTCTTCATGCTCCCTCCTTGCCGCTTTATTCCATACTCATGCCCAATCTCCGCAAAGTCAGCCTCGTGAAGTGAGTTGAAGAAGCAAGGCTGAATCCCATCCCGACGCGCACCACCACACCACCCACCACTGCTGATCATGCTTTCCCGATCTTGAACCCCACCCACACAGACGAACAATGACCATGTCGTCGACTCTCCCCCTGCCTGTCCTTGTACACACTAAGTTCGGACGGATCCATGGTCCCCTACTTCCCAAATCCCACTTTCCTACCACCTACCACCTACCACCGACCCGCTTCCCTATCCCGATAAGGTAGGTGCGTAGGTTGGCATGTAGGCAGGTGGGCGTTAAGGCCGCCCCACAAACCGAGAAGGCCAAAGTCTAAATATAGATTAGATGCTCGCGATCTGGCGCCAGCATACAACCTCGCTTGATCCCCCCGAACCGGGTATTTTGGGATTACGAATACTATGGTCGACCTCCTTGTACTGCATGCCGTGTATGCATACTGTGTTTGTGTACACGGGACACAAATGCTGTGCTGAGAGAGGGAGGTTCGAAAGCAGCAATCCTGTGCGCGGACCGCGTCATCCCATCCCATCCCATCCCATCCCAGCGCGTTCCATCTGGAAGGCTCCGTCCTGTGCAATGTGGACTTACGTATGGTCTGATGATGTCCATCGAACACGGGTTCGTTGGTCGAGAATTTCGCGGCTTTTTTCTCATCCTTCTCGCTCGCTCGAATTGTTCTAGTTAGGGGCTGGATAGTTGCCGGAACGTACAACCTCTGAACCGTGGACTGTGGACTGGGTACTGTGGATTGTGGACTGTGTTGCGTCTGTATGGTATTGACAGTTTGCGGAAGTAAAAGTGGGAATAGCACCGCTCCCTCTATGTGTGTAAGTAAGTATGTACTGTTCATTGGGCTCGTTGCCATCAAATCATGCATTGCAGGCTTTTTTCGCTTGTTGCTTGCCACCCAGCCTGCCATCCCGTACCCAAATGCCTCGTCGAGAATGGGGGAAACAATAGACCGTGGAGTCACACAAACATGCGAGCAAAACCATAGCCCCAAACCAAATCAAGTCAGCGGATGTGTCTTCGCTGTCGCAACCATCCCGCCCTCGCTCCCCTTCCCGTATGATCCCAAAAATGCGAACTGCATATGCAAACGCAAATGCAATAGCCGTTCTCGCCTGCGCTTTTCCTTCGTAATATGACCAAATCAGTTGTACTCTGTCCATGCTATGCGCTCCAAATCACAAGGCCGCTCGGTCGTAATGTTCAAGTGCTAGTGCTGTACAATCGGTGAGCTCGTCGTATCGATCGACGTTCTCCGCACGTCAGTATTCCATCCAGTCCGCATACGGCGGGGTCAAGTATTCTGCCTTGGTCGAGAAGTCGCCTTCCTGAACCTGCAGCCCCTGGCCGGCTAGTCACATGTGCACGG
Organism: Phialophora tarda; assembly: GCA_016109495.1. Classification (NCBI taxonomy): domain Eukaryota; kingdom Fungi; phylum Ascomycota; class Eurotiomycetes; order Chaetothyriales; family Herpotrichiellaceae; genus Phialophora; species Phialophora tarda. Next base: position 186,385 of record JADWPL010000015.1, on the reverse strand, counting down.
TCTGGCCATCGTGGCTGAATGCATTCTCCATGAAATTCCAATCAATGTCCCCCGAGTTCAGCCTCGGGTGCGGGTCGAGGTTGTATCCCAGCAGGGCCGTCCTCGCGTGCGGATCGACCTCGTTGCTCCCGAAACTGTGCTCCGATCCGCCCACGGGAAACTGCTGGCCAGGAAATGCCGGGAGGAAGTCTTCGGACGAGCCATGCGTCGCTGGTTCCGAGTACAGGCTGCTGCGCATGCCGGACTGCCATTGCATGGGCGCGGCAAAGGAGCCTGGCGTATCGGGCTGGGAGTATGCGTGGGTTACGGATGGATTCGACAGAGCTTGGAATGCGGTCGGTTGAGCAAGGTCCATCTGATGGCTGGTTGGCGTGGGGATGCTGAATTTGGCGTTGGGTGGTGTGGACGAGTAGCTCCTTCGGACCCCGCCTCGCTGGGCTTTCTGGCGCTCTAGGACGGCTTTCATTCGTTTGCGGATGATGGCATTGCTGCGCTCTAGTGCTGGCATGGTATTGGACGTCTTCTGGAGGACCTCGAGGAGGAAATTCAGCCCGTTCTTTTGGGCTGTCATCGCGGGGTCTTCGCCCGGTTGGTATTCTCGCTCGAATCTTAGGACGGCAATCGTGGCCGCGATGTAGACGCTGTAGGCGTTCAGGTAGGAAATGTGGGTGAGCCCGAATGTGTTGGCCTGTAGCACGATCAGGTCATGGATGGCGCTCGTTGCCTGTATGCACATCTGCCACGATCGCGCCGGCCCCGGGGCGTTTATGTCGCGCGCTCCGAGGATCACTGGTCGGTGGAGGAGGATAATGGTCGTGTGGTAGAGGAGGTTGAGGGACATGATATGAACTGGCGGAGCGAGGGACGGCATTTGGTCCGGATTGATTCTGAGGTGCGGCGGTAAGGAGATGAGCCAGTCTCGCAAGTCGCGTGAAATCCGCACGAAAGGTGCCTCGCTTGCTGCCTTGGCTTCCGCCGAGTGCTCCTCCTCCTCCATCTCCCGCCTTGCGGCCGCCTCAGAAGAATATATGCTGTGCATCAGATCGTTCAGGATAACGCAAATCTTACACAGTTGGCGGAAACATGAAACCACGTATCCAGGACACGGAGGATAATTGGGCGCATTCGCGAGTTCGGGTGGTGGTGTCTCCCCGTAATAAGGCGCCCACAGGTCGGTATCGCTGTAGTCGTCCATGAATGTAAGCGGAACTTCTTCGGTGGCTGGAGTAAAGCCGGGCATTCGACCCAGATAAAGAGAGAGGATCTTGTCCCAAGTGTAGCAGCTCCAGAACAGACGTTTGCGGATCTCTATGTCTTCGGGCGTGAGGCTTTTCACGAAAGCTTGGAGCTTGTCGCTGGGCAGGTGGATTCCCATATCCAATGCCATCCGGAATGCAATGCCCGAGAATGTCCATGCTTGAGAGGATCGCCCAAACACCACCTCCCGGGCAGACTGTTGCAGGAGGGCTTGGATCGTCGGTATCGAGCTGTTTCGTAAGATGTCCATGCCGAGCCCAAATCGCGCTTCGTCTGTCATTTTTTGCATAAATTCGCCAGCGGTCATGGAGCTGCCCATGGGACTGTGCTGACTTAAGACGCTATGATACTGATCCTGGTACACGTCGTGGTTTAGGAATCTTGAGCCGTGCGCGTGTATCACCTACAGATCGTGTTGATTAGTTGGCCGTCCGCAGTCTTCAGTCTGGCCATGGGCTTACCTTCAGTAGAGTCTCGGAAAAATAAGGCGGGTCCTGAGCGCCTGGGGTGTTTAAGTCCACCATGGCCATGCCTCTCGTGAACGCAGGTCTGTACACAAACAAGAACAGCGGGTGCATCCAGCACCAGTGATACTTCAACAACTCATGGGAAATCTCCTTGGGAACGTTTGCCTTCGCCGCGCCGTTGGCTATCGCGAAAGGCTCAATCTGCCTTTGGTGGGTGGCGTTCAAGACGAGGTCGCGCTTCACGCGCTGATCTTCCTGGGGATTGACGATGTAGTTGAGCTGCGCAGTTATGGGCGGTTGATGTCGTTGGGTTGAAGGAAATTCATGGATCGGCGAAGTTGAGTTGTGGAAGGTGACGCCTCCGCTGTCGTCCACACTGATGTCGGCTTCCCACTTGATATGGCGGTTTCGAAGCGCAAGCACTTGACTGGAACTTTGCGAAGCTGCCGTTTCGCTGGCGGGCGATGCTGACGGCATTTTCTTTTCATCGTGCGACCCGGCCTGTCGAAGCGTCAGTAACGGTGATCGGCAACGGACGAGGCCATTTCATACCCTTGAGAGCCAGACTTGAGTCTTCGCCTGTCGCAGTTGCGACTTGAGCTCTTGGATCTCTTCCTCCAAAGATCGCACATAGGCGAGGGACGGTGGCTTATCGTAGTGGCAGTCGTCTTTGTACGCTATGCACCTGCAGAGCGCATAAGTTGGAGTTCGCTGTATGGGGATGTTGGGAATACCTACGTCGTGCATTTGGGTGTCTTGCCGTCGCATTTTGACTGCCGCCGTGTTAGCCACTGCGAGCCCAGAACGTCGATGAACCACCATCTCCGATCACGATGCGGCAGAAAACATCATCACCGCGGGGTCGGAAGTACCTTTCGTCTGCGACAGCCGGCGCACGTCGACTTGCGATGTTTGGACTTGGGCTTCTCTTGGACGTCGGCGGGCATTTTCGAGAGTCGAGGGATCGGTCCGTGGCAGGCTATGTCGAGGGTCTCGATCGCGAGTTCAAGTTGAAGTCATGGCCAGAGCCTCGTAGGGCAGTGAGCGTCTTTGAATGGATTCTCCTCACGAGATCAGATCAGAATTGGAGAGCAGGACTAGTATGTCAGCGACGTGCCACCCCCTGCTTCAGGTCTACGAGGTCTAGCAGGATAATTTTCGCAGACGCGCACGGTCGGCGCACGCAAGTACGGTTCTAGCGTCATGCGAAGGCGATTGTCGGGATCAGTGCAAAGCTGCATGGATAGCAGGGGTCTCCGCAGCGGGATCACGGATGGGCAGTTGGGCCCAAGCATGGACCACGGCATGGAGGGACTGGACTGGGAAAGGAAAGAGCCCATCCAGCAGTGAGTTACTTCCTTTCTGGAATGGAAACTTCGTGTGCCACGTCTCGAGAATTTTAGGAGTGACAGGGGGCAGCTTAGTCTGAGTTCGGGGATGGTAGGGGGGTAGGGGTGGTAGGGGTGGTGGGATGACGACGTCTTCTGCATTCCAGCACCAGAAGGGAAGAAGGTGTTTGGCCAGTCAGTGGCAACTACCGAAGCCACAACCAGTACGCAAACCTCGGGACCAGGGCTGGCAAAGCCGGTGTCTGCACGGCGTCGGAGTATTGGAGGACCTTGGTCGATCAGGATCTGTAGAAGGGCAATTTGGACAACACCGCATCAGGGCAGCGACCACGCCGCTTTCAGCTGTCAGATCGAGTGGTGCCAACACGGGCCTCCTCACGGGGATAGCCAGGACTACTGCCGCTAGAACAGGGGAACCACCGGGTGTCATGACATTGTGTGCATTAGCGGGCACGCTTCGAGAGCACTTGACCATCTCAACCTGCCTCTCTTGGTCTTTGGAATGAGAAGCAACGAGAGCTATAACAGCCCTTTCGAGAACGATGAGCCGCGAGAACGCGAGAGGCTCCAGGAACCTCGTAGACGGGCTACGGTACTAGACAGTAATGAGAGAGCAGACGGTAGAATTGTCAGGCTGCGTGCCAAACTCCGTATTAGAGGCGCTGCTGTCCCGGGTGCCGATGTTTGGGGCACTTTTGGGTGACAGGACGGCCACTAGATCACAAAAGGGCAGGTGGTGCGTAACGGGCTAATCGACTTCCACCCAGTCAGACAGCAGCGCCCATCGAGATCCCGAGATCGCTGGGGCGCTGTCGCCTTACACGGCCTTGCACGGACGGGGTACCGGGAGCAACAGCGGTGCACGCCTATGAACCTTCCAGGCCTTCCTCAGTCCAGTAGTAGGCTCACCAGCAATTCACCTACTATTCACCAGCTCACCAGGCTCGTCAAGCCAAAAGCACATTCACCATCGCTTGTTCGACTTGTGGTACGGATCACTCGTTAGACACTCCCATCCCCGATTTCTTGCCTTCACTGCCACTCGTGTCCTCTCCCGCCGTCATCTCTCACGAGCCCTAACCGCGCCACCGAACCTTCACCGTGATGTTTGGAACACGCCTCCTCAACACGAACAGTCGGTCAGCCAGCAGAAAACACGCTTTAGGTTAGTCGAAATCACCTTCAACCGACGGGAACCAAACTCCTCAACCTCTCAGATCATCGTGGAGCCTTGTGCTCACCCTTCCGGTATTTGGTATTCGTTGGTATCACGGTGACTCACTCATTGGAAGCTCTCTGCTCGTACTCCGTACGCCTTCCCGCAACCCTCGTTCCAATGAAACCCCCTGGCTGCGTCCTGCATGGAATTGCTTAGATTTGCGCTTGCACTTGACCACAACTGCTCCGATGATGACACTTGGAATCTTCTCTACCCTTTCTCTCGATGCCGCTTTCACGTCTCTTGCGGAACCGCATGTCGATCGTCTAAACTACTTTCCTTCCGCTGGAACGAATACGGAGTGCGAGCCAATCGACATACTCCCTGGGCCCAAGTATAGCACTGGTCAGCACTCTCTTCAATATAAGCACTATGTGCCTCCGCCTTGCTCCAAGTCTTGGGAGCCAGCCGCTTGGAGTTCCACCTCCCTTGCTGCCACGAGGGGGCCCACATACCAACCAGTGAGCTGCGACAGCTGCCAGGGCGATGATCGATCCAGTAAACATGTCCGGCAAACGCGTGTCTGCCCATCAGTTTGGTCTATCTCTTGGAGAACCCTGGTCGTGTTTCGAGACTACGAGTTTTCGAGTGGCAGCACATGGAAATCGAAACATCGACTTCCCAACCAGAACAAAATCCAGTTCGTTATGTCGGCCACGGTCTTTTAGGCTACGGGCAGAACTATCAGCCAAAATCTGCCGCCCAAGCAGCATCGGATATTCATTTCAAGCACAGACAGTGACTAATCCTCTGTGTGAGACGGCGCTGATATCCGACACTTAACATACCTACCCTTGTCGTATACAGGACCCTTCGACGACATCAGCCAACATTTCGAGATTGCTGCCCCATCTCGACCGCACCGACCAATTGCTCCACGTCCACAAATGGGTCTGCGAGTCGACGGTCGCGCCGAACCGTCTTCTCGCGGCGAAGGCACCGAATCGAGCTCGATCGTGCAGAGAAGGATTGTCTCTAAATTTGGCGCGCCCAACGCAGTCGACAAAATCAGGCTACGTGATGTGTGCGCTGTGCATCTTGCCTGTGGATTACGAGTGAACTGCCTGCACACGAAGCAACACTACGGACATTACGAATCAGGTGTATACTGGTATGTCATGGTGTCAGTCGCTGAGACTCAGCCTCGAGGCTTGCGAATGCGTCTTCTCCCCCAAACATGTTCACACTGTCGCCCCGCTTGCTACGTGGTCCCCTCGAGTGAGCGCTGGTGACCTCTTCGTCTACGACCGAATACTGAGCCACGAGCATTGTCAGCTTCAGGGCATGGCTCGTTCATGCAAAGCCCGAATGGCCATGGATGGACTGTTGAATGAACGACGGCCCGGCCATCCGCTCAAGATTCATAACCGATATCCGGGGTTCATCGAAGGATCACGCTGTTGAAGCTTGTACTGCCTTTAGTCATTTGACAGGCCACAACAGCCTAAATTACCCCTCCATGCACCCACTCATGCAGAGGGACGTGACCAAAAGTACAGACCGAAAAGGTACTTGGTACAGTAGTGCGTCGTGGCAGTCAGTCAGTCAATCTTGTGGGCCCGCTTCCCAGGTCCCCAATCACGGCAAGCAAAGACTTTCCAAGCGTCCAGCACTGGGTCATCGCTTCACGCGACCATGCATTGTTCTAGCTCCTTGACATCTGTCTATGTTGGCGCACAGTCGTCGCTGGCGTCGAAAGAGTGAGTGAAATCAAAGATTCTGTTCTCCCCTTTTCCCATCATCCGAAGGATTCTGCTTTCGCCAGGGAGCCGACTTTGTCAGCTCGGGTTCTGTCCCTCCGAGGCCATTATTCATATCCAAGTCGTGGACGGCAAGCACTTACTCGCAATCGCCACTTTGGTCCAATGATTCAACCAGCTGGAAATGCCGGCTTCGACGCCAACCTGGAAACTTCGATATGTGATTCCAAATGCTCCTATGCAAGTTAGCCGCTTTGGTCGAGGATGGAGACGAAACTTTCCCACCTCTTCATAACAGAAACGAAGCTCAGTAACGTGCTCATTCTTGACGACGAAGGAAACCGCCATGAAAACCGGGGCTGCGTCCTCATACTTACCTCGTGTGGACAAGGTCTGCAAATTCGGCGGTCCATCAGGTCTAGCCCTGCATTGAGGAGTACGCTTTCGCGGGGGGAAACGGCCTTGCCGCAGACTCGTGTATCTCATGTTCTCGAAGCAGGGAAGATCCAACACGTCGTATGCAGCTAGTCACTCCGGCGGATCCAAATCCCTGCTTCTATACTGCTAAGCGACGGGGAAAAGTCCCAGTTTCATGCACAACGGCCCATTCTCCGTGTTGTACCCTTTGTGACACTGTTCTAGGTCGACCTAGCACGACGAAGTACCCGGGTACGGGCGGGTATCGTTGGTAATTGGCCACTTTGAGCGAAGCAAGGGATATTCTGAGGAGACATCGAGGAGGACACTCCGTCGACGGCGACCAGATCAGCCTCAACAACGTTCCGTGTCTGATTTTGCAGCTTACGGTCAAAACTGGGAGTGGGGAGCGACCCCTCCATACCGGCTCACTCAGGGCACCTCGTCGTCGTTACAGTCTAGGTGCGGATCAGGGCTGCCTAGGTATTTGTTAGCTCTCCGGAATGTGGCCGGTCAGGTGCCAGAGGTGGTCAAACAATCGCCGGCTGCGTAGAGCGCAGACATGTGATTGTAGATACATAAGTCTGCCTGGGCCCTTGTGGTTCCAGCCTTCCGATCCAAAGCTCTAGGCTGGGTTGCAGATGGCTAGGAAACCGCCTGTCTGTAATACCAGCTGAGAAAAGCTATAGTAGCAGGTAAATGTGCCCCCGGCTTCGGGCAAGAGGTGCAATGAGTGCAGAGTGAACCAATCTCTGTTCCATTCTTCTTTCTCACCAAGCTGTGGCTTGGCTTGGCTTCCGTTGTGAGTCTTGCTCAGGAAGGTAAGCATCTCAGTGAGTATCAAGTGAAGTATTGACAAGCCGCATAATCCCTTTCCCTGCAAGCGCGGCATTCATTCATGGCCTCGCTTTCGGCATGCGTACTGTGTCCTGGATTAGTGTGTCCTTTAGTTCCTCCAAGCTTACACACACAGACAGGACCCATCCCGGATTGCGTCCTTTTTTTAACACACGCTCCTGTTTGCTTCTTGTCGTTAGCTTTCATTCTGCTGACTTTCGCCAGGCTGACTGGGACAGCAGGGTCCACCACAGCCATGACTTCTGGGCTCTCGGTTGGGGAAGCTTGTCGATGGCCCCCAGCCCTATGGTTGCACAAGCTGCGTCTCCAACTGACCTCCGCCATGCCTATTCAGTTCCCTGACACCTCCCTAGTCGTTCTCGACCTACGATGCCCACATTTTCCCTAGCCCTCGCTCTACGAAGCTGTTTGCAGGGACGCCGTCGCACTCCTCAAGCCCAGCTGCGTTTCGCCACCCTCCCGCCAGTCCTTCATACTGTACGAGTACCAATACCCTCAACCAGGGCGTGTTGGTGTGTGCATGCATGCCATGGCTTGCCAGCCGTAGTGCCGTCCTGAAAAGGTGCTGATGCTGATGAACCTGTCTATTGTCGACGGAAGCGTCGAGATGCTTGGAAGCTCCATATGCATGACCGGGCGGTATATCTACTTGTCCGCATGCTGCGGCCTGTCGCCCCCTCGACCAGCGCGACTGAACCTGGATACACAAGATGGGGAAAACGGCTACGACAGAGACTGACTACCGTGACCCTAGTACTTTGGTGGAAGAGCAGGGTAGCATTGAATACCGTGAGACAGAGGACAAGCTTTTGAACCCCAAGCCGTCTGAAGATCCGCAAGATCCCCTGAACTGGCCTCTCTGGGTGAAGGTTCGTTCCAGAACCTGTGTGCCTCCGGAGCACCTGCTGATCACCCCACAGATTATCATTCTGGTTCAGACATCTCTACTTGCGGCAATCGGCGGGCTCAACACTGCTGCGATCAACCCCGCGTTGGTGCTGCTGGCCCAAGATTTTGGGATCAGCAAGGTTACCGCCTCGTACCAGACGTAAGTCTTATCTCAACGACATTCTCTCGACAACCAATCACTAATAGGCACCAAGAACCGTCTGTATAGCACTGAATGGAATCGCTCCTTGGTTATGGATTCCTCTTTCAAACAAATATGGCCGAAGGCCTGTTTATTTAGCAACGACATTTCTCGGTTTCATCTCAGCGCTTGGCTGTGCGTACACACAGTCCTTTGGCCAGCTCATCGCAGCACGAATTTTCAATGGGTTCTTTCCAGTGGCCTTCGCGCTTGGCGCAGCAACAGTAGTTGATTTGTTTTTCTACCACCAACGTGGCCGAGCAATGGGCTTTTTCACCGTGACCATGGTCAACGGAAGCCACCTGGCTCCTATAGTTGGGGGCCTACTCGGCCAGTACTGTGGATGGCGATGGATCTTCAAATTTGTGGCCATCGTGGACGCCGTCATGCTGATGACCGCTTTCTTCTGTCTGCCAGAAACACTCTACATCCGCAGAAAACCTGTGTCGTCCAGAGCCAACACGCTCAAGCTTCCGATTCCGACCATTGAACCCCGATTCACCAAAGAAGCCTATTTTTCGCGGTTGCGACTCTGGTCCGATTTGCCAGTAATCAAGCTGAGACCTAACCAATTTGTCATCCCAGCATTGAAGATGGCCAGATATCCGTCCGTGCTGTTTCCCGCTCTCTACTACGCCACCATGTACGGATTCGCTTCCATACTGCCGGCAGTCACGGTGGCAGCAATATTCACCGAATTCTTTCATTGGAATACGCTGACCGTCGGGCTCACGTATGGAGCATCGCTCACTCTTGGCGGCATTTTAGGCGAGTGCATCTCAGGCTGGGTCGTCGACTTGATTGTCAAACGGGAGCGAAAGCGGCTTGGTCGCGATCCCGAACCAGAGATCCGCCTCAAAGCCATCTGGATGGGCGAGGTAATTGTCCCTGCCCGCCTTCTGATTTATGGATTCTGCTTGCAGTACCGTACAGTTTGGATCTTGCCCATCCTGGGAATGGGTATTGCATGCTTCGGTCTTCAGATCATCACGACGACGACCTACACATATGCGATTGACTGTTACCGCACGGAGGGCAGTGAGGTTGCACAGCTTTTCAATTTCATCCGGCAGGAAATTGGATTCACTTTTGCCTTTTACGTTGTCCATCTAGGCAACAGAATCGGGTTCCAATGGATGTTCTTGATGTTCGCCCTCGTTGGGGGCGTACTGGCTTTCATTCCAATGCTCTTCATTATCTTGAGAGGAGAAGAGTGGAGGAGGAGACTTGGAAAGCCTGTGGGTGTGAACGTGTTTGAGAGCATGGTCGACACAGCAGGGCACCAAAAGGATGGCACTTCGGTGGAGCGGTCCACCAGGACTTAGCGCAACACCATGGCATGGCAAAGGCGAACTGCCATTGAGCAGAATCCCATGCGACGGCGAGCAGCGTCCCTTGAGCTAATGCACATCATCGACCCTGTCGTCCGGATCTCATGCACCGCCGATCTGACGAGGTTGATGAGATCCGGGGACTGTGCGCTATGTGTGCTGCACGTCACTCGTAGATACACGAGGAAGAACTTCCAAGAAGGGTATGCTCCCAATCCCCACATGAGCACACAGGACGGCGCCAGCTCCGGCGCTTCTGTGTGGTGCAGGCTGCATCGAATCCCCTTGTTGTACCCCGGGAATTTTGCTGGCACATCCTCATGCCTCACAGGGCTCTACTGTGTGGGAAGATTCCGCCCGGAAGGACTCCGGGCCACACCATCACCTCGCTACACAACGCACACCCAATACCACCCCCTGCCGCTCAATCTTCGGATAAGCCAGCAGGCTTGGCTAGGTGTTATAGCGGCACACCCGCTGGACTGGCCGCTTTGCTTTGCTTGTTGCAGACTCTGCGGTACAGCGTCTCTCGATGTGCGAGGCAGAGTACAGGAAGCTTGCCAGAAGCGACAGTAGTTCGCAGCAAAAATAACTCTGGGCCAGGCTTCGATGCAACTTCTGTCTTCAACAATGGCCTGTATGCAGAACCAGATTTCGCACTGGTTTCAGGTGTAGACTACCATCGTACCAAAAAGGCAGCATGTGTCTCCCAACTTGGATGTGGGGTATGTCAGCGGTCGAGTCATTGCTTCCAACAAGCGGAGTCCTCTGAGATGAAACAAGCGGGGACGGAAACAGAGACGAAGAACAGGAAATTGCCTGGTCATTGATAGCCGCACGCAACCGTATCGTCACCCCAGATATAGAGCTTCATGATATCCACGCCCTGAGAAGCGAAACGGACACATCCCACCTTGAAAGATGGGAGCAACTTGACACGTAGTATCTCGGCCTGGATATTCCAGCACCCACGAAAGCGAGTAAAAGATAAATGATCGGTGCTAATCTCGGCCAGGCAGCGCAAGGAAAAAGTGCGTCGAGCCCATTCGTCTTCATCCTCTTCATCTTCAGTCTTACGCATAAATCTCTTTTACATCGGACACATTCCACCATGTATGCATGAGACCAGTGGAACCTGAAACCCCACGTTAAGTTGGGGGCTTGTACCGACGCTTGAAGGTTTGGGCCTCTCACACGCCAACGCAATGTTTCCGGACTTCGAGAATCGAGATATCAAGGAATCGAGAACCCGAGAACTCGAGAAATCAAGGAATCAACAAATCGACAAATCGAGATCCCACGCCCGTATAGCGAGTGAGTGACCTACCTAACAACAGCCTCGAAGTCTCAGAGCCCCGGGGGTCCTTATCTCGGAACCAAAAGCTTCCTCTCGCGGTGAATGGTCCTCGGGGCGGATCGAGTAACGGCTCTTCCGTACTACGTATGTGAGTCGAATCTCGGAGAATATACCGCGGCCCCAGCAGTAACGTGCGTGTGCGTGTGCGTTCCCGAAGCGTTGTTTCTGAGATAGTAGGAAAGTGGTGCATCAGTTTACTCAAGGCTCATAGTGCCCCCGTGCTTTAGCGGTGTCTTCACCCCAGTCCTGTAATGTGGAACGTGTACTGTAGGGATGTATGTAAGACACAAAGCGGCGAACAGCGGTGCCCTGTCCCAGCTCTCACCGGGGGGGATGCTGGTGGTGGTGATGATGGTGGTGATGCGAGACGGGACGAGCCGGGACGAGACGAGAGACCATGATAGCCGTCACCACTGTCAGTCACTTGGCATGATAGTCACGGCGGGACATGCCATGCCAGGCTGCGGTATTAAGGCGAGGCAGGCCAGGGCGGACTTTGGCCGAGGCGACGAATGGTGCGTTGGAGGGATGGGTGGATGTGTGGATGGGTGAGGTGTGGTGAGGTGACGGGTAGGGCCAAGTGAGGCAGGTATGCTTGCCGCCCTACTGCGAGTGGGCGACTTGAAGCATGGCTTTCGTGGACTTTGGACAACGAGGCTGGCTGGCTGGTTTCTGGCCAGTGCTGCAGTTTGGTATTGTGTACACAGTACACGATACAAACCCTTGGAGGATAGCCTCGCAAAGGATGAAAAGCAGGGTGGGGACAGGGTGTGGAAGCCGATACCGTGGGTGGATCAGGGCTCAGGAGTGTGCACGATGGATCAGGCGGGAGCTGGGGACCGAAATCATGCCATTACTCCGTACGGTACCCAGTACTAGATACTCTAAGACCGAGGCGACATGCCGCGTCACTATGGACTCAGTAAGCTATATAGCTTGGGTGCCCACTCACTGCTCCATTGACACATCGTGCTGTTTCGATAACATGCAGTTGGACTGCATACTTCGGCGCCCTGCCTCAACTAGGGGTAGTCGCTGTGTCAAGTAATGATGTTGTTGCCCTCGATGGCTCCTGACGGAACAGACTGTCAACTCCGGCCGCTGCAGGTCATTTGTCCATCTCGCCCTCTTAAGCGTCGAACCTTGCATTGCCACTGACAGCCCTCATCACTCGTCTACCACCAACATCAAGCTCCGCCTCGAAATTCTCCTCTCCCACGCGGTCCGCATCTAGGTTATCTCTCCAGACGTCGTCGGGAATTTGTGGCAATGCCTCTATCACAGCATCTCCATTTGCCGCGGCCGCAGCCCGAAATCCTCGCTGTGTGAACATAGCCTCATCCCTCATCATGAGTCTGTTCAATCTTACCCCTTCAGCTCTGACACTCCTCGTCAACTCCCTGTTTCTTCTCTCGCGCAACGTCATGGCTCTTGCGGTCGGGCTCTGTTCACCGATGTCTCGCTCCCAAGTGCGTTGACCGCGATGGCCTGAACGAAGCATTGCAGGGGGGGCGGTATAAGCGGCATCATGCTCAGTGATGAATGGTTGTCTCGACAGGTCGGCTGGTGTTTCGGGCTGAGAAGTTGCAGGGAGCGAGTCGTTATACACCGAGAAAGAGTTCCCATCAAGCTGCTGTCTGTAAGGTCTCGGTTCTGTCCGCGGGACATGGACATTGCTAGCATTGCGAATGGGAGTTGGTGTGGTTGGCAGTGGAGATGAGTCGGAAGACGCACCGACCTGTCTGGTGTATTGCCTGGCAGGGGTTGTCGGAAGAGGAGGAGAGCTGGGAATGTCTGCAATGGAGTATCCGCGTCCGAGAAGACTGCTGCTCCGACGGTGGATACTTGACAAATCCCCAGAGCCATCTCCACTAGGTGGACTTGCGAAGTGGAGATCTGAGGCTGAAGAAGTCCGGGCGCCAGCAGAGTATGTTGGTGGCAGTGTGAAAGATAAAGTCTCCAGCTCATCATTGAGAGCATCGTCCCCTAAAGACATTCGGTTTAAGCGGTCCAAGACCTTGCCATCTGCATATGCCTCGCCCGCAGACTCCCGATCAGAGGATTGGTAGGGATACGTGGTACTCCGACGTCTGTACTTCTTGGCTTTGGAGGTATTCACTACAGGAGGGCTGGTTTTTCCGTCTTCTGTATCAGCAGAGAGGCGTTCCGGAGAAGCAGCTTGGGCGAAACGGAGCAGAGAACTCTTTCGAGGAGCATGCTGATTGGAGTGAATCGATGGTGGCATCGAGAGCAGCGAGACTGTACCATCATCATCAACATTTTGGTTTCTGTGGTTGATGAGCTGTCCCGCTTCAGATTGGGATTCACTGAGATCAGAAGGGAAGTCTGGAAAGGGAATCGGCGAGGAGCTTGTCGGTGCGGTCGAACAGGAAGGGATAGATTCTCGGTTGGGCGGTTCTGGTAGATCACCGTCGGAGGAGGTGGACGTCGAGCGAGGGCAACTGCTGGACAATTCAACGGTGCTGGGCGTGGACAGGTTGAAGCCATGTGTATCTTGGCTGGCTGTTTGTGCTGTGGCCTCGCGATAGTCTTTCAGGTAGCGAACCACGTCGTCCTTCTTGAAACCCTGTTTTCGGAGGCCGTAGTAGAGTTCTGCCTGCCGAAGGTGGAAATCGATGTCTCGCTCCGAGAGGGAGATGCTGGTAGCAGGTAAGCGAATCATGATGGGAGGTACGCAATGAGGAGGATCCCCGGGCAGAGATCCGACTTGATAGGTTTTGGGCCCAGATATCCATCAGGGAAAAGACCGTGACTGTTGGTTGTGTCTGCCTTGAGCAGTGTCAGTCGCCGCGGCGACTTCCTTGCATTGCAACGACATCATCGGGCAGGTGCGTAGAGGTTGAATTGGAGAACCATTACCATCCACCATCGTGCTTGACATTTATAGCAACATTCATATCAAAGCAGATATTTCGAGGCTGACATGGATGGTCGCATCAGACACGCGCGGCCTCTGATGGCCGCTCATACACACGACATGGAATTACCTTACTATGACTCCGCGCACAAAGACCTTCCATAGTACATCTCCGTACTGTGTGAGGTGGGATGAGGTGGAAGACAATCTTGACTCCTCCAACTGGATCTGAACGTTTTACGTATGTGGGTGCATGAACCCACCGCTTAGCCTCACGGCGGTCAGATGACCTCCACCGCAATCTGCTGTCAATCTGTGCGACGAACGTCTGTAAGAGAAGCGTGTCCTGTGCATATTGCATCGTGTATCGTGTATTCGTCGATGTGAAGAGATACTGATTCACAGAGACGAAGAGTGTGGAACTAATGTACGCACAGGCCGCTGATTGGCCGCCGACGCTCTGACCCTGAGAGGAACGTAGAAGCGCAAAGACGAGCATCATCTCGGGCTCATCTTGGACTCACCTTTGGCTCGTCTTCCTGGCAACCTCAATCCATCCTTCTCGCACTCGTCTCTGACTCCGACACTCACTCACCCACACGTTCGCTACCCCCATCGCCATCGCACCATTGCTACCGCCGGAACACTAGCGGGACTGCGAGATCAGATCCCAGGACCCTCGATTCGCAATCTGAAACCGAGTCGCCATCCGCCCCTAACCTCGTCACTTTAGGCCTGGGGGGAAATCTCACAGCTGCTGGTACGGATGCCGCAGCGATGAGGACTTCAACAACTCTACAGCGATTGTGACTGAGAAGGTGCCGGCAACACACCACCGACACGTCATTCGGCTTGGGATTCTCATCTCCAAGCCACTCCGCCCACGAGTCTGAGTCGGACATACGACCAGAATGGCTGACCTCTCGCTTGGTCCGCTGCGGATAGCGAATCCCGACGATGCATCGCCCGACACTCCCATGCAGACTCATCCGCCTGAACCTCAGTTTCCACGAGTGTCTCCACTGGTCGACCCAGATGGGAGGACCGACTATCTCTCCGCTACGCCTCAACGTTCTCACAGCCCTGTGTCCCCGATGGACTCCGGGGCCGTGGCCATGACCGCCGCCGAAGACCTTCCTCCGCTCTCCATGGCTTCATCCTCCGAGTCCGCATCCACGCCGACGCAGGCTACCTTCTCGCAAAAGAATGCGTCTTCTGACCGGATTGCACAACGGCAGAATATCCCCTATTCATATCAAGACCAACAACAGGCGCAGTTCCCTCAGTATCCTACCATGATGCCCCACAACCTACACGACCCTCGGTCGAACGCCTCCCGTCCTTCTTCAGCCTACTACACCCAAATGCCCGTCAACGGCTCCTCTACAAATGGCGTTTCCCGTCAAGGCTCATATAGAGTTCGAGGTGACGGTTCAGCGCCGTCAGGCTTTCCTCAACGGACATCCTCCAAGCGCGTGGGGCTAGGTGATGTGGCAGGAGTGCCTTCGGGAGACGCCAACCACACAGAAAGAGCCTACGGGCAGGGCCAATACACCCATGGCAATGGACCTTTGCCTCCGCGAAGAGCCTCTCGTGGCGTGCCACCACACGCAGGCAGCAATACAACCGGCAACACCCCTCTTTCTACCACCCCTAGGTCCATACAAACACCCTTATCGAGCTCGCCGTACAACCTCGACGACCGGCCGCTTACCAGTGCGGAAGATTGGCAGGAGCGTGGAGCTGCCGTCGGCGTGAGAAGAGAAGTCGCACCAGATGGCACAGTCACCACTAGGCCCGTCAAAAAGGGCGTCAAGGACTTCAACTTTGGCCAGACTCTCGGAGAAGGCTCTTACAGCACAGTGCTCGCTGCGACTGATAGGAGCAATGGCAGGGAGTACGCCATCAAGGTGTTGGATAAGAGACATATCATCAAAGAGAAGAAGGTGAAATATGTAAACATTGAGAAAGACACTCTAAATCGGTTGACGGACCATCCTGGCGTGGTGAGACTGTATTACACCTTCCAAGATGAGCGGTCTCTATACTTTGTGCTGGACCTGTGCCAGGGCGGCGAATTGCTTGGTGTCTTGAAGCGCATGTCCACCTTTGACGAAGAATGCTCACGATTCTACGGCGCCCAGATACTGGATACGATCGAGTACATGCACAGCCGGGGTGTCATCCATCGCGATCTGAAGCCGGAGAATCTCCTTCTGGACGGGAATAGGCACATCAAGGTCACGGATTTTGGGACAGCCAAACTCCTCCCTGAAAGGCGAAACGCTGAAGGCTATGTCGATTTCGAACCCGATTCCACCTCGACCGAGAACCGAGCAAGTTCGTTTGTGGGCACGGCCGAGTACGTGAGCCCGGAACTGCTGACCGACAAGAACGCATGCAAAGCAAGTGACATGTGGGCATTTGGCTGTATCATATACCAGCTTATGGCGGGTCGGCCGCCATTTAAGGCGGTCAACGACTATCAGACATTCCAGAAAATTGTGGCTCTCGACTACGAGTTCCCTCGAGGGTTCCCAGAAGTGGCCCGAGACCTGGTCGAGCGGTTATTAGTCCTCGACCCGCAACGGCGACTATCTCTGGAACATGCAAAGAATCACCCCTTCTTCACCGGCATCCAGTGGGGTCGGGGGCTGTGGGAGCAGAAGGCACCACGACTGAAGTCATTTGTGCCTCCCGCACAGCCACCAATCAAGCTTAATGGAAGCAGTGCCCAAGACAGCTTTCCACCTGACATCGATCCCAGTCACAGCACTCATTCAACCATGCTTCCCCCCAACAATCAGCGACCCCAACCCAGGGTAATCACAGAACTCCCACCGCCCAGTCAACTCGACATTGAATGGTCTCCCGTTCTCACACGAAACAATGAACGAATCCTGAAACTAGGCAACCTCTCTGTAGTCTCGTCCCCAAACCCCCACAGTCCACACAATACCGATGGTGGCGGCAAGTTGTCGAAGTGGTTTGGAGGCAACAACACCAAGAAACGGCAGAGGCTGGTCATGGTGACCTCGAGTGCCAGAATCATAATCGCTGCTGCGGGTGGAGAGGAAAAGAAGTCAAAATCGGAGATCTCGTTGCTCTCCCCTGGGACTGAGTATTCGAGCGCGACCGATGCGAAGGGCGTGACTCAGTGGATAGTTGACACCGTGAGTCCTACCGTGATACCGAGGTAAAAATTTGATACTGACCCGATGAGCAGAAGGACCGCCACTACGTCTTCGAGGACGTGAAGCCTCCGTCGAGCGAACCGATGGCCACAGCCAAGGCAACGCAGGAGTGGCTTGACGTGTTGGCGCGAGCCAAAGATTTCGCGATGCAGCAGAACAACAACTACTCCAATAACGACTCACTGAATATCTCGTCTTCAGCACTGTCAAGTCATGCCAGCACCATCGACCAGCCCACCGACTTGAGTCCCCATTCCGCGAACCAGTCGCACTCAGGACGAGGAATACTGCACAAGCAGCACTCGGGAGATGCGGAGTCTCTTAGGGGAAGAAAACGCTTCAGCAAGCGGCAGTCGAAGAGTGGACTGACAGCAGTCTTTTAAGAGGGATCGATGAACAAATGGGGTGCGGCGTTGTGGTTGTGCGTTCGCTTCTTGCACAGAAATTTACTAGCATAGCATTGGTCTTGAGGATGTGAACAGCATGGCGATCTGGAACAGGGTAGAAGAGCGTTGACAGGTGGCCCTTGGTGTGGTCGAAGGTCGCATCTGGTAGATGTAGACAGGGTATATATATCTTCGGCGCTGGCTCTGCGACATGTCGGCGAGCGTCAGACTCGTTGGCAGTCGCTGCCACATCCGCCTGAATGGAGACTGGCAAGTCGAACGTTCACCTTTGCCATCTTTCGTTCCGCTTGGCCTAGCTGATGTCTTGGCGCCTCTGGCTGCCCACAAATGAAGATGCGGGCATGGCCTGGTGTTGCTTGTGCCCTGATTCAGCTTCGTCTACCACTGGCCAGGAGACGCCGAACACGCCTGGACCTGCAGCTGGAGCTACTCCTCTTCCGGCTGTCGCTCTGCACCTCCCATCGCCACCCTTCGTGTCCCGCGGCAGCCTCATCTACTGGCCATGCGCCTCCGCAGTATGGCGCTCGGGAGAGACGACAGCAGAAAACGTCGCTTGACATGGTGATCGGGACCGCCACCACACAGGAAAGCGTCGCCCATTCCACGTGAGAGCGTCGACAAGGTCAAGTCGCAGGATCCTTCCTGCGGGCTACCGCTCGGCGACTTCAGTCCCCAGCGCCCGACCTGTATGCGCACAGGACGCAAGGCAACCTTGAGGAACAACAGGGCACACAAGGCGCGAGGACGTTGAGCCGATAGACAACTGCCTACAAGAACTGCGTGGATGACTATAGCTCGTGCGCAAAGAGCTTTCGAGCGCGCGAGGGTCGATGAGATCACATGAACCAACTGCCTGCACCATCCCACCAGCAAACATCTGTCCCGATGGTTTCACGCGCCGAAGTCGCAGATCGTCCTCACTCTCGCTCCGCCTCCCAGTCTCGGGGCGCTCCCTCCGTCTCAAGAACCTCTCGCTCAAGACATCATCACCAGCGGGGACGGTCGCATTATGGAGGAGCGTCACATGTTCCGCAGAATGAATTCCCCTTCTTCTCACAATCTGGGGATGTGGAGATGGTGATTGCATGCGATGGACAAGAGAAGAGATACCTCCTGCACAGCTTTACGTTGGCTCAGTTTGCAGGCTTCTTTGCCGAGGAGACCACGAGGGGCCAACCGCAAAGACGTCCGCCCGACGCGGCCTTGTCGAGGCCCGGCCAGGCACTGAGTGTCATTGGGGAGGAGTCTTCTCAGGTCAGTTCAGCGGCCGGTCCTTCTGCTGCTGGCCCACAACTACCGACACTACCGATTTCACCTCAGCGGCAGAGATGGAGGTTCGAGTTGGACTGGGAGAATCTAGAGGAAGACGAGGAGCCGATCTTGGTGCGGAAGACGCCAGAAAACAATTTATTTGCACCGGCGCAAGTCCCTCCTCAGCCCGACCGTCCAAGAGCAGAGCGGGCGCATTCGTCGTCCTTTTTCCGCTCCATGGCCAATCTGACCCTCTCCCACCGTGGACCGGCCTCACAGTCTACCGCCGAGTTGGCTGTGACTGCACCTGACCCGTCTCTCACAAACCCACTCCTTCGAGACTACGACAACCTTTTCCGCATCTTCTACAACTACCCACCCATCCTGAACTCGACGAATATCGCTTCAGCCTATTCGGAGTGCAAAGCGCTTCTGTCTCTAGCAGACATGTACGACGCTCTGCCCGTGGTTGGTCCTCGCATCGACCACCATTTACTGCGGTTTTCGTCCCGCTTGTTCAAGCAGATCGCCAAGTACCCCCCTTCGTACCTCAAACTTGGCTACCTTGCCCGAAGTCGGATCATCTTCTCGGAAGCACTGACTCATGTCGTGGGCCAATGGCCCGCCGCCTATCCCTACATCAAACCACCCGACCATTCTGGCGGAGGTTACGAAGTCCCCCAGTCAGTTATCGACCTGATTGAGGACAAAGTCGACGAGCTCGAAGAGCTGAAACAACGAATCGAGACGAGACTTTACCGGCTGACACTCACCACCAGTCGCGGCGAAAGAGTCAATCCGTCAAATGACTATCTGGGCTGGCTGGCAATGTCGCTCTGGCGACAATGGCTTGCCGAAAACACCACCCCCGAAGTCCGCGGCATCCTGAAGAATCCGCCCAACTCGCGTCCCGGTAGCGGGAACAGCAACGCGCCTCCCCGTCTGCCAGCTCCTCGGCCCAGCGTCGAACGCAACATGCCGCCTCCTCCACCCTACCAACCTCACCCACCTCCCCTCGCTAACCCGCATCAGTCCAGCGCCATAGCGACGGGTCGTATCTTCCGCCTCATCGCCTCCCCCAACCCCGACACATTCCTGCCCCACGACGAACTCAAGCGCTTCCTCAAACTTACTCCTCCGTCGACCAACCAATCTCTGTATACACGCGACAACCTCCGCCGGTTCGAACGGAAGGTTGATGAGATCAAGAATGTCGCCAGGGACATGGTTAAGCCGCTAGTGAGGAACTGTCTCGAGCTGGATTTGAGGAGCCTCGCTGATGGTGGAGGTGGTGGGTTGGGTTACCTGACCTGTATGAGATGCGAGGAGGATGAGTTGCCTTGGGAGGTATGACCGTGTCGTCTCCAAGAATAGAGTAGTCCTGCAACAGACGGGGGTGAGATCGACCGACTTTATCCCGAAGCTGTCCTTGACACAATGATGTGTTGTGTGGGTGTGAGGTGCGAGAAGCGGCCAGGACCCAGACCAACCGACCCAGCGAGCGAGCCATTTCACAATACTGTCCTACACGCATTGGAGCCCCAGGCTCGAAGCGAAGGAGTTTTCTGACTATCGGCCAGAATCATCTTCACGACATAACCTGACCTCCCTGATCTGACCGACATGTTCGATCAACAGACTCTACCACAGACACGCAACACAAAAGTAACTAAACGGGATCCAACCCCTCCACACAGAAGCGATTACCGAGATTTTAACGACCTGATTACGAATTCCCTTTCCCGGCGATGATCTCTTTTACGCATGCATGCTCTTCAGCACGTCTTTACGATTCACGGACCCTGCATTAGCGATGGGGAATATAGGAGAGCGGGGAGACAGACGACGTGAGATTTGATCTAAGCGAGCGTGCTTTTGCTCGGCCGTCGCATGTATGAGAAGCTGAGCGAAGTGTGAAGTGTGAATGAAGTATGAGGACTTACGCATTGTAAGTAAGTACATGTAGTTGGTTGGTCGGTTTTAGGATACCCACGATATTTCAATTCATGTCCAAGTTTGAGGCCTGCAGGGGACGGGAGAATGAGAGGAACCAGTGATCACTTGAGGAACAGAATGACAGGACAAGATGCTTGTGTGGCGGCGGCTCTCCCTATCTGTCTATATTCTATATATGCCGCTTCCGTTCCTGTTCAATGTTCCAATTCTCGATCCCGGGTATACGAGACGTTTCCGAACGACCCGACCTCCCTAATCCCCCTGCTGAGGAGTCCCGAGAACGCAAGCCATGTCAGAAACCCAACTGCCCGCGCCGGGTCCAGCCCAGGTGCTGATTGTCCAGTCATGCCCAAGCAAAAAAGCACACCAAAAAAAAGAAATTGGCGCATGCCCACGCAGCCTCTTGACGACCTCTAACGTCAACGTCCAACATCCCGAGATTCCAGTGGAGACACTACTCGATCTTGTCTAGCGTTTCCCGCGCCTGTTCCCCTAGCCGACCTACGCACCTCATCACAGCATCTGCCTCAAATTTTAAAACTCAGGTGGCTGCTATTCAAGTCTCGTATAACCTTCTTGGACATCGACGGAGTTCCCTCTCCGCGGGCCCCTCGTTGATCTGGAACTTGATGCCTCGCTTTGAGTACGAAAATGTCCACCAGAAGGGTATTCAGAAGCAGTGGAAGGCGGTCTTTCGTCGCGAAGAAAGCGCTCCATCGGCGTCAGCGAGACTGGGTCATGTTGGGGGATAGGGTTGCGAGCACAAGGGCGGTAGGACGTCCCGGTTGAGGTGCGAGTGAAATGACTTGACGTTGACGAGGACGAGGACGAGGACGAAGTCGAAGTCGACGTCGAAGTCGAAGTCGGCCTTCGTAGTAGACGGAGGATGTACAGTGGCGAGTCCCCACGGGGTCTTTCGATCGTAGGACGCATATAGTAATATGTCCCCGTCGAGGAGCTGCTGCAGCGACTTGGCGCTGATGACGAATTGTCCGACAGAAGATAGTGTGAACGGGACGATGGCGCTGGTAGCAAGTCCGTGTTGATCGTTGGGGGCCTTCGTCTTCCAGAGAGCCCTCCAGTGTCGCGTCGTATATGCATACGATCACCTGGGCTTGTTGGTCGTCGCTCAGCGCGAGATGAAGAGAGCTGGGGGATGGGTGCATGTCTGCTCGAGGCACGGCTGATGGGATTTAATGAGTATGTCGGGGTCAAAATGTCTGTGTGTCGGGGATGGTATCCAGAGGAACTCAGGTGGGAGAGGCGGAACGAGCTCTGGGACGGGGAGAGATGCGTGCCGGGTGGTGATAGCAAAGGGTGCCTCGGAGAAGATGGATACCTTGAGTTTGCCCCCAAGCCCGTACTCGGTGGTGGCGGAGGATGTGAAGCTGGTGAAGCAGGCATATTGCTCCAGTCATACGCATTGCGACGGCCTTGTTGATCTACGGGCCGAAAACGAAAACTTTCCTCGTCGTCGATGTTGCCAGCAGCCTCATCGCCTGGGGGCTGAGAAGTGGGAGGCCGAGTAGTCGGAACCGGAGTCTGCTGATTTACACTGAAAGGAACTCGGCTACCGGTGGTATTGTCCTTGTCCTCCAGCCGACGGTGGATGTCGACCAGTATTTCGGCCAGAGCAAGTCTGGTTGGCGATTGGAAACTAGACCTTACTTCGATGTCAAGCCGCTCCAACCGTTCCGTGTTCCAGCGGCGTGCTCGCTCCTCTATTGACTGCCACGATGGCTGCTGTTCTCTACCTGAGTTATTCGGTTTCAGGTGTTGCTGATGCTGCCGCTGTTCCCAAGCCCGGATTCTTTCACGCACGATTCTGCGGCCAATGAAGGTTCCTGGTGAGACCGGTGGTGAGTCAAGTGGTCTGAATCGGCTGGAAGGACCACATCGTCCTTTGTAGGCAATGTCCTCAAAAGAAGGGCAATTGGTTCGACTTTGAGTGGTATGGGCACTGGTGTATGCAGCTTCATCGGCGTCAACCCCGGGTTCGACCATTTCACTACTGTATGGCTGGATCCGGCTTCTTTGTTGCTGGACAGGCTCTGTCTTGAGTCTGGCGTCTCGGAGTCCCCTGGTGAACCGGAGGTCAGAGCCATTCAGCGAGGAGGACTCGCTGTCAGCATCACCATCGGAGGCATCTTGTTTTGGGAGTGGCAGGTCGTCGGACTTTCCATCTGCATCCGCATCGCAGTTCTCAGCCGTCTCGAGGGCACCATGTTCGCTGTTCCCGCTGCTTCCTTCGCCATTGTCCAGCTCTGTGATGTCGTTGTTTCTCTCATGTCCCTTGTCTCGGTCTTGCTCACGTTCAGGAGGGTGGTCCAAGAGGAAGGCGTCTATAGTGGCTTCCACCTCAAAGCGAGGTCCGTGAGCATTTGTCGGATATGCACCGGGCATGGGATGTATAGTCTTGTTGTGCTCACCAGGGTTGGGCAATTCATGGATGGTGGCGTCGATGCTAGAAGGCTTTGTGCAAAGCTTGGCCAGCTTGCAGAATTTGGCCGCAACGCAGAGAACAAGGTTGAAGATTGGGAAGAGCAGAAGGAAACCCTCCATCGGTCCTTCAGCGCGCCAAAGGGCTGCCAGAAGCTTGAGCATCATCTCGCAGGTTGCCACAAGAAATCGAAGGGCACTTCCTGCAATGGACATACTGTATTCGAGTTGTTTTAAGGAGCCAGACGGTACCGCTGGTACTAGTTTCAGTAGAAGTTCAAGGCCATCGGTACAGCGGTTATTGTGGTTGTCTTCCTTGCGGATCCAGAGTCCAAAGTTGAGAGAGGCAGTGAGCAGGAAGAATGCCAGCATGAGCTTGACTGCCCAAAATGTTCCGCCTAGGACATCCCGTGCAAAATATTGCGACGTCGACAAGATCAAAAACACGGCATCATGAAGGCAGTTTACTGCAGCTGGAAGCCAGAAACCGAAGATTGCGTAGAGGATGAGGAGGTCCCGGAAGGAGGCTGGTTTGAATCGGCTTTGCATGGCGCTCGATATCCAATTCAAGTAGTAGAGTGTCAGTATGCTGTATTACTCAGGCGATATTGCAGAGGATGAGGTTTGTGAGCAATTCACATCTTGGAGAAGGACAGCTTTGATATATGCCCTGGACATGCTAACACTTGTCGCCAGTCTCGATGTGCGAACAGGCACTTGTTTCGCACAATCCCTTTGTGGCCTTTCTCCAGGTTGCGGCACAAACGCCCATTGCGACGCCGTTAAGCAATGTGTCTTAGACGGCATTGTCAGATGTTGAGAAATTGCTCGTTTGTGTTTCGGAGAGATTGTGGACTGGGTAGGCCTCCGGCGGCGATGACCATTGCGCAAATAACAAAGCCGCCTCATCAGGGATGTGGACGATGCCATAAGACATTATTGAATTCGTTGTTGTTCATAGACGTGTGGGCTCGAACCGAGACTCGAGGCTGAAACACATGTCAAAGGTAACATAGAACGAGGATTCAGACCCTCCCTAGCGAAAGAAACTTCCTAGGAGTCAACCAGAAGCCATGGGGCATTGAATTGTCTCCGAGGATCCCTTGGTCGAGCTGCTGTTGCCCCCTTGCAGCCTTGAGTTCAACCTGATTGATCTTCCAGGACCTCAGCACCCAGGTGCTCACTCCCGCGAGCAAGAACATGCAGCCCACGAATATCTGGGCGCTGAGGTAGCCGGAAGCAGTGACCATCTCAAGCGCGATCGGCTCTGCAAATGTGGTGGGCACGACCAGGGCCAGACAGATGATACCGAACGAGGAAGGCAGTCTCTTGAGTCCCACCACTTCAGCCAGCACGGGGGTGATGGTGTTCCAAAACACACCGCAAACGCAACCTGCCGTCAAGGCAAAGGCAATGAGGACGCCATATGACTTTGCGGGTACCCACAGTGCGAGGCAGAGGACGCCGCAGAGTGCTGTCATCAGCGCGGCCATGTTGATACGGCCAAATGCGTCCGAGTAGTATCCAATGACAGGCCGACCGACTCCAAGGCCGAGATTGAGTACAGCCCCGACGACTGATCCTTGAGACGCCGTGAGGCCAATAGAGGTTGCGTAGTTGGGAAGCGAGTAGAGCAGAACGATGTAGCCCAGCTCAGTCAGTACTCCCCAAGCCACCACCAGCAATACCTCAACGCGCCCGTATTCGCGGTAATTGAAAGCATTCTGCAGAGGCTGGACCGCCTTGTTGCGATCCTTGAGCAGCAAGGAACACACCGCATTGACAGCCAGGCCGCAGAATGCCAGAATGCGATAAGCCCAGTTCACGCCCATATTCTGGACGATGGCGCCTGCGGCCAGGTTGTAAGCCAGGCCCCCGAGGCCGGCACCAGAGGATGCAATACCCATGGCGAGGCTGCGACGAGTAGAGAACCATTGAGGAAGCGTGGCTGTTGCGGGAATGTAGGTGAAGCCCAGCCCCCACCCGAAACAGACTCCCTGGGTCATGAAAAGATGCCATATTTGGGTGGAATACGACGCGCCAAACAGGGCGACAAACAGTAGGACGGTGCCTATGAGCAGGGTGACCCTCAGTCCAAGATACCTCTGGGAGATGTTGACGACCGGCGCGCTCAGGAGGGACTGAGAGATCGACAAGCCCCCGATCAGCGCGTATTCGAGTCGTGAGGCGTTCTTGAACGTGGTATTCTCGAGGTAATGGGCCAAGAATATGCCCCAAGCCTGCGACGGGTCAGTTTCTCGAGCAGGCCGCCCCTTTGGAAGGAGCTTACGCTGTTGAGTCCCCAGCTGTGGGCGTTGAGCATGAAGACGCACGCTGTGCACACCCAACCATAACCGCCGTTGGGAGGCACGTCTTCGACCGAGACGGCATCTTGTGGCGGACTTACCTCGCGTTGATGGCCCGATGGATCGTGAACGTCGTGGATTGGGCCGCGAACGGGCTCGACGAGCTCGACACTCGGAGCGGCGCTCATTTCGTTGTTGTGGGCGACGGAGAAGACAGTGAGCAGGGTTGAATGTCGGCCGGCATCATGAATATGTACAATGACCGCAACATGTGGAGAAAAGAGCCGACACAAATATGCTCCCCCTCCTTCGACACCCACGCCCTGTGACCATGTGTCCTCGACGGAGTAGGCGTCACATATGCACCCGCGGTTATACAGGACCTTGGCTGATATTGCTCAGACACTACGTCCTGACAGCTAATTTATCGTCGGCGGGAGAAACGCCTTCCAGTTTGGAAAGGGCGTAGACGAGCTTCAAGACCTACTGATCTCCGGTAATTGGGTAGTACATATCTGCTATCAACGGAATCTTGCTGCTGCTCAAAAGACAGTGTGCCGCGTGCACGACGCCAGTGGGGGTATCATGCTGCTCAGCTCTATTGTAGCGTTTGGCCCATCCGCTCATGGATCGTGTCGATGCCATGCCCATGCAGAATCACCAGGTCCGATGATCCCGATCCAGCTAAAGATGCAGTCTTAGGATGCATTCTCAAGAGCCATACTCTCCACCACATGCTTCGCCGGACTGCGTTAGGTGAGGAGGTTGCTGGGGAATTTCTGGTTCGATTTGGGTGTAAGGATGCCTGGACTGGTTGCTGCTGTATTCACCGGGGCTCGAGGCTCGTTGTCGTCAGGCGACTTCTCTCCGCTTCCCTGCTCCTTAATGGCTTTCCTTTCAACAGCTGACACAGCTCGTCCTCGCGGCATTTGCGGCAGCCTTGAATATTTTGCCGAATGCATAATATTTCCATCTCCTGATGAGCCTTCCGAATCGTCCTCTTCATTGACGCTTTCTGGAAAAGGCTCGCTCGCCGTCTGCCGTCGACGGACGTGTCCCGACACAAACTTGGTCTGTTTCCCCTCGACGCCCTCGGCAAGAGCTTCTGGCCTCTCTGACCGAGCATCATCAGCGTCCAATGTAACCTCTGCCACGTCGTGCACTCCTGGATCTTCACTGCTGTCGAGAGTCTCCCGACCATGTCCAGTCCACTTTCGCTTCAACTGAAATACTGCCTGTACCGGAGATGCCTTGGAGTTATTTTCGTTGTTCGCGGGCGTTGTGGAGCCAATATGATTGAAGGGTTCGCCCGTTGCGCGTCTGAGATAAATGTCAGGTATGCTGGCCGCCTCCTCCGAGAGACTTGTGCTGTTCTGTCCGTCTTGGAACCGTCGCGGTCTGAATGTGCGGACATCAGGTTTCAGGGCAGACTCTGATGATCCATCCTTCTGCGGCGACTTCGATCGTGACAGTCTGAATGTCCGAGCATCGGGATTCAAACCCGTATCTGAAGATTGTCCCTTTTTAGGCGATTTCGGACGTGACATCCTCCTGCTCAGCGCCCCAGCAAATCTCTTGGAGAGGGTTCTACCTCGTCCGTCAGCATTGGCATGCGATTCGTCATGGGCCTTTTGGTCATTCTCATAGATGCTTGAAGTTTCGCTACCGTCACCATGGGCTTGCTCCGAGATTTTCCCATCTTTGCTGCTTCTACTTAGACTCTTAACAAGTGTTTGACTCTCTTCCCCACTGCTGTTCAGATCGTTGACGAGGACGTTGGCGTATGGTTTTTGTGGAGATCTAGATCGCGAACGAGAACGCTCGTCGGCCTGCAGCCGAAGCTGGCTCCGCCACAGCTCGTTATACGCGCCATCCTGTTTGATCAGAGTTTCGTGCGAACCAGCCTCGACAATCTGACCGTCGCGAATGACAAGTATATGATCGGCGTGTAAGATCGTTGACAGACGGTGCGCGATCACGAAAGCGGTTTTGCCTGCACAGAGCTGACGGATGCTCGCCTGGATAGTCTTCTCGGTGATGCTGTCGACCGCGCTCGTGGCTTCATCCAAGAGCAGGATGTCAGCCTTCTTCAGAATAGCCCTTGCGATCGCGAGCCGCTGTAATTCGCCACCGGAAAGCTTCGTCCCACGCTCGCCAACCTTCTCCTGATAGCCTTTAGTGAAGGACATGACCTTGTCGTGTAATGCCGCTGCCTTGCAAGCCTCAATGGCCTCTTCGTCTGTACAGTCGATGTCAGGGTATCTGATGTTCTCCAAAATCGACATATTGAAGACGATGGGATTCTGCGGCACCATGGCGATATGCTTGCGGAAGCTTTCCATCTTGACGTGTCGGATATCTTGGCCGTCAATCAGGATGCGGCCCTGATCAACATCGTAGAATCGGAACAAGAGTCTCAGGATGGTACTCTTCCCTCCCCCAGTTTGTCCGACCAGTGCAATAGTTGTGCCGGGCGCGGCGCGAAAAGTGATACCCTTGGTCACTTGACGTTTGCCGTCATACGAGAATGAAACGTTCTCAAACTGCACGGCGCCCTCCATAAACGTGAAGGGTCGGGCAACGGCCAAGTCCTGGACGTGGGGGGTCTTTTCCAGTAGAACCACCAGCTTCTCAGCGTTGACCAGCATCTCAGTCAATCTCGAAAGTTCACCCGCAATGGAAGACAAGGGCCCCGTGAGTTGCGACCAGTATGTGATCAAGATGACAAAGTCACCGACGTTGAGCTGATGACGTGCAATCTGCAAAGCCGCCACGGTGCATGCAGCAGCGAAGGTAGCGCAAGGGACTATATTGCGCAGTCCACGAGTCCAAAACTCCCACGACCACCACATCAGCATCTTGCCGCGAGTGATGTTGCCCTTCTCCCGGTATTTTCGCAGTTCGTGTGGGATGCGGCCAAAGTAGCAAACGGTGGACCAATTCAAGGTCGACTCGCTCATCTGGTAGTACTGGTCGTGGTATGCATCAAGCCAGGATCGTCGTAAAGATCTCTTGGTAATCAGTGCTCTAAACGTCAGCCAGTAGTACAGAATGGCCGTAGTTGCGACGATGAACGTCATGTAGAGGCCGAAGAGGCATGTCAGAACCACGGCCGCAGATACCAGGTCTATCATTTGAGGCACGAATTCGAACAGCATATCGTGGAACAGGTCGATCACATCCTGACCTTGATTCATGACTTGCCAGATGACGGATGATTTCTTGTTGTCATGGAAATCTGCGGAAAGATTCATGATGTGATCGTAGCAGTGTCGCTGCAGGGCGTGCGCCAGATCGATGTTCAGCCGGTATGATAGCCAAGTCTCAATCAGCGGCACGCCGGCGGATGATGTCAAGAATTTGAGTAGCACAAACACGGCGATCGGCTTCCATGGAACTGAATCCCCTAAGCGGTTGACCAAGGCCCCCAGCGTGAGAGGGAGAGCGATTATCACCACTCTCGTGCCGGCGCTGAAGATACACATCCCGAAGAAGTAGAGCTGTAGTTTGGGCGACCTTGGGTACATGTACGGCACGAAGACCTTGAACGAAGATACATATTGCCAAAATGGTCGATTCCGAATGCGCAGTCTGTCGATTTCGTCGTCATCTAGCTCTTTCGCTTCATTGCTTCCAGCCGGCCCAGTCGCAGAGGCTCCACCGGCGAGGAGAGGCCGTGTTTCGTCTTCAGTTCCCTTGTATCTTTTGTGTTGCAAGTACCGTATTAACAAGGTACCAGCGAGGAGGATGAGAGTGACTGCGAGCTGAAGACCTTGAAAGAGGCCGCGCGCAAGGAGGAGCTTGTCCTTTGAGGATGCACCGGGAATAGAGAGGGCGAAGACAGTGCCTTGGCAGACGAGGAGGATAGCCCAGGCTCCATGGTGAGGGTAAGATGCAACAGCATTGTCGTCAACAAGACCAATGGAGAGTATGACATAGACCAAGGTAAGGAAGAGCGCGTAGACGGCATCCGGGTCTGAAATTTTCGAAGGGTTCGACTTCTTGAGGTCAACAACAGCTTCCGCAGAGGAGAGTACGGTGGCGACAAGCGTAAGTGAGAGCTGAGCCTTGTGCAGTCTTCCACTCCCAGCTTTTGATGGCTGCGTCGCCGAGAACGAGGAAACGATACTAGCGATGGCGAAGAAGAGGACCGGAGCCGTGACAGTCAGGGTCTGAAACACTCTCAAACTCAACGTCGTTTCAGAGGGGGTGTTGAGTATCATGCTGCCGCCTTGTTATTACTTTGGGGCTCAGAGAGGAGAAAGGTGAAGTGAATCCACAGTGGATTGTTGCAAGGCTAGTTTTGGTGAAGGCGATGCGATGGCTGCCTGGAAGGACGGAATGAACACTGAATTGCGGGAGGCCCTAAATGCCGAATCATACAACTTTGCTTGATGCGAGAAAATTGACAGTCAAAGACACAAAGAGTGTAGAGCTGATTGCTGTTGGTTCGATGATTGAGAAGTGAAGTTTGCAGGCACTCACTTCGCATCGCGGATCATTGTCAACCCACGTCGTTCTTCGCACGGCTCTGGTGAACGATGGAGGGGCAGGCTCGATACATGCTATGCGGCAGGGGCGATCGGCCCTTAAAGCCATGTTTGACTTGAGGCGTTATGTCTGTACGATGCATCCCACGTCGATGGCAAAAGAAAGACACCTTGCTGCTTGCTGCTGTTCGTTGTCGTTCCTTCGGCTCCGGGCACGTCCCAGCCTTGCATTAGCCGGCGTATGCGAGGGAAGGGGAGACAATGTCTTCGCTCCGTCATTCAGACATTCGAGAGTCGAATCTACAAGTTGCGAGGATGTATTAAGCCGAGTCCAGGACACTCAAAGACACCTGGTGACCCGGCACTGGTCGCGGGTTGGTGTCAGATTGCCATTGACAGCACTACTGTGCAACACAAGCTTGGCAGTCTCCCAAACTTGGCGTCCCCGTGTCGACGACATTCAGGCCGGGCCGCCATCCGCTTGCGTCCCATAGTTGGGATGCCAATGTTTTGCATTTCGAGACTCGCCTCATTCAGCATCGTGCGAAGTGGCGCGAAAGACATCGGCGCACCCTCAGGAGCACGTTGCGTGTTGCAATTGGCCGCGGGCAAGTTGGGCTTATGGCAATTGCAAGGCACAACGGATCAACTACCCCCGGAAAGAGTGTGCTGCAGGGAGACTAATGTCGCGCTGCATCCGCAGTCGGTATGGACATGTTGGAGTGCTTGCAGATGGCTGCCCCAACTCGGGTGGCACGACATGGTCCAAGAGCGGGCGGAAGGCCCGCCGATCAGAAGTGTATGCCAAACGAGAGATGAAGCAGCCCGCTTGATCTCGTCGCCAATGACTGTCATCGCCGGCCTAGATCGATAGACCGAACAAGCGGCATCTGCGTGCTTCCGGACGTGGCGAGCCCGAAGAATGGCGCAATGGCAGTCTTTGTGACTTCCTGGAAAAGGCCGCCGACTACCGCATCCTGCAAATCCCGTCCCGTCTGTTTGAAGTCAGGATAGGCATTTAGTTCCAAAAGCCAAGCATTATAATCACTGTCCACTAGGAAGTCCACGCCGAAAATTTCGAATGCATTCGGCCGTGCTTGGAAGTGTACCATCTGTTCACGAGCCGCAGCCTCAAACACCTCACCGGTTATGTCGCATATCTGGCGGAAGATGTCCTCCCTCCAGCCGGGTCGCACTCCGCTCGGATTGAGATCCCAGTACCGGTAAACCGAAGACTTCTTGGTCGCTTCAGCTTGGAAGCAGGTATTTGTCAGGTGCTGTGCGAGGTCAAGCATGTCCGCGTCAGTGGTGGAAGCAGGCGACTCATACTCCTTGGCCGCAAACAAGACAAGCATCTCCCTGTAGACATAGACTTTCAGGGCTCCGACTGCCAATACATATGTTCGGATGTGGAACTTTCGATTCCCGTACGATCCCAATAGCAAGGGGGGGTCGATGTAAGGTTGAGCAATGAAGTGTCTAAGCTGAGACGTCATTGCGTTACTCTCAGAGGCACCACCTTGTTTGCTCGTAGGAGGGGAGTCAGACAACTCGCCTTCGTCGGGAACTTCGGCGTCGTGGTCGGGCTCAGACTCGCCCTCTTCCCACTCCTCGAAAATACTCTGGAGTTCCTCTAGGCTCGAGAAGAGCCGGATACCATTGCCACCATCACTCATGCCAGGCTTCAGGATCCACCACTGCTTTTGTTCGGTCCTATCCTGTTGCTCGTTCTCCGCCATACTCGCTTTCAAGTCCCATGCATCCACTAATGCTTCGTCCAGAAATTCGGCGTAGTCAAGTTCGAAGTGGACAGAGGGCTTGAAATGCCTCGCCAAGATGCTTTCAGGGTGCTTGACTAGCCAAGCCGAAACAGTGTTGGAGAGGTAGTGCTTGCGGACGAGCGCTTTCCGGATAACATATGCACATACAAGCGAGGTCTGAGGATGTTGCAATGCATGCTCGAAGTCTATAGCTTCGTATGCAGTGAACTGCAAGACGCGATATGTGGGATGAGGCAGATCCGTGATGGAAGACAGGAGCTTGACAGGGGTAGGCTTCAATTGCCTCATGGAAGCCAGGATCAGAGGTTGCACATATTCTTCTGGATAGTCAATCAGTGCATAGATGGACGCTGCAGCAGAATTGTCCGGATGGTCTATCGAGTTTGCACTAGAATCGTCTCTGGAAACAGGGTCAAATCAGTACATGCACACCATCGATGCAGCAGCGAACGTCCATGGTCAACTTACTCACAGCTTGATTTCTCCAGTGTAGTGAGGCAGATGCCAGAAATTCGCAACCAAAGGCGTCACACTATGCTCGTCAGTATACCAGGTATTTCCAGGCCCGTGGTCAGGGACTTACGTGACGTTCCCTTGGTGTACTTCCCATCCGTCACCCTTGCCAGCCTCAATGACAGACTTCCGAACATCTGCAAAGTTCGGGGACCATTTGAACTTGCGATGTGCTCTTCTCGTAACCGTAGCACTGTTTCCATTGACTTCGCCCGTCTCGCGGATGAATTGCTCTTCCTCGTTAGGGTTATTGTCGTCTGCCTCCTCGGGCAATTCTGTAAACGAGCTGCCGCTAATCCACCGGTTTTGTATCATCTCGGTGTACACGATCTTGTTGTTCGCGACTCCTTTGCGGAGAGGGACGTTGATACTGTACAAATGTACGTCGTCCGGCCACTGTTCAACCAGCTTCTCTATAAGTCGGGTACTCAGCTTGGACGCCTCGGAAACGATTTCGAAATCGTGCTCTCTTGAATCGAAAGCGTAGGATAAAGCGATACTCTTGACGCCGTTCATCGCAGCTTCCATCGCCCCACCAATGGTACCGCTGGAAAGGGCGAACACAGCAGTGGTATTGCGTCCGTAGTTGGGACCGCTGACAACCAGGTCGATCGGACCTTTATCCTTGAAGACGTGATGGAGACCAATCTGAGCGCATGAAGCCGGAGTGCCGTCTATCAGAATCCATTCTTCCCCTCCATCATCAAAGGGACGATCCGCGGTAATGCCGTCATCCTTCAGGATGTTGCCAGGGCGAAAGTAAGTCGGTGTCAGGGTCTGACCGACGATATGAGCCTTCCCGATCCAGGATCTTTGGACGTGAGGCAAAACGACGGAAACGAGATGACCGGCATCTTGAAGCGTGGATACCAGCGAATGAACATATGGTGATGACTGATTCGACGGAGGGCCGTCATCGTTCACGACCTATGTGAAGTGAGCTTACACTACTAGCGAGCAGCCTCATGGTACCCACAAGAATATGCATGCTGACAAGAAGTCTATCTCTATGGGAACAGAAACTGAAAGATGTCTATACAGAAAGACGATATGAGGGGCGAAGCGCAATGGAGGAAAACTTCTCGAGATCGCAACATCTGGAAGCTTGGCGGATATCTCGCTGCTTTAAACGCTCGCTGAGGCTATTGTTCCATCTTTGCGCCAATGCTTCGTATCGACACATGTCATGATCGAGAATCGACCCGACGGTTAGGGTTGTTGGTCAGAAGAAACCAAAAAGAGAAATCCAGCTGAGAAAAGCACATGTTTCACTCCAGATCCCGCTGGATCACTCATTCTTATTGCTCCACACAACTCAAGGACATGGCAGATCACGATATACTCCGTACACGGTACGGGAAGAAGTTATCAACGGCTTTGAGGCACCGGAAGGGAATATGAGAAGAACTCGCAACTTCGAGCGTAGAAGAGTTTATCCCACCATAATATGCGTAGAGCGGCAACATTATTCACTAGGGATGTACTCGATTTACACCGAAGATTCGGCGCAGCGAACCTGGAGGAACGGACGTCCTTCTCCACGATTGTTTTTGTCGACGCAGCCCACCAAGGACAATGACAGACAAGCATCACAAGAGTCGCTCGCGCTCACCCTATCGCGATGACCACTCCGATAAACACCCTTATCATCACCACCGCTCGCGCTCTTCACTCAAACATGACCACAAGAGCACCCAGTCACCCGCACCCGCATCCCCGCGGCCCAAGCCTCTTCCTAACAATGCCCGCTTCCTCTCCCGGCACGACCTGGCAACCTACACCACTCTATTTGCACTATACCTAGACATTCAGAAGCGCATCGTCCTCGAAGACCTAGATGACAAAGAACTTAGAGGACGGTGGAAGAGTTTTGTAGGGAAATGGTAGGTGCCCCAAGCTTTTTTCCTTCCAAGGGTCTATGGAGGTTCTGGGGTGGCTAACATGGCAGGAACCGTGGAGAATTGGCCGAAGGATGGTACGATCCGAAGATACTGGAGAAGGCAAGAACATCGGCGCAGGAATACGCTGGCGCCCAGACGAGAATAAGTCGACCGGGTGGTACATCGCCGGGCCGGACACTACGCCCCCGCGAAGACGACGCCGACGACAATACTGCGTCAGACGACGACTATGGGCCCTCACTGCCGACATCCACATCCTTGTTGCCATACAACGATCAAGAAGACGCTCAGGATCATTCCAACTTGCTGTCAAAAGCCCCGGGTCCCACGGTCCCATCCCTGACGGACCTGCGCGACCGAGACGACCAATCTCTTGAGGACGCCACCTCGGCGAAAAATCGCTATATCGAAGATATCCGCCATGACCGCCGTTCCGACAGGAAATTGCAGAAAGAGAGGCTGGACGAGCTGATACCGCGGGCCGAAGCCGGCACACGCGAACGGCAACTTGAGAAGAAACGCGAAAAGGCCGACTCGAACCGCGCGTTCGCTGCAAGCAAAGAGGCGGTCGGTGACGTAGAATTGCGGGATTCAGACGTCATGGGCGATGAGGATAGTCTCGGTGACTTGAAGCGGATGAAAATGGAAAATCAGAGAAAGAAAAACGAGCGGGAAACGAGGAAGGAGGAGATCCTCCGGGCAAGACGTGCGGAGTGGGAGGCCCGCTCGCGGGCGGCGAAGGAACGGGAGGAGAAGACTATGAGTCTGTTCAGGGAGATTGCACGGCAACGGTTTGGAGGCGGCGACGACACAGGAGGTGAATAACAAAGGGGGAAGCGGCTTTTCATATAAAATCATAAACCAATACAGAACTAGCTCGCATTGAGTGCAGCGACCGCCTCGGCGCCATCAGCCTGCTGAGTTGACCCATTCGTCACGGGTACATTGGAGTTGTGGCTCGCTGCCGCAGGACTGGGGCCGTTGATATCCTTGGCCTTATTTGCGGCCGCCATCTGCCAGGCTGGGATGGCTGCTTTGGTGCCTGAGGCGCCAAATGAAGTGGTTGATGCTGGTCTAGCCGTTGGCACCGAAGAAGATGTAGGCACTGCTGATGCCGAACTGGTGTAGGTCGGCGCAGGTCTGGATGGGTTGGGAGCACTGCTTCCAGGGGCATTCTCCGTATTCGGCGTCGCGGCTGCGCTGACAGAACCCGACACACTCGGTCCTGGGAATGTGCCTGGCTGGGTCCTTGGAGCTCCCTGTCCTGAAGGACCAAAGGACGTGCTTCCGAGTCGGTTACCCATAAGGGCTTTCAGACTTGCCAATTCGGTGCTCAGCTCCTTAAGCTGTCTTTCACTTGCATCTCTGACACTGTCGATGGATCGAGGCAGGCTATCCTTCATGGTCTTTATCTCCGATTCCATTCTGCGAGCATCGTCTTCACGACGCATATTGGCGGCCTTCAATTCCGCGACGATCGTTTCAATGTCGGTGATGGTGTTATCGAGGCGCTGGGTGCGGGCTTCTTCAGCTTCTTTCAGGGCAGCGGTGTCCGAGGACAGGGTGTCCAGCAATGCGAAGGCTTTGTTGAATTGCTCATCGATAGCAGCTTTGTCTTGCTCCAACTGCGGTGGTGTTGGCGGCGCTATTAATGGTTTGATGTATCTCTGGGCCAGAGTGTACAATCCGTAACTGGCTCCCCCGACTACGGTCGCCATAATGAACCAGTCTCGCCAATCTCGTCGAGGCGGTTCCGGTGGTGGAGGCTGTTGCCATTCTCCGTAGGGGTTGTATGGGTATGGATATCGCGGGCTTGGAGGTCCCCGTGCGGGAGCAGGATAGTAAGGTGCAATTTGCGGAGGTGGAAGCTGCTGGCCCGCATCGCCGGCTGCCCGGGCCAGGGAGAGATCGATCTCTTCCTGGGTGAGGTTTTTGGATTTGAGGAACTCGATTCGCTTTTCGACGGGAGCTGAGGCGACGGATGGGTCCTGTAGAAACACCACGGCCGAAGCGATCAAGTCTTCGCGCGGCGGCATGTTGGCGCAAGTTGATCGAGAAGCCCGGCTTAATCAACGCCCATTCTATCTTCTGTCCTGGGCTATGAGGCAGAAGATGGGATGAATGAGAGATGGAAAGGCTGCTGAGGTGGTTGATTGATGAGACCAGCCATCTGTAATTCCATTTGTCGATGCGTTGAGCCTCGGTATGCGCTTGGAGTGCGTTTGGCTGGCAGTAGCATCCACCGCAGAGCGGGCTTTCGCCTAGGACATGTTTGGTCTGCCGTAGCAGCATGCTGCCGTGGTTACGGCTTTCTCAATGCTTTGTTTGGCATCGCAAGGTTCACGCGTCCTCAAACGTCAACCTCAACCAGCGACGACTACAAGTTGACCGCGCAGTTCTGATCCCACCACTACCTCGCTTCCATCATGTCGCAGCCTCCTGGTCTCTTCAGTGTGCGTCGCCCGCGTGAAACTCTCGGGAATATCACCAATCTCTCTGCCATCCCTCAACCGGCGTCCACAGTCAAGCGTGGTTCAAGCGCCGAATTCCACACAGCGCAGCATGTCCGATCAGCCTCAATCAACCACAGCATCCAGCGCCCTGCGCAACCTGTGTTCCATCGATCATCCTCTGGAGGAAATTTGGCAGATATGGGCATGTCAACCGCTCGGAGATCAACCTCAGTCAACATATTCGCCAGTCAACATACTGGCCGGCAAAGTCTTGCGCCAAACCAGTTGTTTGGCTCACAGACGCCGGCGTCGCAGAGTCTACAGAGGAGAAGCAGCATATTTTCTCGTCCCTCCGGCCATGCACCGACCGCGCATCAGTCGTTCTTCTCGCAACCACCGCCCGCCGCCGGCGCCCCCAAAGACCCACGACCTCTCCGAGATGGCTCTTACAGAGCGCGTCTAAGTCAAGAACTGCTGGACTACCTGACGCACAACAATTTCGAGCTCGAGATGAAACACTCATTGACCCAGAATTCGGTCAAATCACCAACGCAGAAGGATTTCACCTTTATGTTCCAGTGGTTGTACAGACGCATTGACCCAGGCTACAAATTTCAGAAGAGCATTGATGTCGAGGTCCCACCCATCATGAAACAGCTCAGATACCCCTATGAACGAGACATCACGAAGTCTCATCTGGTCGCCGTAGGAGGACAGAACTGGCCCCGCTTCCTGGGCTTGCTGCATTGGATGATGCAACTCGCTCAGATGCTTGACAACTTCGGCCGGGGCGCATACGATGATGCATGTACCGAGGCCGGCGTTGACGTTGCCAGCGACCGCATTGTCTTTCGCTTCCTGTTCGGCGCATATCAAGACTGGCTCCAGATGGGTCCCGAGGACGATGAGGAAAGCGAGGACGCCGCGTTGCAACCACACATTCAGGCTCTCAACGAAGAATTTGAACGCGCCAATGCAAAACATGCCGAAGAGTTGAAACTTTTCGAAGCAGAACATGAGGCATTGAAAGCACAAGTCGACGAATTCGAGAGAAATGCGCCGGACATGGCGAAACTGGACAAGCACTTCAAGATTCTCGAAGATGACAAAAAGAAGTTTGAAGAGTACAATGCAAATGTCCAAGCCAAGATTGAAAAGTACGACTCACGGATTAAAATCCTTGACGCGGAAATTCAGAAAGTCGAAGCAGACTTGGCCGTCGTCGAGCAAGAGCGCCAGGGCCTACAACAGAGCGTTGACCGTCAGGGATTGAACATCCAAGATATCGATCGCATGAACACCGAACGCGAACGGCTCGCCAAGTCCCACGAAGATGCACTCGCTACGCTCGATGAAGTGAACAAAAGAGTCCTAGAAAAGGAGGCCGAAACAGCCCGCAAACTTGAAGATCTCGAGGCAACCATCAAAAGGTACAACAGCTTAGGCTACCAAATGTCCTTGATCCCCTCGACGGCAGTCAATGCGAAAGACCAAGATTACGAACTCGCCCTCAACCTCTCATCGGACACTTTCTCCTCTTCAACTTCCCAATCTCGGCGCAGCCGGGCATCACCGGTTGAATCCGACCGCCTCCTCGCCGACACCAACACAGGCTACTCTCCCTCTCATCTCCTGAACCTTGACCTCCGTGGCGCCGTGCGCAATGCATTTATATCTCTGCGCAAGGAAATCAACGAGCGCAGAAAAGCCCTCTCGGAGTCCGACCTCAATGCGCGGGACTTCCTGGACAACATATCCGAGGCCCTCCACGAGAAGAACACTGAGATTGACAACTTGAATTACCGGGTCAACGAAGCCGGGAGGTTGTATGGCGTTTTAAAGGAGAACGGGACGACCCAGCACACGCAGCAGACCAGTGCAATTGAGAAACTTGAGAAAGAACTGAGCCGGATGAGGGAGGGTTTGGCGAGGGGTGTCGTCGAACTCGAGCAGCGGGAGATGGAAGTTCACATTGCATATGAGTACATGCGGGAGGAAAGTGCACGGGTCCGTGAGGAATTGCACGGTGGCATTGAGCGGTTACTCGAGGATGTGATTCGGTTCAAGGTCCATGTGCAGAAAGGGTTGGAGGAGTTTGAGGGCTGGGTAGGTGAAGAGGTCGAGGTCGAGTTGCTGGGGGATGACTTGGATAATATGACGCTGGAGGGCCAGGGAGCGCCGGCAAAGAAGGAAGACGTATTTTGAAGCGTTGGTCCTTGTTTTCTGAATGCGCGGCCCTCTGCTCGGATCCATGACATTTGGATACTGTATGTACATCCGCCTCCGTGCCTCATCTCCCAGACATGGGGATTTCAATGACATGAACGAAATATGACAACCGCTTGCCACTACTACCCGTACCCGCGATCCATTGCAGGGCTCTACTCTACATTAGAACTGAAAGCCGAATCCATCCCAAGTCCATACCGAGTTGGCCGTCTTGAGCGGAGAGAAGGCTGCCTAAGTAACTGACTGCTGTACATAGACATAGAATACAATGCATGCATGCATGCAGCATGCTGATTGAGGAGAACCCTGGTCTCTGTTCCGACGTTGGTCGGGTATGCAGTTCGTCTTTGATGGTGGGCTCCCGGATTCCGATTCGCAGCGCTAAGAAACAGTACGTACACAGTCCAGGCAGGCGAAAACGGCAAGTCTGCAGGAGACAACATACATACATACGCAGGACGGAGGTCAAGTTATAAGGTCATTCGTTGATTCGTGTGCTAGGAGATCATGAGGCAAGCGAGGGAGCGAACAAGTTCAATGGGCGAGTAGATGGTAGAAGGCTGCGCAGGAGGTATGACTTTCATTCATTGATTCGTACTCCGTATTGTCCTCGTGCTCATCACTGTTCCATCCCACTGCTGTGTCTCAGCAAGCGAGAGGCACAGGCATAGGGGTAGCATATGTGAGTGCTCCTGTATCAATGCATCCCGACAGTAGGGCCCGGCGTGGCCAAAGTGCACCGCAGCTTCTTCAACTAAAGCTCTTGTGCACGAAAAATGCACCATCCACAGACGCCAGAGCCAAGGACCACCCGTTGCGACAACCGGTCCAGATGAACAGGCAGACGCCGTCAGAGGCTGGGGGTGTTCACTGGATGCGAAAGAAACAAGACATCATCCCCTTCACTTAATCATCTCACCTCCACCAGCGCAATACACCTGCATCCTATGCACCGACCCTCACCTGACCGCTATTGTCTTGCTGTTCCCGGAGCAAGCTCTCCTCGTCAGGCAAGTTCTCAATCTGCCTGACCAGGAAACTCTTTTCGTCCAAGAACTGGTCATCATCGGTGCGACCCTCGAGAAATGTGGGTAGGAATTTCAACAATCTCGCCCGGTTCCGGACCAAGATGCGCTTAACTTCGTCACTCTTGTTGGGGTTCGCAACAAAGACTTTAAACACGTGGAAGGCTTCGTACTGGACCATTTTTCGGTCGTCCTTGAGTAGAGTCATGGTGAGTTTGAGATGGTCGGCCGAGGACACGAATTGGGTCATGATGGTGTAGTTTGATCGATGGAGGAGCAATTCGCCGAGGAGTTTGATAGACTGCCGCTTGGTGACGTAGGAAGGAGAGAGGAGCAGAGTTGGGTTGTAGTGTTGGGTGAAGAATAGGGTGTAGTTTGTCGTGAGATATTGCGAGACAAGCTGTTTGTGTTTTGTGAGGATCTCCTGCAGCAGGTGGTCAGTACTGGCACGCCCTGATGACGAGTGGTAGCATACCCTAAACGTCGTGAAGGCGTCGGCGCTGACTTCAAAACTGCCCTTGTTGATCCAGTCAAAGAAGCTCCAGAACACCCCGGTGCCTGTCTGCTTGCGGCTGACATCCACGTCTTTGAGCTGGACCGCCTTTTCACCAGGTTGTGACTCGTCGTATAGAATAACCGCTGCAACGGTCTCGTATGCCAGTGCTTGTCGCAGGACCGTTCCACACGGCATTGCAGATTGGGGGAATTCGTAACCACGGCATAGCTCGACGATGATCTCTGGTCTTTGAGACACCAGATATGTGATTGCTGACGGTTCTTGACTGCCAGACTGTGGTGAGGATGGGGTGGAGGATGTCTTGTAGCGAAGGATATGTGAGAAGATGATCTGAGCGTCTTTCCGCGCTTCGAAGGGTAACAGCCGGATCGATCTCGCCAGTTCAAAGAGGATGTCTTCTTGGATGATGCAGTGCACGAGCTGGTGCACCTGTTCGGGGCTGCATTCGACTTCTGAGCCGGCGCGCCATTAGTCCTCATGTACCATGCGGCGCAACAAAGGGGTCGGTGGTTCTCACCTGGTGTGCCCTGGACAATCAACTTCATCTGCGACATGTGTTTCGCGACATCTTCTTCAATCTGGGTAGGGACACGTCAATTCTCCAGTCGTGCGCCGCGCGCATGTCAGAGTCTCCTGCTCACCTTTGGGCTGGGACTGGGCTCGTGCAATTTGACGAGGAGATCCTTTAACGACCTGGCGATTTCCGCGGGCTGTTTCTGTCGCCCTCGACCGCCGAACAGGAAGGCCATATTGACCTTTATGGAGGATGAAGCATGCGGGTGCTGAACATAGAACCGTACAACTGACGACGACGTCCGCAGGCGCTTGCTTCGACATGCATCCCTGTCACTTTGTCACCTTGTCACTGCCTCGGCGTCTGGATTGACCGACTGTTGACACCGCTTTGATTGCCCCAGGCAACCGCTGGCAATGGACGATAAGATAAGATTGTGCTCCCTTCAATTGGGGCTTCATTTTCGACAGGACGGTCAATTCAATCTGCCTCACTAGATTCTCAGCCATTAATTATCGTACAGCATTTTGTATGTAAGGATTAGTGCTGGTCAAAGACCGTGCGCTCTAGTATGAGCGATAAATACTTCGAGCCGCGCCTGCTAAAGAAGATCTCAGGACGCCATGTTTTCCGTCCTTCAGCTAGACCTGATGCCGCCTCGCCTCAGGCTTGCTGGCGGCGCCGCCTCGAATTTCGGAAGTTCGATTGCCATAAGCCTTCCAACCACCACCAAACTACCCTCGCACACCAAGCGATCTTTCGCCCATTGGAGCAGAGCTTCCCCATAAAACTGCTATCGTACCGCTGCCTTGCCAGTTCCATCTCCCTGACCTTGGGACACACCTCTTCCCCGGTGACCAAACAGGCTTTGCTCCACGAAGGCCGGATCCTCCCTTTGACCTGGACGTACTGCATGGCGCCATTGCTGTCCAGCTCCAGGGCGATGATGGGGTTCTTGGCCGTCCGCTGGCCGTCCTTGTCGTAGTCGAGACACTCCAAGTGCTGCCTTCTGCGTCTCAAGATTTTGCTGACCTCGGCGTTTGCGACAAACAGGGCGTCCGATCTGAAGGACAGCTTCGTGCTCATCGGCACGGGGAGATATTGTGACTGCCGGCTCTGCACCCAGTGGACACGCGTCTTGACGTGGAGCTTGGGTGCAACCATGCTGGAGAAGTATTTGTCCGCGAGCTTCAGCGACAGGAGGTCCGGGTACGTCAGATGTGAGGCGATCATGTGGTGGAGCTCTGGTGGTAGGGAAGCAATGGTTTTCCCGGCGTGACTCTTTATCTTCTCGACACCGTCGTCGACCCCGTCAGATGAAGCAGGTGCTGGAGGCTGGTCGTCGTGCTTCCGATGCCATGTCGGGAAGATTGAAGATAAAACTCGTTGTAGAAGTCGATCGTCCGTGACAGCCTGCATTATTTGGGGTCGGTCGGTCCCTAACTAGCTTTTGCTTGTCCAACTCGTGGTGATAGAAGCTATGTATGAGAGGCAAAGCATTCTATGTCACCCTGTGGATATATATTACTTGGGTCAATGTGGCAGTATCACGTCTGCCTAGCAAGGCTGAATCGTCCGTCCGCCAGCACTGCCGGATCTTGACATGGTGGCTTTTTCGTTGGTACTATCAAAAGCCCAAAACCGAGGATTGACTCACCAACAAGCACGTTCAGATAGACTCATGGACAAAAAAGCAACAGAGCTTTGTGGACGGAGTACGTACTTCGAGTTCGAAGGCCAAGCCAGCAGCGTCGGGATGCGTGATTGAGCACTGCGAGCCTGCGCTTTGATTGGGCAGCTCCGCAAGTGGAGGTTTTAAGAGCCACATGCGAGGCCCCGCGCGGCGACGGCGAGGTCAATAGTAGACGTAACTTATAGAGCTCAACTGTACGACTCGAATGAACGGAATGGTTTATTTGTGCGACAAGTATTAATGGAGCTGTTGTGGTGGCAACTTGCATTTAGATGCTTGAAAACGCGTCGCGCTAGGATAATTGGAACAATCCGGGTGCGGAGAGGATGCCTCTGATCGCCTCCCCCTGCTCCCCCTTCTACAAAGTCGTCGTGTGTTCTCCGGTTTCCGAATCGCTGATAGAGGCACCCGCATCGAATATATAAATGCAACGAACGAACGTGGTGGAAAGGCTCGGAGACCAAGCTGAGAGCGACAGGGTCAGTGTCTACAACAGTGTGGCTGAAGCGAGAGTATGAGCCAATGAGACGCGGACCAAGGCATTACACAGGCATGAGCCGTGGCCTTCCTGGGAGAGAATTCCTTCAAGGCCTCCAGGGCGATTAAAGGGGCAATTTTACAGGAGCAGGTCCAGCTGAAGAGTAAAGTAGAGTAGAAAGCCAGCGATAACAGTGCAGGGTCGAAAAGGACGATCAAAGCTAGAGGTTACACCCACTGAAGCAAGCCGAAGCAGAGACGGACAATTATATTCTTGTCCGCTTTCTCCTTTTTCAGATATAGCAGCGACACGTATCGAATCCGGCACGGCTTCTTTTTTGCGCTCTTGAGGCTCCTTCCTCCCTTATGGCTTCCACCTGAATCCGGGATCTGTGAATCTTAGTTAGCATGCACGAACGTTGACCAGAAAACAACATGCCAATCATGGCATTGCAGGCGTCCACGAAGAGTGAAGAACTCACGTTTCCAGTCCAGATC
Organism: Phialophora tarda; assembly: GCA_016109495.1. Classification (NCBI taxonomy): domain Eukaryota; kingdom Fungi; phylum Ascomycota; class Eurotiomycetes; order Chaetothyriales; family Herpotrichiellaceae; genus Phialophora; species Phialophora tarda. Next base: position 142,818 of record JADWPL010000015.1, on the reverse strand, counting down.
CTGCACTTGCTTCAACGACAATCCATCCAACTCGGCGTCAATATCCTTGCCCTCCCGGCGCTTGTTGTCCGCCACCATCCAGAACCACAACAAAATGGAGCAGATCAAGATGGTCGAACTGGTAGCCAAATTCAATCCATTGCCAATATGGTAGTCCGGCCCGTCAAAGGGCAAGAAACTCCAAGTCGCGATGAGGCCGCCGATGTTGCCAAACATGACGTTCACGCCAATCGCGGCGGAGCGGGCGGTGTCGCTGACGACGTTGGCCGAGACTTGTGCGTTGCAGAGCGCACCGTAGGAGAACGCACCCGCTGCGATCAGGAAGGTGGCACCATAGCGGACCTGGGGGTTGGACGATGCCAGGAACATGATGTAGCCGACCATCATCATGGGTGTGGACAGGATGAAGAAGATGATGCGTCTGTCGAAGCGCCATGACAGGAAGGGGAGGAGGAGCACAAAGAATGCTCCCACGATGTAGGGCGGCACGGTGTGCAGTTGTTGTGACACGACCGAGTTCTTCGGGTAGATGGTCTTGACAATCGTCGGCGCAAAGAAGGCAAGGCCTTGCACGGTGATGTTGTCGAGGAGGAAGATGAATGAGGTGGCGAGCGTGACGGGGCTGAAAATGCCGCGGACGACTTTCGGGGTGTCGATCTTGTCAATCACCTCAGAGGTAGCGACACGCTCCGACTTGACTCGGGCGATTGCGAGGTCTTTCTCCTCCTGGGTGAGCCAGCGAGCGGTTTCTGGGCGGTCCGTCAAAGTGAAGAAGCTGATCACCGATAGGCCGCAAGTTATGATGCCTTCGATGGCGAAGATCATTCGCCACTGGTGTAGACCGCCGAAGTGGTCGAGCTTGAGGATGGCCGAAGCCAGAAGGCCACCGAACGCGCCCGCAAGGGGTGCCATGACGATGTAAAGCGACAACCTGAACGCCAACTCGCTGCGCCGGTACCATCGCGACATGTAATATGCAATCCCCGGGAGCATACCGGCCTCGGCCAACCCTCTAGAGGCATTTATTAGCGAAAAAAGATCGTGTAGATGGATTTCTCCTCGGTATTATCCTTACAGCAGAAAGCGTACACCGCAGGCCGCGCCCAGATGGTGTACAAAGGCCGTACAAACTGAAAAGATGCCGAAAGCGAGTGAAGTAGCCGGGAGGAACCAGCCCGGCCCCATCCATTTGCACGCCATGTTGCAGGGTAGCTCGAAGAGGATATAGCTGACGTAGAATGTGGAGAGGAGAGTGTTGTAGTCATAGCCTTTCAGGTGGAGGTCTTTCTCCAGGCCCGCGAGTCTGGCATTACCTGTCGCACCGCACGTTACTGTCTGCTCGTCCTGTCGGAATGCTTGATCAGAGAGACTCACCAATGTTGGCCCGGTCAATGAAGCAAAACAGGTATAATAGAGCGACGCTGGTTTGAGGTTAGCATGCACGAGCTGCAGCACGACAGGCGACGGATGGAAATTCTGGTCGGCCCGCCAAAGGATCCTGGGCAGAGACTCACGTCGGGACAATGTAGAGGTCAATTTTCCATCGAAGCCTCCGTTCAGCCTCCGGATCGAACGTGACGAGAGAGTGGCCGTATCTGACACACGCGTTAACAGCGACCCAACAGCATTCTGCTCACTCGACCTACTTGTCAGTGGCGACATGGCCTCGCTCAGCCGCTTCATGAAAGTTCTCAGTGTGTATTGCAGCTTGTTTTTCGATGGTCACCTCATCCTGAAGAGACTGTCGGACCGCGGCGTCGACCTGACGCTCCTCAACGTTGTGATCCGCAGAAGCCATCTTGAGCAGGGCGAGTCGGGAGGTGAGTGTGAGAAGGATTGAGCCAGGTCGGTCAGGGAAGAGGGGTGGCTCGACCTAAGTAGTCTGGTGCTGTCACAGTCCTGCCACGGTGCCTCGGAGATCGACATGGCCGTCCTACTCGGTTGTCTTTTGCGAGGATTGCAGATGGCACGAGTAGTGATCGGCCGCTCAGCGATGAGTAACAGTAGCGGCTTGGCTTCTATCCCCGGATGTGTACCTTGTCAAGCGGGGACGAGGCTGTTGAAACCGGAAGTCTGGGCCTTGCGGAGACTGGGGAGCAAGACCGGGGAATGATAGTGGCGGGAAGTTCACCTGGCCTGGGCTGGCGAGTGAGCGCAGGCACCACGAGAGATCGCTTGGCTGGCACGAGATCGAGCAACGGCGGTTGAACTATTGGCCTGGCTCCTGCTCGATTGTTCACCGCACGGGTCTGTCGTATGGCTGACATTTCGTGTCTACTGTGTACTGGGTAGGCGCCGAAGTCCCTGGGTTGATCGATGTCCTGGCTCGATTGCCACCGGCAGGAGCAGTCATCATCCCAAATCTACTCGGTGCCTGAAATCACATGGACAACATGCACCACTGGGACACTCTGGAAACGAGATGCTTCGGATCGCTACCTCAGTCGGCTAGTGACCTTTTCTCGCGTCGAAACCAGGCAGTGTTCTAGCGCGCCCAGACACGACGTCGCAGCCACGTTGACGCGGGACTTGAAGTCGGGAAGCAAAAGGCCTGCGGGGAGGCGTCCAGGACGACTTCTTGGCTTGGAGGCCTACTCCGACTGGGTACAATACATGGCCCAGCCTCCACGACTGGGCTTCTCCTCGTATAAGCTCGGTCCGGGTGGACGCAGCAACGGAGGGAATAGCTTCCATCAGAGTTTAAAGACTCTCTTACTCTGCGACCATACAAGGATAGACTGAGCAAACGGATCGACAAATCAGAAACGATTCAATAATCGTGCTTCATCCGGAGGCACCGCATTGAGCACAAGGTATGCACAAGGTATCCGGATCACTGGGCAGAGCAAAGTCAAGGCCCGTTGAATTATGAAGGCCCGTGTACTCCGTACGAAAGCGACGGCTGTCCCAAGCGGATCTTGAGAACATGCATGGCATTAGCATCGGGAGATGAGGCTTGGAGGCCAACATCCGACCGTCCTCGGTTGCCAGTGTTCCAGACTTTTCATTCGTCAGGCCTCTGCCTCCCTCTCCCTGCTCCTGACATTCCTCATTATCCTGAATACGTGGCCCTGGGTCTATCCTTCTATCCCCCTTCTCCCATAGTCAAGCAGAAACTGGTGTCATGACAAGAAAATCCAATAGATCCGTCAGAAGCCCGACAACTCCTCGCTGATAGAAAAATTCTAGCCCTTGCACGGCCTCGGTCGCCTCTTCGACCTGGCCTCGTCCTGGTTGGTTTTGTTCCTTCCCGTTGCTCGTATCCCTTGTCCAATATATCATTGCGGTCTATAGTCGTGAGAAGAAGTCGTCACTGTAAACCAAAACACCAATGCTTGCATGCGCCGGCCCAAAGAACACACTGCACAGCACAGCACAGCAGGAGACGTGGTCGAGGACATCAAGCCGCTTCAGTAGTTTGTTCCGAGTGGCGCGGCACGTCCGTCGAGGCCTGCACAAAGGGAACGAGGCTGGAGCACGCAGTGTCTGGCAGGGGTCTTGACATCGACACCAGGCGTGGTTGAACGAATGCGTGTCCTTGGACGCGATCCGATGGTTCCGACGCTGCTTCTTTTGCTCCCGCCACAAGAGTGGTTGCGGAGCCGTGTCGTCTCAGTCGCATAATCAAGGCCAAACTCGGCGCCGATTTTGCTGTTTATGGTAGCGGTGGTGGCTGTCATGATGGTGTGCTGCCTTGGGCGGATTGTCAGCTTTCCTCTCCTGCTCCTCCTTGTCCTCCCGTTTCGCTTCGTCTACTGGATGTTCAAACTCCCCATGTTTCGGAATTTCGTCCTCTTTGTCGTCTTCTTTCTCTTCCTGCTTCTTTTCGTCCTTCGGGGAATCGCCTTCCTTCAGATTTTCCGCCTCCCCTTCGTCCTTCTTTCTGTCCCCATCTTCCAAGCCCTCCACAGTGAGACCTTCGACATCTTCGAATTCTCCCAAGAGCTCTGGGTGGAAGAGAGATTCTTCATCATCTGGAGGATGTTCGAGCGTAATGCCGAGCGCGTTGTCATGGCCAACCTCAGGCTTGGCCTCTTTCTCCTCCTTCTTGCGTTTAGCCTCTTCTGCTTTGATTTGCTGGAGCTTGAGCACCAATTCGCTGGACAGATCCATCTCTTGCTCCTCGTCTCTGGGGTCGGTCCTGCCAGTGTAGTTTGCCGCAGACTCAATGAGACAACCACGCACATCATCACCGACCCATGAGGCCAGAATGCTCACCAGGTCGGCATCAGCACCCTTCAGGAGGCCATCTCTTTTGAGCAACGTCTTAAACTGCGGTAGGTTGCGAACGAAACTCAGCAGGCCACGAACGCGAGAAACCTGCGTGGTTTCATCGTTGACACTAAAGGTCACAGTCATCACGTCCTGGCCACCGCCTGTATCCCAGCGGGCGACGGTGTTGGGCGTGAGAATGCGCGTTTTCTCGCACCGATCGTCATCTGGACCCAGCTCGAGAATGGACTCTCCGAAGTCAAGCGACTCGGAAGCAAATGCAAGCTGGAATTGATTGCCAATGTTAATCATGACGGCAAACTCTGGTCGATAGAAATTCCCATCACAAAATTTCGCAATATTCGTTTGAGGAAAAGAGGCATACACTCGGACCCTTGAGTCGATGTCCATGCTGGACGGGATCGGGACCGGGACAAAGTTTGTACCACCACGCACACTACCGGCTTCGTCGTGGTGTTTGTTGAAGACCTTGTCTGGAACGTCTTGCTCGTACACAAATTCGCAATCGCCACATCGCATGTGACATTTCAGGATACGCAGAGGTCTGAAGCTGTAGACGAAGTGGATGTATTCGTTGGCTTTGCGCACGACCCCAGGAACGGGGAGAGGAATTTTGCCGAGCAGGGTCTGCTGCTCATGTTCGGGAATGAAGAATGGCGCCCAGTCTTTCTCGTTGTACGCTCGTTCGGTGTCTTTGATGGTGAGAATGGTAGAGGCCTTCGAGAACGGGCGAAAGAGGTGCATTGCTCGCTTCCAGTCGGATTTCCTGCCCACCATGTTGAAGATGATGACTGGTTCCGCATCCTCAACGCCCTCCTCCAAGATAATTCGAGGGTCTTCGGGTCCGAACATGCCCCCATCATCCTCCCACTGCGCTGGAATGTCGATCACCATGGGAAACTTGAACCTCTTTCCGCTCCAAGTGATCGTATGGTTGGTCAAGTGTTCCCAATCTTCATTGAAAATTTGACCCCTGAGAAAACTCATCTTGGGCATTGTCCGAGTTCTGGATGGCGAGAAGACGACCCGGGTAACAGACAAGTACACTTTCTGTTCGGGTAGCCACACGCTCGATCCCGCTAGGCGCGTCCAGGTCCTCTCGACAATATCTCCCATGTCCATGTCGGGATCGTTCATCATCTCGTCGGGGTAGTCGACGATCGGGTGGTGATCAAGGGCCACGGCGATTTGGTGGATATCATCGGTGAGGTGGAAACTCTGCTGCACGCCAACGGTGGAATTGTATTTCAGAGTGTCGCAAGATCTCTTGCCAGGTAGTCCGGTGTTCACAAAACCCGGAATCAGCATCGGCTCGAAGGCTCCCCGTTGCTGGTAGTGTTCGGAACGTGATCGGTCGCCCTATTCCTTGTTAACGGGACGGTCTGTGGAAGATCTGGCCGACGACAAACCCTTCTGTGAAGACTGGTGACCGAAGCTCCTGGGAAGAATGTCTTCTCGAGGAAAAGAACGATCAGAATTGTACCCAAGGCGAACACACTCAGTCGCTGTATCCTCGCCGGAGCGGAAAATCTGTCGAGGATCGGAAGCACACCCATCTCGTTTGTCGTCGGCCGCTCTGTTCGTGTCAGTGAAAGCAGGAAGACGAGCAGCCGGACGACGACTTTTGGTCGCAATGAGGGGAAAAGCCCAGGGCGCCAGGCCAAATACGTTATATCGATACGGACTTCATTTCAGCCTACCGACGATGACGGAGTCCCCTGAAATTCGGAGGCGTCTATAAATCGGTGGGTACACAGGATTCTAGCCTTGTCTGGTCAGGGACCCAAGGGAAGGACCCGAGTGGAAAGCGGGACGAGGTGAAGTGCAAGACATGTGTCGATTGGATGTTTGAAGGGCCGAGCCAGGGGTTAATGGACAATTCGTGATCCAATTTATTGGGTTTTGCATCAGCGAACATGACATGATCAGCTTAGAGTTTGGTCAGACGAACGCCTTTCCTTTCTGCGGAGATTGCGTTCTGCAGCTTGCATGTGGAAAGTTTCTGGTTCCGTCGAGGAAAGCGCGCGTCGAGTCTCGAACGAGCCGACGTGTCTGGACCCAAGAGCCAGAGTCCGTCAAAGTCATGCGATAGGGAAGGGTGGCGTGTGTGCGTGTGCCAGATGTGGTTTAACTTCGGCAGCTAATCGTCCTTATCTTCAAGTCATCGGCGGACCGGAGGTCTTGGATCAGAAAGCCCTTTCCTGATGGAGTCCGCTGAGACAGCGCACAAATGTCCTTCGACAGGGTCGAATTGGTGAAGCGAAATAATGTCCGTGTAAGGTTGGAGGGCTGATATGAGTATATCACGACTTGATACCACGCCAGGTGATCATTTCCTGCAGAGCAGAGATAATCTCGTGTCCGATGTCTCGCGGACCAGATCGATTCCCGGATCGAGTAGTTGGACATTGCCACACAAGGACTCGGTCGGAGACCTTGCCAGGAGGACGCCGGGCCCCTGAGACGGCCCTTCTTTCGAATCTCTGCCCAGCTCTGCCACAAAGTACGCCCAAAAGAAGCCTCTATGACTGCTGCAGCGAGTGACGAGTGGTACCCTTCAGCCCGGTGGGCCTATAAGGTACCAGCGTCACCACCTGAGGAAGACTTCCGTGGACGTTCGGGTACCTGCCTTAGGTGACGGTTTCAGCTGAGGTGCTGCCGGGGTCCCACTTTTGATTTTGATCGACCCCCACTCGCAGTAGAAACCCATGTGCTGGCGGAAACCTTGCAGGGGGTTTCAGTAAGCCGGGGGTACGGAGTAAGGTTCGCGTATCGTTGTCCGAATGTGCTCGCGTAGAATAAACACCCAGGCGAGCGGGACACGGCCCCAAGAAGAATGCCATCTGCGCCGAGTAATTAGGTGACGTTGTGTTGAGAATTGTGTGGATAGAAGAAACCCAATTGTTGGCGGGCTGATGGATGAATTGCATGTCAGTCAGCCCTGACGAGGACGCGCAAGAAAAATCCGTCTTGTGTAACATGGCGCGTGCGATAAAGCCAGAGCCAGAGCCAGAGCCAATGCGAAAGCCACGGGGGCTGGTGGGGGTCGATTCTTCCGGGCTCCGAGGCGCCTAACGAGCTTCCGTGGCCTCCTGAGCAGTACGTACTTACAGTACAGTACCTCGCCTCCTGAGTCCTGAATTTAGCCGGCGCCTTCAGCACGCGGTGTCCAGTCAAAGAGCCGCGGCCCCCGGCGGCACCGAGCGCCCAACTTCATAGTCGAATTCTGTTGATGGAGCCGAACGGACCACGAAGCACCCTTTTATTAAACAAGATACGCAACCAATCTTGTAAAATGGCAACGTCGTTAAGTTTCAATGCGTGCTCTCCCAGCGACAATCCCAACATGGCCAAACCTCGAGAACCTGTCTGCTCGTGGCTGCGACGGGTACCGCTGATAGTTTCGGGAGCTCAAAATTGCTTCGCTGCCTACGCACTACTCCCCCATCGAGCTCGCCGACAAGAACCCGGCAAATGCCTGAAACTCGTGTCGTATGCTTGTTTTTCTTCTTCACACTTTCTCCTGGGGTACAACCTCCACCTGTGCAGCGCTCCCCCCGGCACCGGCCTTCTCCTCCAACACTCTCTCCCTCGCAAATTGGTCACTAACCTCGGCCTCCTTTTGTCCATACCGTCCGATCTTGTACCAGGGTAGCCTGAACAATGCGTCCATACCTTCGAGGCTACGGCCAGAGGTCTCTGGGATGAAGAACCACGCCCAGATCCCGCCGAGAATGGTGAGTGCCGTAAAGAACCAGAAAGTCCCCTGCGTGCGTTAGTCGGGGCAGATGAAGGATCATTTAAAGAAGCAAAGTAGATAATCAGAAGATTTTGGAAGGGGTGCTTACGTTGGGAGAAAGTCCGCCGTCAGATGTAGGCAGGAGCATGTTCGGGACAGCACGCGAGTTTCCGTACTGATTGACTGTTTGAACACGATATCAGCCAGTGATTGATGGTCTCCGCTCACAGGATCGACTTACCAAAGTGGAAACACATCACAAGGGAGCTACTAATCGCACGAATCCTGAGAGGGTAGATCTCCGCGTTCAGCAAGTATTGAATGCTGTTCCAGCCCATTCTGAAATCCGTGTTAGCCGACGAGCCAATCAATCTCAGGAACAAAGAACCTACGCCCAACCGAACCCAGAGATATATATCATGACAATGCCCCCTGTCGAAGCATGCTTCTGAGATGGCGTAAAGACAGTGTCTTCGTCAATGTTCGGGACCGCCGTCAAGAATGCTGCGATGTAACACATGGATATGGCTTGCAGCGCAATGCCGATGGACAGTGATCGCTTTCGCCCGATCACGTCGACGAGGAACAGGGCACAAATGATGGAGGCAATGAATTTCACGACGCCGAAGATGGCAGTCGCATAGAGCTTTTCGTTCTGGCCCTTGGTACCGAGCAAGGCGAACATGTCCGGTGCATACTATCAGAGATATCAGTGTATGGTCCTTACAATCACACAATTTGAAGGCTATGAAAGGGTTGACGGTACTCACGATAGTGATGCTCTGAGCGCCGGACCATTGACCGAGCAGTTGTGTTCCCAGACCAAGGTAGATGCGATAGAAGTTGTTGGGCATGCAGAACATTTCACGGAAATCTGTGGCAGTGTTAGTATGTCCATCGCCCTAGGCGCAGGGTTCGGGATCTGAGATAAAAGCACAGGAACCAATTCGGATATGTGCTATGAGGGAAATGATGACTTACAGCCAAAGAATCCCTGACCCATCGTCGCTTCCTCTTCCTCAGCAAGCTGATGCTTGATGCCGTTGATCTCAGCGGTGATGTACGCGTCATCGGGGGCCAGTCCTCGGAGCCGAGCAAGGTTGGCGACAGCATGGTCGACTTCGCCTTTCTTAATGAGAAACCGGGGTGATTCGTTGTTGAACCAGGACAGAATGAAGATGATGCCAGCGAACATGAGATGAATTGATGTGGGCACGACCCAGGAGTTGTAGCCGTTCTTGTCGAGGTGAAGACTGCTACCCCAGCTGGCAAAATATGCGAGCATGATGCCGACATACACAGACCCTGAGAACACGCATGTGCAAAGTCCCCTAACAGCCTTGGGCGAGATCTCGGACAGATAAATCGGCGCGATGACAGTGGTTTGGCCAATCTATATCGGTTAGCGATTCATCTGGTGTCGGATCGACCTATACTGACTCCCAGGCCTGCTATGAACCTTCCCGCGTAAACTTGGCCCAGTCTACCATTGTTCGTTAGGAAGATTACGATTCCCAATATCCAGAGGATGCAGCTGAGAACGGTGAGCAGAATGCCTCAAATAGAGGGTGGATACACAACATACAGTTGACGCGTGGCCCAGAGACGACCAATGCGATCCGCGAGAACGAACGCCAGGAGGGCACCACCAACGCTTCCGATTTGCACCATGGCGGAGACGTTGCCTTTGACATCGGCATAGGCGTCGTCCTCAAGTTTGTCAAACCCGAGAAGCTTCTGGAAATGTTCGGTGTTGAAAGTGCCTTGGAAACGGATGAGTATCAATGTCATCTCTAACGAGGGATGCCACCTACCACTTATCAAGCCCTCATCAACACCTCGGGCTGCTCCCATAATCCCAAAGGAGAACACAGCAAACCATAGTCTCCAATTCAGCACTTGTTTGGGTTCATCCGCGAGGGAGCCCCCCATGCGGAAGATGTTCAAAGGCTTGCCTCCGCCGCCACCCATGTTTGCAACGGCAAGGAGAGAAGATCGGGAAAAGAAAGTCCAGAAAAGTATACTGAGCTACTATCCTGTCCAGGGAATGATCTCACGCTCACCTGTTATGCTGTACGGGGGAATGGAGGATCAGTCGTGATCTTAAATAACCAAGGTCGGTCACTCAAAAGACCTCCTTCTTCGCCCGACGGGACAAGCGACGGCTTGGGTTGCTTCGTGAAGCTTGCAGGCCGTCAAGCCCTGGTGTAGCCGCCATGGCAGGGCCTGCTCTTACCGTCTGTGGCCAATTCACGGAGAAAGCCAAGCTGCTGGATTCTCGTCCTGCAGGATGGCTTGTTGAATTTGCGGGGATCGGGTGCGACATGATGGATCATTGCATAGCAAATGTCTGGGCGTAGAAGGGTAGGATGGCGGCCAGCCTACCAGCAGAGTCGGCTGTCAGCTCAAATGTAACAACAGAGCCGTTCAGCGAGCGAGTGGGAAGGCGGAAAACACGAGGGGCTGTCGATCCTAGGTGGCCGCCAAGATCAACATCGTCATGCGACCGCATCGTCCGGGGGGTGCTGCTGGTGAGGACGGTGAGGACGGTGCACCCAGGGATGATCTCCGTCGGGAGAATCCCTTCCCACAGCGTGCTGCAGAGGAGATACATGGATGTCAAAGGGCGAGCCCGGGGCAAGACGGAGCGGGAGCAGGTGTCACAGACGGATATTGCTGATGGAGCTGAAAAACCGCGGAGTGTGTCAAGCGAACTGATTTGCTGTGTCAAACACCGACTCGGCAATCCAGACTCCAGCCTCGTAAGACACTGCTACACTCCGCATATTCTCTCCAGTTTCGCCGCGTCAGGCACCGCACATTGCCGGCTCTGCATTCGGGTGCCCAGCAAGAGGTGCTTCCCAACATAAAATCTTCGACGCCGTGTCAATCCGATATGGCGAACGGTTTCTCCGACGGGTGATGGTTAACGGCGCTTTGGGCGTCGGTATTTGCGCCGCTCGGCACCGGAGGAGCTCTTCTCGCAATCTTCTGGTTCCGAAGTCGTGCGTTCTAGAATCATGAACTTGAATACGGCTTGTAGTCTCGGGCCTGGAACACCGAGGACCACGACTCAAGGTTCGGTTGCAAGAGAGCATGGCATGACTCGACACAGAGCACACTTCGACGAGGCAAATTCTTCTCAGAAGCCATGAGCACCGCGCACTAGTCTTGACCGGATAGGTGCAATGGGTGATTTGGTCTCGAACAGAAACCCATCTATAAAAGCGAACAGGGCCGTTAGATTTGAGACCAAAAATGGAGTTCTGATGGTTAGAAGACCGTGGCCGCCCATTTACATTTACATCCACGCCTGTCTGGCGTTTCACAACTTGCTCTTTCCATCAACCACCTTTATCAGCGCCCGCCCGTTGCTGAGGACGACCTTTCCGTCTGCCTCGGTCACAAACCTGATCTCTTCCCAGCCATTCTTTACATCGCCAGTCCTCCAGATCTTCGTGACAAGCTTCTGGCCGGGCTTTACGGGAGCAGCAAACCGGGCCTGATACTCCTTGATGTTGGCCGGGTCACTTCCACCCAGCTCCTTCAAAATCGCATGAGCAGCAAAGTTCCAGGTCGACAGGCCGTGCATGATGGCCCCGCCGAAACCCATCTTCTGGCCGGGCTCAGGCGTGGCATGGAGAGGGTTGTAGTCACCATTCAGTCTGCAGGTCCTTGTCAGTGCCGGGAACACCTGCGGCGCCAAGATCCTTACCTGTACAGATGCGCACTTTCGGCAGTCAGCTGTTTCTCGCTGATCTTATCTGGGCTGTTTTCTCTGCCCTTGGGCGGTGGGTAGTTGACGGTTGCAGGGCCCTTAGGTCCGCCCCATCCTCCTTGACCGACGAAAAAGCCAGAGCCGACCGCTCGGGTGTATACCTCGCCGGTCTCTTTATCCACAATGGTCTGCTCCGTCTCAACCACTGTGCCGGGCTTGCCTTTGTCATAGACTCCAATGACCTTCGACCGCAGCTCGAACTTTCTTCCTTCGGAGGTGGGAGGGAGTGGCTTCAGGAACTGGATCAGGCGCTGGCCGTCGACGACACGTCTAGCGTCGAGCTTGGGAATACCGGGGATCGGATTGCTCTCCTGAGAAGCATAGAAGTCGATGACTTCTTGAGTGGTCTTCTTGAACGCTGTCGCATGTCAATTTGGACCTACTGAGCGGGAGCACATCGGACAACTAACGCAGGATGATCGGATACGTGGGGAATACCGCAAATTTCGGATGGAGCTCCTGCAAGGCACCGATCAGAGTCGGACATGTTGGTCAGATTTCAGACCCACGTAGATGAAGTGCAGTTCGTCCACAGTGCAGCCAATGCTCACTGCGAACAGAAGGACATCTCTCTTCAACCAAGACACCTCGGTTCGAGGGTATTCAAAGCCAACCCCAGGTCCAGACATTTTTTCTCAATCGGCAGTGAGCTTCAATAAAATTCCAGGGAGCTCCAGGTGTTGTGGACAAAACGCGAGAGAGCAGAGTAGACAGACTACGGTAGCTCTAGGTAGGTACTCATGTTCCTTCGGCAGAGGAGTGTGGGGAGCCGCGAACCGAGGCATCTCGCCAAAGAAGAAAGTAGCCGGGGCTATCTATGGACATAAGAGTAATCAACACTATTGTCAGGTCAACTCACCGCACAGAGTTAATGTGTGCGCGACAATCTTTAGCTTTTGCATTATGAACTTCATTATCAAGATCAGCATCAACTCGTGGGGTATCTTAGTCACATAACGAGGAGCTTGACTCTGCCCAAAAGTCATCTCGGTCATCCATCGTGGCTGGAGGGAGGTACATATTCCCTTCGTCAAAGGAGAGGTGCAGCAACAAAAAGCAAGTGCGGGAATGCAGTCTCTAGGTCCTATGAAAGAGACGGGGTAAGTGACGCCAATCAAAATGCGAAGGACACGAACAACATCCCCGATTAGCACCTGGAGATGATTAGTACAAGTTGTCGTCTGGAGAAACGAAGACCTACATTCTGTACTCGCACGCGCCCCGAGCATGACGTGTCCTGTCTTCTGTCTCGAGCTCGTAGTCGATTTTGATATCGAGATCCCTTCGGTTTTTGCTGTTTGGCTTGTTTGAAAGGTACCCTCGCACAGTTTCGCCTTCTTCCACGGTCAGAACTTCTCGGAGGTAGAAGACGGTCTGTTTCCAGTGAGTGTATTTGGTGTGCGGACCGGTGGAAAACCTGATGGGTTTGTGGCATGCTGTGAAGTCAATGTCGAACCAAGCGATGAGAGCGTGGATAAAGTCATTTCTCTGGACCCGGAGCTGGAATGGCTCCGAAAATGCTAGCTGGGCAGTTTTGACTGTGTTGAGGTCAATGGTGAAAACCGGGCATGGATCGGTGACCAGCGCCTTGAGCTCGACCGTGTCGACGAGTGGCTCACTCAATGCGCTCTCCTTCATTGGTGAGTAGTTGAATCCGTAGACGTTATCCCAGACTGAACCAATGTCAGCTTAGCCGCAGCACGTCAGCCAGTGCACTCACATCCAATCTTGTCCTCCTTGTACTCGCCGTCTTCGATTCCTGCCATGTAGATCGTAGCTTTATCGGGGAAGATCAAGCCGGCCGGCCGGAGGTACTTGTCGCGTGCATACAGAACGGTGTCGAGCATGCTTTCGTACAGCAAGAAATAGCCCATCCATTCGGAGATGATGATGTCGACTTTCCCGTTGTTCAAGTGTTCGGCTGGTAACTCAACCTCTTCCATTTTTCCTTGCAGCAACGTGATCTTCTTAGTGAGGCCGTTGGCCTCCACAATCAGTTTGGCCTTGTTGATGATGCTGGACATGTCCACGCCTATGACATGTTTGGCGCCTGCTCTTGCTGCGAACATGCTGAGAATCCCGGTGCCGCAGCCGACATCAAGGACCACCTTGTCTTTGAAGATGTGCTGGTTTTGGTAGATGGCGTCTCGGTATGATCGGGTGCGGACTTCGTCTTTCTGAAGTCGAGGTCAGATTGGCACGGGCGGCATTTTAAGGTGTCCTTACCAACATCTCCTCGTGAATGCCATGGTGGCTCAAAATCTGTCAGCAGGCGGTCTTGACGACAGCGAAGAAACTCACTCATAGGAGGTAAAATAGCGAACTTCGGAGTGCTCCATGCCTGCCATTCTCTCTTCGGTAGACATATTGGCCATGTCGGCCACTGACGGCTTCGCGCCGTTCGAAGTTGCCATGTTGATGCAGTCAGAGTGTGCAGAGAGTGGAAGACGAGGCGCCTCGCTGAGATGTCGCCTACAAGGCTCTACGCAACAAAAATAAATTCACATTCCAGGCGCTCTCTGATTGGGTGGACTAAGTACTCAGCCTCGCTGACCAACGCGAGGCAAGTTCGCCGAGCGCCTCTTCGCCGCGACCACCAGAAATCCTTATGCCCACACAATTCCGGCTATTTCAAACGAGCGTTGAACTTACTGTAAGTCCAAAAAGCACAAAAACAAAAAACAAAAACAATGGAGCTGCGGGGATTTGAACCCCGGCCTTCCTGCAGTTAAGCCTAAATGCAAAGCAGGCACTCTACCCCTGAGTTACAACCCCCTCTGCGTTGATTTCAAATACAAATTGAGGTATGCAGTTATATAAACAAGATTTTCTGCCCACGTCAGGGGCCGGAAATAAGCGCGATGATTGGTTATCTGAAAGCAAATAAACTTAGCAATCCGAATCTAGAAATCTCCCTGTATTTCTTCTATTTCAGCTCCTAACCGGCATTGTCCACTACTAGCAAGTACAGCTGCTCAAGGCCCCTCCATCTAAGGAGCCCTGGTTAAACTCCTTTCTAAGCCGCGTTGCCAGTGTCCGCTCCCCTGTACTTCATGTCGGCGTCAAAGTTGACGTCGTCCAGTACCGCGCCTCCACTTTTGGCGGCTTTCATCCGTAACTTCTTGATCCTTCTCGTCTGCCGTTCTGTCTCCCGCGTTACCCACCATGTCACACAAGTGATCACGATGCAACCCCCAAGAACAGCCATAGCGACTGCGAATGAAGTGGTGTAATGAGGAGCGTACTTCGACTGGAAGATCTGCGGCCCCACGGCCCCTCCAATCTGTCCGTAACTGTTCACGAATCCAATTGCGAATGCGGAGCCCGTTGCCCTCGATGTCGTTTGCACACGCCACGGCCACATCATAGGGTACCAGGCCTGCGCGAAGGAATTCGCGATGACGGTTGCGGCGTAGACCGCACCGTTGCTGGGGAAGGTATAGAGAACACTGTAGCATGCTAGGATGGCGACGAGGAACCCGAGCGGAAGGATGGGTCGAGGTAGCCATGCACTATCTGCAAAGTATCCAGACACGGCAATGATCAAGATCGAGAGGCATGAGGTGGGGATGTTGAGAAGCTGGCTTTTGGCGATTGAGCTATGATGCTGGTCAGTGGAAAGGTTCATCGACCTCGGCGGGATACTAACGTGAAACCCAGATTTGCAATGACAGTAGGTTGATAAAAGGTCAGGCCGGTCGTGCCCACCGTCAAAGTCGCCCAAACAAGCGTGAAAAGCCACATTCTTTTGTCCTTCAGTGCCGCGAGAATTTCGCGGAAGTTGAAGTTGAGTTCTTCAGCCCGAGGAGCGTTACCCGGCAAGCGCGCTTGGATGAAGGCCTTTTCTTTCTCGGTGAGCCACTTCGCTTGGTTTGGAACTGCCAAACCGTCAGACAAGGTAGCCAGCAACCTCCAGTACGGCTCACAGTCTGGCAGGATGAAGAAGAGAGCAATCCCAAAAGCAATCGTGATGACTCCTTCAACAAGAAACAACCTAAAACGACATCAGCCAGTCGGGCCTCGCAACGAGGCCGCATCGAGCGTACCATTGCCATCCAGAGAGACCGTTCCTCCCAGATATCGTATCGAAACCGTATGCCAAAACACCGCTGATGACTTGCGAGAAGTTGCCGAGAGCATAGAAATACAGCAAGCGAATGCTCATCTCGTCCGGCCGATACCAGTACACCATTTGGAGCAGCACGCCAGGGAACATCTGCAAAGGCGTCAATGTCTGCCTCTATTAAGCAAGAAGCAGGAGGATAGCAGTAACAAAAACAGGCAACCAAAAGCAGCCTCGAGGGAATGACGACTTACACCTGCTTCACACATGCCTAGGAAGAAGCGTGCGGTGTAGAGACCACCCTTGCTGGTGACGGCTGCATGACAGGCGATCGCGATTCCCCACGAGACCTGGAACGTCTTAGCTTGGCAATGTGAGGCAGGATGTCAAGGTTGCTACCACTATGCGAGATTGCCATCTCGAAGGAAGTATTTTCTTGATGAACAGGTTGGATGGAGCCTCAAGTACGATGTATGGGACCTGCCCTGGTGAGATTTGGCGGCACCGATAGAGAGATGTTGAACTCACATAATAGATCGTCGAGATGAAGTTGTAATCGTTGGCGCTCATATGAAGCTGGGTCAGAATGTTCAGAGGAGTTCCCTTGTTCATGATTCGAGCGTTGGCGGCCTGTTGCTCGAGCGTTAGCAAAGCAATACATGTTGTTCCAAGATCCACAACTCCACACATTTTGGTAGTCCATATTCTTCAGCAAGAACATGATACTGCACAATGGCATAAGATGCCAGTCGATCCTTCGCATGAGCTTCTTCTCTTCAGCCTCGCTCAGCAGGCTTCGAGCCTTCATCCGCTCAGCATCGTATCCGACGATCTCACTTCCCAGCGAGCTGTCGTCTTCGATCTCTTCACCACGAGGGACAACATGGATAGTGGTGTCCTCTTGCCTTTCTAAGACGACTGGCAGACTCGAACGTCTCTTGTCCTCGCTGGAAGGCTGCTTCTCTGCCATGCTGCCCAGCTAAAGCTTGACTGTGGTGGCGCACTCGTCCCGGACTGCTGGCTTCGTACCTGGCCCAGTCATGGCCTTTTGTACTGCTTGGAAACACCGGTATGGCACCTTTTTGCTTACCATTCCTTACCGCAGGGTAGGGACATCTCCGAGGTTGATGCGGAGACATTTGGGAGTATCCGTATATCCCATTGGATGTTGGCGCATATCAATATGATGCCATCGATACTCAGATGTCGCCATCAACGCCAGCTACTGTACTGCAGCAGGAGCTAATAATCCTTTTGTTGTTCCAGGACCCCTTGGGGACCTTCAATTATAGGGGCCCATATGTTCAACCATCCGAAGCCGGAACGCGGTATGTGCGCGGCGCTCGGTGAGCGCTTTAACTCTGTGGTATGCTGTGGAGCCTTGTTTTCAAGGCTAGCAAGAAGCGAATGCCTGTGTGGTTCAATCTTCCATCAGACTTACCTCGTCAGGGTAAATTGGATGTGCAAGCAATAGGAGGCATATGAATGGAGCACGGTATCCGGGAAACCGACTGATGAATCCGCTATCGGACCGTGCTCATCCTCTCAGTCGCTTTGAATGCTGTTCGGATCCACTGACGACACCCCGTGTTATGCAGCCAGAGCTCTTGACGTTTGGACAGAAGACAGAGTTGACTTCAGTCGCAGCCCGTTGTTTCGCCACGGCCCCCGCTCGAGAATGACTCGCCGTTCCAGATGCCGACGTACAGAAGCCCGCTGGTGCAGGGAGCTCCAGCGACGGTTGAATCCCAACCTCCCGGTTGTTGATACTGTGACACTTTCGTTCAGTTCGACAACAAATTTGAGTAACAGTCGAACGGCAAGGCATGCTTCTGCCCGAGAATCCAACATTATATTTATGATAGTCCCATCTAAACGCTTCAGGCTCGCGCCCTTCCATATCAATCCTATTCAATTCTCCCAGTCCCACGCAGCTGTCAAACCAACCTCCTCTTGTCCAGTGCTCGATTTCCTGGCCCGCTTTCCAGATGCAAGACTGCAAGCAACAAATACAAAGACAACACGCCTGCTAAAGCGCTCAATAACTAATAATGAAAATTGCGACACCCTGGTTGTACGAGGGCCATTGTGCTGCCACCATCAGCATCGACCAGCCCACTCTACCCCTCCAATGCTTTGCTTGCGCTCCGTATTCGATCGTCGCTGAGAGCAGCCAGCCAGAGACAACGCTCAATAATCCCTCGGACGGGTTCGAAAGTGTACCTTGAACTGGCATCGATCAACCGGAGTAGCCCCTTTACAATGACAGCCGTACTTCGATAACGCTCGAAGTTGACCAGAGGCTCGGCGTCACGAGGACCTGGGAGGTGACTGGGTTTTTGTGCGTTATATGTCAAATCCCGAATATAGAGCCCTGAGAAGGGTGTTAGCAAAAGAGTATATGAGCCGGGTTCAACCCGCTTACCTAGAAAAGGAACGCAGCCGTCACTGAGGTCGGCAGATTCCATTTCCGTTCGCAGGTCGTGAAAATTGCGAAGGGGCTGTGCAAGGGTCTCCATGTGCTTGAGTAAAGACTTGTCTGGGTTCGACACTAAAGCCCAAGTCTTTGACAAGCGTGTACAATCGGTCGAGGTCAGCGCAAGCGTGAGCTGCAACATGGTGGCATAATTGTGCAACCTGCGAGCATGTGCTGCCACGTGGATATACTTGGTGATGACCCGAGCCCGTTCTCGGATGTCCTGGGTTAGGACGATTTCCGATAGTGCCCATTTCACCACCAGGTTGAAACGCGTGCTGACCAAGTCGATCCCGCGGATATTTCCACTTGACAGACATTCGACCCAGTCCACAACCTCGCCATTCTTGCTATCCCACCGCATCTCTACCAGATCTGACCACTCCACTTCACATAATGCAGACTTCTCGACCAATGTCATCTGTTGGGCGAGCATTTGCGAATCGCAGGCGAGGATAAACGGCATGTGGGCCGGACCGGCGGGCAGACGTGCCAAGGGCTGAGTAGAGAAGGAGTCCTGTTGTTGTTTGGGAGACTGTCGTGTGGCTGGGGTCTTGACGGTTTCGGGTTTCTGGATCTGCGGAATCGGATCCGAGGCTCGTTCTGGTGGCGTCGGTATCCTTAGATCTACGACCGACGCATAGGTCAAAGGGTGCGCTGGTATCTCTAGGCCGGAGATAGCAGTCCCCGGAGCTGCAAGCATGGGCGAAATCGAGCGATCCACAACGTCTGAATAGTTGATGATGTCGACAGAAATCTCCGAGGACAAATCCGAAAGATTCTCGTCCTCGTCAAGAAGGAAGGAATGCGCGCTTTCGTTGGCCGTGTCTGGTCGAGGGATGCTGTTCCTGTGCTTGTTACCACTCGGCGGAGGTGCTTTTGGTAGGTGAAACAACTGCGGGGGGTCTTGTGGAAAATACCCCGGAGCAACCAATGGTAAATCGGTGGCTGATTTCTGAGGTGGTACCACAGCAGCACTCTCATGGCCCGTGTCGCGCTGCAAGAGCGGCAGAGAGCCGTATGACTCCTCAGAGTCTGCAACAGACTCGGTTGGCAGCCCATAGATCGAAGACCTCCGGGAAGATGTGGGCTTGATTCCGATTAACACTGGCTCCGGGGTAAGAGGTTCGTCGTTGGACTCTTCGGAGGCGACCTCGTCTACCATCGCGCGGACATGGACAGATGGACCGGTAACGGGGGCTTCAATATGGACTGGATGCTCGTGCAGTTGTGACTGAGATATGCGACTAAGCTCTGGCAACGACCGACGCCTCGATTTACCGTCCAAGGGATGCTGCTCCATGGGAGGTGACCTCTTTTCGTAACGGCCCTCAAGTTTCATAAGAGTAGCTTCGAGGCCCCCATCTTCATCGTCAGGAATATCTGAGAAACCAGCGACCGCAGCCTCGAACGAAGGGCGAAGGTGCTGAGAAGAGTGAGTGTTGATCAAGGAAATAGGCTTCTTGGCTCGTGGACCTTCTACAGGAGGGACCTGTTGAGCAGTCTCCGTCTTCATGATAAGCAAGGATTCATGGGGCGAGTCGGATACCGCGCTTGCGGTGTCGAGGGACGTGTGATGGAACGGATGATCCAGCTCTTGCACGTTCTCAACGCCACGCAAGTCTCCTCCTGGTCTCCGCCTAAGGATCTGGGTTGGCAATTTCAACGCTGACTCGGGTTTATCTCCCTCGATATCTTCATCTTCCGTGCTGCTTCGACCGGTTGTGTCTTCAGCCTCAACTGCGGGTACATCAACGTGCTTGAACTCTTCCTTCACAGTTGTGGAGCTGGCTGTGGTGGGAGAGTGTGTTCTTTCGACCCTAGGAGAGATAGTACCGTCGTCTTCGGACATTCTTACAGGAACAGCCAAGTCTGCCATCACTTGTTCAAGTGTATCGTTGCTACCTTGGGTCGGCAGCATGTCTATGTTATGTGGAAGAACATTTGAGCTTCTTTGTGTTGCGACTGCGTCAAAACTCTCTTTAGGAGCGTCCAGCGCAGCTCCATGGGGACCAACAAGCAGGGGCGCCGGCATAAAGTCAAAATCCCTACCTGCCGCGGCGAGGGCACCAGACATTGACGGCAGATCAGGACGGGTGTCATCCACAATCAGGATCGAACCACTTTGGCGAGTAGCATGACTGGCCGCTCGCTGCGGCCTAAGACTATCTTCGCTCGGCGCAGCCGGTTGGAGAGCCGGATTTGTGGCGAAAAGTGGCCCGTAGGTTATTCGATGCTTGGAAGGGAACTCGGTCTCGTAATTCTGGCATACCGCGGCCGAGAGAAGGTCAATACGCATTTCGCCTTTTCTTGGCATACCTGCTACTGTCTTGTTCCGAAGTTCGTCGTGGGACTTGGAGATGTTGAGCGGTAGCTGGGATGTTTGACCTCGAATCGGGACGTCTTGGGCGGACTGCGAGACAGTGAGAAGCGCCACATCAAGGTGGCCATGCTTGTTTCCAAGCACTTTCCGCAGTGATCCAAAAATATTCCTGCCGGGAGGTTGTGCGGATGATTGTGTACCACCCTGCTCTCTCCGAGAGCCGGCTCGTAACGTGTCGCTTCTGTCGAGCGACTGGGTCGAGTGGGAGGAGACAATCTGTACAAAAGGGGCGCTCGGACTGTACAGGAGCCCTCGAATGATGCTGCTTGCCTCTATCGTGGTCGCCGGCGGGTCCGGTGGGGCTTTGCGTGGAGTCGGTTCTCTGTTACTATCGATTGAACTTGCTCCTTTTCTATGACCAAGTGACTTCGGCGCCGCTGTCGGTTGGGTGATGACTTGCAGATTCGCCGGAGCATTTTTTCGCCTCAATTGGACTGATACTGGATGGCGAGCTTTGGAACGGGCCGGGTCGTCATCAGCGCCAGGGCGGAGAATGTTCCTGGGGACAAAGCAGGAACTAGCTTGAAGACTGCCATCGCTCATCAGACCTGAATTTGTAGACTCTTGGCGTTCGTGGCTGGGTCTGAGGACAGCGTCTGGCTCGAACCAACTGTGCGTTGGCCCTCTTAGCACGGGAGTCTGAGGTGACTCGGGTCTTGCGGGGGCAGGGTGCAATGTGGTTTGCAACTTCGGCGTACGGTCATCCTCGACTTTTCCTCCGGGATGAATCTCTTCGTCCTGATCACCGTCCAAATCGAAGTCCTCGGGATCCCAGCACAACGAACAACGTCCATTCCAACACCGCTTCAAGTCGCGCAACAGCTTGAGATCACTAAACCCATGCTTCGGGCTCGCATTAACGTCGGCGTACAATCTGTTAACCTCTCGACAGAAGCGCGTCCTCAGGTGGCGATCGAGGAAGAAGTCATCCATGAAGTAATTGAGGATCCAATGTCGAAGAGCGGCGAAGGTGCGGACTCGAATGATCCGCCCGTCGTCTTCTAATCGACCAATAGCCCACCTCAATCGCGCAAGCAGAAGATCGAGCACCTGATAGGTGGACATATAAGACCGGAATGTGAGAAAAAAGTCTGAGACGAGCTCGTAGTCCATGAACGAGTCGGACGAAATCTGGGCAATGATGCGAGCGGGAGTCGCAGCTGTGATCTCTCTCACGTTCTGGCAATACCGAACAACGGAGGGATGATCATAAATCTCGGTCAGCTCGTCAAACACCTCTGGTCGGGCCATGTTGGGCAGGCTGGAAGTCGTTGCAGATGTTGCATTGGACAGAAACGGCATGGGTGGTCGGAGTGAGTCAACGTCTATGGGCCCTATCTCCCCTGGTTCGAGTCTTGCGAATGCTTTGAGGCTGGCAGGCGGAGGCCCGCCAAAGTAACCTTCTGCCTGCATGATGGCCGTGGTAGGCGTGGCATCGGATGGCGTGGCAGAGGTCCGTGTGAAGGAAGAACCCCGTAGCATGGGCGTACCATTGGAACTCAAACGGAAAGTACCGATGCGGTAATGTGGGATAGGGACTTCTAGAGTTGGTTGGAGCTCCTGCGCATGCTCGCTGGCGGAATCTTGCGACGTGCTCGGTCTCGCTGTTTCTGGGCGATTAATAACGATTCTTACGGTCCGACTTTGTGGCCCAAGCAGAGACTGCCGGTGCTCTTCGACTGTGGAGAACGACTGCGACCGACCATGGTTGAGAACGACTGTAGGTCTATGCGAAGGCCTAGCTGATCGCTTCGAGGCTGTGGGTTGAGATTGAGAAGAAGATACTGACCGCTGGGTGGACGCGCTTTCTTTCGGCGGCGTGTGATTTTCGCTATTGGTAAGAAGAGCCGGTGCTGTCGATGGCAATTGTGCCGGCGAGAAAACGGAGTAGGGGCTCGCGTTTGGTTTCTGATGTATTGAGGGAGTCAAATAGAGGACACCTCCGGTCCCTACATTGCCGACAGTGAAATTGCGCCCATGAACGTTGTCGGGCACCGGCTCCAGAGACTGCTTTGCCTTCCTGCTCGAGGGCTTTGTAGAGCGCTGTCTCAAGACTTCTGTACTATCTTTTACGCGCCGCAGCGAAATCGGCCCCTTCTTCTCCGAGACGCTGGGAGCAGAATTGTTCCTAACATGCTTGCGGGACACTTCAGTATCCGGCGTCTTTGTGCTTTTTCTCGGGCTCGAGCCGTATTGTGAGGCGGACGGGGCGGTTGTGGTTCGAGTTGTGCCGGTGATGTGGCTGGCAATGGCTGGGTCAAGAGAAATCAGGGAAACGCGACTGCTTAGTGAAGACTCTGATGCGACCATAGCAGCAGCCATAGCATCAGCGGGGGTCTCGACGTCTGCTATCGAGATTCATGGTCATGCACGGTTGGACGCAAGGCAGATTGTGGGTTCGTTGGTAGTAGAGAATGTACTCATGGCATCAACCGCGATCGAGGGAAGTGGCCTGCGTACGAGTATGTGCGACGGTAAATGGCGGTGCTGGGCAAAGCGGTGTTGACTCGAGTACGAGGTACCTGCGAATTGACTCGGTTGCGACGCGACAGATGCTCGCTTGTGTTGATACGTTCGGGAGCTACTCCGTCTGTCAGTTGCCAAATGGCATCATGCGACGAAGGATTGACAGCTTTTCGCAATGAAAGAATGACGATCGCGGTGTCTAGAGAGTGTGAGAAGTCGAGAGGGAGCGGAACGGTGGTATCGGATAGGGAAGCGAGTGGACTTGGGTACTTTGGTTGCGGTGCGAAAGAGAGCACAGAGAGGAAAAGCAGTGGAGGGCGGCGATGTGGTTGGTGCCTTCCAGGCGACAGCCACCACCTTTTCCACCTGTTTTAAGCTTAGAACGCCTCTAGGGCAGCTTATTTTGCGGAAGGCTCAGCTGCCACGCGAGAGGAGGATCATCTCAATGCAGCAACGGGCCAGCCATGCTAGGCGCGGAAGGTGCGAATTCATCCATTCCGTCGGGACCTGCAGCTAAAGGCCAAATGCGAAGTTTGTCAAGGACTAACCCTGCCTCGCTTCCGAGTCTCAGAAGAAATTGCCTGCCGTGCCCAGTGCGAAAGATGACGACGTGATGGAGATGGTGGAGGGGATCGTCCAAATAGCGAAATCAAAGTGATCACCACAGCTTAGTCGGCAGTACGCGTACGTATTAGGAGCACGGCACGAGGAATGGTTTGTGGCGGCATTGATGCTGTGTTCAGGCTGTTATTGTCATTTTCTCTCTGGCACAGTCCGCATCGATCCGAATCTTGTCCTCGTCCCTCCCGCATCGAGCTTTGAGCTAAGGAAAACTTTGGCATCTTTTTGCCCCGCGGCCCGCCTGCATCCAGATGTCCCGTCTCCAATCAAGGTCACTTTCCTGTCCAGCTTTCTCACTGGGTTTTATTCAATCTCGGCCAATGACGCAGTTCAAGCATACCTCCCAATGCCCTGGCAGCTGTCACTAGGTCAGAGACAGATTCCTTCGCTTCTTGACAACGACCAGTCACTTTTTCGCATGGCTTAGGACATAACATCCCATCCGAGGGCTGACTTCCTCACTCGTTCATCGCTAATCTAGTCTACAAGGGATGGCAACTCGTGCCGCGATCACACCTTTCGCCTGATATCCAAGAATACAACCACAGGTGTCTGTGACAATCTCCTAGAAATGAAGCGGACAAAGCTCTCACCAGACATTGACCCAGAGTGAAAGTTGAACGAGGAGCCAAAACCTTACCCTGAGCAAGACGATAGAGGCGAATGTGTTCGTCAGCGACGACTTTAATATCAACGGGGCTCGTTGGATGGCACACATGTCGATCAAATACCTCTCTGTGTCCATCTCATCGGGCCGGTATTACACAATTGAGAAAAATACTGTAAATCGGTCATCAAGCTACATTTCGACGGCGTCTGGCCAGTATTTCCTCCAGCCTTCAAGCTTAAGACTTCATTCTAGCAGTCAAGACAGGCATCTGATGGACGCTTCTTCCGATACTCGTATTGAGCTGACACCCAACAATACCCTATGCTCAGAATGTTGAGGCAAGTCGCGACCAAGATGTGTGTGGCAAGCAGCTCCTCGCTTCCAGGCTTCCTTGTCTCCCTGTCGGTCACTCCTCCACAGTTCTTTGCTTCTTCATACTATAGATCCCCAGGTAGTTGCCCTCTGTGTCCTCAAAGTGCTGCATGACGGCTCTATCACCTTCTGGCATAATCTCTGTCATTCTTTTGCCACCCGCCCCCACGACTTTCTATGCCACCCAAGGGTAATCAGCTCACCAGCAACTACACCACTCTTTAACAGATAGGGCGATGGCTTACTTTTTCATAAGGGTTGATGTCATCCACCCACAGATAGAGAACTACTCCACCTTTACCGTGCGAGCTAGCCCACTCAGAGTCGCTCACGCGTGTTATACCGCCATTGGGAGAAGGCTGTCCCGGGACTTCGAACATGGCGATCTCTGCTGGATCAAGAGGTTGCCCTTCGGATGTTGTTGATCTGTTGAAGGACCAGTTGAAGACAGTGCTATAGAACGCCTTGGCTACGAGCAGAAGGCATTCGTTAGTTCTGGTCACAGGTTCGAGTAGCATTTGGCCCCGATGCTTACCTCGCTGGACATCGGTTGCGAGGACATTGATCCAGCACGGGGTGCCGTCCTTGGGTGGGGTCCAGGTTTCTGCCATGTTGTGGTTATGGTTGTCTCAAGCAGCGTAAGCAGTGGCAAATGAGCAATCAAAGAAGAAGCTGCTCGAGGGGAGATGTCTGGAGCTGTGGGAAATATATGGCATTCAAAGAACCAAGCTGCCACGCTCTTTGAATGCTTCGTATGCGATACGATGCGAAACCCCTTTCGTTGCAATCTTCTCGGCGTTGATTGGTCAATATCCCGTTGCTGCCTGCTCTGCCTGGCACCCAATCTAAAGCGGTCTGGTGCTCGGCGGCGGTCAAGTTATACATGGCAGTGACAAAGAGTTCATAGAGTTAGTCGCTCCAGCATCTGGAGAGGAAAGGTACAGTCAGTCGTAGCCACTGAGCCAACGCAGAGAAGCACATGGCCTCATTCATTGAAAGGAAAGATCAAACCATGAGGGCCAACAAAATTCATGCGGCCAAAGCCATCTACTGCTGCAATTGAGGTGATCGAGTCCACCCATAGGACGGTATAGCATCGAGCACAGCACCTCTGCGAATCGATGATCCCGAACGGAGTAGGCTCATCGTCCTGGGGCAACTCGCAACACTCGCCAGAAGTTTCGTTTTCGAGGATCAGAGTTTTTCCGTTCCGAGGGCCGCCGTTTCTCCGTCACAGCCTCGCCTTGGCGCACGCATTTGAAAATTTCTTCGGCTACCTGGTAGGCAAGAATTCGCTCATCTTTCAACGACATTCAGCTTTGCGGTGTACAGCTCGACGAGGACCTCACCCGTCTGTAATGCATTTTGTACCTAGTGGAATGGGCAAATCACCTTGCGGACGGTGCTTATGGTACGTCGCGTATATGATCAACATTAGGCCGATCCGTTGCAACGTCACGCCCTTTCGCCAACAGTTTACAGCTCCACCTCGGCGAGTTCGACCATGAGGCTGACGGCAAAGACCGACTCCCCCCTTTCAAATTATAATCGCCACAGCCAAGTAGCCGTCCAGAACGCCATCCACACCACAGTGTGTGCGCTTATCTAAGGTTGGGTGCCCTCAACGTAGCAGTTCCCAGTGAGAAAGGTAGCCTTGCATACAACCCCCGGTATTTCCTCATGCGTCTTTTACCAGTTGACAGATTTTTTTTCGCATACTCCGCTATAATTCATCGACATCATGCCTTCCATTCGTTATTCGCCGTCAAGGACCATCGCATCTTGCCGATGCCCACTTGAGGCCCCACTGCTCGATAGCTATTTCAGAACTATGCCTGCCCTGCTGTTGCGTGCTTGTCCTCAACTCTCAGATACCTTGCTTCAGGAGAGTCTCTCTTTCACCGCACAGACAGACATCCATAATGGAAAAGGACCTTGAAGCGAGGGCGGCTAGCCCTAGTGGGAGCTCCGACATGTCCCAGGGCAAGGTTGAATTCCCTCGAGCTTCTACAGCCGTCGGTCGCTTCGTGGACGGCTTCAAACGGAACCCCAATGCTCGCGTCACAGCTCAAGCCATCGACGCAAATGGCCGGATCCTGAAGGATCAACCTCCCGCCGAGCCAGCCTTGGCCATGAAGTTGAAACAACGACATCTGCAAATGATTGCCATTGGCGGCTCCATTGGCACTGGTTTATTCGTTGGTTCTGGCTCCGCCCTCGCCAACGGTGGCCCAGCGTCGCTGGTCCTTGCATATGGCCTGATCGGCTTGACCTTGTACTGCACCACTCATGCACTCGGCGAACTCGCAGTGCAATACCCTGTCGCTGGAGCGTTCTCTGTCTATGCCAGTCGTTTCGTGGACGAGGCTTGGGGGTTTGCCATGGGCTGGAAGTGAGTGTCTGGACTTTGTCGTGAAAACTTGGAGACTAACCATTTGTCCAGCTACGCCCTGCAATGGATCGTGACGCTCCCGCTTGAAATCGTTGCCGCATCTCTCACTATGGAATTCTGGCCTGGCAGTCGAGGCGCTAACGGAGCCGCTTGGGTCACCATTTTCCTGGTGGCTATCATCCTTATTAACTTCTTCGGCGTCAGAGGATATGGCGAGGCTGAATTCGTCTTCTCGATCATCAAAGTCCTCGCTGTAATTGGCTTCATCATTCTCGGAATTATTATCAACGCAGGTGGCGTTGGGAGCCAAGGATATATCGGGGCACATTACTGGTACGACCCGGGTGCATTCGTGAGTCTTATAGCCTTCTCATTGCTCGTCTGCACGCTGACAGCATATCAGAACCATGGGTTCAAAGGCCTCTGCTCAGTCTTTGTGACTGCCGCGTTCTCATTCAGTGGGACCGAGTTGGTCGGTCTTGCCGCTGCTGAGACGGAGAACCCGCGCCTTGCGCTGCCTACTGCTGTAAAGCAGGTCTTTTGGCGAATCGCTCTCTTCTACATGGTGTCACTTACCGTGGTCGGTGTCCTCGTCCCCTACAACGATCCAATGTTGCTCAACGGCAGCTCTTCAGCCGATGCCAATGCCTCCCCGTTCGTCATTGCGGTGCGCAACGCTGGCATTGATGCGGTCCCCTCGATCATGAATGTCGTCATCCTGATTGCCGTCCTCTCAGTCGGAAATTCGTCGGTTTACGGTGCAAGCCGTACACTAGCTGCCCTTGCGGATATGGGCCAGGCCCCAAAGATTTTAGGCTACGTTGACCGCGAGGGGCGTCCCCTGGTTGCTATCATTGTCTCGTCACTTCTTGGATTTTTGTGTTACATTGTCGCAGCTGGACCGGACACAACCACGGAAGCCTTCAATTGGATGATCGCCATCAGTGGTCTGGCTGCCATCTTCACCTGGGGAACGATCTGCCTATGCCATATTCGCTTCCGGAGCGCCTGGCGAATGGCCGGCCACACCTTGGACGAACTCGCTTTCAAATCACAAGCTACAGTCTATGGCTCTTGGGTTGGCCTGACCATGAATTGCCTGGTTCTTGTCGCGCAGTTTTGGACTGGTTTCGCCCCTGTCGGCTATGCTGAGATGTCTGCCTCCGAGCTTGTCAAGGGGTTCTTCGAAGTCTACCTCGCTGCCCCGATCGTCATTGCCATGTACGTCGGGTACAAGTTGTGGTATAGGACCAGGATACGGAGGACTGGAGAGATTGACATCACGAGCGGTCGGAGAGAGATCGAGAATCTCCAAGAGATCCTGGAGGAGGAGCGCAGGATCCAGAAGTCATGGCCATGGTGGAAGAAGACATGGAAAACCGTCTGCTAGATATCCTTGTGTTGCACTTGTCATGATAGTAATCGAGCTACCCTCTTAATGTCGCAGTGAGTACAACATAAGAGCCACTCCGACCTTCCCGGACCTCCCATTTCAGTCTTGGCGAGCCTTCTTGGCCCTTGAATCTGTCATCATCCACTCCGCATATCAAAACTAAATCAATCATACCACGGCGCGGCATTGTTTCTCTCATCGAGATCCGAATCATGCGCTCTTGCCACACAGGCGAGATGCCCACCATGTATGAGCTCCACCATGGAGAGCTTCAAAATGGAGATGGCGGAAGACATCGCTCCTTTCCTGGTCATCGGGGCCGGACAAGATGCCTTTCTTCAGGGAGCGAGCAAAGGTTGTCTTAAGTGGCGCGTTGCATTGGGAGGTGCGTATAGCCGTAAATGAAGGCCCTGAACAGAGGTCACAGTATGTCCTTATCCGCTTATTGAGACATATGTTGTTAACTTGGCGTCAGGTTCAGAAGTGACGGCAGCAAACATTGCTCTGCCGCACCCCTTGTTGAGTAGAAAACTTCGCTCTCCCAAACTTCACGCATCTTTCAATCTCTCTTGACCTTACTGCTTCAAGTCTCTCTGCGATTGACTTGTGCACCCACTATGGAAGAACTGAAGCCCCCAAAAATGGCACAGCCCAGCTTCCAAACTGCAGAACACGAGGAGGTCCTGGACATCATTGACACCCTCCGGTCTCAGGGAATCAGCAGCTACGTCGATCTGCCTCAGATCATAGTCTGTGGCGACCAAAGTTCGGGCAAATCCTCTGTACTCGAAGCAATATCCGGACTGCGCTTCCCGACGAAAGACAACCTTTGCACACGATTTGCAACCGAACTCATCCTCCGACGAAGTCCTGCTCTGAGCGTGGTGGTTACAATCAACCCAAGTCCAGACCGCAGCGAAGATGAAGCAGCAGAGCTCGCCAAGTTCATTCCACCTTCAACCTCCGTTTCCGAGTTCTCCGCCATTGTCAGAGCTGCCGAGAAAGCCATGGGCCTAGATAATCACAGCGCGGTCTTCTCCAAAGACATATTGAGAGTCGAGCTTTGCGGCCCTACCCAGGCGAACCTCACTCTCGTTGATCTGCCGGGCATCTTCTGGGCTAGTGATCAGTCGCAATCTGATGACGATGCGTCACTGGTACAGTCACTGGTCAAGTCGTATATGGAGAGCAAGAGAAGCATCATTTTGGCAGTCGTGTCAGCGAAGAGTGATCTGGTCATGCAGGTTATTACAAAGTTGGCGCGGGAAACCGATCCTGAAGGCCAGCGAACACTCGGAATCATCACAAAGCCAGACACGTTGCATGCGGGCTCTGACAGCGAGGCACTCTTCGTGAAGCTGGCAAAGAACGAGAACATCCGTTTCAAGCTGGGATGGCATGTGCTTAGGAACCGAGACTACGACACCAAAGACACCACCTCGGAAGAACGGGACGCCGCAGAGAGAGAGTTCTTTCAGTCTCGTGTCTGGTCCTCGGCACTTCCTAGCAACCAACTTGGCATTGAAACACTGCGACCACGCCTTAGCCGCGTCCTTCTTGGTCAAATCCTTGCCGAGCTCCCGAGTCTGGTGCGAGATGTAGATATGGAATTGCAGGCCTGCCAAGAACGCCTGGGTGCTCTTGGAGCTTCTCGGGGGACCATTTCTGACCAGCGCATGTATCTGCTAAAGGTCAGCCAGAGTTTTCTAAGTTTGATGACGGCAGCGGTCGAAGGCGTGTATGTCGACGGCTGCTTTAGCAATCCAGACACGAAGGAGGGTTATGCCAAACGACTTCGTGCGGTCGTCTCATGCGCCATGGATAGGTTTGCGGAGAAGATGCGGCGAGAAGGCCATGCTCAGCTGATCGTGTCTGCTCAGCATCAGCAGATACAACAACCCAAGGGGCCGCAACGGGTGTGGAGAGAGGACTACATTGACTCTGTCAGATTGCGAATGCGACGGAACCGTGGTCGCGAACTCCCTGGTATCTTCAACCCATCGATCATCGGGGACCTCTTTCTTCGACCAGTCGAAGCCATGGCAACAGATCTTCCACGACACTGAGAAGATGCTCAATCAGGCAGCCAGAACGACCGTCAACCTCGTCCTCGAGCACGTTTCCGACTGCGTGACAAGTGAGCGAATTCTTCGTCATGTCGTCGAGCCAAATCTGGAACCCATCTCGTCGGCCTTGCACATCAAAGTCGATGAAGTGCTCCGGCCACATACACGGGGCCATCCTCTGACATTCAATCACTACTTCACAGAAAATCTCCAGAAGAAGCGACAAGATCAAGCTCGAACAGCAATGGGCGAGAAGCTCCTGAAATTTTTCCACGGCAACAACGCGAAGGATGCACATCTCGACCTCAAGGTTAACGCCAATGTGATTCCTCGCCAACTTCTCGACGTTCTGGCGCCTAAAACAGAGCTGGACATGGAGAAATTCGCCTGTATTGACGCCATGAATGCCATGGATGCTTACTACAAGGTGAGGCCACCAATATTCATGAAAAGAAGAGTGCTGACTGTTCAAGGTTGCGCTCAAATCTGTCGTGGACGCCTTCGGGGTGTACGCTGTTGAGGCATGTCTCCTTGACCCTCTACCGAAGATCCTCATGCCGGAGAATGTGATGGGACTGGACGACGCGACTATTACCAAGATCGCAGGCGAATCTGCCGATTCCCTTACCGAGCGTGCAGAACTCGGCAAGAAGCTGAAGGTGCTCCAAGAGACTACGACCACCTTGCACCGCCTGAAAACTTTCACAAGCGCGGGTAAGCAAGCGACCCCAAAGTCCTGAATTGTGTGCCGTGGACCGGACTAACAACATTCAGACTTCGGATCAGATGGCACTGCTCAAGGTGAGGTCGCCGCAGATAGTGCTCTAGACGGCATGGATCTCGACTTCGGGCCGACAGACGACTCTACAGACTGGGACGGGCGTCTGGCATGATGATTCCGCCACAGCTACAGAACAGGCAGTCCCTGACTACTTCGGTGGAAACCCACTCAGACAGAAGACAAACCTGAAGGAGAAGTTGTGATCAGCCCGGATTGTTCGATCTCGGATGATCCCATCACTCCGGGGAGGAGTGTCTCAGCAGCACGATGCTCATTGTACTGGATAATCAGCACGGCCCGGACGCTTGTGAGCATGCGCATCGATCCAGAATAGCCCAATTCGTGATTTCATACTCAACAGATGCTCAGACAATCTCTAACTCGTCCTCACTGTCACTAGCGTGGGTCACTGTCTGACCTGTTGCGCCCAAACTTTCCCTTCCAGCCTCCCTGATGCCCTTCGATGTAACAAAACGTGTTTTCTTGACTGGTGACAGACGGACATCTGCTGCACTGCGCTTTCGATTCTCATTCGTAGTACTCCCACTGGAGAGGATGGCGGTTGCAATGCTAGCAGAGCCCCTACCTGAAGCGTCGTCCACACCGTCCCCAGCTCCTTTATCCCTGAGTTTCGATTTGCGGCGCAGATACTCGGCGCCAGCACTGTCGAAGCCGAACCCGCTATGTTCCCGCGAACCTAGCTTCTCGGCAATCTCCCTCTCTTTGGCTCGGGCGGCCAGATGTTTCCTCAATCGGGCGTCTCGGTCACTTGGGCGGGACATTTCTCCCTCGAGAGCATGGATAAACGGATCGTCCGTACGGGCGGCACCACCAGCTCCACGCGTCGCACCAGCGGGACCCTTCGGCCCCGTACTCGCGATGTAATAATGTGCACCTGTCTCGCGGTCGTACTTTCTCCCATCTCTGCTCAGCAACCCCCTGCGGGCAGCGCCGTCTTCATTCCTCGTCTTCGGCCGATTCTCCCATTTTCCAAACCCGTTTGCCCCGGTGTTGACGCCCATCCTGCCCGCCTTGGTTCGTTGAATCTCTGCATTCAAATGCCAGTCACAGATCTCCGTTTTCGCGGCATTGACCCAGGTGCCGCATTCTTTGCCGTCCTTCTTCAGCGTTTTGCAGTAGCCCAGGTCTCGTGCGTGTCCGATCTCGAGAACTGTGTCGCTGTCGTCGGACAGTGTCAGTGAGAATGCCCCAGTGTCGGATTTGCCGGGCTTGGGCGGCATCAGGCCTGGGTTGAGGATCGCTACCACCGTGCCGGGCGTGAGACGGTGGTAGCGCGGCAGAGCGGTCCCGAACAAGTACAGATCAATTGTCCAGGTCAAGTCTGTGAGGGTGATGGCCATGAAGCGGCGGCTGTTGTGCGAGCCGTCCTCCCATTGCTTCTCCCAGTCTTTTGTGCCGACGGTGGATTTGTCGCTATTGTTTTGATTGCGGTTCGTCCTGTGGTCCATTGGTGAGGATTTGGAGGCGATGACGCCGAAAATCACATAGTCGCCTACTGTTTCGGGCAGTTCGTAGTCGGGAGATTTCACGTTCTTGAGGAGATCGGGGACACGGTAGATAGTGAATGTCTCGGCAGGGAGGGTACGTCTGAGGAAGGAGTGCGGAAGGACTCGTGAGGTTAGGTGCAAGCCGGAGAAGCCTTCGTATAAGTTGGCGTTTCCTTCGTCTCTTTGGGGTTGTCCGGTGTCCTTTGAAGGAGAAGCTCGAAGGTCAGGCATGGTTCGACTCTTCTTAAGGTGTCGAGTGCCGTTGTGGGCCTCTGCTGCGGCGCTGAGAACTTCATCGCGGCTGTATTCAAAGTATTGTCGCGTGGGCGATTTCGAACCCTCCTGCCCACGAGTCTCTGCTGCCGCTTTCCGATAGCTGGCGAGCTCGTCCTGATCCAGAGCGAAACTTTTGCTGCGGTTCTGGATTGTTGTTGCGCGGCGCTGTTCGATGGTGGTTTCTCGTTCCCGAGCCTCAGTCATACGTTCACTAAATGTCTTTCTGCTTCCAATACTGGTGGTTGTTCTGGAAGAAGTTGCGGAGCGAGCCGAGTTGAATGCTGACGACCGGGAAGTAGGTCGGTCGAGGTTGGTAGTCGATGACTTGATCCTCGCACGGCTTCCTGTGACGGTACTGGCTCGTTTGAGCGAGATGTCTGCGCCTCGTACTCCTTTGTCAATACCCAGTAAGACACGGGATGGCGACTTCGGAAGTGTGGCCTGTATTCGTTTTGTAGGCGAGGCGTTGACCTCGACTTGAGGGGCAGGCGGTCCGTGGACTGAACTCGGCCTGGAGTCCCTGCCTGGTGTCGCCGCGCGGGCTTTGTCTTTTTGCAGCTTCTTCAACTTCAACTTCGCCTCGATCGCCGCCAGTTTCAGCTGTAGCATCTCTTCATCCTCTTCGTCATCGGGACTATCGTG
Organism: Phialophora tarda; assembly: GCA_016109495.1. NCBI lineage: Eukaryota > Fungi > Ascomycota > Eurotiomycetes > Chaetothyriales > Herpotrichiellaceae > Phialophora > Phialophora tarda. The sequence goes on along the minus strand of JADWPL010000015.1, from coordinate 109,019 downwards.
TTGCGGGGGGAAATCATTGTTCGTCCGTGCCGCTCGCAGTCTGTCCACGAGGCTAGGTGTTGTTGCCGATCGCTGCATCGGTAAGGTGCCATTCTTATAGGCTTCGTACTTCTTGCGACCGCTGGGAGAACTCAACAGCGCAGCATGAGGTGAGACTGGAGGCCATTGTCCATCAGAGGACATTGTGCAAGGCCTCGATTCAAGGGTGAAATTGATGATATTGTTCTGGTAAGCTGGCCCGCCGGCTGGAGCTAATGCGACTGCTTACCAAGTCGTAAGGACGGCACAGGGGCTCATACATCAGTCTTACGGCTGAAATCATAAACTCACTGGTTTCTCCAGCAGTTTTCAATTCACAGATCCATGTGAACACAAACGTTGGATTGCGGACGAGGCGGGACTCCGATTGGCTCGTCGTGACGCGCTCGGCACGCGTGTCGCGAGGCTGCGAAGGCGTCGAACTGACCGTTGGCGGCGCATCCTACTCGCACTGAGTACTACTTTCCTTGTGGTGTGCGCAAACGACGTCTTACGGTCGTGATGGCAATAGCAACACGCTCGGGCTCCAGGAGTCCTGTCAAGAAATCCTCCTCCAAGACGCGCGCCGCCGCTGACAGCCCACAACATGATCCGTTAAAGCATTTTATTCTGCCAAAAGACCTATCCACTCAGTCTCGCTTCATCCTCTTGCGACACCCCCGCGATTCAACCATCCAGCGGTTCTTGTTTTGCCCAGATAAGGGGCTATATCAGTTCACAAAAATCAGCCCACCCTCAGGAGACCCCCGCAGCCTACTGTTCACACCGCCCGAGCCTGAGGGCGCAGAGGGTGACGCAGCAGAGTGCAATGACCAGTCCCAAGATGCGACGGAGGCGAAGCTGTCTTCTCACGAAGGTTATGTCAGTAAGAATGCCGACTTCTTCGTGGCCACGCCGTTTGACCTGGCGTTCATTCTCATACCCCTCGTTATGTCGGCAAAGGCACCAAGCGGCAAACCCCTGTTCCAGCCGATAGACGACTTGCTTGAGGAACACATCCGTGAGAACAAACACTTGAGATATTTGTACGAACATGGCAGACCTCTGGTCGAGGAGGCAATGTCCAGGTTTTGCGACACCATGGAAGCAGGAGATGAGCAGATGTTCAGATCCAACGAGGACAAAATACTGCGGATGCTGATAGAAAAAGTCGATACTGTCATGGTACGGGGCCTGCCTTCTACCCTGGAAGACAAGTTTGTGACAAGAGCATTGGAAGCACCTATACTCAGCGTCAAGCGGGAAGACACGACCGTGTCCGCTGTTAGGATCAAGTCGCACGCAAGAGCGTCAGACGAAGGGGAAGACGATGAAGATGCGTCCGACGTATTTGATTCTCAGTCTTCTGCTGCAAGCATCGCACCATCTACAGTATTTTCAGAAGTCTCAACGACCACCTCGGTCAGCACAGTCGTCCCCGAGACGATATCCCCAGAGCTACTCGAGCTGCAAAGGAAACGAACAGTGTTGGAGTTCCTCCTCAACTCTTATGTCTCAGATACAATGGCAGACAGGCTGAGAGCTCGGCTTGCTGCCAGAGACTCGTCCATCGATTTTGCTCCACTCGAAGATCACCTCAGATCGTTGTCAGCGCTCCGAGCCGAAGCATTATCATCAAGGTCTATCGGCGATTTCAGCCGGAAGAGAGGGTTGGAAGATGATGAGACTGCTGAGCTCAGAGCGGAAAAGAAGAGAAAACAGGAGGAAGAGGACAAAAAGAAGAGGTTGGGAGAATCCAACGGGGTCCGCGCATTGAAGAAAGTCGATGTTTCCGGGATGAAGAAAATGAGCCACTTTTTCGCTAAGAAACCTGCCGCCAAGGTCGGCTGAGGCAGAGGTGACGACGTGTAACAATGGGATCCTGCAGCGCGTCAGGCGGCCTGGCACCCGGATTGTTTGACTGGAAGCCTTCTGACTTCAGATCGGGCATGGCGGTGGGCTTGAAGGCAGGCTCGTAGCTTGTACGAGATCGATGGCTCGGTGGACGTGCAGGACAAACCCACCTTGGAAGCATAGGTACGTCTGGCCTCACCAAGCCTTTGCCACCCTCCACCGGTGACAGTTGGATGGTAGCGAGGAATGGATGCGGCGGTCAAAGTCTAGGCCAGTTCAATTATGAAGGCCAACGACGCACGGGCACCGTTCAACGGACATAGCGGAAGCCCACAGAAGCGCATATTGAAGCTCGTCATGGCACCAACATCTCCGGGTCTGATGTCCTCGGCCTTGGCGGATCGACCGGCATCGGGCTGTTGGAGATCCGAACGACATGAACACCTCGTCATAGACACGGCTTAGCCATATCAAACAAGCTGTTTATCCAACCATCTTGCAGGTCGGTCGCGTCCACCTCCTCCACTCGGGCCAGTTACGAGTACGAGTTATGCTCTCATCTGGGATGAAGCTATCGAGCTTCCGTGCGCCGTGGGTTGCCCTTGCCCAAGCCGCTCTGGGTCCCGCCTGGGGCAATTCGTTACTTACGTCGACTATGCGTACATGCAGTAATGGCAGCTACAGCCCTGTACTTTCTCGAAGTCTTTCGTTCTTCTCTCCAAACGACTTTGTTATCAGGTAGGCTGCCGCCGTATCATCCGAGCTTTGAGCCGCATTCCTACGGATTCGCATGTTATTCCCGCAGTATTTATCCCCGCAATGACCTTCACTTCGTCCAAGCTCGCGTGACGGCGCTGTGTCACTCTAGGTGAACCCAGCTGAGATTCGCCCGTTGTATCCACAAACGTCCAACAACCCATAGCTCCGGATTTCTCAATTCTCCATGGATCAACCGACTCCAGCAGATACGGATGTCCCGGGCGGCTTCCCTCCAACAGCTTCGGTATCCTCCATGGGACAATCATCTGCTCGAAACCCACGGCCTGCTCAGAAAGATCCGCCAAATGGTTCTATCGAAGATATGTCGGGTTCCTCCACAGCGACCCAGAACCAACCTCGACCTCCGCCTCAGTCCCGTTTTGCGGCGACTTCATCGACGGGGTTCCCAGACACAGGGACGCCTTCTTTCAGCAAGGATGCCACCGCCGTCAATTCTCCAATTAGTGCTTCCCGCCAGGCAACCAACGATTCCCATCCCCGGCCTCTGTCTTCGGGCTCATTCCTGACAGACACCTCAGATGACTCTCCGCTAGAAAGACGCAACTCCAAATTCGAACCTCTAAAGACGGTGCCATCAGCTCGGGAAAAACGCCCTGGCCTTGATCAGCGAAAGAGCATACAGAGCGAGGATGACCTGTTTACCGCCTTATCACGCCGGCGGACCAGCGCTTCAGGCAAATCTCGTGTTGAGCTCCAAGAGGAGAATGATGAAATAGAAAGACTCATGTCCCGCATGTTTGGCAAAGCTCGACAGGAACATAGCGAAGAGGAGAAGACCCGTCACAGTGGTGTCGTGTTCCGCGATCTGACGGTCAAAGGTGTCGGACTCGGTGCCAGTTTGCAACCAACAGTGGGCGACATCTTCCTCGGCCTACCTCGGGCGCTGAGGACACTTATCACAAAAGGTGCAAAAGCTGCGGGCGGCAAGCCACCAGTTCGCGAACTTCTCAGTCATTTCGATGGTTGCGTCAGACCCGGCGAGATGCTGCTGGTTCTTGGCAGACCTGGGTCTGGTTGTTCGACATTCCTCAAGACATTCTGCAACCAGCGTGAGGGCTTTGAAGCAGTTGAAGGGGAAGTCACTTATGGTGGCACTGATGCAAAGGCCATGAAGAAGGACTTCCGAGGAGAAGTCATCTACAACCCAGAAGACGATCTTCACTATGCTACTCTGACGGTCAAGAGCACCTTGAAGTTTGCTCTTCAGACTCGAACACCCGGTAAAGAATCGAGGTTGGAAGGTGAATCTCGGGCAGACTATATGAAAGAATTCCTGCGAGTTGTAACAAAGTTGTTTTGGATTGAGCATACCCTCGGCACCAAAGTTGGTGATCAGTTCGTCCGAGGAGTATCTGGCGGGGAAAAGAAGCGTGTGAGCATAGCAGAAGGTAGCCTATACGTTCAAGGGGGTGATAACCTGCTAACATTGCTACAGCCATGATTACCAGGGCCTCAGTTCAAGGCTGGGACAACTCGAGTCGAGGCCTCGACGCCAGTACAGCTCTGGAATACGTCCAGTCTATCCGAGCTCTCACCAATATGGCACGCACGTCCACCGCCGTTTCTCTGTATCAAGCCGGAGAATCTCTATATGAATTGGTTGACAAAGTCCTGCTCATTCACGAGGGGAAGTGCCTCTACTTCGGACCAGCGGATCAAGCGAAGCAATACTTTACGGATCTTGGCTTCGAGTGCAAGCCACGTTGGACGACTGCCGACTTCCTCACATCAGTGACCGATGCACACGAAAGAGCGGTCAGGAAAGGGTGGGAAAATCGTATCCCGCGAAACGCCGATGACTTTGCGTCCTTGTATCGGAAATCAGATGCTTACCAACGCAACCTGGAGGACATTAAAGATTTCGAAGCCCACCTGGAGGAACAGCGGACAGTTCGTCACGAAAACAGGAGCGAGAAGAACAAGAAGAAAAACTATGCGATTTCCTTCCACAAGCAGGTGCTTGCATGTACCCATCGACAATTCCTCGTCATGCTGGGCGATCGAGCCTCATTAATTGGCAAATGGGGCGGCATTGTGTTTCAGGTATGAGCTCGCGTTCTCTATTGTATCTGTCGTACGACTGACATATTCACAGGGATTAATCGTCGGCAGCTTGTTCTTTCAGATGCCAAAGACGACTGCTGGCGCCTTTCCGAGAGGTGGCGCGATCTTCCTGGTCCTGCTCTTCAACGCCCTTCTGGCCCTGGCAGAAATGACTGCCGCTTTCGCATCGAAACCCATCTTGCTGAAGCACAAATCGTTCTCCTTCTACCGCCCTGCGGCGTATGCTATCGCGCAAACGGTGGTCGACGTACCCCTGGTTGCCATTCAGGTCCTGTTATTCAACATCATCATATACTGGATGGGTGGGCTGGCTGCCTCCGCTTCTCAATTCTTTATCTCCTGTCTTATCATTTGGATTGTCACGATGGTCACCTACGCCTTTTTCCGCGCCATTTCTGCTCTGTGCAAAACCCTCGACGATGCAACGCGGTTTACGGGCGTTTCGATCCAGATTTTGGTGGTGTATACCGGCTATCTTATCCCTCCAGCACAAATGCGAGTCTGGTTTAGCTGGCTTCGAAGGATCAATTGGATACAGTACGGCTTCGAATGTCTGATGTCGAACGAGTTCACTGGCTTGACGATGGACTGCGTACCTCCAAGCCTAGTGCCACAAGGCCCGGATGTACTGCCCCAATATCAATCGTGCACATTGGCTGGTAGTCAGCCTGGGAGGAGCTCTGTTGATGGCGCCCGTTACATCCAACAAGCTTTTGGGTACAGCCGCGCTCATTTGTGGCGCAATTTTGGCATTCTCTGGGCCTTCTTCGCTTTCTTCCTCGCAGTCACCGCCTTCGGTATGGAAATAATGAAGCCAAACGCCGGAGGGGGCGCCATCACCGTCTTCAAACGTGGTCAAGTGCCGAAAAGGATGGAAGAATCGATCCAGACCGGCGGAAGAGAGAAGAAAGCAGAAGGTGATGTAGAATCGCGCAGCTCTACGCAAGAGACTACGGTGGGAAACATGAGTCCGGAAAGTGAAAGCAAGGAGTCGACGAACACTAAGCAGGATGGCGGCCCGGTTGAGCAGGTCGCAAAGAACGAGACGGTCTACACTTTTCGGGATATCAATTATGTGATTCCGTACGAGAAAGGTGAGCGGAAGCTTCTGCAGAATGTGCAGGGTTATGTCCGCCCTGGCAAACTCACTGCGTTGATGGGTGCAAGTGGTGCGGGAAAGACGACTCTGCTCAACGCACTGGCCCAACGCCTTGATTTTGGCACCGTGACTGGCGAATTTCTTGTGGACGGCCGACAGCTGCCCATATCGTTCCAGCGAGCCACAGGTTTTGCCGAGCAGATGGACATCCATGAACCTACCTCGACGGTCCGGGAAGCGCTTCAATTCTCGGCCCTCCTTCGTCAGCCGCAAGAGGTGCCGGTCGGGGAGAAATACAGCTACTGCGAAACTATTATTGAGCTGCTGGAAATGCAGGACATCGCGGGCGCCACCATCGGACAGATTGGCGAGGGACTGAACCAGGAACAGAGAAAGCGACTGACCATCGGCGTGGAGCTCGCCAGCAAACCCGAGCTGCTCATGTTCTTGGATGAACCGACTTCCGGTCTGGATTCCGGGGCAGCTTTCAACATCGTCCGGTTTCTGAGGAAATTGGCGGATGCCGGTCAGGCCATTCTCTGCACCATCCACCAGCCATCGGCCGTCCTGTTCGAGCATTTCGATGAACTCATCTTGCTCAAGTCTGGCGGTCGAGTCGTCTATCACGGTCCTCTGGGTCATGATTCACAAGACCTCATCCGCTACTTCGAAGAGAACGGGGGCCGCAAATGTCCGGCAGACGCAAACCCAGCCGAGTACATGCTGGAGGCAATAGGTGCTGGCGATCCCAACTACAAGGGCAAAGACTGGGGCGATGTTTGGGAGCAAAGCAAGAACTATCAAGAACGATCCCAGGAGATCACCGACATGATTGAACGCCGGAAGCACGTCGAGCATAGCAAGAACGTGACAGACGACCGAGAGTACGCGATGCCGCTTCCGACACAGACTCTGGCTGTGGTCAAGAGGTCATTTGTGGCATACTGGGTAAGTACCAGATTTCCTGCCCTTCCCGCTTGGTTGTGCTCTGAGGCTGATATCGTGTAGCGCACCCCTAACTATATCGTTGGCAAGTTCATGCTCCACATCATGACGGGCCTCTTCATCTGCTTCACCTTCTACCACCTTGGCTTCGCCTCGATCGACATGCAGTCGCGCCTGTTTGCTGTTTTTCTGGTGCTCACCATTTCCCCGCCACTCATTCAACAGCTGCAACCGGTTTTCCTCAATTCTCGGAACATCTTCCAGTCGAGAGAGAACAACGCCAAGATCTACAGCTGGTTCGCCTGGACCACCGGCTCTGTACTAGTCGAGATCCCTTACTCTTTGCTCGCTGGAGCCATCTTCTACTGTTGCTGGTGGTGGGGAATCGCCGGATATCGATCATCGACCTCGGGCTTCACCTCGGGCTTCCTTTTGCTGAACATCCTACTCTTCGAGCTGTACTATGTCAGCTTCGGACAGGCCATCGCCTCACTCTCGCCCAATGAACTCCTTGCCAGCCTGCTGGTGCCGCTGTTCTTCCTATTCGTTGTCAGCTTCTGTGGTGTGGTCGTACCGCCCGCGCAGTTACCCTACTTTTGGCGAAGTTGGATGTATTGGCTCACACCCTTCCACTATCTCCTCGAAGCAATGCTCGCAGCCATAGTCCACAATCAACCTGTTCGATGCAACCAAGGGGAATTTGCCCGGTTTCGAGCACCCCCAGGCCAGACCTGCCAAACGTACACGCAACAGTACATCAGCCAAGCCGGGGGCTACGTCCGGGTCGGACCTGATGGGCTGTGCGAATTCTGCCAATATGCGACGGGCGACCAATTCGGACGTGGGTTTTCCGTCTCCTATTCCCATATCTGGCGGGACTTTGGCATCTTCATCGCTTTCATCATCTTCAACTATGCTGTCGTCTACACATGTACTTTCCTGAGGTTCAAGGCGAAGAATCCGTTCAAGGCTTTGACGATGAAGAGAAAGCAGAAGAGTTGAAGATGGGGCCGCGTCCTTACTGGCACCAGCGGGGAGGATGAGTGCAGGCTCGCTTTCGGGAGCTGCATGCGAAGGGGACGGTACAGTTATTATTACTGCTTGGGCTATATATATTCGTATCATGAGAAGATCAAGGCGCTGCAGTGTTGAATAGACGTACGGAATCTGGCACTGATGCCGTAGCTTCTCACGCATTCCCGGCTTCGATTCTCGCCAGGCTAAGCATCGGGCATCCTCGCTCGTGGTCGCCTTGTTGTGTTGGGCTATGGCCTTGGTCTCGGAAGCAGAGCGTGTTCTAACACTCGAGTACGATGATTCGTACATGCACATGGATATGAGATATCCTGGCCAGCTAAAGCAAGGTGAGTATGAGCCGGCGACGTCCATCCAGCAATGCAAAGTTCCTTTGGTCCCTGATCACATCTTCTAGAGAATTCGGGACAAGCTGTGTATCTTGCCCATGAACATTCAAGCATAGGATATATCGAAGGTTTATATGACCATCCGATGCCGGCAAGAAGGTTGCAATTGGCACACCGAGGATCCGCTATCCTAAACGCTTACAGCAAAAGTCCTTCCACCACATCTCCAGTTTCCAGATTCCCGGGTTATGGCTGGCCCCGACAGAGGACTTGGCCATATTGCATTTGAGCGCTGCTTGTTACCACCGCGTCTCCTGGCGGCGCCATGGCCCCCGAATGATCGGCTCCTGACGTGGCTCATCGCTACAGGCTGACTTGACTAAAATCTTGACCGGTTCGGGATGAGTGGCACCCGTAATGCTTCGCGGTCATCACGTCAACATCGCCATACCAGCCGTCGTTCGACCTCAGAGGTTCAGCTCCTTTGCTCCCAAGCACACCCTCGCACTTGTCCTGCAATGGTCTTGCGCCATACCAGCTGGCTTACTGGCCTGAAGGAGGGATACGTTGACTCAAACACGAAGGCTCCAGCGGCCCTAGGTCCTATCAGCTTATTGGTAAGCCTGGCTACGATCCTCGTAGTTACAGTACCTACTTGAAGGAAGGCCCGCGCTCGAAGTCCACGATAAACAACCCGACCGTCCCACGGTTGTCTGGGCCTCTCTGATTTACGAGTTGCTCGTTAGACAGACTCAAGCCATGTCTGGGATGGATGCGCCACAGTTGAAGTTACCGGACCTCGACTTCCTGAACCCTACAAAAGGCATCCAATGCTATACCTACAACTGTGTGCCTGGATGCTCAATCGAGCTCTCCGTACCTGGGAAATCGCCGCTTATCAAATCCGGATTGAAGCAATTCACAATTGACCACCTTGAACTCGAGCGCAAATACACAACTCTGCCCTATTTCAACGGGATCTTTCGCTGTCGGGTACTGCAAAATGGCCGGGAAGTCTTCAATCAATAGGTCGAGATCAACGCCATCACCGGGAATCTGGGGCAGGGAAATATGAAGACCCTGGTCGATCAGACCTCACTGATCAGCCACGACCTTTGTGTGACGCACTGTTTCTACGATGCGCCTCCCAAGGGCAACATAGCTGGCCTTCCAGACTGGGATCAGTTCTACGTTACAGTCAGTCCCAACAATTCCGCCTGGATGTCCACGATTGCACCATTGGGATCCGTAGCCGCTGGAAAACCCTTCAGGCGCCTTGTCCTGCCTGCCGCACACGATGTCGGTATGAACAGTTTGCACACTTCGGACATATTACTGCAGAGAGTCGGAGGAGCGTTCACAAAGGTAAGGCTCCCTCATTGTGTTTCGAGGTTGCTGTTAGTAGCTGATTTCACATGCAGGTGGTCGACTCGATTGCGCCGGCAAGCAAAGACCTGCAGATAGCAGATATTCTCAAAGGGCCTCTGTTACCCAACGTGATCCAGAGCTCTTCGATCACGCAAAAGGACGAGTTATCGTCCATTCTGGCCATCGGTGCCCGCTACTTCGAATTTAGACCAGCCTACCTTCACAGTGCGTTTCGTGGCCTGCCACAGCTTCAGGACATAAAGGACAAACTGTTCTTCATGCATGGCCCGATCCCCGGGATGGGCTACGACGACTTCTTGGGCGACTGTGTCAACTTCCTCGTGCGCAACCCCGGAGAGATCGTAGTGGTCCAGCTTCGCTGGGACGGCGTCCCCGCCGAGTGCGCCCGTCCTACGGCCCAAGATCTGGACCGCTACCTGAACGACGCTCTGAAGGGGGCCGAAGGCGCGCTTCAACCCGGCCACCTGCAAGAAATGACCTCCCAGACGATCGACGATCTCCGGAAAACACGAAGGCGGCTCCTGATGCTCCAGAGCGTGGACAACTACAACATTTACTCGGACCAGGCCAACGCAACCCTCACCGGAGACTCCATCATCGCGCAGTTCAACAGCATCTCCCCCTCCCAGCAGGATGGCAAGGCGTTGACAAACATCCAGTGCCAGGCCACGGCCACGAATCTCGGGTTGAAGATCTGGTTCTCGGCCATTGCCGCGACGGCGTCGAATTCGTGGCTGCTCGCTACCAAGGCGATATGTGATAGCAAGACAATGCCCTGGGTGAGGGATAAAGCGCTGGCAAAGCTGACGCGCGACCAACTGCTTGTCGTGATGGACGATTTTGTCGACGGGGGCATGGCTGATGTGGCGAGAGACCTGAGCGTGCAGCGGTTGAAGAAGCCTTGAATATGTATCACTCCGTATGGTTGGAAAGAATGGGAACCTCAAGCCTTAAGACCGAATTGCTCGAGAGCTTGGTTTGGTAAATAATTGACCGACAGACATTTTTGGAATAACGGGGGGTCCGCGCTGTCTATAATACTCTACGTGCGATCAATCCACAGATTAGTTACAGTGAGTTTACTGAATTGATTGCAACCATGGTGGGTGTGAAGGATATAGGGCTTACCTCTGCATATTTATTACTATTAAACAATCTATAATGCAACAATGACGCCCATTACCGGTACTACACCCCTTCACTTCCATTGCCAAGTCCAAGTCTATGCAGCATGATCACTAAGTCTGCCTAGGTGGCAGCGGCGGCGGCGTCCCGCTCGCACTCACGATACTCGTGGGAACAACGCTTATCCCAACCACAGTCATGGTGCCCGCGAAAGTGCGACTTGCACTCTTCCCAACAGTCACGACTTTGGTGGTAGTGATCGGGGGAGTTGTTGACGCCGGTGATGGCCGCGGGGGTGTGGCCGTGACGGTCACGTAGTTAGTATGCGTGCTGACACCGGGATGTGCGGTTGGAGTTGGACTTGAGCCATCCACACCGTTCAACATCGAGTACAACACGTCGAAGAAACCTGCTGTGGTCGAAGAGGCCGGCGGCGGCGGCGGCGGAGTTGTTGCTGGGGCAGAGTAGTCTGCCTCGCAACTGCGGCATCGCGCGTCACCCGGTGCTAGATGTTGGATGATGCCCGTCAGGCTGGCGTCGCATATTGCAAAGGTGGTGGCTGAAACGCAAATAAATTGGCCCGGCGAGGTACATTCTCCGGGGGAGGTGGATGTTTGCAAGGGATCGAGGTCGGGATGGGGATGGGGATGGGGACGGGGCATGGCCGCAACGAGCGACACCAGAGGGAGGACCATTGAGAAGATCATTCTGATCTTGCTTGTGGTGTTTGTATATTGGGTGGGTCGTGCGGTTTGATAGGATAGTATTGCGTGATGCAATCAATGGTGTAAAAGATCGTCCTGTGACTGATAGTCAAGCCGCTTCCATCCTGCTGCGGACGTAGTGGGACGAGGTTAGCATTATTCCCCCATGGCCAAAGGCAAAGTCAAAGGCCTTTGAGCAATGTCTCTGCTGTGAAGGTCAGTTTGTTCTTGAGCGCCGCCTCATTGTCACTGCTTTGTCGAGGTCCGTTCCTAACCTTCATTGACCAAATATAGGAGACGACAATGCGGCTTTGTTGACCGAACCATTGTCCCAGATAGCCTCGTTTTCGACCTTGGCCAATAGAGAGAGAAATGAGAAATGCAATGATCGTGACTTGGAAGATTGCACAAATCCGTTGGACGCACCAATGGGCAATTTGAGGGAGTAGAACCAGGGCGGTTGTTGCTACAGGATGAACAAGCAAAGGGCAATCCCTACCTGGACGCATACTGGTACTCGATAGGGTACCGGCGGCAACCACACGACTAACAACAATGCACCTACAGTATTGAGCCTTGGACCCGGCGTGTTGGCAGGCCATCCCCGTCTCTTCCCCGATGGCGGGTGTCAACCGCATCCTCTTGTGTTCAGACGGCAAGAATTTCCCATTCATAACAGAAAGACTCTCCTCAGACTTCGACTCGCGACCACCCTTCTCATAGCACCGTATGAGGGACCCTGGGCCGCTCTTCTGGCGGCTTCCCTGCAAAAGCCCGCGTTTCTCTCGATGATTCCAGATTGAGCATGTCGGTATCGCCAGGCGTGGACTCTTGCTCTTTCCCCACTCCTTTGTCCTTGACGGCGTCAGCATTCTTCTCACGCCCCGCCAAGGCCTTTATCTTCTCTCCAGCGATCTGGTCCACGAGTGGGTTGTTGAGCGCATCCGCTGCAGCAAACTGTCCAGCCTCGACCCTGCTAAGACCTCGACCACTTCCCAAGTACTGATTCTCCCAGTCAAAGCCAGTGAAATACACCCCGACGAAATATTCTTCCCTGCCTTGACCGTAATGGACCACGGGGGGCTTTTCATCGACGTAGTTGATCTTGGTAGCCTTCATCAAAATCTTCTTGGCCAGCTCTTCCTTAGTCTTTTTTGGCACAGGAGGAGTGCTAGCGGCTGCTGCTTGGACTTTTGGTTCCCACAACTGATGGAGCCAGCTTTTGACCGTGTCTGCACCGCTCGGGCCGGACAAGACGACGGCTGCGACGTAAGCTTCGAACACGTCACCTTTGATCTTGAGCCAAACGTGGGCAGGGCTGTTTTGGAATTGCTTGTAGTTTTTGAGCTGTTTGTCGAGACCGTAGAGGCTGGCATATTGACCGATGGTCTCATTTCTGACCAGGGTCTCTCGGAGTTGGGACATTTTTCCGACCTCTAGATCTGGAAAGCGATTGAATATCAACTGTGTGGCGTATAGTTCGAGGTAGGCATCACCAAGGAACTCGAGTCTGTCGTAGCTGGCTTGCGGATCCTGATGCGCCTGACTGGGATGGGTAAAGACAATGTTCTGGTATTCGTCACCGATTTTTGGTAGAGGTGGAAGTCCATCACTGGCAGGTCGTTGTGTGTTTTGCGGTTTCCGAGGGTAAGGCTCGTCTCTGTGGAATTTTTTTGAGGGCTGAGAGTGAAGATTTCCGAGCTTGCGCTTTCTGTCCAAGTCGGCCATAGTGATACGGCGTACCACGTTGAACGAGCTATTCGGTTGAGACTCACTGAGAAATGTTGCCTGAATAAAGGCGGCGTCATGTTGGCTGGGTAGGCTTGGAGAAAACTTTGGATTCTACCGAAATGCAGCCGGCGGCGGACTGGACTGAACACGGCGCGATTTCTGGGATGTGCTTTGACCTGAACTATCCATCAAGCCAGATCCGACACCATTACCCCTTGAACGGCATTGCAATGGCTTCTCCTTCCAGAGGCCGGCTATTACAGCTCACGAAGGTAAGGCTCCCCCCTCGGACTGTTACAACTATTCCGAGTGCGCCATTCGACATGATTGACGGAGAGCCATGGACCACTTCTCTATTTTCTTGCAATGCGCTAATTCACTGGTCGTCCTATAGCTCCAATGTTCTATCTTCTCCACGACGTTCAATCCTATGCAGCAGCGACTAGGCAACAAGGTGCTGCGGCAGAGATTAAGAGGGCCTGCGCTGGCCGCCTACTATCCCAGACGATCAGCAACCGTTGAAGACGTTCTGAAAGAGTTTAAGAGATTCGACCTCGAAGGTTTCAACGAAGAGGAGGATGACAGGTTAGAGAATGTGGCCTTTGCCAAGTTGAGGGGAAAGGGCGCGCCCAAGAAGAAGAGAACGGCAGCAGGTACGATCTGTCTGGTGTTTGAGGTCGACCAAGGTACTAACCATGTCTACAGAAAGTCGAGCGAACAAGAAAAGGAAGTGAGAAAGACTCGGATGGCCTCGAGTTACTGTATAACATCGCAAGATACCCATGAGGGATAGCTGTGAATAATTTGGCCCAAAACTGGTTCACGATTTGGACTTTTCTTGCCGGCTCAGACAAGGCATTCGTCCTGGTGTTGTTCTTCTTCACAGGCCCTGTTCGCGTGCACCAAGCATTGCTGGAGTCTTGTTCGCCTCAAGCTTGCCCCTTGTGCTAGGTACAATCCTCCCGGGAATACGGTCGTACCGCATCACTCCAATACACCGGCGACCAAATCGGCATGGTCGGAGTCCAACACGAGGCCATTCCAGCCTTCGTACGCACGCTTGAACAACTGCAGACGTCCTCGGATGTGTCGTTAACTGCGTGCCTATCCAATACGATGGAGACGGACAAATCCCGGCATCTCGGAAACGAGCTGAGTCGAGCAGCTTCGTTCCATTCGCCCTCGAAGCCACCCTCTCCGCATCACTGTTTTTCACCTTGCATTTCTTTCCCCGCAAACTTCTTCCGGATTTCCCTTGTCCTCACTTCAACCTTTACCCCTCTGCTGGACTTCCGAGTCCGCGAGAATACATCATGGTCGCGTCCTCAGCTGGAATATGGTGATCGCTGCGGGGAAGGGAGGCGTCCCGATACCTTATATCTCCCTCCGGTCTTTGTCCTCCACGAAGTAGCAATATCCCGTAGCTTTTCTGCTTGCTTGTTACCCATTCGCAGTGTGCTGACCGATCCTCATTTCCCTACACATCCCATAAATCAGTATTGAATAAGTCGACACCCACCATGGCAGGCCTCCATGAAGTACAAACGGGCACCGGCAGGTTGGCCAACAAAGTAGCCATAGTGACAGGTAGGACTCCGGCCGTCTGATTTCGCGTGAGATTGGACGTCAAATGCGTCAACTAGACCCGACAAGCCCAGGGCACGTTCCCATGGTTTCGCAGCACACAGTCCGGCTCAGCTGCTGTCACTAGAAAAGAACCTTCGTTACGAATAGCTCCTCGCTAACACTCCATCCACAGGAGCCGCCTCAGGCTTCGGCCTCGCCACTGTCCGTAAATTCATCGAAGAAGGAGCGAAGGTCGTGGCGGCCGACATGAACGAACAAGGCCTACAGAAAGCCTACGCCGACGCCGCGGGCACGCACGTCGCACTGGTCACAGCGAATGTCACATCCAGCTCTGACTGGCAAAAGATGGTCGACCTGGCCGTCTCGAAGTTCGGGGGCCTGGATATACTGGTCAATAACGCCGGTACAAGCTACAAGAATAAGCCCACACTGGAAGTTACAGAGGACGAATACGATAGGGTCTTCGCCGTGAATGTCAAGAGTATCTTCTTGAGTGTGGCAGCTGCGATTCCTGCCTTGAAGAATCGGGGTGGCGGCGCCATCATCAACGTTGCAAGTATCGGCGCGATGAGGCCGAGGCCGGGCCTGGTGTGGTATAATGCTAGCAAAGGCGCTGTCGCGAATGTACGTCCAGTCGACACATCCTGCCTTCTCCAAGCACAAGAGTACTGACAATTTCTCAACAGGCAACGAAGGGCCTCGCCGCGGAATTCGGCAAAGACCAAATCCGTATCAATGCACTCTGCCCCCTTCTTTCCGGAACTGGCCTCTTCGAGAGCTTCGTCGGTGTGCCCTACACCGAGGAAAACATGAATAAATTCCTCTTCAATGTGCCGCTGGGGAGACTGACGGATCCGAAGGACGTGGCGAATGTGGCGGCTTTCCTAGCGAGTGACGAGGGAAAGTTTGTCACCGGCGTGAATTTGGAGGTTGATGGCGGTCGAGCGGTGGGCTCGTAGAGGTGTATATATGAATTGGGCGGTGATGGATCCGTGGAAGGGAAAGTGGTGATATCGTTGGCAGGTTGGGGCAGACCGACGAGCCGAGTTCAAATATCAAACGAGGCGGCGCCGCCGACATGTCCTCTAGTGGCTGCTCTTTTTCAGGGCTGTCCACTCTGATGAATTGCAAAGGAAATCAGACCGTATTGGATTGCAAAGGTTCATTCACATTCCGCAAAGTGAAGTGCGCTGTTTAGCCCAATGCTCGCTTGCTATGTCCAATCAATCCCAGCGCAGGCAGTGACATTGCCAAACAACGGTCAACTTTTTTGATTCTTTTCAATCCAAGCTCCTTGCTTTTTTAACCCAAATCAGCCACGCCTATCCTTCCGAACTGGTATCGCTATGCCAGCAAAGTAGTCGAAGCGGAACGCCTGATATTTCATTCTGATCTTTTCGTGTGGAGTCTCATCTCTGGCCAGCATTGAGTCGCGGTATGGTCCAAGTCAATCGCTTTCGACCTTCGTTGACACTCCGGTTTAGACGCACTGACTTGGTGGACATGGTGGTCCTTCCAGAGGGGGGACTAAGGCGAGAAGAAAACTGAATGCCACGTTCCGCTCAATCAGCCGCCCTCTCAGCTCGTCTTTCTTTTCGTTTCCACTGGCTTGTCTGGCAAAAGAAGCAAATCACCCAGTCCGAGTAGCCGCTACTAGAACGCAGCTCTTCCGATTCCATCATCGCTCTCCATCAGTTGCTGCAGATGCTGCTCGGCAAGGTCACTTCGCAGGGCCTCCCTTTCGCTCTCTCTTTCTCTCACTTCCCATTCATTGAGGACTTCTCTCTTGAATTTCTGTTTCTCTGAAATCTCAGCCCGCATGCGCTCAGTCTCTGCTTCGAGCATCTTGATCCGCTTTTCTTGATCAGGAGGGAGACCTGAAGGGAGTAATTTGCCGCCCGGGATGATCTTCTCGTTCGTGGCCAGGTGTTGTTGAACAGTGCTGAAGCGCTGCGTGCGAGGATAAGTTGTGCTCGAGCTGTTGTTACCGCGGAATGGGAACGACGGATCACCGCCTCCAACAGGACCGCCTCCACGCCCAAAGCCACCGCCACGGTAGTTGTTTCCTCCATAGTCGCCTCGACTACTGGGTCCACCGAAGTCGCCGCGCCCGTAGCCTCCACCCCTGGGTCCATAGGGCGCCGGGCCCCGGTAGGGCAAGCCGCCTCGACCACGTGGACCTGGGAAATCGCGAGGCGGAGGACCGTCGAATCTACCGGCTGCGCCCCGAGGTCCGGAGGGAGCTCTTAGCGTGGACGCGCCTCCACCCCTATTGTGAGCGGACATTGACATCGACGCTGCGGGACCGGTGGGAGGTGACTGAACAGGCTGGCCAAAATTTCGCGACGGGCCTGTAGGTGGAGGTCTCTCGTAGTTCCCATTCCGATAACTGCTGGGACCCGACGGGGGTTGCCGGGGCTCGTTGATGCCGTTCATGTGGACATCATCGCGTGGCATGCTCACATCTTGGTCTCGCATGGAGTCTGCAGGTGCAGGTGGCGGGGGGGATCTGGCACGATAGCTGCCAGCGGCTGATTCCGCTCTGTCATATTGGCTTCGGTTGGCTGGTGGTGCTGGTGATCTTGTTACAGAACCTGCCAGACTTGCTCTGTCTGGGTGCAGGGGAGGAGATGATCGTCGTGAGGTATCATGTGATGCTGGACCAGAGTCTCTCGGCGATGGAGACCGTCTCACCCAGGTGTCATTCTGAGTTCTCCTTCGCGGCGGGCTTCTGGATCTCGGTCTGTAGCTTTCGCCTCCTCTTCCCGAGTCTCTCAGAGGTGATCTGTCGCGTGGATCCCGGCTCCGATCTGGCGAGAATCGTCGTTCGCGTTTTGGCGAGCGTCGGCTAGGCTCGGGTGAGAAGTCTCGAAATCTCTTGGAATCAGGCGGACTGCGAGCCCTGCCGCCAGGCGGGGATCTAGACCTTCTTCTAGGTGGTGACCTTCTTGGAGAGTAGCGACGTGTTGGTGATCTTCTGTTGGCGAACAAGTCCTCTCTCCGGTTTGGAGGAGTTCGTGATCGTCGACGAAAGGCTGGAGAGCGACTACGTGGGTGTGTCGCTCGTGAGCTCGTGAGTGGAACGTAGGAGTCGATATCGTCTCTTCTCTCTTCTCTTCGATCATCCCGCCGTGCATCTCTTCTGTCTGCGGTCCATGAGTCTGCGCCGAAACGGTCTCGATCGCGAGGTGAAGGTCTGTATGAATTCTCGCCTCCAGGTCTGTAGCTTTCGCCGGAACCAATAGCGAAGACGTCAGGATCACGGGTAGGTCTGTCTCGGGGCGCAGGCGATGGCCGGGAACTGCTGTATGTCAGTCATTTGAGAGAGATCCAATGGTACGGCAGAGGGCATTACCCCCGGTAGCGATCCATGAGCGCGCGTCGATACGGACGCGGTCAGGGTTTTACTTCAGTGCCATACAGGAAGTTCCTCTTGGGTTTAGAGACATGAGGCCATTCAACATTATGAGGCGCAAAGAAGAAATTGTATACCTTACTTATCCGCGTCACAGAGGTCCTTGGTCCTGAGATTTTTTTAGAGTCAAGTCCGCGAGCCTCGTCACAGATGAGGCTGAAAAGCTTGGCGGAGCCCGCCCGTTAAGTGTCTAGGTCCAAGCTCGATAGTCCTCAGAATATTTTTCTAACTACTAGTATGCGTAAAGCCTTGAAGCCAGGCTTTATGGTATCACCATTAGCCTCAAAAGCATATATGCACCCCAGCGCAATGGAGGGCTCTGACCTCTACCTGCATCGCCCGAATACAAAAGTCATTGTACCTGTCCCCACTGAGTCGCCCGTCATATTCTGTGCCTCAACGTGTTCCACGTCTGCTTTGTCCGTTGCGCGGCTAGGCGTACACATACCACGTCGACCAAGGTTGGCGAATATCCAGAAACTGCAGAATGCCATCGCTTTTCGCTGGAATAGAACCGGGAACATAGCCAGGGCCTGTCAACAAGAACAGTGTCAATAACTGTCCCTGGTCCGTCATAGAGTTCAAAAGAAAATTTGCAGCGTATAGCATCTTGCACACAGACAGCCGTACGCCTGTCAAGTGAGAGCCCAGCGAATTCGGAAATAGAGCCTTCGGAAGAGCGCCTTGCCAGGTGTTCAGTAGTCCGTGCCATGATCATGTTTGCACTTCTTGGAGGCTCAGTATAATCTGCTTTGACCGTATATAACTCTGACCCACCGTTATGGTGTGGAACAGATGGATACTTTGCTACCATCAACGCACAGTCGCAGCTACTACCTTTCCAGCAATCTCAGGCCGATGAACACAAGGACGACTGCCGGCAATGGTACCCTTTTTCTAACTTGCTCGCCCAGTCAACGTTGACTGGCCACCAGGTACCCTGCGTTTTCGATCAGCTTGTGAACAGGGACAGGTTGAAAATGCCCTTCAGCTTACGACATCAAGCAAGATGCAGCACAATCTGGTTAAATGAACGAAATCGGAATGTCTGATAATGCCGTAACCTAACACAATAATTGTTGACGAATTGACTGCTTTGGTGCATTTACGAGCACTCGTATCTGTCCTAACTTCTTCTGATCGACAGCTCAACAGCTCTATGAACAGTTCAGGATGGATACAGGCTCTCATGATATATCATAATCCAAATTTGTACGTCAACGTTGGAATTAGGACAGGGAGTCCCGCGGCAAGAAGACAGCGTAATGAGGGAATGTTAAAAATTGATGTTGGCAGTATTTGTTGCATCTACGGACTCAACAAAGTATGCGCTCCATCCGTAAATAAGCACTGTACAAACCAGCTATTTCGCCAGTAGTTGTTCGGTTCATCCATAGGCGCCGCTCGTACCCAGCAATGTATCCACCCATGGTATGTCTCTAGCTGTATTTGTCCAACAAGTCCACCAGCAATCCAAGCAAAAGTGCGCCCTTCTCTGCATCGCCATATACCTGTGCAAGGAACTCCGTGTACTGTAAAATCGTCCTTAGCCGCCCATCAAGCGGAAACTCTCCACACCCATTGTCGGCGTCTCAACAAGGCTGTCCCGCGGGACACCCTCCTGCTTACGTCTGCTGTAGAAGCTGCGACATTCGTGCAATACCTGGGCCCATTCAGCCAGGGATCGCCCGCTGTACCGTGCTGTACCGATCTCCTGCTCCTTAGGCTTGAGTGGCTTCACTTCTCTTGCTCTAGCTTTCCCGCGGGAAATACTACTACCACTCGCCCCGCTTCCACCGCTGTGGCTGGTTTCGCTGATACCACTACCACTGCCTCCGCTCACACCACTGTCTGAGCTCTGCCGCGATCTGAGTATGGCCTGCGCATTTGGAGGAAGTAGTGGCGCTGCCACCATCCGATTCTTGTTTTCCAGGTTTGGTCGAGACGTAAAGTATTCAAGAGAGAATTTGAACGAAAATGCCTGGTGCGGTGGAGTAGCCGGCCTCTTTGGCGCGGTGATAGCGCTGTTCGGACCAGGACTGTCACTGGAGGTCGAGACGCCGTTATCATCAGGACTTCCGGGTGGTGTTACTTCTCCTGGTCGGTGATTACCTGGCGTACCAAACACATTGAGGCCGCGGAACAGGCTCCATCGTTTCTTGTTGCTATGGTTCGGCAGGTCGGCGGCCGGGATAGTGTTGAGGATGGATGAATGGTTCGGAAAGGGCGAATTCTGAGTGACAACGGAGGTTGGCAGATACCTTTCGAAATGAGTCTTGGAGGCCGTCATAATTGGTTGACTGTCAGTTCGAACAATAACGAGGACACGGCTGGGTGCAGGTGAACAAGGCGCCGATGATGGCGGTACGAGACCTCGCATCTCCGCTTCTGCACTCAGATATTGATAATTCGCCCAGCATTTGTTCAATCGAGCAGCCAATGTCTGCAAGATTTCCCTGCAAGGGTGTAAGTAACCGCTCAAAAAGTTGATGGCCTTCAACTTACAAATCCGTGTCCGAAACCTCACCATCGTATCGTGCAACTTTCCAGCACAACAGACGGTAAAAGTAATGCCGCACCATGGGCGACCAATGACAAAAGTGCCCCTCGAAGATGTCGGCGTTCAACAGCCACTCCAGGACCAGCTGACGCTTCCGCCCTTCATTAAGTATTAGAATGGACCAATTAGTGTACAAGAATGTAATCGCTCGTATCTGGGTAAGAGTGGTCTGACTCCGGAGCATCTGCTTGCAGACTTCTAGCCAGAACGGCCAGTCGAGAACTGGGGTATCAATGTATGTCTGATGGTGTCGGAACATGATGGGGAGAACTTCCTCCATAAAATCACAAATCACAAAACATGCGTCGTTATTGTACAGGGAGATCTTGACGGCCGCTGCTTTAGTGACACTGTCAAAGGAACCTGAGAAGAGGTTCCTCAGGTTGGTGCGGTCTGGGTCCAGATCACCCATGACGTCTCGCAGCAACATGATCAGTCGATTCTCAGCAATCGATCGAGTTGCGTTAGCGATCGTCATAGGGAGAGGAGCTAAAGCGTCCGGGTTGTCCAT
Source organism: Phialophora tarda (assembly GCA_016109495.1). Classification (NCBI taxonomy): domain Eukaryota; kingdom Fungi; phylum Ascomycota; class Eurotiomycetes; order Chaetothyriales; family Herpotrichiellaceae; genus Phialophora; species Phialophora tarda. Next base: position 87,873 of record JADWPL010000015.1, on the reverse strand, counting down.
GATAGATCCGGTGCCGGGAGCGTAGCTTTCGCCTCCAATCTGGCCAGCTTGTCGGTAAATGGTTGTTTCCAGGATGACCAACATTTGAGCACATATTGGCACCATCCCAGGAATTCCCGTGCGATCTTTCAGCGACATGTCTTCCGAAAGGAATTCAGACACTAGAATATGGTACTGTTTCGTGAAGACGAAGAACAAATCACTGTTGTGGCCGGACCATCTCGCAACCCAGGGTTGATACCAATCGATCTTCTCTGAGCCTGGCGGTATTGGGCCTCGTCCCTGAAGGTGGCGCATGAAAGTTGCTTGAGACCCAACACAAAGACTCCGAACGGGTGGAGGGAAATTCCTCCCTAGAGCGCTGGAGATCAAGTCCAGTTTCTCTCCATTCTCAACGCCAAACTGCCTGAACACGCGTCTAAGAACAGCACTTGGAAGACACCATAACCTGCTGAGCATGTCGGCCACTCCAGGACAGAAAAAGAATGCATAAGCACAGGCTTTTCCGGCAAAGGTGACTAAACTTTGAGGTGCAGTCCTCAGTGACAATACACCAGTGACAAACTCCAATTGGGAGAGGAGGTTCTGGACAAAAGTGTTACGCACGTTCTGATAAACCGAATCGATTAGGAAATCTGCCTCCTCCGATTCAAGCGAGTTGGTCGACTTCGACTTCGAGATTGAATTACGCCGAGGGCTCTCCCCTGGAGTTGAAGCGAAGCCAGGTATTCTCCATTCCGGTCGACTCATGATTCGGTTCGCAGCTTCGAGGAATGCGGGTCTGTCCGTGCCAGATATCGATTGATTGTTTGCTCCATGCAGAATCTCCAGCAACCCTGTCCACCATTTATTCAAGATCACAACTCGTCTGTCCAAATCCTCGGCTCGGAGGGATTGGTTTGATGGATGATTTTCGTGCTTGACTAAGAAGGGAATGAGAGTCGTTCGTAGCACCTTGGCTTTCTGAAGGCTAGTCTTTGACTGGAAGCCAGTGTACTCTCCATCGATGTTGCGGAATGCAGCCCACAGTGGATCTTTTCTTCTGGGGACTTCGGCGTTGAGAGCCGCGAGTCGGTCGGACGAAAGAGAGGAAGGCAGTGGAGGAATCTTATTGAGCGATAGCCTTGACTGTGATCGGTCGTTGGACACAAAACTCCGGAGAGATGTCGCACTAGAATTTCTCGACATCCGCTTGAGATTGTTATCACTCTTGTTCTTGGTGAGGAGGACCGAGAGCGGTCTTTGGACTGGTGTGGGAGTGGTGGAACGTCGTTGCTCGAGGCTCCGGATCGGCTGTGCTGGAGCTTCTGGTAGCGGGCTAATCTCCTCAGGGGATGTTCGTAGCGGGGGACTCGAGGCCGTTGGTTCGGGGACAGCGACCGAATTTGCAGCAACGACAACCTTCCTCTTGCTAGGCGACCAACTCCGCTTTCTCTCTGGAGTTTCACCGTCTTTCCGGAATGGGGAGGTCGACCTCGATGAGGAGGGAGCCGCCCATGATTTCCGGGCGAAGGTACGAAGTGTCCCGGCTACAGAGCGGCCCAAACTCCTCGTCTGGTCCTCCTTCTCCCCGTTCGCGTTGTTTGCCTCTCTTGATTGTGGCTCATCATCCTCCGCCGACAAGGAAAATCGGGCACTTGCCAACATTTTTCTCTTCGCTTTCCTCGAGACCCGGCGGAAGAGTTCCATGTTTGCCGAGTGCACACTCTCGTTGACCTTGACCCTGGTCTCGGAAGGCAGAGAGATGACATGTTCGGAAAAGGTGCGTTTGATCGTCGAGGGGTCTGAGTTCTCCGGAGGTAGGTAGGTGAAGCTAGCAGATCGGACCAAGCCGGTTGAACCAGGTTCAGACGCGTCTGGAGAAGAGATCGTAGCAGACGAATGGATTGGTAGCGGACTCAGAGGGTGGACGGGCAAAGCGGGCAGAATCTGCCCTTCCATCTGTGCAGTCAAGGCCATGATGAAGTCGTCTGGTCGGGTAGAACAGCGTGTACTAGTAAAGCCAACCGTCCCACGTGTCGTTGCGGTTACGCCAATGCGAGAGATATCGACCTTTCCTTATTTCTCGCCATTAGGGCAAGATGCGGCGGATGGGCAACATCAAAACACAAGGATAATAAATGGTGGGCTGAGCCTGGCCCGCGTACGTGGACAGGTCGACGCAGCGGGAAGGGCTGCAAATCAGAGGGGTGAATGAAAGGGTGTTGTATCCAATGTCCAAGGCAGGAAGATACCGAATCTCACGTTAACGACAGAAGGTGTGCAGAATGTTAAAATAAAAGCCTAGCATGAACAATAACGAAGGACCGAAGAATACGCAGTGTAAACGGGCAAATATTGACAACGAAGCAAGCAGGAAAACAGTGGTGGTGGAAGCATTATCTCAGTTTAGCTGCGTGGAAATCAGAGTTCCTAGTTGCTGCAAGTTGAGCCTGAACCACGCACGTTGCAGGTCACAGCTGCATGCAGGATCGCTGGATGGAGTGCCTGTTGGCGGCTACGACTGGCTTACGGAGGTGCCCAGACAGAGACATCGGCGTCATCAAACACCGACGCGGCCTGCCACCCACCTACACGGAGCCACTCAGGCAAAAGGCTTTTACTTGCTTTGAAGGTTGTTTTTCGCTTGTTCCTCAGAAGCCGCCTGAAACTGGCACACTGCCTTATCTTTCCAGGGGTGCCCATCGATAGCGCAGATCGCATCATCCCGCTGGAGACCACTGTTTGGCCCGTATCTCTTTTTCCGTCTTATGGATACCCACGGTGTTTGAAGATCGCAGATTATATATACTTTCCGGTTCATCAAGTCCGGACTTTCGCTACTTGCGGTCAAAAGAATCATCTCCTCGAAGTTTCAGTACCTGGGTTTCCCCCCGCTCTATGCACAGATATCGCTTGCCAATTGGTTCGGATCTCAACAAACTGCTTACACTGCGTGTTGGTCATTGCCGCCCGCTGGGGAGGCCTCTTTCAAGACTTCGGCACCTCGGACTACTTACGTAGACAACTGGCACATGTTCCGGCCACTACTGCAATCATGGTCTTTTGCGACTTGGTCTCGACGCTGTGCCGTGAGATCCTTTGGGGTGCGCTCGGTATGGATGTACTCTACAGATGAGGTGACACAACCTATGGTACAGCAGCAGCAAAGAGAGTCTGGAGACACGCCTTTCAGTGCTTGACCTGGCCCTGCGGAACCTGGCATGCATGATGGGCAGCTCTTCAGATTTTATCAATTATTCCGCATAGCTTGCGGGAACCGTGCTGTCAAAGTTGGGGATCATCCGACAAGACACGGCCAATCCTTGGATGCGGCGGGAATCTAGATCAAGACGACGAGGCCGGCTTCAGCGAGCTCCATTTATCAATCCCAGTAAAGTGTCAAAGCTCGACAGACCACAAATAGGCGAGCTTTCAAGAGATGTGCTCTGCAATGGAATGGAATTCTCACGATAGTGCATGAACTCGGTTTGCAGCGAATTGAATTGCCTGCTCCGTCGATGCAGAACGGGTTCATGCCATGTTCGATTGATTGTACAGAAGAGTTTATCCAGTTCAATGGTGTGCAGTTTCCTTATCTTCGGCGTCAATCGCATCGATGTCTTCGAAAAAGTTCTCCTCGGCTTGTGTCTCTCCCGGTTCAGAAGACGACCCTTCGATCTCCACAGACTGGTCCTCGTAATCCTTCATCTCGCTAGCTAGATTTGTCTCTTCTGGCGATTTGGGTGCAGCAGGCGGTGAGAATTTCTGAACATGCCCCTCTGCGTCGGAGGCTTTCTGAGTTGGAGGCTTGTATGCTCGTAGTTCTTTCAGGTACAGGTCTTGAACCAAATCCGCTGCAAGGCATCAGTCATGGGTTCGTGACTTATTCCCCGGTGTGACTAACCTCTTGAGATTGATGCAGCTGCAAAGCTTCGGCGTGAAGTTGGTAGCGTTCTGGAGCTCACCCGAACAAGGAGACGGCTCTGAACGTCATGTCAGTGGTTGATATGCCTCCAACTGAGAAACTTACACTGGCCCTGAGTGATTGCGCCATTTTGACGTTGAGGAGATGATACAACGGATCGCTTCGGTCAGTCAAGGAGCTCTCATTGAGGTTCTGCCAGTGAGTTGAAAGTGAAATGCAGCTCTGACACTAGATCAAATGCGGCAGTCACGTGTTAGGCGGCTCAGCTTAACACGTCGCCGCCTCACGCACCCGAACTTCCTTTCCATCACCTTCTCTCCACCCTCTCGCCATCACATAATCGCAGCACCGTCAAGGAGTTATCTCTGCCTTCTTTCCTACCACAGGTGGCTTAATTGACGCCCTTGCGCACGCTCGAACGGCATCGCTGACGACGGCATATCGTGTTCAGAAAATCTCAGCTTTTCCTTGACGCACGAGACCTTCACTGGTTGAACGGTCGCAGTCAGAATTTAGTCTCGTTCGCGCCTGCGCTTCACTTAAAACGCTGCGATCGCCTCTTCCCGCTCTCACACTAAGGGCGCGAGAAAAAGGTACTGGACATTAGATAGTTAACTCGAGCGTGGTTCGGCACCATCTTTTGGGTTGTCTCATTCACTTGTTGATGACCTGACTGACACTTGCCTTGGTCCAGTGTACGACGATTTACGACCCTCAAGTCTGCGTCTACACTCCGAAGCCGTTAACCGCGCTCGAATCCAATACGATCTGCACAATCGTTGGCCTCGATCTCTCTGATTGTCTCGATTTTCCTTGCGTGTGACGCACTGGCCAGGCGAGGCCTCACAGCTTCTGCCGCGAACGGAACCTAGCCCTTCAGGCCTTTGTCTCAAAACACCGCCAAACTGTATTCCCCGTTGTTCGTCAAGACCTTTGCAAACAACCATAACTTACGGACCACCTACAAAGGGATCAAGAGACGTCAGACCCAGCGACTGCAGGGAACGTTGAGCGGTCGAGTTACCAAGCCAAAATCAGGGCATCCTGCACCTAAGAAATCCAAGATGGCCACTCCCGGAGCTGAGAATCAACCTCCGGATGCGCCAGTCTGGCGAGAGAATCTCAATACCCACCTCGTCTGCCCCGAGTGCAACCAGTACCCACCTGATCTCATTGAGGAAAACGCCGACACCATTTGCGCCAACTGTGGAATGGTCCTGGCTGAGCGTCTCGTCAGCTACGAGTCTGAGTGGCGTACATTCAACTCCGACGAGGGCAAAGGCGATGATCCCAACCGTGTCGGCGAAGCCGATAACGATCTCCTCAACGCCAGCAATTCAGGTACAATGATTGGTGGTGGCGGGGCTAATGTGTCGAAAGAGACGCGCAAGCTCAAAAAGGCCCAGGCACTGCAACAAGAGAACAAGGCCGATAAGGTCCTCCAGACTGCATATGCCCAAATTGAGGCTTGGGGGGAGAGAGCCCAGCTTACTTTTCCCATCAAGAATTCCGCCAAAGGTTATTACAAGCGTGTCTACGAAGCGAATGCTCTCCGCGGCAAGCCAGTCGATGTCATTTTGGCTGGCTGCCTCTTCATTGCATGCCGTCAACAAAAGGCACCTCGATCGTTCAGTGAAATCTTCGGCCTGACATCAGTCCCCAAGAAAGATATTGGCCGAGTCTACAAGCACCTGGAGAAATTCTTGATGAAATGGTCCAACGATAGCATCCAGGCCATCGAGGAAAGTGGTGGCATCGCCAACCAGTCGATCGCCTACAATGCAACCGAGTCAACGAAACCGGAACAACTCTGCGAACGGTACAACAACATGCTCGGAGGTCCCTTTAGGGTGGGGAAGATTGCAGCGGAACTTGCACAGAAGATTCCGGAGATCAAAGAGCTCGCTGGTCGAAGCCCTTTATCCAACGCTGCTGCTTGTGTCTATTTCGCTAGTCACCTCGTTGGTCTGGGGAAATCCACCAAACAGATCAGCGAAGTTGCAAGCGTCAGCGATGCCACCATCAAGCACGCCTACAAGTACCTGTATCTCGCGAGGAAAGACCTCATTGAGCCGAGCTGGCTTGGGAAGCAGGATAAAGGCTTCGGCGACGAGAAGAATCTTCCCAGTGCTTAGTCCCAACAGGGGACAGGTCGACATTGTGCTGTAGGCCCAGAAGTTCACGCCTGAGACGACTGATTGACCTTTGATCGACGGGTGGAGATGTGCTCCAGGCACAGACATGAAAGTTGAACATCTCTTGAAAATGGCAGGGATAGGACGGAAAGGGTGGCTCGAATCCTTTTATGGGCATGTTGTTGCTGGTTGCTCACCTTTTTTCACAGGGCATTCAGGTGCCGAAATCGACATAGCATTGGCGTTGGCTCCGGAGAAGGATACCCATTCAGAATCAGACCAGGGAAGGGAAGGCAAAAGCCATTTCTGTAATGATAGAGCAGATTGCCATACTCAAACAAGGGGAATAGGAAAAGCTATCTTTCCATCGACTCTGCTCGTCCTTTGGAACAATGGTTGATCGGTTGATCGGGCGTCATCACCATCGTGATATCGCCGTCTGCATGGACAAATACGCTGCACCCAATCACGTTCGGCCGTCCTCCCGCCTTTCGACAATGCATTTCTCCAACTTGAATAGCCCCACAAACAGTCTCGAGTTACCCTTCAGTAGGTGAAGCTCGGAGGCGTATAGCAAACCTCTATTGATAAACAAAGTTCTGAAGTATCTCTTCTTGCGCCGGTTTCTGATATTGCTGAGCATATGTCCAGCTTAACTACAGGGCTCTTCGACTCTAGGAAGCAATATACCACGACAGACTGGTAGTAGAAACTGGTAGGAGGAAGCACTCAAGTATGCTAGGTTAGGCTTACTTTTATCAGAGCGGACGACCATGGCAACACCATCACACCTGACATGCCTATGTGGTTCCATCAAAGAACCCGGTACGCTCCTCGCCAGCCAGTCTTTCCCAATGGAGAACAACATCTGTCACTGCAATACCTGCCGCCATACCACAGGTTCTTTGGGTGCATGGTACCTGAGTCTTAAGGGCTCGCCGAGTGAGGAGTCCCTGAGCAATGCTACCGCTTTTAAGACATCGGAGAAGTACACCCGCTTCTTCTGTAGGGAATGCGGGTGCAATGCTTTTGTAAGGTCTGAGAGAGATGGCCGGTGGGACGCTTGCGCAGGGATTGTGGAGATGAAGCAGACCGAAGGGATGACAGGGCAACCCAGCGCGCAAAAGAACGTATCAAAGGTCTTGTTCCACGAGTATGTCGGGGACGGAAAGGATGGTGGAATCGCCCCGTTTCTCACGAGGCTTGGTGATCGTGACGTGCCATGTTACAACACCGAGCCAAGGGAGAAAGGTACCGAGACTTTCGAGGAAAGCGAACTCCAGCAATTGCGCGAGAGGTCACTGCATCAACCAGCCGTGGCAACAAGAGACCGAGGTGAGGGGCTCCGATTATCCTGCTCCTGCGGCGCCTGTCAACTGCGCATTGCACCGCCGTCGTACGGAGTTTCTAGCGAGGGATGGTATGTCCCTCAAAGCGACCGCAACAAATACTATGCCCGACTCTGCTGCTGCCGCTCATGCCGGCTAACACTGGGCTTCACACTACAACCATGGGCATATATTCCTCCGTCCCAGATCCACACAGTCAACGACGAACCGGTAGTTTTTGGTCCGGAAGCTAAGGAAACGCCCCAAATCGAGAAGCTGAGACATTATCAGTCTTCGGAGTTCGTGCTGAGAAGTTTCTGCACGGTCTGTGGTGCGACCATGTACTATCAAAGCTTTGAGAGGCCGTATATCATTGATGTGAGTGTTGGCGTTTTGAGGTCGAGGGTTGGTAACGTTATGGCGGGAGAGTGGTTGGAATGGGATAGGGAAATTGTTAGTAAGAGGAACGAAGCTGTTGATGAGGAGTTGGTGGAGGCGTGGTTGAGCAAGTCAACAGCTTGATGAATATACCAGGGGATAGACAGAAATCTATTGCAAAACGCCCCAGTATCAGTGCGACATGATCTTCAAGCCTTGTCTTCGTCCCTGAGAATTCCACTGTTGAAATAACGGTGTTTTCGTCCGCAGCGCTTTGTCTTCTCCATCAAGGACTACATCCGCCGGTCTAGCTGAAGCGACGTTAGGTATCGGAGCTCAGTGAGAAGCCCCAGGGCAGCCCATGGCTACCCGTCTCTTGCTGGACTGAAAGACATACTGAGACATGATATGAGCCAACCCTGTGCAATGAAGAGGCCCAGTGAACTGAGCTTCTGTTGTGCTGAAGCGTCGATGAATTCATTAGCTTGAAGAAGGCGCCGCTTTGGCCAGAAGGTTCTGCGCGCAATGTTATGGGCAGGAATTCCTGCCCTTATTGTGCAGAGCCGTACTCGAGTTTCGAGTAAGGTGCTTGTTTCTTTCTTGACATCAACGGGCAAAACCACAGCCTCGCCGGTGATCGCCGCCGAGGCTTGGCGTTAGAGGACCAGGCTGCGGCTTCTGCAGTTGGACATTTGCTGTACAATAATCTCACGATATTCATTGCCTCGACTCGCTTGAATCTTCCCACGCACGCGCCAATTTATCGCCATACTCCAAGGATCCTAGCTTGCTGACTGCGCACTCACTGGCAAAGGGGTGTCCTTCCAGGGAGAAACTTTCAGCTATGGCTGCCGCTGCGAAGCCGAGCAAGAACCAGCTGAGGCGAGCGAAGAAGAAGGCTGAGAAGCATCAGAAAGATAAGGTGCGATCATACATGGCGACGGCTTTCTCCGACACTAATAGCGTCCAGGAGAGCAACGCAGCATCTGCCGATGCCACCGCGAAAGAGGACATACCAGCAACAGATCCAGAGACGGCGCCGCAGCTGCCTGCGAAAACCAATGGCAAAAGAATCAAGACAGAAAACGATGCCCCCAATGGCGACCCTCTCATGGATCCTCTCATTGTCGACGAGGAAAACCCGCTATTCGACATGTACAAGGACATCATGGGCAGATTCGAGGAAGAGGACAAGGAAGATCCAACGCTGAAAGAACCAGAGAAGCCAGAAGTGTATTATGACGATGACGATGATATCCCGGACGAAGAAGAAGAAACTTCCGCACACAAAATCTCCAAAAAGAAGCGGAAAGAGATGACCAAGTTATCCGTTGCAGAATTGAAGGCCATTGTGAAGAAGCCGGAAATGGTCGAGTGGACAGACACATCTGCACCAGACCCGAGGCTACTTGTCCACATGAAGTCATATCGAAATGTTGTACCTGTACCGACTCATTGGTCGCTCAAACGAGAATACTTGTCGTCCAAGCGAGGTATTGAGAAGCCGCCCTTTGCACTGCCGAAGTTCATACAAGAGACCGGTATTGCGGAAATGCGTGATGCTGTGCTAGAGAAGCAAGCAGAAGCCACTCTGAAGCAACGACAACGAGAACGAGTCCAGGGCAAGACGGGCAAGCTTGATATCGACTATCAGAAACTCTATGATGCGTTCTTCAAGTTCCAGACGAAGCCCGAATTGACGAGATATGGGGAGGTCTACTATGAAGGTAAAGAGTTTGAAACAAATCTTAGGCACCTGAGACCTGGCGAGTTGTCAGACGAATTGAAGGAAGCTCTGAACATGCCTCCAGGCGCGCCCCCGCCATGGCTGATCAACATGCAAAGATACGGACCACCACCCTCATATCCAGCTTTGAAGGTACCCGGTGTGAATGCTCCTCCTCCGCCGGGTGCAAGTTGGGGTTTCGCACCAGGACAATGGGGAAAGCCGCCGGTGGACGAAGCGACAAATAGACCACTATACGGGGGCGATATCTTCGGCGTGCTACAGCAGCAACAGAACACACAGCAAGGAGAACCGATTGAAAAGGAACTTTGGGGTGAGTTGCAACAACAAGAAGAGTCCGAAGAGGAAGACGAGGAAGAAGACGAGGAAGAAGACGAAGAAGACGGTGGAGCTGGCGTTGAAATCTCAGCGGGCCTGGAAACGCCCAGTGGCATGACCTCGGCTGTGCCAACAGAGATCGGCGGTACGGAGACCGTGTCTGAATTCGACCTGAGAAAGCGCCGTGGTACAGAGACGGAGGTATCGTCGCATCCTAGATCGGCATACCAAGTTATTCCGGAACGCCAAACACGCGTCGAGGGCTTCTTTGGTGGCGATCGTGTCTACGATATCAAGGCCGCACAACAGCAAGGTGAGGCCCACCTGCCGGTTCTAGGACAGGACGATTCCCGCAAACGCAAGAAGCCGGGTGATGTGGATGTATCGATGGACCCAGACGCGCTGGCAGCGCGTGACGGTCTGGATAAAGACGATCTGCGACGCGCTTACGATCAAGGTCGCCGGGCTGAGCAGAATCCAAATTGGGATTTCCAGGAAGATCTGTCAGAAATGATTGCCACCGAGTCGAGAAAGAGACAAAAGAGGGACGAGGAAAGGAGGAGTAAGAAGTGACCGCGGGCCCCAGTTAGAGGATTGCATAACTTTCCCCCAAAAGCTCTAAATGATACCCTGGTTTATTTCTAAGGGAACGTTCGGCGACCGACGGTAACGTGCACGAGACTCAATCACTATTGACAGCAAGCAGTTGCCAGGTGCTCCAACCATCCAATGTCACATAACACCGCCCAAAACAATGGTGCTTTGAAGGTTTTCAAGTTCCTTCGCATTTGCTCGGTTCGATCTTGAGCAGAGCATTACCTGGGAGAACTCCAGCATGTTCATCATGACGGTGGCCGTCAGCTCCACCTCTATCACAGTCGCTTGGCACCTTGCATTCTCAAGTCACGGTGACCCCCTGGCCAGCGGCCCTGTGGGGCTCTTGAGTTAAGATCGGGCCAGAAATCACTTACTCGACTCGTCACGGACACTCAGGCTTGCTCAGCTCGGGCATGCCAAGGCAGCCAAATGATCCAGACTACTGGGCAAGGCTTGGACGGACTTGACGAAATCGCACGAGGGCTTATTTGAAGTAATCGGGAGGTGGCGCTTCATTATGTCTCCAGGAGCTCCAATCCCCCGAGAAGCGAGGATGCAGTACGTCAGCCGCATCGCGAGCGATATATTAAGCAACCTTCAGCCATAGGGCCAACGACGCAACGACAATGAGGCCCATCACCGTCGTCGGAACCTCCAAGACCGGCACTTCGTTACGTGGCGATGCGGCTAGACGGGCAGGACATCGGGGGTCGAAGACACTGAGCGCCCCATCGTTTGGGTGACGGCAGCCTTGGCACTCGAGCAAGATAAGCGATTCGCGAATCTAGCAGCTGTTTGATATACATGCTTTACTGGAAACCGGCGGGTTAGGTCATACTATCATTGGACCTCGACGGGGGGGAGGTAGTACTTGGTCAATGTATTCGTGTCAGACGGGGAGAATTGTTCCAGAACCGGTAACGCCCACCAGACTGGGAGACATCCTGGGAGACAGCTCGACCGGATACGATGGGTCCCTTTGAGCCGACGATGGTTTATTTCCAGGAGTCCCGAGTAGTGAGGACTATTTCTGCTATTGCCGAGTGGCGGGTCAATACGGATTCCAGAAACGTGGCAGGAATGGTCCGGCGTCTCTCTTCCCAAGCTTCTTATATCAAGGCTAGGTGTTAGACGCGTCTTCTCTCAAGCCATCCTTCGTCTTCCAGTCAGATCACCTCTCAACGAGCCAAAGAACCATCAGTCCGGAACGCCGTTGAGGAATAGACCAGTCTAAACCTCTCGATCCAGTACTTTCCCGAAATGTCTACGTTTGATTCCACCCAGTTCGCGGACGAGGTGCATTATATGTCGACGGACATTAACACTGGGATTGATGACACGATGTACGAAAACCTGATCATGTTCCTGCAACGCCTTTCCGGTGCGAATGACTCCGCCATCCCCCAAGACGAGGAGGATCTGCACACGGCCATGGACGCACTTGACGCAGCAGTGAAAGACATCCGAGACGATGGCAACGACTATAACGGCGGCGTCTGGAGCGATCCACAAGTCACCGCCTGTGTGAGACAGCTGCGCGGGGAGGGTCACTGCTTGAACCTCTTCACCTTCATTGACACACTCGTCAATAAGGTGGATGCGGATTCTGGGCAAAAGTTCGTCGACAACCTTACCGACACACAGCTGAGGACCACCTTGATCAATGTTGGGATCCAGACTTCAGGCCTGTTTTAGGCAAGTACACCATGACTGCCCTCTCAAGGCCTGTGCCTCTAACACCTCGTCGCAGGAGACTTTGATGCCTTACGGTTAAGCGGCTTCGATAAGAAACTGACGATCGGGGCCCGTAAGGGAGTGCCTATTTTGGAGACCTTTGTGGCTTCTTACCATCTTCAGGAACAAAAAGCGTAGCTGCGAGCTGGAGGCGGGCGGACATGGATATCTCCCAAATCGGTATATGGTGACGGCGACACGCAAGGGGAACATGGTTATTACCTCCCAATGAGCGCGGAGTTGTGAAAGGTTATTGTGTTTAGATCTTGTCAATGTCTCTCTCTCTCTCTCTGAATCTCTCCATCCTTACCTCAACCCCGAAGGCCTAGTATTTCATGGCTCGACGGCTGTAGAACACTTTACAACTGGTCATCAGCAGTGCAGGAGGTTGTGCTCTCCGCCAAGTATTTCCAAGTAGACGAACTCTCGTCAGACAGGTTGTCGGAAGCGGAGCACGCAACGACAAGCACTCGTCTCACTTGTTACCGTGCAGCCTACCCCATCCGGCATCATTTTTCCCAACGGAGCAATTCCTCAGAAGTTCCATATCAACGGCGGGCGCCCTACAGACTCCACAGGACGGGTTACGATCTCCTGGCTGACTTTTTTGTCATATTCATATGCACAACCCCCCGGATGCGAAGGGCCTCTGAGATCACGGATCGAAAGGATTCTGATGAATCGGCACATCGGTTAATGCCCCGGAGAGAATTTGGGTGGAAGGTCAGCCGAGTGGTCACCCCTCACGTGCTTGCCCCGCCCCCGGCCCTGCCACCTACATACTCGCCTCATATTCCGCCGGCTCACCATGTCTTGTCGTGTGCCGTCTTCTCCGCATCTCGACAATAGCCGAGGATTTCCTCTGGCTGGAAGGATGAAGAAGGCCCTGGCCCGGTGTTGGTCCACCCGAGGCTGTTCCTGCAGGCTTGATTCTGTGACTGAAGCTGTACCTCGAGTCGTAAGTTCCTGACACAGCCTCTGCGCCCAGGATCCGCTGAACGGGGCCTTTGACTCGCCGTGTTGACTCGAGCCTTTTTCCTTGTCGTCTCTCTCCAGCTTCATCGTCCCGTCCAGCTCTGCACCTGGCCATTTCTCAGGATAATTCACGGTCGTTCCTGAAGCTTCCAAGGCGATCAAGGCAGCCAAGATGCCCATCTTCAAGTCCCTGCAACCGCCCATCGAGATGCCATGGCATCTCCCGGTGTGGACATGGCTCTTCGACTCCGAGTACAGCCCCATGAGACATTACAAGCCAGAGGACATTAAAGGGTTCACAAACGCTCTTACGAAAGAGCACCTCAGCTACGTCGACATGAAAACGCACTCGACACACCTCTCCACCGCACTCGTCAAGAACTACGGCCTCTTGCAGGGCCAGACAGTCGCCCTCTTCTCCCCGAATACAGTATGGTACCCATGCGCCATGTTCGGCATTCTCCGTGCCGGAGGCGTTGTCAGCGGGGCGAGCCCAGCATATAACGTCGAGGAAATGACCTACGCGCTGAAGACTGCCGAAGCAAAGTTCCTCTTCACGGTCCCGAGTAGCATGGAGATTGCGGCGGCGGCGGCTAAGAATGCAGGGATACCGCAAAGCAATGTGTTCCTGCTGGAGGGCACAATGGAAGGGTTCACAACAATGAGTCAATTGCTCGAGTTGGGCAAGAAGCACGGGGAGAGCGGACAAATTGAACAGTTCCGCCTCCCCTATGGCAAGAAGAACAAGGATATCTGCGGTTTCCTCTCGTTCAGCTCGGGAACAACTGGTCTGCCGAAAGCCGTCATGATCGCACACTCCAATGTCATCGCCCAATGTCTCCAAATCAAACAAATCTCGCCAGACACGTTACGACGGATTCTCGCCGTGCTGCCACTCTTCCACATTACAGGGCTCGTACATCAGATGCACCTGCCAGTTTTGCTCAACGCCAATGTCTACATGCTCCCATCCTTCACGATGGACGGCATGCTGCAAACCGTCCAGGACTATAAATTGGAAGAAATGCTCCTCGTGCCCCCGATCATAATCCGGCTGGTTCGCGACGAGGAGATATTGGCAAAGTACGACTTATCTTCCCTGAAGCGGTTCTCCTCTGGTGCAGCACCCCTTTCTGCAGAAATACTTGAACTCCTCAAGAAGCGCTTCCCCGGGACGGGCTTCAAACAAGGATACGGTATGACAGAGTCCTGCTCCTGCATCACAGCTCACCCGCCCGAGAAGTACGATTTCAAGTATGCCTTCCGTGTCGGCACGATCGTCGCATCCACTGAAGTTAAGATCGTCGACCCGGACACAGGACGAGAATGTGGACTCAACGAGCCTGGCGAGATCTGGGCACGTGGCCCACAGGTGGTGATGGGATACCTGAACAACCCCAAAGCCACACGCGAGACCTTCGACCGGGACGGATTCTTGCACACGGGCGATATCGGCAGTATCGACGAAGAAGGCCTCATCACCATCACCGACCGCTTGAAGGAAATGATTAAAGTCAAGGGCATCGGTGTCGCGCCCGCGGAACTGGAAGACCTCCTCTTAGGGCACGATGACGTCGAAGACGTTGCCGTCCTGGGCATCCCCAACGATTATTCGGGCGAACGGCCCAAGGCATACGTCGTGCTGAAATCTTCCAAACGCTCGGATGACCCTCAAACCGTGGGAAAGAAACTCATCAAGTATGTGCAGGAAAAGAAGGTGAGGCATAAGTGGATCACAGAAATTGAGTTTGTGGACGAGATCCCGAAATCTCCAAGCGGCAAGATTTTGCGACGAGTGTTGAGGGACATGGCGAGAGGTGGAGAGAAAGGTGTCGTTGTCAGGGATGACAGGGAGAGGGCGAGGCTGTAAACGCCTATGTATCAGCAGCCTCTTTTATGAAGGCCAGAGAGGGAAACAAAGCCAACTAGTCCATGGGGAAGACAAGTCACGACACCTACGGCGCGGATGGAGTTCGAATGCACGAGGAGGTTGTTGAACGCGATGCATACGCCTGGGTAGGAACACCTGAGATGTGAGGAAGTCCGAACACAGAAGAGCAAGCAAAGCAAGCCTCGTCCGCCGAAAGCAAGACTTCCCCAGGGATCGGTAGAGTTCAGGTGAAGCTGGGGTAGACGATGGTGGAAGAGAAGTCACAGGATCATATGTAGAGTCCGAGGGTCAGACGAGTATATACCATTGTAGTCTTCTGGAATCGACGCCGCAAAGCTCCGATCCTGTATCTTGCGAGCCCCAGTGAGTGCTCGCCTACTCGACTGATCCCATATCTTAGGAGACAATACACCCAGCTTGAAGACTAGGTATAGAGCTGCAGTCTCCGTTCCTCGGCTCCCCTCGTGACATAGAGTGACGCGGGTGTCTCTAGTTAAGGCCTCTTCCCTCGATCATTGCTCGTGTGAAGCAGGTTGTCCTCTAGCAAGATTCCTTACTGAACTAAAGAGGACGACCTTCGCAGGCAGGCAGGGTAGAGATAGTTTCTCCTGTGCCCGGGACCGTCCCAGCTTTTCGACTTGCCGAGAGCTTGAAAGACAAGTAGAAGTCTCACGGCCGTGATCAAAAAAATCCTCTAACCGAGAAGCATGCTTGATTTGGGCTACTGGTCCAATATCATACTTCTTTCTATCATACAGAACAAGAGTCTCGAGACGCCAATCATCGTCAATTTCCTGTCGCCCATAGGTTGGCGTGCACACAATCTCATACCATCCACCCCGAAAAGGAGCGCTGGTTGTCGAAGTTTCCGCCGCCATCAGCTGTTGTTTCATAAGAGCACAAAGAGTCAAGTTGGAAGACCTTCACTCGTGCTCGTTTTCGTCTCGTTTCACCCTTCATTGGCTTCTGCTCATATCACCAGTCTCCACCATTCGCTCGCCGCAAAAGCTATCGCCTACAGCATGAAGCAATCGGAACGTCATGCAGCTGCTTTCTGCTAGCGATTTAGGAAGCAGGGATGGGTTCGGCCTCGCGCTGAAGGACACCAGCGTTGGTGTCGGGAAGATCGGTCTGCGGCGCAGACGGGAAGTCATTCTCCTTGACTGGAGCCTTGCCTGTGGTAGGAGACGGGATCTTTTGGCGGGCGGTTCCAACCAAATCTTGAGCCTTTGCCGCAGCGGTTCCGGTGTATTGCTTCACAGACTCAAGTCCCCTGCTTGTGTGCTGTGCCGTAAGATCTTTGATCTGACTGGTCTGTTGGCCAATGACGTGGCCGGCATGCTCGAGTTGGGCGTCGATGAACTCTTTGTTCTCAAGATAGATCAGTGGGGCGAGGAAGACAACAGAGGTGGCAATCAAGGCCATGCCCCAGAAAGGAACAATCTTGATGAGGTAGTAGGTAATGAATGCGGTCAAGAAAGCCTGCGCATTGTCAGCGACGCACCGGGGCAGTCTAGAAGCGTCTACTTACAGCCGCAGTTACGGGGATATTCTCGGCAAACACAATGCGCTGGATCTCAATGACGAAGAAGTTGATGAGGTTCTCAAGATCGTCGAGGGATGCTTCGAGAGTTTCTTTTGGAATCTTGTAGTACCTTCGAGGTCGGAGCGAGCTGGCCACACTAGAGCCCATGAGAGCTTTGCTCGAGGCTTCTGCGATGGTGACAACTGGACGCACGTTAATTGGCATCCCGCAGAGAATATCTATTCACGTACCACCAAGACTCATCCAGGTAAGCTTGATCACATAACGGATGATGGGGAGGTATCGGACAGCGAAGATGAAGGCAATCGCGGAAACAAAGGTGATGCCGGTGGCGCGTTTGTTCTTCCACTGTCATATATTAGGAGTGTTTACGCGAGGCAAAAATGGGTTTTCATACGCTGAGAAGGGTATAGAAGCTGACGGCGGTTAGCAGGGGTGTTCTGGTTGGACTGGTGTAGGCTTTGAAGTGTACTCACAATGAATGATAGTGAGTGAGCTCGGTGTCCTGTGTTTTTGTTAGCCTGTCTCGAAATGCATCGACAAGACCAATAACTCCTTCAGCATCGAAGCGGTCTTTTCAAGGGCAGGGAAGCTTGCATTGCTGGCAGTGTAATCAGGTTTTTGACGAGAGCCGGCCAAATCACTGAACTCGGACTTCGTGGCAGCAGCTTCGCTTTTTGCTGTTTGAGCGACCGGGCTAGTAGAAGTATCAGCATCGTACACGTTCTGTTCTCTTGTCATTGAAGGCGTACCCATTCACCAGATTCTGTGTGATGGGATGCTGCTGAATTGTCTGGGCTGCGGCGGAAGCGTCTGGGGCGCGTCAGTGGAGGCAGAAGGAGATGAAGCTCAAGAGTCTGTTTTCTTCGTTAGCCATATATCTGGAGGATCAGGCAAGGGTGACAATTGCGCATTACTCACCTTACTATTGACCAAAGTCTGTTGCAAGTTAGCCGGCTCAACGCCATTGGTTTGACTGGCTTGCTTCGTCTCAGGACTCATGCCCCCTTGAGGAGCATAATCGGAATCACGGTCAAAGGTAGACATTTCGACAAGATTATCTGTCAGAGGTGTGACGAGATCAGCAACCACCTTTTGGCGTGATTGTATGAGAGACGTCGGAAGAAAGACTGGGAATTGGAAAAGGAGTAACAGTCTCAGAGATGGGAAAAGGCACCGACCTTTCTAGAGTGGACGACTGCGATGGAGGTTTGCACAAGGAGTTAGGGCCCGATAGACAAATGATGTATTTAGTTGAGGAAGGAGACGTCTTGACACAGGCACGATGAGATTTTGAAGAGGACGAAGTGCATCGGGTGATGGTGACGGTGCAGGCTCTCGTCACTTTTGTGTGATCTCAAACCTGCTACGCGTGCGGAGCTGGTCTTGTTTGGAGCAAGCATTAGGCTCCTCTGATTGATCGGCTGCTTCCCTCGCCTGCATCACTGGTCCCGCAGAAAAGAATCTCGCACTGCTTCGCTCTGACGCCATTGCCTTGCCTGGGGCGTTTCTCATAACGGAGATTTGTTTCCTGGCCTTTGGTTGTACAGAAACTGCTCGCGTGCTCCAAATGCCAACCATCCCGCCCATTCCAAGACCGGATTCCTCGACATGCAGTACCGAGTACAAACACTCTAGCCTCTTTTCCGTACCCATTGCCATTTCTTTGAGCAATCGTTTCTGCCTGTTCCCTGGGTTGGATCTATGATCTTTCTGGGTATTTCGACTTTGAGACCTCTATGACCAGTTCAACCGTCCTGGTGGAAGACATGGTTCTGGAAACAACCTAACTGCTGATGATCCGCTTTCTGACATGTGAAAGTGAAATAAAGTCCTTGGCGGTGTTGCATCATCACATCTCAGCGTTGCCAATGGGGTAAGCGTGGTGCATGTCAATCCATCTCTCTATTCCCGCATGAGTATGTATGGTACTCGTATGTCGAGGTCTGTACTGTCCTGGTTTCTACAATTGCTCGGTGGTCTCTTACAACGCCGCCGTCTGCTGCGAAATCCTTCACAGCCTCGATCTAATGTTGACATTCTCTGGAGCTTCTTCACCTTCGCTCATGCCATCATCTTCAGCACTCATAGCATCCGCAGTTATGGGAGCTCCTTCTTCGCCCTTATTCTTGGTGCCCTTCGAGCCATAGGAGATGACTTTCCAACCATTCGCTCTGGAAGGGTCTTTTAGGTATTCGGACATGGGGAACTGTTTTTGTCAGCAAACATAGTTATCCTCTTTCCACTGTGACTTACATAGTGATCGTTCTTCTTCATCGTCACCACCCACGGCACGTTATCAAACGTCATTGCTCGAAGGCGGAAGTATGTGTTGTCCTCAATCTTACTCACTTCCTTCACGAATGCATCCAGATCCGGAGTCTTAATTCCATTGACATGAGTCACGAAGTTGGTCGGTGCTAATCCATATTGGTAGGCTGGGGATCCTCGACTTCTGGCACTGACATAGATCTCTGAATGGAGCTTGCTGATCTGCTGGCGAACAGCGTGATGAGGCTTCTGTAAAACAGAGCCGCAGAAGACCACGGCTCTTGACGTCTCCAGGTCTTCAGTCGGTACCGTTGGGACTCGAAGCCGAATCTCTTCGCCCTTCCGCACCACCAAAGCGTCGAGCCATTCCTTGTCGTACATTATATCGAAGTCACTGACTCGAGTGATGAGTTGGTCATTCAGTGTTAGGACAATATCACCCTCCTGAAGCAGTTGTCCGTCGCTCGGTCCGTTGGCTGGACCGCAGTCCACTTTTCTGACAATAAACAGCTGGTGCCGGGCCGGGTTAGCTTTGGCCACCTTCGAGATCCATTCTTCCGAGACTCCCATGATCCGACACTGTGCCATCTGTACCACATACGACTCCATGTTCAAGATTCGAAGTTTGGGTATAACACCAGATCGTATTTGGTCCACCACCGGCTTGATCATGCTCGTGGCAAGACCCAGGTGGTACTCTGTATCTCTGTGACTGCCTTGACTTCGCTCACCCATGTATGTCAACCACAAAGCTTGCACCACGCCGTCAGCGCCAATCAGGACGCCGGACGAACACTGGGAAGACAAGCCTGTGTCAACAGTAATAGCATCGAGATTGACGGCACGGTATCGAGGAGCTGCTGCATTAGCAGGTATGCCCACCGCCGTGATATCTGTAACCGTGGTCTTGGCCACCACAATCCGGTGATTCTGGTTAAAGCCCACGAAAATCGTGTCTGCGCCTTGCTTGATCATCTCAGTTGACAACTTAGCAGTCTGCACCGGTGCGTGGACCAAGGACGGATCGTACTGTATGACTGTGTAATTCGTCAGTGGGTGGAGGAATACAACCTTGCCCTCCGTTTGTATCGAATCGGCGACTGTCACGGTAATGTCACAAAGGTCGTACGGAACTGTAGCTCGAGAAACCACCACCAGGCCTTTTTCCGCATCGATCACCAGTCCAAAGCCCGTCCTACGAGCTTGAGGGTACCCATCGATCTTGACAGGCATATAACATGAGACCTTGACAAACGAGCGGACGATGTCAGCCGCCGCTGGCAGATTGACGCCATCAAGTTGGATAAAGTCTGCGGACTTTGCGACCTGGGGAACTGCAGGCAGTGCCTTCCCAAGGTTTGTGAAGTCCCAAAGTCCCGTCTGGTCATTCCTCGTTGATAACCTCATCTTCGGATGCCAATGTCGATCGATGTGAACGATGGTAGTGGCTCGTGTATGAAGATCTCTGATATGCCGGTAGGAGATGACAATACGTGACCGATCGGGAATAGTTTTCATCACCTCGATGAAGGTGTCGAGATCTGGTGTAGGCTTCTGATCGACGGTATCGATGATCCATCCTGACAGCGCATTATCCATCTTGAAGGAACCTGCAGCCTCGCATACGTACAGCCCTTTACAGGCAATGGCGTATAGCCGAGCTTGTTGATAGGACAGGTTGTGAAAGCTACCACCAGCCACAGTGACAAATCGATCCGGAGTAATTGCATGCAAGTCGCCCACATTCAGCGTGACTTCGTGATCCTCTCCACCACGCTGAAATAGCAGGTCGATTTTCCCACCAACACTGGAGTCGAGAATGGCATCGAGTTCAACGAAGGATGTCAACAGCTCCCCGTTGACCTTGATCAAAACATCTCCTTCTTGGATCTTGTTGTCCGCAGGACCTTCCGGTAGCACAATCTCAGCAACAAGCATACTGTTCTCGTTTGGATGGGCTTTTCGAACAGCAGATTCCCAATTAGGTGTAAGGCCCAATCTTCGGCAGTCGTCGAAAGGCTTTAACATCCACTGAGTCTGGATTGTTCCTCGAGTGATGGGTTTGCTCTGTTGCAGACATTGTAAAGCACGCGATGGTCGGTCAAGAGGTAGGAAGTAGTCGGTGGCAGCCCCATCAACACGGCCACCCGCCTGTAGAGCAACCGCATGTCCACTCAGGTTAACGACGGGACTTCCGGAGCTTCCACCAGTCGCTGCTGCAGCTGCTTGAATATAGTTTGTGTTGAAATCACTGTAACCTTCGCCGTACTCCGGGGCGTTGCGGTCCAGTCGACTGATCACTCCCGACAAGATACTGAGCTTTTCTCCGGCATCATTACCGACTACCCTGACTTCCACGCCAACTCTTGCGGATTCCGGCTGCAGCTTCAATGCTTGAACTTGCATGTACTTGATGGCTTTCGGGTCAAACTGCAGAATACCGAAATCATGAACAGGGTCGCGGTAGACAGGTCTTACGTCGCACTACATCAATGTCAGCAAAATGTCAGCAAAATGTCACAGCGACACTGTCTGCGGATGAGAGCAACCCACTTCCTCGTGGTTGTCAAACACACAGTAGCCCCAGAATGGACCCGCGCAAACGACATGACGATTGGTCATTATGTAGCCATTCTCGGCATCCACCACAAACCCAGTAGCTTGAGACGACAGGGAGAGGTCGGTATCAAACGAGCATGTCTGGCAGAAGTGGATCGACACCACACTCTTGATCACTCGTTCGATGGTAGCCTGCCACTCCGGGGAGTCTCCCGCAGTTGATACGGTGTTGATGATTGGAATCGTGTTGGAGTCGGCCTCAATGTCGTACACAGACCCGTTCTGAGGAGTAGCGTCACCGGGCGTAGGCACTCCGTTTTCCTGTTTCAGCTGCTTCTTGGGCCTTTCTAGAGCTGATCCTGGGCTCGTTCTTCGCTTGAGTCGAAGCTCACCATTCGCCGACATTGTGGAGGAAGAAGAAATGGTCGCGGACCAACGAGGCTTAGGCAGGCTGGCTGGGGCGGGATGGAGACGAGGGTAGGGAAGGGAGAATGCAGATCGGAAGCTTGCAGCTGTATTTAGAGGTGGCGACGCGATGGGAAGACGCTGAAAGCGACCAAGGAGTAGCGACCGTCCCGAGAAATCTCTTGGGCGAGCGGCTCGCAGGAGGGATCTGAAACCAGGAGGAGGTTTGAAAATTGAACGATTACAAGAAAATGTATAAGTGGAAGATGCCCTGTTGAATTTGGGGCAGATGCAGAGTATCATCCAGAAAGAAAATCAATTGCAACAAAGCAGGAGATTTGACTGAAGGCAACAATCAGTTGCGCTTTGCAGGGCTTTGCTTGTAGAAATGATCTCGACGAGGCTGAGGTGCGCTTCGCTGAACTGCGTAAAAGCCTTAGGCATCATCTACATCCCCTCGCCTTGATCTCTTGGCAGCCTTCTGATGCATCTGCAACCCATTCCGCTTGCAGGATTTTCATCGTCTCGTGCTTTCTCCCTATATGTACTGCAGGTACTTGCAGTTGAGTTAAAGCGCTGATTAGTGCTGGTATAGCAGGAGGCGGCCGCCCAATGGAAAGCTTCTAATACTTTACAATGTCGGCCGTTCCAGCCCAGAACATCTTTCGATGCAAGCATCCAGTCTAAACCGAGCCATTTCTAGGCCCCTGATTTGGAGAATTCTGCCTCCATGATCTCTTCCACGTCCAGAATTGCGGTTTTCACCAGACTCTGAGTGCTTTTTCATCCACTGTCCGGATTCCACGAGCCCACCAATACTGCGATCGCACAATATCCATTGACAACTCTGACTAGACAGGCGTCACAATGTTTTCATCTGGCATGCGACCTCCTCCAAGGCCGCTGTTTGGAAACAGTCCAAAATGAGGAGACTGTCGTCAGGCTCGTTGTTGTGTATGGAGCCCGTTGTGCACTTGGCCGGTGCCACATCTTTTCGCCTCATATATACCTAAGTATGTTCGAGGCGTTACCATCCCACCGCAAGTTGGGTTTATGTGCGGAGACCTTCTTCGTTGCAGGGCCTTGGCGTACCTGATCCAAGTCATCACGGGGTCGCCCAGTTTTTGTGGTAGTCATTCGACAATGCTACTTGGATTAGAGTCTTTGGGTGCGCCCAACCTCGATAAATCGCAGCGCATCTTCTGCATCCTTTCCAAACATATGCCCACTTCTCAGCCATGCGTCGGAGCCGGGATCGGAACTGGGTGATGCGGTTTTGAAGTCGCATTTTGACTCTGAGCAGCCACTTGAGCCATAGCTTTGTTAATGCTCGTCTGAGCAGCATCAGGGAACAAGGAATTCAACTTCTTGTACAGCTCGGTCACCTGTGGCAGATGGGGCGGTGGTATCATTATCGCTGGCCCTGCAGGTAAAGCACCGTTGACCTTTTTCTTTGCATCAGCAATCGCGGCCAAATACGACAGATTGGCTTGCAGCCGTCGCATGCATTCTGCATACTCCTGAGACGGCGGCTTGGCAGTTTGAGGTGTTCCGCCCGCAGATTTTGGCGGCTCTCCTGGGCTATTCGTGACCGTGTTCGCTGGATTCGTTGCAGACGTAGGAGACGTCGGACTCTGTTGTCCTTGGTTGGGTGTACTGCCGGCCTTGCCCTGTGCTTGTAACGAGACCACCTCTTGCAGCAGATGTGTGTTGATCTCTAGCAACACAGTGACCCGTGCTCTCTCTCTTGCGGCCGATAGCGGTGAGCCTGCACCATTTGTTCCTGCTTGTTGTGTTGGTTGTTGGGGCTGTGGGCCGGCTCGGGTTGCTTGCGCCGCATTCTGTATCTGAGCCTGTTGCGCCAAAGTAGGATTTGACTGGCCTTGCAACGCCATATTGGTCGCCATGTTCATCTCTGATAGCGCCGACATGGGCAGCAACGTTTGAGCTGAGAGCGTGTTCTGTAGCTGGCTGTGATTGGAGTTCGGAGGAGTTCCTTGACCTAGCTGAGCGGCCGCAGGCCCATTGGATGGACGGCCTGCCAGATGGTGAGCATTCTGAAAACTTTACAATACGCCTATCATTGAAACAGTGTCGAGATGCTTAATCATGTACGAGGGTATGTAGCCTGACTAACCTTGAGCTTGCGGGCTATAGCTGGACCGACTTTGCGGACGTGAGCCTGCACCGACCTGGCCCGGCTGTTGCTGGTACATATGCTGGAGGGCAGGTTGCTGAGCTTGCTGATGGTGGGACATGGGCCTCTGAATATGGCTCGGGATCATGCCCGGCTGAAATGGAGCCTGGGCATGATCAAAGGCAGTCCCGGGAGGGATAGTATTGGATTGGGGACCGCTGAAAACGTATGGACTTGCGTTCTGAGCGGCGTACAAGTGCGGGGCGGGGTTGTTCATGACTCTTCTGGAATTGATCCCACAGGTTTGATTGGGTGGTGAGGCCAGCTAAAGGACTTTCGTGAAGATGGGAAGTCGTAGCGTAGCCTTGAAGCAAACTTGGGGTGATGCGGTGTGCTGCGTTTTGACTAGGATGAGTGGCGCTGGTGCATGAAGCGGTCCGCCGACTGACGCCAATCTCAAGCCAAAACAAAGCTAAAATTTGACACCAGGGATCAGTCGGCTCGTGGCAAAGAGGGGCGCTGGCAGGGGTCAATTACCAGAGAAGTAAGATGATAAGAGGCTGGTCAGGTCCACACAGTTCCTGGATGATGCCAGTGTGGGATTGCTTGCGTATGACAGCTCGCACGTACTGGGTACTTAGGAAGGAAAAGCAAGTCAGGTGAGGCATCGGCTCTGGTCACATGGCCCAAGCACTGCATGACTTGGAAACCCAGAATAAAGCAGCGATTGGATCACTGAGTGCTGGCCGCACCATAGCCCCGAACAGAACATCCATTACGAGGTACTCGTGATTAACTACTGTTAAGCCTTGGCCTATTTGCCTTTTTTCTTCTTCACCTCTTCTATCCATCGAGCGGCCTGCGAGGAAGGCACCACATATATTCTAACCAGGCCGTCCACAACCTCAGTCTTCCCATTTGACAGTGCATCCAGCAATGTCAATTTCTTGCCAACCTTCATCAGGCCTCCGCTGATAGTATCCATGTAGCAATCCACGGTTGACAGTTTATATTCATTCTTGGTGTCCCATGGTAGAGGCAAAATGTAGCTGAGATGATGAGTGATGGCGTCTTTCTCGGCCCAGGCTTTGATGAAGTCTGTCTGGTTATGCATGGGATAGAGCAACATGACTGGAAACTCCAATAAACTTGTCGGCGACAAGGGATCTGGAGAAAGTCGAATAGTCGCATCTTCCAGATTTGGAGGTCGTTTTGACCCGCGAACGGTGATGTTTCGTGCTGTGAGAGCCGTTTCCAACACCTGCATTTCTTGTCGTTTCCTCTTCAGTTCTGCGAAGCGACGGCGGTCCTGTGCTTCTTTCACCTGTGCTCTTGCTCTGATCTGGTCCAGCAGCCTTTTGAGTGCCACGTTCGCAGGGTCGAGCTTGCTGCCCCGTGAGGCCACATCCAGTGCCTCCAGCACCTTATCTAGGGCAAGGAGCGCAGATGCCGACCGATAATATGCCTTGATATTGGAGGGGTTGATTCGTAGAGCAGCAGCGCAGTCCAGTGTTGTTGAACGGTAGTTTTCTACAAGGTCAGCACAGCTCCATTCAGGACAGATCAACCGGCCATACTCAACTCTAGATTGCAACGGGCGCGGTTGACGTGAAGTTGCTCGTTAAGCAGAGTCCGCTGATGTTCTTCAGTAGCCTGATCTTCAGCCTTGTCCCATTTGTCCTCGTCTCTGTCCGCTAGGACTGCGATTCCTTTGGTGTAGAACTCTTTGGCGTCGCCCCATTTCTTCTCGGCGACCATTTCGTTCCCACGCTCTTTGAACCCCTGTGCAACTTCTGCTTTGGTACCCTCGTGTTGTAGCGCTTTGATAGCTTCAAGCATGATATTCTCTCCATCTGCACACCCTTCTCAGCCAAGTACCTGAGCGGTCGTGGGTTCGTGCGTACCCTCAGTAGCTTCGTCGAGGCTGTTCATGAAAAGGGGTGTTTTGCTCATGTCCTGCACGATTTCCTCGAAGCTTTTGGAGGACATCTGGGTTGGTTCAGGTCCGCTTCCCGAGATGTGCTGGTTGTACAGCTCTTCAATCGAGGGCGCTTTCGGCGCATTGTCGAGATTTATGCTCTCATCAAAGTCATCCGGGAGCTCTTCTATCCGTGACATGGTGGAATATAAGTACGGACCGGTCTGCTTGAAGCCGTACGCAAAAGTAACGAGTGAAAGGTAAAATCGAACAACTGTGGATGCGGGGAATTGACAACACGCGAAATTCTCCAGAACCGAAATTCAAGCCACATTTGTACAGTAGCAGCATCCTTCCTTACCTTCCCCCGTCATAAAATGCACCTCTGACAGTCCTGACATCGATAATTTTGAGTGAAATAATCTCCGAAGAGGACAGAGCCAGCTGAAGACATATGTTTCTATCAATAACTCCTGGGAAGCTCCAACACCTTTTCGCTCACAAAGTTCAAAATCATTTCGCGGCTGACTGGCGCAATTCTTGGGACAAAGCACTCTCTCAGATACCGCTCGACATCATACTCCATTGCATAACCCATGCCGCCGTGGGTCATGACTGCTCTTTCGCACGCCTTGAATGCAGCTTCGGCGGCCACATATTTGGCACTGTTGCACGCCACTCCCACCGCATGCGGAGTGATGCTGGCATCCGTCTTGCTTCGATCATAAAGCCTTGCCGCATTGTAAGCAGCCAACTTCGCTGCTTCCAAACCCATGTATGCATCTGCCAGAGGGTGTGCAATAGCTTGATTCTTCCCGATCGGTCTGCCAAAGACCACTCTTTCCCTGGCATATTGCGCTGCCTTCTCGATTGCGGCATATCCGAGCCCGAGTGCTTCTCCTGCGAGTAAACACCTCTCGGCATTCATACCATGCAGAATTATCTTGAAGCCTTGGCCTTCTTCCCCGATCAAGGCACTCTCAGGCACCTCGTAGTGGTCGAAGAATACTTCATTAGCGTCAACAGCCCTGCCGCCCATCTTTTTGATTCTCTTGAGTTCGAGGGCAGGATTGGATCGATCAATGTCTATGCAGAACATAGAAAGACCTTCGCTCGGTTTCTTTACCTCTTCCAATGGCGTCGTCCGAGCGAGCAAGATCATTTTTGACGCAACCTGAGCGCATGTGATCCATATCTTTTGCCCTATGTTCTCCAGTAAGCATGAATGCGCTGCAAGGGCCTTGTCCTGATTTACCGGTGATGACATATTTGCCAGCCTTGCGAGTGGCAGTGGTTTTCAGCCTCAAGGTGTCGAGACCTGTGTTCGGCTCGGTTACGCCGAAGCAGACTCTCCATGTACCGTCGATGATTTTTGGTATGATTGATTCCAGTTGTTCTTTGTTTCCGAACTTAGCCAACGGTTGCGTCTGACCGTCGTTAGTAAGACGAGTTCGGAAATCAGCATTTTGTTTGCAACCAACCGCATAGACATTGGCATGGATGGATTGAGCGCCAGCCATTCCTGCTCCAGATTGCGATATTGTTTGGAGCATCATGGTCGCTTCAGATATACCCAGACCCGAACCTCCAAACTCCTCCGGAAGAGCAATCCCAAGCCATCCATCGGCTGCGAGAGCAGCATGCAGCTCTTTCGGATCCGTCTCGCTCTGATCATGCTGTCGCCAATATTCGTTCGGAAACTGAGCGCAGATCTTCTGAATAGCATGCCGCACAGTTAACTGCTCTTCGGTGAAACCACTCATCTCCATTAGCCTCAGCCTTTGGCCTGTGGAAAAGTGTCTCCGCTCATAGATGTTGGAAGCTTGTTGACATAGCCGAGGTCGAGAGGGGATGCATGACCACGGTTTAAAAGTGAGGCGGCCTGCGAGCATGGAAAGACAAGGTTTGGACGCCATGCCACCGTTATGCCAGGGCAATCCGTTGGAACGAGGACACAGAAAGCAACAATGACGAGATTATTCTGACTTTGATGCGCCAACGACGACCTGTTACAATATAAGGGAAACGCCCCAGGAGGCGGCAGTTCTCCGAGGTCGCTGTCTTCTCCAACTTGTGGGTCCATGATATTTCGAGTCCCGAGTGCCCGACTAGCCGCTAGCGTCTCGGAAAGCTGAGCGGTGATATCGAGACGGAGCATCTCGGAAAGCTGAAGCAATGACATCGAGACGGAAGCATCTCGGAAACAGAGTACAAATGCCACCCCTCTTTGTATGGCAAGTTGACTTCTATGGAACCCAGGAACAACAACCCTGAGTGTAACACTAGAGGTCCCGAGAGAATTTGCTTTTTTAATGGTTGTCAATCGCGGAGTTGGAGCCGGTGCATCCTCCCCGATGAGGTCTTCGGGCCAAGATTGGGTGGATAGCACGTGATACTGCAGCACAAAGTTCACGTGACCTCGCATCCAACGCTAATTCCGATTCAGCCACAACCAAAACATGCCGATGGTTTCAATCCTAAAACCACCCGAACCAGGTTCGATAGTACGACTGTCTGCCATAACAATGCGTTTCCCCCGATCCATCGCTGCAAACAACGACAAGCCTTGAACCTTCATACTTCGACTGGATGCCAACACTGTCCTCCACCGCGCATCAACACCAATGGCTGCTAGAACAACCGCGGTCGGGACGCCTTCCTGGATAGCTGCAGAGAAGGAAAACGCCCTCCACGTATTCCAAAATGAGAAAGAGGAAGTGATATATCCTACTCAGCATCAGCTGGAATGGCTGAACGAGCACATGGCCGAGATCTTTAGCAAAAGTCATCTGTACGTCAAGCTCGGAAACATTGTGTTTCGAAGCGGGCTGACCCAAACAGTGATGTCGCGAATGTGTTCAAGACTCCTGGAAAGATGCGAGGTAAGACTCCTCGCACCGGCAGAAAACGCAATGTGCACGATGCAAGAATAGTAAGTTTATTCTCATGCTGGAACGACCCCGTACTAATTTACTATTTTGCAGCCGCTGAGCGACGTCTTCTCCTCCAAACCTCTTCCACGCCAGAGCCCTCAAAAACAGCCCAGTCCGACCAAGCTCCGCTTCCAAATCTCAGCCGGTCCAACCCGCCAAACACACAAATCAGCTACTGATTCCGGTTATCACACCGCAAGTCAGGATGATGTAGATCCGGATACTAGCTCCCACGTACAACCCGTACAACCTGAATCAGCGGCGGATGCAGTGCCTTTTGAAAACACCCGTACGATATCCGACCATCACATGGAGGATGTCATGGATGAAGGTCACCGAACTACGGAAGGATCATTCCACTCTGCAAAGGAAGATCAGACAGCGAAGATCACAGGTCCGAACGCAGCCTCGCTGGAAGGTGCTGCTCTGGCTGAACCTGAGTTAAGCCAGCAACGCCCCCAGGACACGCCACTGGACGCAGTGCAATCGCAGGACCCCCATGACCTTGACGAGCTCGGCTCGCCCTCCGATGAATCTACCCCTGAAAGACCCTTGGTGAGGAAGAGCAGCTTGACCTTTGCTTCTTTACCCCCACGAGATCCTTTGAAGTCGAGCATTGGCGCTAGGATCTCACGAACGAGCCACATCGATCAAGGAAGACAACATGGGTCAATGGTTCATGGTGCGCGGCAAACCCTGCCTCCTCACCCAGCTGCACCAAAGCCAACCCAAAGCTTCGACGAAGACATCCCAATGCACGATGTCAATGATGAGGACGATGACTCGAACGTCCAGATCTTGGGCCATGATTCAGATGCGGAGAGCCAGACCACCAGGAATTATTCTAAAGCTTCCACGAAGAGACTACACGAAAAGATCGACATGCTTGGACAGGCTGCAGCGCCCCGGCCTTCTAAGTCGATACCCTCAGCCATCCCCCTGCCCGGTTTGCAACCAACAAGCGAGCAAGACCAGGCGACGCAAAATGCGAAACAGGTACAAACCATGCAAGATGATGAAGACGACTGGATAAAACCATTGACATCTCCTAATGCTGCCCAATCGTCCCCTGCAAGGGCTACAAATCCGGACGAGTCAGACGAAGAGTTTGACTGTCGTGCACCAGAACTGATTGCACATGAAGAGCGCATGAGAACACCCGTCCCCATGTCCCCAGGGCCTGGTAAAATCATGCCTGGCTTTGGGCACACGAAGTCTGCTTCGACAGCCACACTAGTTTCGCCCGCAAAGGCAGCAATGGCACCTCCAGCAAGTCCTGCCAAGTCGGTGTCGGTGTCTAATCCTGCCCAAGCCACGACCACTCCCAAAGGTTCGCCGAGGCGGTATATTGACCTCAGCGCCTCAAAGTCAAAGTTACAGTCTATAATGAAGACTGCGAAAGGTCTCTTCACCAGCAGTGCCAGTGTCTCTGCAGCTGCCAAGTTGGAAACTTTATCACCAAATGCCCTAAAGGTTGCATCAAGTGCAATGCCTGGGATGTATCCTAGCCTTTACTCCATGATTGAGGACAAGCCCCTGCCTTCATGCCCACCTAAAGAAACAAGGAAAACTCGCAGTTCGACTGAAAGGGACAAGGAGGAGAAACGAAAAGAGAAAGAAGCTCAGCTGAAGCAAGCTATGGATGGCCAGCTTGAAAAAGCCCGCGCCGAAGAAAGAAAGAAGGCCGCAGACCAGAAGCTCGCACGGGAACGAACGGCGAAGAAGGATGCCCAACAGCCACATTTATTGAGCCCCAAGCCCCAGGCCGAGGAGCCACAACATGGGCCGGCTGAGCCTCCAGTCAAACCAACTCGACCGGTGCGCCTCGGCAGAGAGCATCCTGTCAACAAGGCTAAACCAGCCCCAGTCTCGATTCGCGTCGGCACACTTTCACAACGAGTGCCCGTCAACGCTGGCCCCAACGCCCAGGACAGCTTGGCAGCTGAGCCCAAGCGCCCTGGCCTGAGCAAGAAGACTAGCTCGGCCTCAATGCAGTCGACATCGACTGTGTTGAAAACATCGGTGGCTGGTCCACCTCCCAAGCCGAGGGCACTTCTTGCGGCGGAGCGCAAGAAGGAGCAAGACGAGCGTGAAGCTCAACGAAAACTCGAGCAAAAGCGGGAGCTCGAACGGAAGCGAGTGGCCCAGCAGGAAGAGGCGCGAAAGCAAGAACAGAAGCAGCGGGTCGAAGCCGAGAAGCGTGAAAGAGAGCGAGTGGCTGCTGAACAAGCCAAGCGACAGGCCCAGCAGCAAGCCATAGAGCGTAAACGCCAAGAAGCAGCCCGAAAGGCAGAACAACAACGGCACGACCGAGCTGTGAATGAGGCAGCTCAAGCAAGACCTCCTTCCCGTGTTGCTGCTCAGAGTGCCGGCCGTTCTCTGGTGAACCATCCGCTACCTACGAATCCTGCAAAGCCGGCAAAGAGACCATTAGAGGAGGAAGCCAACAGTTCTCGTCCACAGAACTCCAAATATGGGAATGCAATGCTTCAAGGGGACGCCAAGCGACGGAAGACTGAAGAAGAGAGCTTGATGGAATCGGCTCCGCGTCCGGTTGTCTCAGGTGCTCCCATCAGACAATCGCAGCTGGGGAAGAAAGCGTCATTGTTCACACACCCAACTTATACACAGGCACAGCAGTCCACACACGCCGCCCAATTTCCTCAACCACCTTCTCGGGTAGCGCCACCTCAGATGCAGCAGTACGCAACTGGTGGAAAAATTCCGTTTGCCGATGCCTCGCTCCCACCGAACCACGCGAAGACGCCAGTCTCAATTATGCAACACAAGACCATTCAGACCGTGAAATCTTCGCCCCAATATCCGAATGGCGAGGCCATCCATCTACCGGAGATTCCCACTGATTCCGAGGATGACGACTCAGACGACGAAGGCAATGGTTTTGCAGTTCCTGACTGGGCTACTCCGGGTCATCTAACAGAACAGCTGATCCGCCAAGAAGGCATGGACGGAGATGCTGTGTTCGGGCCGATTGCGCCACTGAAGATCGAGGAAATATTCTCCAAAGGTAATAAAGACCGACTGAAGCGGCTGCGAGACCGGACGAGCAGTGCCAATTGGGCGCTTAGCGGAGATGGTTTGACCCTTGAAGAAGTGAGGGCAGATCGGGAACAACGTGAGCGGATGCGTCTCCAGGGTGGATGGAGGTATGGCAAATGATCTGATGTTCGGTGTGGAATGCGCTCTTGTTATTGCTTGATGTGTCACGATCGGTGGCAGTTTGAGATTAGGAATTCGGCGATTGCGTATGGCACGTTGGGTATTGCCATGCGGCCTGGAAAATGAGGGTGTGAGCCGTATGAGGATTGTACCGTTAGCTGGTAGCTAAGATTAGGGGATACAGAATCTCATAGTTGGCTGCCAGAACGATGTGCTTCAGCAACCACCTCTTCTACACAGTATGTCAAAATGACAGTCGCTCCTCATGTCCGCCCAGACCGAAGAGGAATTCAAGTGCTGGATAGACCTTTGCTGGGACTAGCGCGCATCGCAGTCGTCGATGAATCCCAATGACGCCATATCTGAAAGAGGGCGTGAATGGCAGAAATCGGTCGGATCTTTTAACTGATCGTCATATGGAACGAGGACATTTACTTACACTCACGTTCACTCTTCTTGCTTACTACCTACTTACCAGTCTAATACGCGAGATTGCAAAGCAACGCAACGCGATGGCATCTTCAACTGTTCGGATATTCTCGCGTTCATGCACAGCAGCAAAACTACCTGTGGTGACATAGACTTCCACAAGTTCATCGACAATTCCTGGGCTATTTTATTCAGTCATCCTGCCGACTTCACCCCAGTATGTACGACCGAACTGGGCGCCTTCGCAAGGCTAAAGGATGAATTTGAGAAGCGAGGTGTGAGGATGATCGGCCTCAGCGCCAACGACCTCCAAAGTCATGACGAGTGGATCAAAGATATCAATGAGATCTCCAGGACGAACCTGCAATTCCCGATCATAGGGGACGCTGATCGTAAAGTGGCCTTCCTGTACGATATGGTGGATCAACAAGACTTAGAGAACATCGACCAGAAGGGCATTGCTTTCACCATTCGATCTGTCTTCATCATAGACCCAATGAAGAAGATTCGGTTGATCATGCTATACCCTGCTTCGACGGGTCGAAACTCAGCCGAAGTGCTGCGGGTTATCGATGCCCTTCAGCTTAGCGACAAGAAAGGAGTAACCACGCCTATCGACTGGATCGCCGGACAAGATGTTATCGTACCACCAAGCGTATCGACGGAGGATGCGAAGAAGAAATTCGCGGATGTCAAGGAGGTCAAGCCATATCTCAGATTTACCTCGGGGGATCCGAAATAGATTTGCAACGGTTTCGAGATAGTACCATGGTATAGGCCGCATAAAACCGAGAGGAGCTGGGGGGCATAAAGGAGGGCTCGAACCCACGTTCCATGCATTAGTCACAATGGCGACAACTTGAGGTGCGAGCCAGCCTTGAGGACAATACACCCAGTAGATACGAGCCTCACGCTGATGACTTCATATTTCTACGAAGCGAGGGTGTGTCCGAACAAGATCCGAGGCATCTGGCGAATCGGAGCCCGAGCGGCGATGACCACAAATGTTATGTAGTAGGAGTTCATGCGCGGGAACGAGGGCTCCTTCAGTTCTCCACCTTCGTCACTTATTTACTTCTCTCGATTCACCGACATTGGGTGATTTAGCACTATCTACCCTCACCCCTTGCATGTGACGCCCAAATTTCCACCCAGCAGATACACATCCGTTACTTGGACCGACACTTTCCGCGGCTGAGTCCCACCTGGTTACGCCGTGGCGCTATTCCTCCATTTGCGCTACACCAAGTTGTCTCATACGGTCAACTGGCAACCATGGCTTCGTCGGCGGCAGTGTTGCTGGGCAGGCAGTTAAAGCAGATGCAATCAGACAAGGACCTACCGGGGATCAGCTGTGGACTAGTGGACAATAATGTCTTCCAATGGGAAGTTATGCTCATGATGAATGACGACTGCAAATATTATGGAGGTACGGTGCTATTTCCAGAGGGTTGGTAGACAACTGACACCGCTTTAGGAGGATTCTTCCGCGCTCGTCTGTCCTTCCCGCCGGAGTACCCGCTGATGCCACCGAAGATGAAGTTCGAGACACCTATCTTCCATCCTAATATATACCCGAACGGAGATGTTTGCATCTCGATACTACATCCTCCAGTGCGCGATTCCATGTGCTTTTGACGTGAGTAGAAGTTGACAATCTGACAGGAGGACGATCAGTATGGGTATGAGAAGGCATCAGAGCGATGGAGTCCAGTTCAGAGTCCAGAGACAATATTGATATCTGTGATCAGCATGCTGAATTCGCCGAACGACGAATCTCCTGCAAATGTTGACGCAGCCAAGATGTGGAGGGAAGATCCCAAGGGATTCCGGCGAAAATGCCAGCGGCTGGTAAGGGAGAGTCTCGGGGACGAGTAATTGCCGGGCGACGGGTAAGGATACAACTGGTATAACAATATCGTTGATAATTGGATGTGTTAGCGGGAAAACTTTGGAACGGCGCAATCTTTGGGAGTTCGGTGGGGTCTCGGGAATCGAGGTCTGGAATATCGAATTCGGGCCTAAGTACAAAGCAGGGAGTGAGATACGGAGTACATGAGGATCTTACGCATTAGGAGGTCAACGTCGCCGTCGAGGAGACCCGGCTGCATGACGTGGGACACATGCAGTTTAGGACTCAGTCGTGGGTATGGCGAGCCGGGACGCGGACAGGAATGCCATAAATCTCTGCAGCTCGAAGGATTGGGCGGTTGACGGCTACTGGCATCAGAACTGAGCTGGCACGCTGGCCATGTGTTGGTTGAGACACGACAGCCATGAGCCATCGACGCGGAGTAATCGACAATAGTCAGCGGACTGTTTCACATCACTTTGGTTTCACTAGGCGTCCCCTGACTTCTACCCCGCGACTTTCGGTGAAGAAGGCATCCTTGAACTTGAAATTTACGAACACTGTCAAAGTAGATACAGACTGGAAGAGTCGCATAAGGAATGTGGTGTGGACTGTAGTATATTCAAATCAGCTTCGCCATGATGGCAAGCGGCTGGATGCTCGCAAACTTGTGGCAGTGCAGGCTGGAAAGACGGCAGCCTGCAGGCTGATTCGGTGACGGCGGAACCATTGACCCATCGATTGTTTCACAGTCGACATCACCCAAATAAAGACCATCAGACCAGGCAGGCTCTTTCTCTCCCTTTTAAAGCATTCCTTCTTCCCTTCTCACTTTGATCCCCCATTCATTATCCCACCGACGATTCGCCCATCATGACGCTCTCCACCCATATTGTCCGCCGAGGCATGGAGTATGCTCATAACGGCATGCTCTCAGCCTCTGCAAGTGAGCAGCCGAACGATGGCGACAGTACTCAAGTCTCCCCTATTGCAGCCTTAATATTCTTGCTCACGGGCCTCGCCTTGGTCTTGGCCTTGTTCTCCGTAAGTGTCCGCTATGTACTTAGACGGAAATTGCTGACTTGTTCGTAGGTTGGCTACACTTACGGACATCTTCTCCCTGTTCTATGCATGGTCGAAAGCTCTGAAACTGAAGCCTATGTCCCGGTTGGGACGTTCGAGCCTACGGAGCCTCCGGCGTACTCTGCAGCTGCTCCTGCACCCAAGCCTACGAATGGACAACCTGAGGATCCCGACCTTGACGCCGAGGGTGACGCCGAAATTCTCCTCGTCCGAAACAAGCCATTCACAGCCTCCATCCGCGCGACCCTGCAACACCTCAGGGCGCGAGCTGGCTTCTTATCTCGCTTCCGCGGCCTCTCCATGTTCCTCGCGTGGAACATGCTCTGCGGCTTCCTCATCTCCCTTATTGCAAATGTATTCCTTGGAAATCGATTGGGAGTTGCGTTTGCCGCTATCGTCGCAGAAACCGCCCTTGCAACCTGGCACATGGCTTGGGTGCACATTGTTATTTCCGAACCTAGCGAGAAGAGATGGTACAAACGCATTCCTTCGATGCGAACTTGGCCAAAGATTGCTCCAGCGGTTGCCTTGTGGGCAACCACCAACCAGGTCGTGTCCATCCTGCCCATGCTGGTCTGCGGCTCCTTTGGCTCCCTGAACCGTATGAGAGACCCAGAGTATGAGCCGGGTAGGAAGGATTTATACGCTGTGGGTGGTCAGGGTATGCTCGGATTCACCCTGATGGTGATCTTGTTTGTTCTACTTCAGATCCCGGCAACAGTCACCCTTGTCCGTGTTGCAGCATCAATGTTGCCGGAAGAGGACGAGACCATTGTGCCATTCGACCGCACCTTTGGTGGGAAGACTACACCCGCCATTATTGGCGGTCAAGGCAAGATTGGACTAGTCGAGGCATGGAGAAGTTTCCCATGGGCGAGCCGCATGCGGTTGCTCAAGCTGATGACCAAGGTTGTGTTGATCTTCATGGCTTGCTGGCTGCTTGTCACAATTGTCTTGGTTGCTGAAGCTCACCTCTTGTTCGGTGACAGCTTGGGTCATATGATGAAGACGATGCACGGCATTGCTGGTGCTGGCCGGTGATGGCTGCATGGATCTCATCCTCGGCTGAAATCTACGGTCTGCTCTCACTTATGACACTGGCGCATTGAGTGTTGTGTATACTATGAAGCTAGAATTTGCATGGGAGTCGGATGGCAGGGATAGGATAGCATCAAGGATCCTACTTGGATTTGTGCAGAAGTCCGTGTGAAGAGTGCGCTCCATGCTCCGTGCCGGACACCGAGATTCTTCCTGATAACCTAGCTAGAGCAGCCCTACTCGGCAAAGGACGAAAACATCCCGGGCTGTCGGGATTGGCCACAGGCACCTAACAGGTATTCCCACGGGTCAAAGGGACCCTAAAAGGCCGATGCCTCGGCTCGTGATCGCCCTGGAATAGCCAGGAACACGAAGCTTTAGAAGCTCGTGAAATTCGGCGTTTCCAGATGCAGGCGATGCTTCCGCGTCCAGATAATTTTTTACATGAGAAGAGCCCGAGTGCTGATATAGAAGAGAGCTTTGAAATCATCATTAGCTTTGGGATTGAGAACCATGATATCACTCTGCTAAGAGAGTCGCCTCGACCTCACGCGACTGCATCTGCCCCTCCGACAAGCCTCTGGGCTCGCCGTTGATCCCTTTTGCTCCATCTGCCCGTGTCGTCACCCGACAGCCACGCTGTGGAAAACAGAGATATCGTCTTGTCACTTTAGTGGGAGACCGACCTCGCGCAGCATAGAGACGCCTCCCTCCGCTCTCATTTCTATACCTCTACAATGGCGCCCACAACAACAACATCCATACCAACCTCGATAGAGGACCTCCCTTCCTCCGAAGAAGTCAAGGAACAAGTCAAAGAAAAAGCGAAGAGCGCCGTCTCAGGCCTCCGTTCTCTCGCAGCCGGCGGTGTCGGAGGCATCTGCGCCGTGGTAGTCGGTCATCCGTTCGACTTGGTGAAAGTACGGCTGCAAACTGCGGAAAAGGGAGTCTACTCTGGCGCGATCGATGTGGTCAAGAAAACAATTGCTCGGGAGGGTCTTGCACGGGGTCTCTATGCAGGCGTCTCTGCACCGCTCGTGGGCGTGACACCCATGTTCGCAGTCAGCTTCTGGGGTTACGATATGGGCAAGCGGCTGGTTGATACGTTCACCACCGTGCCAGTGAAGAACAACACTCCGCAGTATAGCATTGGGCAGATCTCGGCCGCAGGGTTCTTCTCGGCCATTCCTATGACGCTTATTACTGCACCGTTTGAGCGTGTGAAGGTCCTGCTCCAGATTCAAGGCCAGAAAGAACTCGCGCCAGGCGAGAAGCCGAAATACGCTGGCGGGGTTGACGTCGTGAGACAACTTTACAAAGAAGGTGGCATTCGCTCTGTATTCAGAGGGAGCGCCATGACACTGGCGAGAGATGGACCTGGCTCAGCGGCCTACTTTGCTGTGTACGAGTATGTCAAGCGCAGTCTGTCGCCCAAGGACGCCGAAGGTAATGCGACGGGCGAATTGAGTCTGCCGGCTGTCATGGCTGCCGGCGCCTGTGCTGGCGTGGCAATGTGGATCCCTGTTTTCCCTGTCGATACCATCAAAAGCAGGATACAGACTGCTGAGGGACGACCGACTATCTCCGGCGTTGTTTCGCAGGTGTACAGATCAGGTGGTGTAAAGGCTTTCTTCCCCGGGTTTGGACCTGCACTGGCGAGAGCCGTCCCAGCCAATGCGGCAACGTTCGTCGGCGTGGAATTGGCGCACAAGGCTATGAAATCCGTCCTTGGTTGAAAGGTCTGGCTCGGTGTGGACTTGTTGGGCCATGTTTGTGGTAGTGGAAGCTTTCTAATAGGTCAAGCACAGAAGCATGCATCGGGGCGTCTGGCTCGATCTACTTTCAATGCTATTGTGGATAAAGATACCAGTACGGTGGTATGTACACCATTGTTCAATGCCTCACCTCCAGCTTTGATCTTGCAGCTCGCTCTTTCATCTGATTCAAAGCTCAAAAACAACACGCCGAAATGCCTCGATGCCCACTGCTACTGATGACACAGAACCACAGTGATTCTAGGCCTTAGGGGCATCGCTTCCGGCTCTGCAGGGCCGTCAACGTAAATCTGGCTGCGGGAAAAGAGGCATCAACCCTCACACCCACTTTCGTGCCGTTCTCCAGCACGAAACAGCACTTGACAAAGCCACACTTTCCGGTACTTGGAAAGCTCTGGTCTCACATGATGGTGCAGCATCTACACCATCCCTCGTCGCGTGTCCAGCCCTCGGTAGGTCGTCCGCCTCGCAAATGCCCTTCAGTCTCATTTTGCCCTCTCGTTGCGGAAGCTCGTGGAGATGGAACGGGTCCATCAGCAACTATGTATCCAGAGGAGGGTCGAGAAGGACTAACGCCGCTTGAGAATGTGCCTTGGACGCTCGGCCGAGCCTCGCCGAGCTCCAGGAGTTCGTGGAGAAGTGCACGAATTGAATTGACCATTTTTCGGATTGGATGAGTGATACGCGCTGTTCTTTCCGTCTGGGTATATTTTTCAGGTCGCTTAGAAGGGAGAATCGTGGTCGGCCAACTTGATGAGTTCAAATGCCCCCTGTGAGTTCATGAAGCAGACGAGGGAAATGTATTCCCTCAGCAGGCGCATCCTGCGGCATTATCACGCAGGCGAACCGAGAGGTGACAAGAGACAAATTTCATGGGAGGTGAAGCAAACAACAAGGGAAGTACACTTTGGCGCCTTGTGGGTTGTCCGTTCGGCTTTATCAGAGAACCGTTTGGGTTGTTGAATGCTATCTAGCTTCTGTGACATGACTGTCGGGGCTCAGGGTGTACGTCCTATATCAGGGGCCTCGACCGTACGTCTTCTGGCAAACTGTTGGGCCACTTTATCATCCCTGCCGCGATGCTATGCCATCCCCTTCTTCCCAAAGCAAGATGTTGCGGAGGACCATGATCCCAGCAAAATCCCAGCGGCAGTCCGAGCTGACGCGGTCGCAGGTTTTCTCATGCTCACTGAGCAGTCACTGCTGCTCGTTATCATCTTGTCGGAAGCATTTGGCAATCCTAGAGGGAGCCGAAGTACCATACCGTGCTGTCACATGACGGTACAACATTTACACTCGCATTCATCTCGCTCGTATCTGGTCACCTCCCAAGGCATTCCGCCTCGCAGTCGAAGCTCAGGATTAAGTCTTGGTGATAGCATGGTACCTGACGTTGATGAGAGCGCTTGGACAGAGCTGGACGGGGAAGTGCATGCTTCGATGTAATGCCGGAGGGCTGGCCGCCCGGGTTCGTCGTCCGCGCCGAATTCCGGAGGCTCGAGGCAACTGACCCGCTGCGAGGTAGACATGATGAGGTAGGTGCCTTGGCTGTATTGTTCTGTCGGCCTGCCGTATCGGAGGTACGAGTAGGAAGGCTTCGAGGACCGGACTTGATGTTCGTTGTGTATGCTATAGGTTCGATGATGTGCGACGACCATCGCAATTCTGCATCGGAGAGAGCAACCTAAGAAGCGAAATTTGCGGCTCCAAACAACGAACTCTTGTCACTTCGTAACAGCGTGATATGACTGGGGAATGGCAAAGCGATGCTCGAGCCAAGGCGATAGATGTCATCGGTACGCAAACATCGACTTCATTCTGAAATGTCACTCGTATGGCTAATTGGTGGGTTCTTATAGAGACACGCGTCTGCTTGAGGCAAACGCCGGGCACCAGCAGATGATGCGACATACCATAAAGGCGTGCCTTGAGTAGATAATCTTCCTGGGATGGGACTCAACAGAAGCCGGCTTTGCAGCAGATCCGACAGCAGGGAGGCTATGGGAACAACCTCATGGATGTTGGCAGCCTGATGACGCCGGGGAATCGTGCTGCTGCTGGCTTCCATCGTCGTTCCGTCTGTGCTCGATTCGATGGATCCAATGCAGTCCGGGCCTGAGCACTCACAACGTGTGTCTTCTCACAGGTAGGGTGAGGTTGTAGATGCCTCGGGGTGTTACAGTTGATCGTGTCGAACTCATCACCAGATCACGTTGCAACTGCTCGATATCGTAGGAAGCGGTTTCTTCTTCGCGCCCTTGAACATGAACGTGGAAAAACAGATCTTCATCTTCCATAACTGCAAAACTCCTTCCGAATGCCATGCTGGCCGACGTCAATGTATCTGCCTGTTCGCTTTCATATGCTTACCATGTTTCTTGCGCCAAGATTTTGCCCTTCACGATCACTAAACGTGTAGTACCTGTAGATATGTATTAGGACATATTCTCCGGTCGTGCATGGTGGATGGAGAGTGTGGATTTCTGACTTATGTTAGCGGCTCGGCGCAGGCGGATTGGAAGCGGCTGAGGCGGGCAGGGACATTACTTCGGCGTCGTCTCCGCGCTGACAACTTGAATTGTTTCCCTCTTCAACGTTTGTGATCGAGCCTGGCAAGTATCCTGCGCGGCTCTTCGCCATGGTTCTTTCATTCATCCTCGTCCAGAATCGGCAGGGTAAGACAAGGCTGGCCAAGTGGTGAGTCAAGTCTCCCAACCCGGTCGAGGTTCACACCCGATGCCCGTGTCGGCCAGATACGAAGAGCGGCACTAACCCAGCCTATGGTGAAGGTACGCGCCGTATACAGACGAAGAGAAAGTCAAATTGAAGGGCGAGGTCCATCGCCTCATTGCGCCCCGCGATCAGAAATACCAATCCAACTTTGTCGAGTTTCGCTCCGCACCCTCTTCCTCGACCTCGACATCTCACTCTCAACCCCTTGTCCGCCAGAACCTGTCCTCTACGAAGATCGTCTATCGGAGGTATGCCGGGCTCTTCTTCTGCGTCTGTGTAGATGCCAATGACAATGAACTTGCCTACCTGGAGGCAATACACTTCTTTGTCGAAGTCCTCGACCAGTTCTTCGGCAACGTCTGCGAGCTAGATCTCGTTTTCAACTTCTACAAAGTCTACGCCATTCTTGATGAAGTCTTCCTGGCTGGAGAGATCGAAGAGACGAGTAAACAGGTCGTCTTGACGAGGCTGGAGCATTTGGACAAACTGGAGTGAGGAGCAGAGAGATCCACGAACAGAGTACACCATTTGGAGGCCCACACGCAGCCTCGAGCATACACAGGTATAGGGATATCATCAGATCCAGACGGTGGCCGGGACTACTGGTCAATGTCAGCACACCATCTATGGCGCCGGAAGGGCTAGATCAGTTCCTTTCGGAGGGAGGAATTGGCCTTGCGGGTAAGAAATCGGCATTGGGAGCCACGGCGATAGCAACTGCAGCACTGATCCAGGCCATTGACCAGGGACAAACCTTGCTGTCGAGGGCCCAACGAGTCCGCCGGAGCAACATCGATCTTGGCCGCTGCGGCTCAACGGAGAAGTCGCAGGTCGTGACATGGCTACACATCGGAGGGTCAGTTTGGCTACCCCAGGACTGGAGGGGACCACTGGATCCCGCCTGATGAGGACTTCGGGAAGAGCAAAGTGCCACTGACAGAGTGTCAGCACTATCGTCTTGCAGAGAGAGCCTCGGAATAGAAGCACAGATGCCGCAACAGGAGGAGAGGCTTCATGAGAGGCGTGGCCCGTCGTCATCGATGCATGATAATTGTAACACTGTGAAATCCGAGGCAATGGCCCTTCCCATCCAGTCCACATGCCACATCTATCTCTTCAGCGCCGAGAACCTTTTCGCCAAATCGTCTACGGTCGGCACCTTGCCAGGAACTACTGCTGCACCTCCATCCCCGCTCGAGTCTGGGCTCTTGCCCTTGGCCATCCCAGTAGATGCTGCTGACTTCGCAGTACTGTTAGTCTTGCCCACCTCTCCTCCTCCGGGCAACTTGACCTTCGGGCTTAAATTGTCTGACCTCGGACCAGGCGGTGCCACAGAGACAGGACTCTTTGCTCCTCCTG
The DNA here is from genome assembly GCA_016109495.1 of Phialophora tarda. Classification (NCBI taxonomy): domain Eukaryota; kingdom Fungi; phylum Ascomycota; class Eurotiomycetes; order Chaetothyriales; family Herpotrichiellaceae; genus Phialophora; species Phialophora tarda. The sequence continues at coordinate 45,645 of JADWPL010000015.1, read as the reverse complement.
GCTCCAGACTCGTCGGGGGCGTTGCATTTTGTAGATTCCCGATGTCAATCTTGTTCGGCCGCGAGGGTGTCGCTGGTGCTGCTCCGTCGGCAAGCAATGGCGCCTCCTTGGCCCCGCCTCCGGCATCATCATCCTCGCCATCCACTTCCTCACCCAACGCGTCGACTTGTTCGGTCTCCCTCTGCGGGGGCCAGTCGACATTATATGTCCGTGCGATCTCCTCAAGGTATGCCTGCACAAGCTTCGCACTCGGTGGGTCGACCTTCAACTTGTCCACTACCCGGGTGGGTACACAGTCATCTTGATTCTCGTTTGCACGAATCGCAAACTCCTTGCCAAACCGGTCGATCAGCATGTTTCGCACGATGCCCAATTCTCGGACGTCCCGCGGCAGACGAGGGGCAGAGTAGATGATGCTCGCCGCCGCTTCTTCCAAGCCGGTGTCATCGCCTACTTGCGCAGTACCCTCTTTGATGTTCTTGTCCCGAACGTCCAGCAATCCCGCTCTTGCAAGCAACAACTCTGCATATAGTTCTAGAATCTCCATCAATTCGACAGTGATGTCCGTGTGGATGATGTTTTCGACCCGTATGCGTGCCGAGGCCTCGCGGGATTGAGCGAGCAGTTCGGCCATTTCGCGCCGGGCGCCCACGGAGAGGGCGGTGTCTTTCTTCTGAGCATTGCGCAGACGCGGGATCAGGAGACGGAGGGTGGATTTCAGTTTCACCTGTCAGGGAGAGAGAGTCAGATACTAATAGAGGCGTTGGCACTGCTCGAGGAGAGCCACGGAGGAATGACGGCCAGAGACTGGGGCGCTGCGGCATTGACATTGAAAACGCCCTGCGTGATCCCCGAAAATATATGCGAGGACGAATGCTCATCCATTGAGGAATGCTCACCGTCTGAGGTGATGCCGCGGGCATTTCGAACTTAATGTGAGTGGATGTTGGTGTTGGCCTCCCGTTCAGCGCCGGGCATGTGCTGACAGGGAGAAGGGCTTTGTGATGCGCGGGTCTATAGCCAGGTACCTCGAAGCACAATTCTTTGCAAGGGTCAGTGGACGGAGATTTGCAGGTGCGATGTAAACTCAGAATGAAATCCACGGTTTGCTGCGTGGAGTGCCTCGTAGTTCAGGCTGAACAAATAGAAGCGGGGTGTTGGATCCAGAAAGATGACATGGCGGGGAAAGGCTTGCAAGGGTGGTGCAACCTCTCGGGACAACCACAATCGGGATATCAATGGATGGGTTGATTATAAGCAACTCTGGCAACTATATACTTCGAATCAGCTTCGGCATGTCCCACGCTCAATTCCCCAGCCGCAGGGCGCGTCTCTGAGCTGTCCAATTCCCTCCGAAGGCACCTCCACAACCATGGTCCGCAACTTCCCCGACCTGAGAATCGCGCAACAAAACAGACGTGGATATCGTTAGAACACAGGTCTCCAATCGCTAGATATTCTGAATGTGTGCGGTGCTCCCAAAAATGTCTTTCGTGTGCGCTGCGCGACGATCTCCAAACATGTGAATGCGATGATCGACGTGGCTGCGTGCCCCTTGCCGGCATTACCAGAATGATTTCGGACATGGAAAATTATGTTTGCTCCAATAGCAAGAAACATGTGCGAAGAAGTGAAAGATCTTGTCAGGTCATCCAGCTGATGGAGTGTCTGCAAACCAGCTGCGCTAGAGGTCCAAGGCTCTTACTCTTGCTCGGATTTGTTGTGCTTCCCGTAGAATCCTACAGGTTGACAAGGAGATTTGAGGTTTCATAATGCGGCCATGGCGCATAAGGCCAGGGCTGAAAGGATGCCGATAGCTGAACCTTTCATCATCGAGGCAGCCCCAGTACCGGGTACAACTGAAGGGAGAGATGAAGCACTCGGCCCGGTTGGAACCGCTGTAGCTTCGGCAGTTGCTCCACTGGGTCCCCCTTTAGGAGCGTCGTACGTTGTGTGGTTGAACAATGAATAGTATGGAGACTGACTCGGCAGCCGGGTGCCGTAGTCGGTGGTAGATGGCGCGGTCATTGTCAGGGCCGCGGGGAATGAGCTCGTTGAGAGGGCCGACGAAGACGTCCAGGAGTCTTCGGATGAAGTAGGCACGGAAGACGTAGCCGTAGACTGGCTAGAGGTAGGCTGAGAGGACGAAGAGGAGGAGTCGGTGGGTGACGGCGAGGAGCTGGTGGTCTGGCCGAAGAATTGACCACCATTGGAACCGCCGTTGCTGGCACTTGATGAGCCCGGATGGTTTGAACTCGAGCTACCGCTGTTGCCGTCACTCTGATCACCACCGGCATTGAAGACCACAAAGTTGGCGGTTGCACCCCGTGAAACAGTGACGACGCAGAACGCACCACCGCCCGCCCCGATGCTAGACCCGCCAGTCATCTCGTTCACGCCGTTCTGACTTGGGTCAATCGCGCAGGGCAAACCACTGCAACCGCCATTTGGGCAATCGATCTTTACACCCCAGGTTGGCACTTCGTTTCGGAAGGGGGTAGTTGGTTCGAGGTAAATTGGATTCCATCCAAGTTTGATGAACGTGTTGCCAGAGTTGTCGGCATTGGCTCCGGCGACATACGGAGACCAGTTGCCCCATGGATTAGAGCTGCTGCCCCACACACACGCTTCATCGGTGCTGATACCAGGGGGATTGATGTAATAATGTGCGGCTGTTTCGCACCAATAGCTGGGATCTGGCACGGCAAGACTCGCATAGCTAGTGACGGAGGTGGGAATCAACATGGCTTCGTTTCCCGGCAGAACAGTCTGACAGAACGCGACAACACCACCAGCATTGTTCTGAGCACCGATGTTGCTGCTGGTCGACTGGCAGTATGGCTTGTTGGAGAATGGTTTTTGGATGTTTCCGTTGCTGTCGCAATACAATCCACCATTCTGGGTTTATCAGTCAGGGGCAGAGCCAACACACAGCGGGGAACAATAACTAACCATGGATTTTGGATATGAGTACGATGTCGCACTTGGATCCCATTGTACTGAGACTTGACCCGGCGGACAGGCATATGGACAATAGCTGCCAGGTGTACATGGCTGGTCTGGACTCATGGCCCATCCGCCGTTTTGACCCCCAGGGGAAACGGGGACCAGGCCAGCGTCGGTTGGGAAAGCGCATCGTCCTTGCCGTTTCTCTAGGTTGGCGTTTGAAGTTGTAGTTTCCGGGACCGCTCTTATCTCCACCCCTTGTTCTCCATCCTCAACAGTCGACCTGACAACAACCTCACGGTTGGCGCGATGTCGTTTATGCAGAGCTTCGAGGTGTTCGTGGACTCCGTTGTGTTTCGCGTTCACAACAGACGCGATAAGGAGCAGGAGCGCGCTCGCGCTCGATGTGATGGTTCGTTTTCGCATTCCTGCGGATGGTCGTCGGTGTTATAACTGTTGAGAGTTGAGCATCGCCTTGCGACACCGGACTGTGCTCGGAAGGGACAATGTGCGAACTCGTCAAAGAGTGACTAGGGTCAGTTGTTTTGGTAAAGAACGTGGGTGCTCGCAGAGCGCGCGACAGCGAAAGACGACAGCAACTCCAGCGACAACAAACCGAAAGCACAGAGGCAAGATCGACGAGAAGGAGTGAAAGGGTTGTGACGATGCAGCGCGGTACGAGTAAAGGAGAATGTAGATCACGCTCTCGACCGCAAATTGCCTGTGACGACGGGGCAGGCCCATCTGGAGCCATGCAAGGCTGGCGCATTGCTGGTCCACTCCTAGCTTGGACATGACCCACCATTGGCACTGTTTGTTTTTGTCAATGGGGTCAAGTCAGGGACGCCGGCGTAGTCGGCCTCAATCGCGTCAAGCCGCGATCCGCTTTTTGAGGTGACAATCTCATACCACGAATCACAAAAGCTCCGACAAGAGCTTGATTCTTGCGCCTGATCGAGTAATGTCCGTGGCCGATCTGCTTGATCGAATCGTTGGAGGAGCTGCGGCGTTGCTGTGTTGATGCAAGCTTGGAATGTTGGCAGACAATCTTCGCGTCATGATTATCGAGCCTCGTTCCATGTTCCAGGCCGGCGGTATGTCCATGCTCCTGGAACGAGACCGATCCATAGTCATTCGTTCTTCGAGTCAGTCGGTGCAGTGCGCTGGGAAGTAAACGAATTGTACATTCGGTTGTGGAAACTGTTCGACTGTGATACGATGGCTCCCCCAAAGAGTTGGCCCACCCAGTTTGATAAGCCCCCAGTGCCCCTTTGTTTTGGTCGCCCTGGTTGCTGGGGTCGGGAATTAAAACCTGCGCCGGGAAATTTGCGCCTCTCAGCCACCTGGGAATTGAAGCTCGGCACAGGAAACTGCAGCCACACGTTTTCTGTCCACCCCGCGGTTCTGATGAGATGTAGTCCGTGAGATGTCGGCATCTACATAAATACGTCACTGACCTGCGAAGACTCGATGCGGGCCATTAACAAGGTTGTACGGAGTAAGCAGGTGAAGAAAGGAAGCTTCGGTTTACCGTGAGTCGAAAATCACCTTGCGGCTTCACGCTGTTGGCTTGGCGCGAGGGTCGCACCTCGGCGTCACCTCCCGTGTCAGCGGTGAAAGAGCACGTCGACACCAGAATCGCGAATGGACGTACACGATCCTCCGTACGGGGTGCGGGATCAGGACGGAATCTGATAGCTGTACTCGTACCGGATGTTTCGTGAGTCTCACCACTCGCGGCCTGCAGTTTTCTCTGTCTGCCGCTCTCAGCTGGATGGGGGAGGCATGTCCTTCCAAGGCGATTCCACCGCAAAACCTCTCCATCCCCAAGATATGCAATAATGCTTCGCAAGTAGCATAAACTCCTCGACCTCATCCATCCATTCGAGCCCTTCAATGCGTTCCTTCTCTTCTGCAGAGATCCATTTCTGCCAGATGAAGTCAATGTCAGCTGCTTCTGCACCTCCGCCGGTCCCTTGTGATTCACCGCCAAACCCATACGTGCGCAATCTTCCTATCTGTTCCTTAAGATCATGATACTTCTCCAGAGTTTGTAGCTGCAACCCGCGGCTTGCCAGGTTCCTGATCATGGTCTTGCCAAATGGATCATGCGGGCGTATCGGTTCGTAGATGACAATGGCGAGAGGCACCGTCTCAGGGAACAGGTTCGAGAAGTATCGCAGTATGGCGTCGGCGTCATCTGGAGGGAGATACACGAGGCAGCATTCCGAGATAATCAAAGTTGGAAGCGTTGCGTCGATGCCAGGAAGGGGTACATCCTTCTGTGGCAATTGGCGAAGGTCTTGGGAATGGACGAGATAGTCAGAGGTGACCAAGGCCGGCCAATCCTGCGAGGATGTGGCGTGTTCTGCACGCATATCGACTCCTGCATACGCCTTCGCAGCAGATGCAAAGGCATCGCTGCGCATATGAGCGATCTTCCTCCTGGTGTTTGCCTCAAAGTCAAGTTCATGGTAAACAAGGTTGAGTTTCCGTCGCTTTTGCTTCAAGCGAAAGTATCTTGTGTCGCTGCCCGCACCCAGAGAGATGATTTGTTTGCGACCCTCTTCAGCAGATGACAGGAAACTGTCTACAATGCGATCGATGCCGGTGGTTCTGACATATGTCCCTGCCAATCATAAATCGACAGTTTAGAAGAATTGTGCATGTCACTGTCCTACCTCGATTCATCAGCGGTAACCGTCTTGAAACGGAGCCACCAGTATGCAAGAGCGCCACGAACGGATCTTCGAGATAGCCGGCGTCAACAGCACTTTGTCGAGAGGTTGCAGCGTCAATGTCCGTATTCTGGACGACCGCGTCATGGTTGACTTTGCGGCGTGAGTCTGGTGCTCCATCATTGGGAGAATCGGATGTGTGACCCCTTCCTCGTCCGCGAGGGGCTCCTCTCCGGAGAGAGCTCAAGTTGGGTATCGACGGTGCGGACATGATGGTAGATGCAACGTACGATTGTTAGTAATAGAAGTTACCTCTACCGCGGGTCAACCATATGCAGACATGTTGCAAGGCGAGTATGGAGGCGCACAGGGCTACACGGTCAATGCGAGGCCTTTCAAATAGTTGAAGTTTAATTGACAGTCACCTAACAGTCAGTGCCTCGCACCGATTGCGATGACGTATGCGCGGGTGAAGCCGAGGTGCCTCCCAGTATGTTGTAGGAATCATTGTGGCATCAAGCGCAACATGTCGCCTACTGTAGCTGTGGTGCTGTAACTGTCTAATATATCACTCTAATTCGGTAGAGCTTGCAGACAAGACTATTGCATGAACATTGCCTTTCTACACTCTAAGATTTTGCGTCTGTCATTCTTGGTGTTCCTGCTAAAGGCCCAGCGGCCTGTCCATTAGGCGTAGTTGAAATTGTTCCGACACAGTGGACAGCTCGAACTGTTGGAGCTCTTGAACCACCTGAACAAGCAAGCACCATGGAAGGTATTCCTGCAGGTCCCGCATCGCTTGTTGGGAATCTGCATATCGGTACCAATGATAGAATAGCAGATGGCACATTCGCTTTGTCCTTTCAATGCGCCTTGCACGTTCCGTCGAAAGGCGATGAGGCCTTCAATGATGCTGCCTGTGCTGAAAATGATGATCTGAATGGTCCGGAGCCACGATTGCCAGTTCTTCTCAGAGACGCCCACTCGCGTACGCGGAAAGACACTCGGGGAATCCAGAGGATAACTCTTCGGGAGTGAGATGGCCAGAGAAATTGGCGGTGACTCGGGATCAACAGCAATCGAGGCCACTGTTTCGGCTCCGCTGAGTGATGTCTTGATCGTCAAGGGTGAATCGCTCTCATCTTGGGATTGACTTTGCACCCATTTGCTGACTGTGGCAGCGGCGGCCGAGACCAAGGCTGGCGAAAAGTACTTCTGAGTCCAGCCCTCGAGTGGCGACTTGACACGATTCTTTTGTTCTATGAACCAGCTCCGGGTGAGCCCGGGAAGGAACAGTAAGCAGCAATAGTAAAGATGCATGGCCAAGCGCTGCTCTTCTTGTTCTTCTGTTTCGCTGGTGCCAAGTTCAAAGTCTCTGACATCGGTCTTCGAGGCGTCAAGCGGATGACTACTCGTGATCCGGCACACATCGCAAATAATGTCAAGGAGATCCCCCACTACCGCTTTCTCTTTGATATCCGCAGTGTATAATTCCTGAAGCTTGTACGAGGCCTTTGGAAAGTGATCGAATACCAGGTTCCAGCAGAGCAAATAACCTCGCTGCGTTGGCGCATCCGTCCTCGGGGAGGCCTGCGTCATGTCAAAGAGTAACTCCAGGAGCTCTGGTGGCAGATGTGCGACTTTCTGCTCCAAGGCTACGTCTAACGAGATCTGCTCTTGTTCCGCAGGGATAGATCGATGAAGTAGGTCGTAGGCTGCTCCTTGGATGGAGTCGTCTGTTGATGAAAGAAAAGGGTACAGGTTCACATTGTGTCGCGCAGGGATCTGCGAGAGTTGCCTCCGCAGTAGTTCAGCAGTGATCCGGCGAGGTTGATTAATCTCCTTCAATGGGTCGTTAAAGCCACTCAGACAATCCAGTAAGCCTTCTTCTAGGGACGGCTCTGCCGCCTTCCAGGCGTCCACTAGATCCTCATTCGCATCGTCAAATTTGGCCAGAGACCTGAGGCGCCCGCAGAGCCGGAGTGACGCATGTAGGACGGGAAGATCCTCATTCCAGCCAGTGCCGTTCTGCAAGATAGCCACGAGGATCCGAAGGATTCTTTCCCAATGTTCTCCATAAAGGTCTTTGACGGCCACAACGACAGGCTCAAGAAGCCTGATAGCTAGCGTTTGGAGTTCTGATCCTGCTGGACCCTCGGAAAGCATGCGTACTAGACTTTGCATGAGGAAATTCTGGCGTTGGCTGGGTATACTCTCCAGGGGCTCGGGACTTTCGGCTAGGAGGATGTCAAGAAGAATCAGCGGCCTCAATGCCATGCTCGAATCCGAGGGGAAATCTGTGCCAGTTACAGCTGCAACCAACTCGTTCAATAGTTTCCGTCCTTGTTGTGAGCTGATAAAGTAGTCCCGGCAAGCAGAAATCAAGCTGGCGGATAGGACGACTTCGTCTGCGCGGCCTAGGTCCTTTATTTCTGCTTCGAAGGCTGAGGTGAGCGTTGTGAAGCCATGCTCGTCAACAAAGCGCGATGCGATGTTGGTAAACGCCAAACCGTGATAGTACGCCTCTGGGGCCAGCGAATCTGTTGAACGGATCGCTTCTATCCAAAGCTTTATTATCTTGTCATCCTGTATCCACTTCTGCACCAGTGAATCGCCTTGGGAGAGTGCCTCTGCAGCTTCTTCCACGACATCATTACTAGTGTTGTGCCAAAGGCCATCTGGCCGCTCCATGGTCAAATTCTCATTGACGACCTGTAGGGCCAGAGGATAGTAGGTGTACAGTGTTATCAATTGCTCTCCGGATTGCATCATGGAGAGGTTGGTAGCGTGCATCATCTTGGTCACGTATAGGAACAGCCGAAACAGGAAGGAATGCCCCTCCGCGTCTCTAGATAGTGTCGGCATGCTCGCATGGACCGGCATAATCATGGAGATCAAGCCGCGTAGGGGGCTGGTGATGGATAGCGGTAAGGGCGGCCGCCGAGTGATGTGATCTTTGAGGGAGCTATCCCACTGAGTTGCGGTGGGAAGAAATGAGCGGAGCACGTCATCTTTCGGTGATGGTAAGGCTGTCAAGGTGTCTTTGGCAAGGTCAACGAGGACCAAGGCGGAGAGAGGATCACCTTTTCCTGACAACTGATCTGCGATAAGGGCTGCAGAAGAGACTGCCGTGGACGACGTTCCTGCCGGCGTGCTCTTTAGCTTTCCCAACAATGAGTTCGCAAGTTCCGCCGATACCTCATCATCAGAATCGGAGAGCAGGAGCAGCTTCGAGAGGAGCAGTCTTCCTATATCGCCGGAGAAGGGGGAGGGGGCGGCAATATGATCGCTGAGAAAGCTGAGCAGAAAGCGAAGAACGGCTTGCTGCGATGTTGTCCCTGTGTCTGGAGATAGCTGATCGACTAGCTTCTGGCAAATGCTCTTGTAGAGGGCGGAAGCGGTAAGCTTGGGATTTCGAAGCACGCTCTTGACCGTCAGCTGCGTAGTCAAGTTGTCAAGTTGTGATGATATTCGATCCAAGATGAAGGGCTCGAAATCAGAGATTCGCAAACACTCTTCTTCAGAGAGGTCACCGGCCAGTCGGCCCAATGCGTTGGAGACCCTGGGGTCATCGCCGACAGAGACCAAGGTCGTGAAGACCTGTGCTAAACCTTTGCGTGTATGCAGGAACAATGATACCAGGTACTCTGCCGAGGGGCTGGTAAGCAGCCCCAGAGCATCCGACTCCAGGAATAGTTCCAAAGACTTCGAGATCGGCTCGGTAGCGGCGACGGCTTCGAGGACAGCAGCAGCACCATATGGCTTTCCATTCCGTGCCTTCAAGAGCTCAAGCGCCGTGTTGACTAAGCTCTCATCTGATCTTCGAATCACGTCAGCCGCGTACGCTTTCTCAGATGAGGCAAGGTGTTGAGCTTCTAGGACGATCCCTTTGAGACGGAATAGGTGCCGAGCTTGGGAAATGACGCTGTCCTGTGACTTGACGAAATCCTTTGAGGACTCTGGCAGCGACATTTTCATACGATCGGCGACATTCTGGCATAGACTTGCCCAGGTAGTTTCAAAACAGGAATGCATTCCTCGGCGGAGGATACTGACGAGGATTGACGCCGCTATCTCAGTATTGCATGTACCCGGAAGTTCCCACGTATTTTGCTTGGGGTCTGGCACAACATATTGAGTGACCAAAGGGAGAACGTTGTCCTCTAGTAGATTCAGCCTGGACTGGTCGTTATCCAAGAGTTCCAGTAGCCAGAAGGAGATCTCGACATAAGATGACCATGCAGCTTCGAGGTTCTGACGGGGCTCTTCGCTACTGGTCACGCCGGCGCGCAGAGATTCGAGCAAGCTTGCAGCATCTTCCAAACGGGCCTTGCCTCCCTCTGTGACGGTGCTCCAAGCTGCAACTGGAATTTTCTTGATGACCGCCTTGACATCAGACCAATATTCGGCCGGACCTCGTTGTGAGCCTTTTCGCAGAAACTGAAATAGCCGCTTTGACACCGCCGTTTTCGAGGTGTAATCCACCGTCCACATCTCGGGTCGGACTGATGTGAGACTGAGAAGAGCTTCCGAGAGTTGACGAGATGAGCCGAGCTGGTTGCTGTGCAGGGCTTTACCAATGAAGCAAGCACTGATCGCCTTCCAATCCAACTCTTGGGAAATCGTATTCGCGCATGTTTTGGCTAAGCTACAGAGGGCTCTCCGCAAGGTTGGGTCCTGATGCGACGAGTATTCCCATAACTTCTTCTCTTCGAGAATGATCTTGATGCTGTCTACAACAGCAAGCTTGTCCGTACGGTCTGCCGGGTAATTGACCTTGATGACCTGGCTGAGCAATTGCACCGCATTGCCCACCACGCGGATGAACTTGGACTGTGCGTCGTCAGGTGTGGTTGAGCGTTCATCGCTCAATGTTTGAGAAGTCTGTACAAGAATCGCATCGTCGGCGTACTCAATCAGCGCGCCTCGATAGACTTTCCATAATGCCCGCCTCTTATCTTCGGTGTTGAAAGCAGTCGAAATGGAGTCTTGTGCCGTTCGAGCAACCAGACGGTCACTGTCGTATACGCCCGAGAGCCATGCTCCGATCACTTTGGGCAGCTGGGGTGCTATTTTCTTGCCGGCAAGGGTTGTAAAGGTGCCTTGCAGAGTATGAGCGAGCTGGCGAACTCTCCGGAAATTATCGATTGAGGTCCGAGGGTAGAGCCCGATCTTGTAGCAGTTAGTTGACGACAAGCAGGTCAACAGAAGACGACAAACCCAGGCATTCAACAGTCCAGTCTCGATAGCTTCACTCGAGCCGAGCGAACCCACATAATCTTGCAGCTCCTCAAGGGCCTTCGCTTTGGTTGTGCTGTCTTTCTTCCCTAGGTTCCGTAGCGTGACAACGAGGTTGCCATTCGTGATGGTGCTCAGGTCGGGTTGTTCAGCAATGTAGGACAACGGGGACGGTGTAGTTTGGAATCCGGTAGGAGCTGGGAAGCCGAAGCCGGAACCAGGTGAGGATGACCCAAATGTGGCAGAAGCAGCACGGGCGCTCGCAGCTGATGCTTGTGACTTGAACTTCTTGCTCATGCTGCGCCAACATGCGATGGTCAACAGTTGTTTCAACTCTTGAGATTTAGCGGGGGAGCCCTTGTGGGGGTGAATGCCAAATTTTTGGAAGTCATGTAATGACGTGTGACCAGAGTTCGAGGTTGGTCCTAGGCCCCAAAGACGCCTGCAGCCTGGACGCGTGCTACTGTACCGCGGCGGCAGAAAAAAGTTGACGCTCATCTCGACTACATGGTACACCGTGCATACAAGTCTTCCAGCCTTCCTGTTCTTCTCCACGGTTGAATCTCTGGCCCCTCTGAGTTGTGTACACGCATCTCGTGCCGGACCGGAGCGGAGTTGCTCGGCCAGAGATACAGGGAGCGGTGGTCAATCAAGGCCACGCTCCCGACATGAAGTTCTTCATCGAGTACGCCACTTGCTTTGGAAACTCAGACTGTCTGGCTGACTTCCGCGTAGTGACCTCCCTATCCTCTTTCCGTATCCTCGCGTCTACCCTGAGCAATATGCCTACATGTGCGATCTCAAACGGACCCTTGACGCGGGAGGCCACTGCGTTCTGGAAATGCCTTCGGGGACTGGCAAGACCGTTTCCTTGCTGTCTCTAATTGTTGCGTATCAGCAGCACTATCCTGAGCACCGCAAGCTCATCTACTGCTCACGTACCATGTCAGAGATCGAAAAGGCCTTGGCCGAGTTGAGGTCGCTCATGAAATATCGTGCTAAGGAACTCGGCTTCACAGAAGACTTTCGAGGGTTGGGCCTGACGAGCAGAAAGAATCTGTGCCTACATCCGTCTATCAAGCGTGAGAAGAGCGGGGCGGTGGTTGACGCTAGATGTCGGAGTGTCACAGCTGGCTTTGTCAAGGAGAAGAAAGAGCGAGGGGAGGACGTTGAGCTGTGCGTCTATCACGAGAATCTGGATCTCCTCGAGCCTCACAATCTCCTCCCCCCCGGAGTCTTCACCCTGGACGAGTTGCTACAGTATGGCGAAAACCACAAACAGTGCCCCTACTTCTCCGCCCGTCGGATGATGCCCTTCTGCAATGTCATTATCTATTCTTACCACTATCTCCTCGATCCGAAGATCGCGGAGCGTGTCTCGAAAGAGCTCTCCAAGGATTGCATCGTTGTCTTTGACGAAGCCCACAATATCGACAACGTTTGCATCGAGTCGCTCTCCATTGACTTGACGGAAGATTCACTGAGGAAAGCGACCCGCGGCGCCAACAACCTCGAGCGCAAGATCGAAGAAATGAAGGCGTCTGACGAGCAGAAACTGCAGGATGAATATCAGAAGCTCGTGGAGGGGTTGAGAGAAGCAGATGAAGCTAGAGCGGAGGACGCCTTCATGTCCAATCCGACGCTGCCTGACGATCTGCTGAAGGAAGCCGTGCCAGGCAATATTCGGCGGGCTGAGCATTTCGTGGCTTTCCTCAAACGCTTCATCGAATATCTCAAGACACGCATGAAAGTCTTATATGTCATACAGGAAACCCCGCCTTCATTCCTTGCACATCTAAAAGAATTGACCTTCATCGAGCGCAAGCCCCTGCGTTTCTGTGCCGAGAGACTGACCTCACTGGTCCGTACGCTAGAATTGACGAACATCGAAGACTATCAGCCGTTGCAGGAAGTGGCCACATTTGCGACACTCGTTGCAACCTACGAGACTGGCTTCCTCTTGATCCTTGAGCCGTTCGAGACCGAGCAAGCAACGGTGCCAAATCCCATACTGCACTTCGCCTGTCTCGATGCCTCGATTGCGATCAAACCAGTCTTTGAACGTTTCTCCTCTGTCATCATCACCTCAGGAACCATCTCTCCGCTGGAGATGTATCCCAGGATGCTCAACTTCAGCACAGTCACGCAAGAATCGTATCCCATGTCACTCGCCAGACGATCATTTTTGCCCATGATTGTGACACGAGGCTCGGACCAGCAGTCCATCACGTCCGGCTTTCAGTCTCGCTCGGATCCAGGAGTGGTACGAAATTACGGTGCCTTACTGTTCGAATTTGCCAAAATCACTCCAGATGGCATTGTCGTCTTCTTTCCGTCCTACCTCTACATGGAAATGATCATTAGTATGTGGCAGGGCATGGGCATACTGGATCAGATCTGGACCTACAAGCTGATTTTGGTGGAAACGCCCGATGCTCAAGAGACCAGTCTGGCATTGGAGACTTACCGCACTGCATGCGAAAATGGCAAGGGCGCGATTTTACTGTGCGTCGCTCGTGGGAAAGTGTCCGAAGGGATCGATTTCGACCATCACTATGGCCGCACGGTGTTGTGTCTCGGGGCACCTTTCCAGTACACCGAGTCCAGAATCCTAAAAGCACGCCTGGAGTTTTTGCGAGAGAATTACAGAATCAAGGAACAAGATTTTTTGTCTTTCGACGCCATGAGACATGCGGCTCAATGTCTGGGACGAGTCTTGCGAGGGAAGGATGACTACGGGATCATGGTTCTCGCTGACCGCCGGTTTCAGAAGAAGCGTACTCAGTTGCCTCGTTGGATTGCGGAAGAAATCACAGATGGGCAAACGGGATTGAGCACTGACGCTGCAGTGGGTATGGCTAAGAAGTTTCTGAGGACAATAGCCCAGCCACTCAGACCTGGGCAGAAACTTCCGGATGGTTCAACGAAAGGCAAAGATAGCTGGGATCTGAAAGAGTTGGAAAATTTCCAGAAAGAGCAGCGACTGAGACGCGGCGAAGGAGATATGGGAAGAGAAGACGCCACGATGCACGATTACATGCACAGTGAGGTCAACGGGAGGTCTGCGCGGAATGGAGCCAATGGTCATGCTGAAGAACCCGATGAATTTGATGATGATATTGCCGATGAGGATCTTCTTATGGCTGAGGCCTTGATTGTGGAATGAACCAAGGACAAGGTCCAGGTTTAAATCTTCATCTGGCCAACTCATGTTCCCGGCTTCCTGGTCCAACAACATTTCAGCTTCTCGGTTATGGCTGGGACTGGCCAACCTGTGCCCTTCTGACTGTTCAACAAGCGGTTGACCACCTCTCGTCGAGCTTCGTCACTTTGCACCCACTGCGTACCTGTTATCTGTCAGCTCTTCTTGCCCAGCATTCCAGGGCAACCTGTTGTAACAGATCGGGCCATAAGAGTTCACTACCACTGGGTCACTGTTCGCACAGAAGCTATTCCACATACGTTAGGGTCTGAGCCTTGATATAGGCGCCTTCCGCCTAACCAAGACCAACAAGGTCATGACGGAATGCCGATATTGCATCGCGGCAGCTTCACATATTTAGCGAAAGGATCTGAAAGAGTTTGTGGCGGCTCACCGTGACAATCCTGAATCATTTGGATCCCGGGGAATATTCCTCCATCCGATTCGTGGTACGTTCGGAATAGGAGGGCTATACCAGTACCCTATCGCTTGCTGCAAATCTCCTAGGGCTCCTCGAGGGGTTTTGAAGACAGCGTTGATCAAACGTGCGAGCAACAAGGTGATTTGATTGGCATGGTCATCGTTACGGGTCAATTCAATGTTGACCTGTCCGACATCGACTTTCAAGGGACGCTCGTTGACCAGTGGAAAAGTGATGTCTTCTTCCCGGAGAGAGTTCCAGAGATCTGCCTTGAGAAAGAGGCTTCTGGAACACTTGATGCCAGCGAGGGCATCAGTGAAAAGGCGCCGAAAAGGTGGCGGGGTCCTCCTCTTCGTCTAGTCAGCAGTTGTCAGCTAGGCCATGCTGGTTTTTGGGCTCACCCGCCATGGCCTCGTACGACCGCAACAGGCATGTCGCCAACAGTGCAGCCCCGTCAGCGATGGCAGAGTCAGCCTGCTCGAGTCCGATCAAAAGCCGTAAAGAACGGGCATGATAGCTTTCTCCCAGCTCTTTAAGAACAGCGCAGCCTGTTCTGCTCTGATGGATAGCCGCAAATGGAACGATGGCACTCAGAAGCAGACTACTTCGCAGAGCTTGCCTTCCAACCACACTCTTGAAGCTGTTGCCCAAATCTTTGAAGTCATACCACGGAGCTAGCACTTTCAGATAGTGCTCGAAGCATTGTGCGATCTCCTGGCTCTGCAACCCGCAGTTGGCTCCTTGACAGCAAACGTAGAGCCTTGCTCTGTGCTCTCTCGAGACTGGTCTTGACCATCCCCCCGGCTCACAGTGCTACTAGAATCTTGAGTGGAATTGTCCGGTCACACCAGCGACCGGTTCGCTCACAGCGGCCACAAGTAGACAGCCTCTCGTCACCTGCATCCACGCCAGACTGTACGTATTGGGCCGCCGTCTTTACATTTCAATTTGCGAAGCCGGTTATGTTCTGCTTCAGCGATTGAGTCAGATCTAGTCTCGCTGCGAAGGCACCAAAATACCAAGCTATGATCACCATCAGTCGCAACGGCGAGTATCGTCTATAATAGATGGATGAGCCCCGGAGAAGGCCGAGGAAAATGCATTTTGAATATGAGCGGATGCGAGGTAACTGACGGACACTTATCACTTCGCCTTCTGTCGCGGCAACGAAGAGCCAGGCCCTGCATTCCCGAGCTCCGCACAAAATTGTCTGTACTGGTAAGAAGTCAACTCAAGTCTCCGCTTCCTATGCCAGGAGAACAGGCTCACTCCATGTACATCTCCATCAGAGGTGCAAAACACTTGCCGATGAAGTGTTCCAACCACTCTCCTGGAGCTATTCTTACTTGTCGACTTCCTCCACCTGCTCCTGGACGACGGCCCCTTTTCTGGCCTCAAATACTGTTGCCGAGTCGATGCCACTTTTTGCCACAAACTTCTCTTCGAGTCCGAAAAGCCGAGTCATCTCTTCCAGGGTACGCCCGCGTGTCTCGACCATGACGTAGCGCACAAACAAGAAAGCAATCACACAGATCCCCGAGTAAATTATGTATAGTCCCCACCCGATAGCATCTCCGATCGGAGGGCTGGCCTGTGCGACGATGTAACACCCAGCCCAGAGGCTCATCGTGGACAGGGCGTTGCCTTTTGCTCGCAGTTGAACTGGCCAGATCTCACTTGCGTAGGTCCAGCTGCCGACGCCCCAGCTGATGTTGAAGAAGACATAGAACAGGTAAGGGAATACCACAATAGCATAGTTGCCACTCGAGCCAGGGTACTTCTCTGCATGCCACTGGAGGACTGTTCGCTGTTAGCCTGGCACTCGCCGTCGGGCAGATGAAGAAGTCTACCAGTGATGCCAATCATGGCGCCCATCATTCCAACCACACCAATCTGGAGCCACGTCTTTCGTCCGAGCTTGTCGAAGACGAAGATTGGAATCCAGGCGAAGACGAACAGAACAACGCCGACGCCGCCGGTTGCCAGGTTGCGAGTATGGGCAGACCTGATACCACCACGCTCATACAAGCTTGGGGTATAGTACAGCTGCAAATTGAATCCGTCAAAAGGTGTTCATCCTGGCATGGCTCAAAGGACAACTCACAATCGAATTCGTGCCTGTTATCTGCTGGAAAAACTGCACCCCGGTGCCAACCAGGGTTACCCGTAAGACAGGCGAAGTGAACATGTCTCTCCAAGACGCCACGGAAACGGTTTTTTCGAATGCCACTTTTTCCGCAATTTCCTGCATCTCTACTTCGGCAGCCTCATCTCCATGCAACCGTGCGAGCACCTCCTTGGCACAGGCGTGTCGATCTTGCTGAACCAGCCAACGCGGTGAAGGGGGTACCCAAGGCCAGCACCCAACGGCGAGAATGGCAGCAGGGACAATCTGAATGGCTAGAGGAATGCGCCACCAGTCGGGCGTGTTGAGGTAGGAGAAGCCATAATCCAGCCAGAAAGCAATAAGCTCTCCGAAGCACAGAATCATTTGTTCGATACCGATGATTCTACCTCGCAAGTTTGCCGGGGCGATCTCGGACACATATAAGGGCACTCCTGCCGCGCATGCCCCTACTCCGTAGCCAAGAAGAACGCGGCCAACAGTGATGGTTGGAACATCATAGGAAGCAGCTTGGACGATGGCCCCGATGATGAAGACGATGCTAGAAATGGAGAGGGTCCGTTCTCTGCCATAGCGGTCCGCCAGGAAGCCGATGCTCATGGCGCCGACGAAGCACCCGATACTAGTCCGCTCTGTTAGCTTCATACCGTCGTGGATGGTCTGGCAGTAACCCGCGGCTTACTCATATAAAGACACGACAGCACCAGTGACCCAGGAGTTTGCGGGCTTCATGAGATCAATCCATCTCTCGTCAGCTACAATGATCCCCATGACTCCCTGATCATAGCCGAAGAGGAGGGCTCCCAGAGACACGAAGGC
Organism: Phialophora tarda; assembly: GCA_016109495.1. Classification (NCBI taxonomy): domain Eukaryota; kingdom Fungi; phylum Ascomycota; class Eurotiomycetes; order Chaetothyriales; family Herpotrichiellaceae; genus Phialophora; species Phialophora tarda. Next base: position 28,216 of record JADWPL010000015.1, on the reverse strand, counting down.
AGTGACTAGGTAAACATATGGCAAGTTTGCTGGTCGAGGGCTCGCAGAATAGTCCTGGCGAGGCCGGATGAGCTTGACTTGTCTGATGGAGAACATCTCTTGGACGGTCGCGATGCGGTTTGAAAGGCGGAAGAGGTCGAACTCTAAGAGTACCGAAGGCAATGGACAGCAGGCCCGGCGGAACTTATAATTCTCGTGGAGCCCTTTCATCAAAGACTTGTGTGGCAGTTCTCCTGTGGTGGAACCTTAAGCCTCGCGACTGTTTGGCCGACCATTCACACGACTTTACCCAGTACCTGGAGTTGATCATCGGAGTTGCTAACCACAAATGAATCCGAACTGGTTAGCCTCCGCCTCCTCCGCATTGTTTCTCTCCCCAGAGATCGGCAGAGGCACACGCGCACACGCTGGCTATGGCTCCGTCGCTTGTGCCGCTCCATGCGAGGCCTGAGTGTCGTCGTGCATCCCATTCCAGGATTCCTCTAGCTGCGCTCGTGCCATGGAAGTTGGCCAGCCGGTAGAAGCCTCCGTGTCAACCAGGAGATCTTGCAAAAAGTACTGCTCCGACCTGGATTCAAAACGATCTCCAACTGCGAACGGTCAAAGGGCGAAGCACCATACGAAAGTATCAGGGACTTACACAACGCGATGGCCATGCAAGCAACTAACTTGGCCGACGGGTTTTGTGGGTTTGAGCAAGCTATTCCGCATAACATCCTAACGTCTTCTGTCACAATATACTGTACCTCCATCATTGTCTGCCTATGCAGATGGCCAACACGTGGTAATGGTCGATGCGCTATCAGCAGCAAATGTGCCAAAGTGATGTACTGCCAGCCCATCACTGTCCATGGTCAGGGGTGCTCAGCGACAAATCAGCGGCAACACTCACCGTGACAATCCATATGCAGGTAAACATGTGGGAAACTGTCTCCACAACCAGCATCTTGGTAAACAGGATCAAAGGCTGTTGGCCTGGCCGTTTTCCATAGTTCGATTTCTTCCATCAACTGCCTATGCCCCGTCAAGTTCGCGCATTCCTCACCAAAGACAAATTGCTGCACCTTGCCGCATTGATATGTTGCCCTCAGCGCCCACGACCAGTCATCACAAGAGTCCGGCGGCGCTTCCGGCAAGCGGAGTTTGAACGGTCTTTGGAAGCTCAATGACATGAAGATCTCCTGCCTGAACGCTGCCCAATAACAAGCTTTCCTCAGAGGTGTGACTGGCGAAGGAGACTGAGCCTGAGAGGCGTTGATGATCGCTTGTGTTCCAAAAAGATGCTTTTGAGGATCGGAGCCGAAAATGGGCACTGTCTGGAATCAGTAGCTGAGCAGAGTGTCTGCTTTGCGCACGGACCGTCCATTTCCTCCAGCAAGCGTAAAACAACAATTGCAGCCAGAAGCTCGTCGTCACGAGCTGCAGCTGTCTCACCAAGCCTGGGGATCAAAGTCTGCAGGCAGGCGTGATAGTAATGGTCTGCGGTGTAAGGGTCGAAATCGGAAGTACGACTTCTGTGGCGCGCAGCCAGCGCCAACATCGCTTTGGCCAATGCCGCATTCCGGCGGGCTCGAAGTGGAATAACATATGCAAAATGTCTGTCGACGTCGCTGAAGTCAAAGAAGCATGCACACCTGTCGATGAAATACCTCACCAACTCAGCGGACTTTCTTGTTGAAAATATCGAGCCGATATCTCTGGCTTCCAGCGGCCGTATCGGAGACGCCACAGAGGACTCCTCGAATGATTCCGTCGGCACATTACGAGATATTGTATTCGGAGACAGAACGCGCAAGAGCTCCTGGCCAGCGCAGCTTGGTCTGGTCTCTATCCTGCAGGTTTCAGTAGCTTTACCATCCAGCGTCGGCTGTGCTTCGTGAACGAAGTCGACTATCCAAGATCAGTATAGGAAGACTGCAAATGAATCAAGCTACCTTTTGGAGGCACGGGGACCCAAGTCTGATGCTGGCCAAAGTAGGCTGGTCTGAAGGTATGTCCAGACGGCCTAGGTTTGCGGACGCACAATCGACCAGCTTTCTGACAGCGCCCGCATTGACCCTGTTGGTTATCACCTAGGACACATCAGCGTCTGCCACTGCAAACCTTGTAGACTGTACATTTAACGTGTTTTTGCCGACAATGTTCACAGGACATGCCTAGTGGCGAGAGCAGAGAACGTCGGAATGAGCCGGACTACTGTCGATTTGCGGAGAACGCATTTTCATGGCGAACTGGTGATCGGGGATTCATTGCCCCTTTTGTTCGATTCGAGATACACCGGGCCGAAACTGCCCCTCTAAGGTCCGAACTTGCGATGGCAGCTGAATCTGGAATTTTCCGGTGTAGATCTTGCGGGTCGCGAGGGGGTGCGTGCATGAAGCAGGCAAGCAGGGGGAGTAAGTGGAGATACGTCGATATGTGTCGAGCATCAAACTCCACCATCTGGCTTCTGAAGATTTATATCCTGCGCCAAACAGAGGCGAAAATATCTCAACGTTTCCGTCCTTTCGGCACGCACTGGTCACTCGTTTCTATCACCAAGATACCACCGAATCGGCATGCCTCATGCAGAGTCTCCAGAGTCTGAACATCCATCCGGGGAGAAATTGTTCGTCAATGATGGTCCGTTGGCGGCAGGTGAATATACCGACCTGCGGCCAACGCCACTTGACACTCCGATTGAGGAAGCAAGGAGGCGATATGCGGAAGACGGGTATCTCTTCGTAAAAGGCCTGCTTCCCAGGCAGGATGTTCTCAAAGCTAGAGAGGAATACTTCAAGTTGCTTGCCCCAAGCGGTGTTTTGAAACCTGGAACACGACCCGTTGACGGGATTTTCGACGACACCAAGGACAAGCTTAACTTCCCGGGGATTGGAGCTGGTTTTGCTGATTCCAATGGGCGCCCTACCGGCCCCCATCCCGAAGTAGCTACCTTGTTTGTCGATTTAGCTCTCCGGGCGCATACTGAAGACTGGTACAAGGAGGATTTCTGCAAACATCCGGCACTGCGGGAGTATGTCGCGAAGCTGACAGGCTGGGGTGACGACACCATGGGAATCAGGAGAACCCTCTTGCGGAACAACACCCCAGGGAATAAAGCCATTGGAGTGCATTACGACCAGATCTTTCTGAGACATGGTGAAGATACTGCACTGACTGCTTGGGTCCCGATGGGCGATATCTCACGGCAAGGTGGCGGATTGATCTACATCGAGAAAGGGCACACTCTGGGTCTTGAGATTGAACAAGAGTTCACCGCGAAAGCCAAAGCTTCCGGCTTGACAACCGAGGAAGCTAAGAATGCCTTCAATCAGAACATGATGAGCGGTGGCTTGCTTGCAGATGGCCCTTCAGGGTTTGGCAAGCAATGGAATCGGCGTTGGCTGTTGACGGCGTATGAGGCCGGTGACGTGGTGCTGCACAACGCATATGCCGTATGACTCAAATCCCCGCCGGGTAACGGATGCTGACATTTGATAGATTCATGCCTCGACAATCAACCACGACCCCGACAACAAGATTCGATTGGGGACAGATCTTCGATTCGTCAACCGATCCCGACCCTGGGATACGAGATGGGCAAATGATTATGCCTTCGGTGACGGCGTTTGAGCCCGTCTCGACGACGTGCCGCCCCAATTCAGGGGCAAGTTCTCTGCCTTTGCTGGGCATTGTAATGGGAACCCGGTTGTAGTGGGATGGAAAATGGCTGCAAAACTGAAGAACAACAGAAAACGCAGATGCTGGCGCACTCAGAAGTCGCTTATGATCACACCTACTCCTTTGTCTTGGGCCATTTCGAGCAATTTGCCCGCCATGGCAAGATCCATGATCCCCAAGCCCACGCATTTGAAGATGAGGTTCTTGTTTGTCGCAAACGGGTCGGATCCTTGGAGTTGCCCTATTTCGACGAGCTGGTCTGCCGTGACATGTGCATTGATCAGTTCCCCCGCTTCAGCGAGACATCCTTCTTTCGTGTCAACGTATATGTAGTCCCCCGATAGAAGAGTTTCAGAATCAATCTCCTGCATCGACGGCTTGTAGGACCCGATCAGCGAGATGAACCGGGCTTTCGCATCCAAATAACCAGATGGAAAATGTGGTGTCGTTGCTGGGGTGCAGCAGAAAATGACGTCTGAAGCCGTGAGCAGTTCGCGAAGTCTTGAATCAAAGTCATCCGATGTCCTGAGAAGTAACTCAAACGAAACTTCAGGGTACTGGTGACTCAAATCCGCGAAGAGCTGTTCCATTCTCCGACCACCTGCCCTGTTCACAACAGTGACACACTTCGCGTCGCTGAGCAGCAGAGCAAGCTTGACGTGCCATTCTGCCTGTCGTCCCGCACCGAAAACAACAATATTCTCCTTCGACTTGGGCCATCGTACGTAGGGTATCATGACGGCCAGCGACGTTCGGAATGCGGTGACCTCTTCGGCGTTCAACAGCCCGAGCAGGTCTCCCTCTGGCGCAAACACGTTGATACAGCCTTTCAATCCCTTCGAACTGATAGTGACGATCTTGATGCCTGTAGAGGTCGTGATTGAAGATGGCATAAAGAGCGAAGTGTTGCCGAGCCTGGTGACGATTGATTCCCGCTCGGGCTGATGGAGCGTTCGTTGGGAAGACGGAGCATCTTTGCTGGTAGAGTATGCACGGAGAACATCGTGTAGGCTGGTAAGAAGACGGTGAGATTCTGTCACCGAGATACTGGACAGAAGGGAGTGGACGTCCCGCTCCTTCAGGATGATCATGGTTGACTACTGGAGCTGTACAGAAAATCAAGATGGTGTTCCACTCCGCAAAGCCCAGCGGATTGCGCGATGCTGGCGATGTTAACTACTGTAGGCGGGGGCGTCTCCGGGGCATCGAAGGGAAGGTCTACCGGACACACTCCACTCCCGGCCTCGTCTACATAGTGACGGCCATCGTTGCTTTACCGAGCCAGCAGGCGCAGATTACTCGTAGCGGATCGTTGAATGACCAGTGGCAGAGTCCGATGACGCCGTGTTCTCGTCTGAGCAATCACTCTACGGGGGACTAATCGCAGCTTCAATATGTCTATACTTAGCTGTTTGATCTTTAATTCTACCAATTAACAGACAACAACCAGCATCACCCACTTCTCCCTGCAAGGGCGGTATCATAACACAAAGTCAGCCGTATCTGTCGTCAAGAGAATGGTCTGCAATTTCCAACCAGCTCCAATTCAACCAATCCCTCATGCCAAAGGCAGCTTAGTCCCATTCCGGCTCAAGACCGTGAGGCCTGTGTCGATACCCCAGCCAACGTTGTTGAACTCGACATACATGTCGGCAATTTGCTTGTCGGCAGTAATCTCGAAAAGGTTGAATCCATTCACAGGGATTTTCTTGCTTCCGATTCCAGCCATGTTCCAGTACCACAGGACATTCGTACAGCCAGCGACCAAAGTCTTGTACGTTGTGATGTTGGTGATCGACGGTGCAAGGAGAACTCCCTGGATGTACTGAGTTTTGCCAGAGAAAGTAACTGCGCCGATCTGCCTCGCGTTAGCAGGAGCTTGAAGCGCTGAAGAGGCACAATCTTACCGGATGTCCAGCAAGCATATTGATCGAGTCCGACTTCTCGAAGAAGTCGGGGCCGATCAGCGCTTGGGCGGTGGCGTTCGAAGCGTTGACATCTGGGTGGTCGAGGATGCTGACGAACTTGGCGACAATGTCGTCAGCGTCCGCCTGCGTCAGGCAACCGCTTCCTCGCCATGATGGGCGTGCGCCGTGCCAGTCTTTCCAGCTAGGCAAGGCTGCGGCTGTGGAGGCGAGAGCAAGAGGTGCCAAAATGTGTGAGAACTTCATGGTGGTAGGTCGAGGGGTATGTTCAGGGACAGAGAGTTGTGCGAGCGCAAGTGCTTAATAGTAATGCGAACGAGTGACTTGAGTGAGGAAAGGGAATGACTTATGAGCGAGCGCCTTGCTACAGAGATATCACCTTACCATCACTAGGGAGACATCGAGACTTTTGTATCTTCACCCACAAGCCAAGACAGTCTGCCCACAGGGAGCAGAAAGATTGACTTCGGCCATAATCATTTGCGACAAGTCGTATCTGAAAACACTTCGCATCTCCTCTAATTGCCTTATGCCAGCCGTGTCTGGAATGGTCCAATAGGTCTGCATGGAAGTTCGTTGCCGAGAGTCGAACTCCAGACACGTTAAGATTTGGCCAAGGCCGGGTATCGGTACAACTGTAAGGATATCGGCGAAGTCGACGCTTGATGTCCGCGATCTGCCAGGGTCTCTCATGCTTGTTTCAGCACGGTAGCCATCCGGAAGAGTATGTTTCCAGCCTCGAGGGCTTGGCCACAAGCTCGCAATTTCCCGACCATGATGTTGTGCGACTACTGCGTACACAGTAGATCTCGAATCGTCATACTTGGACCATCCTTGACTTCGAAATTGGATGCGTCTGACACTTGGATACCTAGATTACTCAAGAACGAAAAACCTAACTGTCATTCACCGTTTGATCCTAGATGATGAGCGAAGGGCCGCTTTAACCTGAGCTTTAACTGGGCCTTTGGCTGAGCCTCACTGAGTGCTCCCTGAGCAAACACACCGCGAGCCTATTCAGGCCCCCTAGCAGTCGGCTAGGTATCTGTTTCAGCCGGGTGTCAGGGACCTTGGAGAATCCCTGCCCTTCTGCTGCTGCCTGAACTCCGTAACCGAAATGGTTGTTTCATCGTGTCACTCCATGACGAGAAGATTGAGAGCCCGCCGTAGATAAACCATCATGTCCGGGTACCGCTGACTTTGCCATACTGAGTTGTCTCCTTCGTTCTTCGCTGGTTGAAGATGAAGAGCGCCACGCAGAGAATCTCAATCACCACCGCGATGATTGATGCTGAGAAGGTATAAGTCTGACAAAAGACGCATATTAGAGCTTCGAACATCATCTTGGAAAGGACATGTCGCAGACGTACCTGCTGGATACACATCGAGTTCCAATTGACGTTCTCGTCAACAGAGTGGTCGCGAAAGCACGACCAAGACCAGATATCCCAATGATCTTGTTTGCCGCCTTGAGCGTAAACCACGCGGAAAGCAACGAGCGCTGCGATCCAAGCTGCCATCACCGCGACCGAGCTGAGGTACACACTGATCGAATGTAAAACTCCGTCATGAAGGCCTCGGAACTATCCACTGGGTCAGCTTAACTTCGAATGTATCCAGGTCATTCTTACACAGCTGCACAAACTCGTGAGAGCCATCAGCTCAACCAAGGTCCCAAATGCGCCAACCGCGAGCATCAGATAGGCAGGCCAGCTATCAACAGGGGCCCAAGAGCGAGTCCGTAGCCCGGTCTTCGCGTTATGATAGGTATCATTTCGGGTGTCTAACCAGACATAGACTGTGTGGACTTGGATACCGAGGACGCTTAGAGCAATAGCGAGTCCGAGAGCTCTGAGGGCGGTACGAACCCCGCTGACTCCGGGAGCACGCCTCGTCGAAGCGGGGACTTTTCGCGCTGTGGAATAGATCTTCTCGTCTGGCTCAGGTTTGATCAGTATTTCAGAATCTGAATAGTCGCGTCCGCTGTGCCTAAATGGCTCGTAGGAAGAATCTCGCTGCAAAGACATATTGGGTTGATCGAGAGGGTGCAGGTCTGGGGCAGGAACAAAAAGGAGACTTCGAGAGGTACGTGTAGATATTTGTGCTCAAAGGTGAGGTGCGGTTAGGAATTCAAAAATCTGTATCTATACCCAGCGAGGACTGGAGATGGACTTATGGCTTCTTGACAATGATAGCGACCCCAGTCTTGTACAGTAATGTGCCTTGATCCTTCTATAACTAGTTATAGGTGCTAGGCTTAGAGTGTCAAAGGCGCAATCCAACAGTAAGCATGAGCCTCACGGTTAGCAAACGTAGCCATAGACTGGTCGAGCCAAAAGAGTTCTTCGTTGATAAGTCTGATCGAATGCAGTAGCCGGCGAAGGTTTTGCCTACTTTCGAAACACACTTCCATTTGAGGAATTGTGATATAAGTAGGGGCTCCATTAAGCGCTGTAGCGGTGTTTTTTGGCCATGGCCAGATCCCCCATTACGCCTTGGCCGAGCGTATGTCGTCAAATGGATACCTATGAAGAGTGCACGTAGCAGGTGTTCGCTTACTACGAGGTACACTCTAATCTCGAGTTGTGTTCTGAGCCAAACTTCAATTGGAAGTGCGTCAAGAAAGGATTAGCGGACTACCGCCAAGGCTGTGTTTCCTGGTCAGCCGTCGCCTCGGCAGTCCATCTCCTTGACACGACGTTCAATGTAATCGGATTCAACCTTCCAGGTGCGATGCTACTTCGCAAGTCCAGCCCTCCTCGGCGTAAACCTGAAATGCTTGTCCTAGCTGATCTGCGTCTCAACACAGGGTCGGGATGTCTCGACTGTCCCACATACTTCAACCGCGGAAAGGTTTAGTGGGCTCTCATGTAATTTGCAAAGAAGAAACAATCTACAAGATTATACTTGGAACGTGTCATGCTCTGCCAATTTGGGAATCTATGACTACCGAGAGACATGGCTTCTACAGATTTAGCCCAGTCGGTGTTGTGTACTATTGTTCGTCTGCAGCTGCGCCAGTGTGGCCTGGACTCAGTTTCTAGCTATATTATAGAGTCACCCGGGCCCAGGGACTTTACATGTGGGACAACGAACACAACGATAACTCCCGATTACCTACGGCAATACAAAATCTTACAACGTCTGCTTGCACACGGAAATCACATACAGCAATCATGATCCGGACATCGATCCTTCTCCCCGTCCTGGCACGCTTGGTTTCGGCAAGCATCTCGATAGCAACTTTCACCGAAGCAAATTGTGGCGGAGCGATTAGCAACAACGTTCGATCGAACACTGCCAATCAATTCGAAAGCAGTGAATGTGTTGCGACAAACCAGTTCTCTTCCGTCGAGGTGATCACAACAGAGACGGGCTTTAAATGCAACATCTACTCTGACAGAGCATGCGCAAATTTCCTCCAGACGTTTGAAACAGCAGGCGAATGCGGCAGCATTATCGGCTCAGGCGTCATCTGTTTCAGTCAGAATGCATTCGATAATCCTCTCGATGGAGCCACCGGACAAGTACTGATCGGGGCCAAATTCGTTACTGTGGTCAAACAAGCCAGTGAACTTGTTCAACTCGGAATTGATCAAGCCTGCAACGATATCGGATGTGACCCTACCAATTCCTTCAGCGAGACCCAAAATCCCTTGACTTCCAAGGAGCTTGTCACCGTCTCGGTAACAGGCGACTACGACAACAGCGAACAGCGAGACTACATGAGGAATGTCCTCCAGGAGGCCTTCCGTCTGACACAGTCTGAGGATCGCGATAACCCGAGGGCGTTTTTGGGCGTGGATCCTAACAATCCCCTTATTGCTGTGCTTGAGAATGAATTCATCCATGATGTACCCACCTTTGGTCAGATAATTTTGAATGATGCGCAGGGCCGGACACTGGCGGAAATGACGATCAGGATCACTCAAACAGACTCAGAAACCGAAAAGGCATGCGAGGACAGTGCAGGGAAGATTGCAGGTGCGGCTCTGTCGGCTATTCCGGTGATCGGTAGCGTTGCTGGACTGGCCTTCACGGTTGGCTGTGTTGCCTCTTGATTCCTGCCGCGAACTGGAGTTGGCTTTGGTGTAAGGTGTATTTGGGAGCATGGTGCAACAATTGTTTCGACTTCTTCGTGCCAGTTTTATTAGAGTTGATTTTCCTCCACACACTTTAGCATCTTCCCACGCTACTTGGCCGAAATCAAAGCGTTTGATACTCTTTCCTGTTACCTTCGGAGCTCGCTTCTTACGCAGTACGTGTCCACTCTTGACTGGTTGCATGAATGAGCTTCCAAGTCCGAGCTTCTTCCTCTACTGCCGCTGAACCTGGGGAAGCGGTCACTTGCCACAGGATGTTTTCCAAAGTGTGCGAGCTCAGCAATACAACGCCATCGTCCTCTGATCGCCCATGTACGGCACATTGGTATACTTTACTTTACTACCTTAAGAAGCCTGTTCCGGAATGTTGAGGCCTCAAAAGTTCCGGGAACAGAATACAGCACGCTCGGGAGTTTACTGTGACTTCTGCAAAGGACAAGGGGGAGCGGTTTTTCCGGTAGTTGTGAGGCAGAATATGCTTATGTCGCCCGGTAGGTACGGGGTGCAAACACTTCACCGGGACGTGATCGGGACAACCAGTTCGTTTTGGGTTGGAGGCAGCAAATCCTTCAGCCTCACACCGCTCAGGCCACTGCGAGCGTGTCGAAGCTAAGGCTGGCGCAGTTGTAATTCACACCAATAGGGTCGTGCTCGAAAGATCTTCTATTTGGGAGACACTCCGAATTCGATAACGGAGTCATTCTTTGGCGCGTCTGAGAGTGATTTTTGCAGTTCTCAGTAGGATAGATGAGTAGTGTGATTCGCACTCAACTGACTATTAAAGAATAAGACTGGTTCAGCCTGGTCATGCATAGCGGTTGGTACGAGATTATTTCGCTTGCTTCCTCTCCTCGACTTCGGCGTCCATCACAACCAAGCTCTGCAGCCCTTCGTTGTCGACCTTCTGTTTACTAACCACAAACATTGCAATGAATTCAGCCTCCTCGTCTCCGACGTTTTCCGATCGCACGTGGTGACAGCCCGGTGGCTCATACCAACTTTCCCCCACAGAATAGATCTTCGGACCTGTGCCTTGCGAGTCAGGGTCGTGGTGCGGACAGACCATTTGGTTTAACATTTTGCCCTTTATCATCGTGGCCACGATTGCCCCGCCGCCATGGGTATGGGGTGGTGCTGCCGCGTTGACCGGCACGTTCACCTTCAGGCCGAGGTAATAGTGATCTGGTATGTTGGACGGCGACTCGTGGAAAACGGGAGCAACAGTGGGCATTGGTCTCCTACATGAAGGTAAGCTCGGACAGTGTGCAGGAGGTGGACATAATATAGAGCGAACCCTGAAACAGTCCAGATGCCGTCCTTTTTGACGACTTCCTGGTCTTGCCACCGCATGTTCATGTCAATAAGCATCTTGTCGTTCTCAGAGTCAATGTTGCTTCAGTGTGATATTAGCAGGATGGGAGCGTGATGGCGGCAGTAGAAGGCCCTGTTGTGAAATTTTGAATCATTCTTATAATCGCTCATACCCTGCTTCTGGAGGTTATCAGCGTTTCCCTAAGCCACATGGATGAGGGACTCGTACTGCTGGCTCGTATTGAAGAGGAGCTTGTATGTAACTCTGTTGCGGATACCCGACTTCGAAACCCAATCAGCGGGCGACGTGGGTTACCGAATACCCGTCGTTGTTGATACCTCATTGGCCACCACGGAGAAAGGGTATTAGACCTCAGTTGACCTGTTCCGGCGTCCGAGCTGATGCACTACCATGTAAACCGTACAATGGTCCAAAGTCTGCTTTTCCGGCGGGCAAGTTATGGGCTATTGCTGACTGTCGTAATTTCATCAAGGCAACATAATCAACTAGGAGGCCTCTCATCGGCAATCATCCATGACGTTGAAATGGTCACTGGTTTGTAACACGAGTATCTTCTCCCAGAAGCGCCGGAATTGTCGCCGCGTGGCTTCCATTCATAAAGGAAGGCGACGGAGGCTGTGCAAGTCGAAACGCGGATCACGACAAAACGTGACGAAATGGATGCTGTCCGCTTACACCCAAACGATGGTGATCCATCTTCACCCTACTCTGAAGTCAATCCTGCTCCCGCCACAGCTCTCATCTTCGATCATGAAGTTCCAGTCCCTCGACCACAACAACCGGGGGAAATGTTGGTGCGCGTCGAAGCGACGACCGTTGTTCGAGATTCTCTGACCTGGCCAGAGACCTATCACGAAGAATACAATATTTTAGGCAACGACTTCTCCGGAACGGTGGTCTCTATTAGCGAAGACTCTCAACGTTCTCTCTTCAAGCCGGGAGACGAGGTTTATGGCATGACATCGGCATCGCGAGCTGGAACCTGGGCCGAATATGTGGTGGTGTCAGCAGAGGAAGCGTGGTTGAAGCCCCGGTCTCTCGCATGGGCTGAAGCCGCAGCTGTACCTCTGAGTGCCTTGACTGCATATCAAGCACTCTTTGACAAAGCTGGCATTGTGCCGCCTGATTTCAGCAACACTCATGAAGTAATCGGATCTCGTCACGGAAGTGGTAGAGAAAAGAAGGGTCGTCTGTTGGTGAACGGAGGTGCAGGTTGTGTCGGGATCTATGCAGTGCAACTGGCCAGCTTGGCCGGCTTGTATGTCGTCGCAGCGACAAGGTCAAGAATACGAGACGAAGAGTTTCTGAAACGACTTGGTGCAGATGAGGTGGTCGAGTATGGCGATCTGATCAAAGGCTCATGGAAATATGATACTATCATTGACACAGTTGGCGGAAAGGGTCTTGAAACCTGCTGGTCTCTGGTGGCCGGGTGCGGCACCTTGATATCTATCGACAGCGCAAGCTACGATTTTGTGCGGCGCCACCGCGATTCCGGACTAGCCGATGGGAAGGAAGCCGTCAAAGCTCTCTTTTTCATCGTGGATCCTTCGAGAACTGGTCTGGAACAATTGGCAAAGGCTCTGGACTCGGCCCTTCTGAAATCCTTCGTGGCGCGCGTGATGCCCTTGGCGGATGCGAGGCAGGCTTACAAGTATTCTCCGAAAGCGCCTACAGAGCGAGGGAAAATTGTTCTGGTGCCTCAGCATAGCAGACAAACCCACACGTAATCCAGAAGAGTTTCACAGTCTGCGATCAGCTTTCTAGCTAGATGAACTCCGACAATGATGGAGTTGGCATTGCCTCATTTACTAAATCATGGAATTGATCCAGAGGCTCAAGATTCGTGGTTGTCAGCCAAGACCCACGTCGTATCCGCTTGTATGTCGTTGAGATGAAATTCAGTGTCGAGAATCTCCCAGAAAGGTAAAGCCAGGCCGCAAGCACTCGAGGCCTGAGAGACGTCATAACCTGGACTGATGGATGGTTGTATGCTACAATTGGGAGGGATTGTGTCCAAACACCGAATACGAGGGTGACCCTGGGGGGATGTTTCCAGTACTTCTCGTGCAATGGCTTGGATCTCTTCCACAGTCGTCTGTGCCTGCGGCCAGATCTTTGAAAGCGATTTGATATACCCAAGGGTCATTTTGATCTGATGTCGAGCGACTGCCAACTTCTGACCAGTCAAAAAGAATTTGCAGGCCGACAGAAGTGAGATTGTGCCAGTGGCATGCATACAGATCACGAAAGGTGTATGAGCATACGGCCGTATTGGTAGGGATAACAATCGGATCTGGGCCTCGATCGATTGGAGACAACGTGCCGTATGTATTGTCTCGTAGTCAACAGTGGAGCAGACACTGTTGTCTGGAGCGTTTGACAAACAGCTTGATATCCGCTCGACTGGATTGAGTGTAAGCGCCGAAAATTGTCTATGGTTTGACAGTGTCAACCTAGGCAAAGGTAAGTTGATGTATTTCCAAAAGGCTCGGTCAAATACCATGATAGGCAGATATTGCAATCAGAGAAGACTGTTGCAGATGAGTCGCTGGATGAGTAGACTTACGCATGGATTGCCATGTTGGCTTGGAACATCAATTCATCGTATTCGCCATTCCTAGAGAGAATTTGGCGTTTTGACTCCGGAAGAAGGAGCAACCACCCTTCAATCACAACATCTATCATCTCAACAACATTGGAAAGGGAGTCGTTCGAGGTGTCCCACCCCAGACCCGCCATTACTGTGTAAAGATCGTGTGTAATACCAATCAGATAGGCAAATGACGAGTAGACTTGGTTATCGGCTGAAAATTCCCGAGAATCGAATTCGTCGAGCGTCTTTGGAGGAGGTATAGCCTATAAATAGTTTCACTGTAAGCTGATATCATTGGCCCGGGAAATGGTAGAGAAATACCCCAGACTCATATTCTTTTTCTTCGCAAGGCAGATCGGCAGTAACATCCACGCAATACGCTGGGCAAATCCGTACTTGCTTTATGGCTGCATACCACGAATCCACGATGTATAGCTGCCACCACGTTCTTCTCCAGCTTTCCTCCAGCACTGAATCACCATGTCCATGCTGAGTTGCAAAACTCCGACGGTGCATTTCGAGCTCGAGTGCTAGCTCTATCGCCCAATCCATCTCTTCCCGGGAACGAACATGTTCGCCGCACCAGTAAAGTGTGATAGAGTAGATGAGACGATATTGGACTGTGAATGGATCCCGCGACCATTGTTCCGTGGGCACGCAAACGTTGATAACATCCTCGACCAGTGGTTTACCCTGTTCTAATCGAGCGTACAACGATCCGACGAACCGCATAACCGAAATTAGAGGCTTCAGGCTGATCTGCCTGGAAGGGTCCTCTAATAGTCTCTCTAGATACGTCTGTGGGAGGACGCACGGATGCTGCCGATGAAAATACTTGTAATAGAGATCAATGCATGGATCTCCCCGAATATTCAGAGACTCGGCCGGCACGAAGTGCGGAACAGCTTTGGCAGAACAAGGCCTTGCGCCGCGGGGAGTGGACGAACTTGTCTGTATTTGTGACATACTGTTGGTGTCGAGTGGCAGAAGATTGTGTGTTCCGTCTTGCGGGGGCTGCTCTCTCTGCGGAAATGGAAATGCAGACTCAAAAATACGTTCAAGGCTGGCTATTCGTGACTCAGTTGCTGCAAGGCTACGCCGTGCAGCTTTGGCAGTTCGGGTGAGACCACCTCTCCGGGATTCCGCATATTGACATTGTTCACGTCGAGATTTGCAGCGACCGCACTGAGGTTTTTCGGCATCACATCTGACATGTCGAGTCCGACACTGAATGCACGCAAGGGAGACTCGAACACCTCCACCGTGCAGAGGAGATGCTGGGCAATGCGTATTATCCATCCTGATAGAAGCTGGCTTGAAGAACTTAGCCTTGAAGGCCAGAAAACGAATGCGGTATTACTATGTCCATATGCACCAGCCTTGGCATTCCGTCTTTTTCCTTCCCGCAAGTCCACAACGTGACCGGCAATCCGGGTACTCGGGTGAGTCAGAAAGGCGGAAGGAAGCCTCCCTACCGGCCAAGCTTTTCCGCGGGGGCTGGACCGAAACAGGAAATATTTCTCTATCTGGCTATCGGGAATTGGACGCATCGCATGAGGCACAGTGTTACATACGCGGTTATCCTCTATCTCCTAAATGATCGAGTCGTCTATCAAGTCTGCCAATTCTAGCCGAGACAGTCATGCGCGTCATCTTGACGATTGACGTTGAATGCGACATCGCAGTGCACGATTTCGGGAAGCAGACGACGTCGAGTGGGAGTCTTTCGACCATCTCCGAATACCCGCCAGTTGGAGCGAGTTCCTAACACAAAGGGATATTTTGGCTCGTGCAGACCTTAACATGAACAGAACAACCGGCTGTGTTCAAGGCGTATGAAGCACTCTCGGCTTTATCGGGCTCTCAGTGATGCTTGAGTATCCATGTCCATGGCCCACAGAGGTCTATATTAAAAACCTCTGCAATTCACCTTGACGTATAGTCCAAGTCTGCGATAACGTCAACAAGCAAACAATCCGAGAAGCACAGCAAGAGCTCCTTCAAAATGCAGCAAAAAATACTGGTCGTGGGTTCGGGGTTCGCTGGCATGTGGAGTGCTCTTGCTGCTAGGCGGCTCATCCATCTCACCCAGGGGAAAGCCAGTGGGATCGATGTGACTGTTGTAGCACCTGAACCAAGACTGGTTGTGCGACCGAGGCTCTACGAAACAAATCCAGCAAACATGAGCGCCCCCCTTGCCGATCTTTTCACCGCAACAGGTATCAAATATGTTCAAGCCAAAGTCGACCTCATCCGGCCGGCACAACAGGAAGTGGAAGCTGTAGACAGCACCGGCAAACGGTCGACACACTCCTATTCCAGGCTGATCTTGGCGACCGGAAGTCGTTTGGTGCGTCCGAATATCCCCGGCCTCCGCGAGCATGCTTTCAGCATCGACCAAATCGACGAAGCAGCAGAGCTTGACAAGCACTTAAAGCGTCTGACCTCCCTTCCTGATACTCCGGAGCGCAACACAGTCGTCGTAGTCGGTGGCGGGTTTACAGGGATCGAGATCGGGGCCGAACTTCCATCGCGATTACGCGCGATTCTCGGCAAAGATACCAAGGTCCGCGTTGTCATTGTCGAGCAGAATGCCGATATTGGACCTGAGCTTGGGCCTGGCCCGCGCCCAACCATCATCCAGGCGCTCACGGAACTTGGAGTGGAAATGAAGCTTGGAGCAGCGGTGAAATCGGTCGAGCCCAGCGGTGTGGTCACCTCCAGTGGCGAGACAATAAGTGCTCTGACTGTCGTTTGGACTGGTGGAATGGCAGCCAATGAGCTGACAAGGCAGATCGATGGCAAAAGAAACCCACAGGGCCGGCTAATCGTCGACCGTGATTTGCGAGTACCGTCCGACGACAAGATATTTGCCACAGGCGACACGGCCTTGGCCATGACCGACGACCAAGGAAATCATACAATGATGTCCTGCCAACACGCCACGATTTTAGGCCGCTCAGCAGGACACAATGCAGCGGCTGATCTACTTAGGATCGCCACACGACCATACTCGCAGCCCAGCTACGGGACTTGTCTTGATTTAGGCCCATGGGGTGCGGTTATTGGTGCAGGCTGGACCCGTGAGACGATGATGTTGGGCCTGGAAGCCAAGGCGGTCAAACAATGGATCAACAGCTCTTTGATCTATCCACCAAAGGCAGATCAAGATGAGGCTTTTGCTCTTGCTGACCCCGCCTATGAAATCCCGAATCTGGACATGTCCTCGTTGTGAGGGAAGTTACCCGTCTCGCCAGGTGTTGAAGCTACTTCAAGTCGGATATCAAGTAGAAACCTTTCCAATCCTTCAAAGATTCGAATCATAGATTTGTCTCCTGCCCACAAGATTACTGAGCGGTGAATTGTCATGAACGCGAGAAGAGGCATCAATTGCAGTGTTGAGGATGCCTAGATACCAAATCATTTCGGCTCAGCCAAATCATATTCCTTCAGAAAACAATTTTACTGGTACTTCTATGTGAGCGAACAGGAGAGCCAGGGAGTACGGAGTATGGAGTATGGAGTAAGGATACTCCACATGAGACCCGAAACTGGTCCATGCCCCAGAGCTCGAGAAGTCGCCCCCAAAGTCTGATGAGAGTGGAGGGTCTTTTTCGCTTGGCGCGCTGCAGTCGCGGTTGGAAAGGCAACCAATACTCCGTACGAACTCAGGAGTATCTCAGCTCTTTTCATGTCACATCCTTCTGTTTGGTGTTTTATTCAATACGGACCGGAACCTTCAGCAGAGTTTCTTGGCTGGGCAGCGACTTGTCTCGCTCATCAGAAAGCCAATGATGCATGATTCCCTGCTATTCAAGAAAGACATCCGAACCTGATGGCATGCTGGCGGCTGGGCGGTGAAGACCGATCAAGATGACACTGTGCTGGATTAGATGATGGCCGACGGACTGTGGCTGCTATCGGATGTACCACCAAAACCTCGCCTCCCCTTCAACTCAGGTACCCAGTTTCGACCAGGGTTGACAGCGATTCCAGGGGAGGATCACTGAGAGCGTCGGCAACACATCGCTTCCAGCGGGGGTTGAAGAACAGTGCCACTGAGGTGCACATCTGCCCCTTGAGTCGGCGAATTCGGCGCAACTCTCGAAACCGACGCGCGGAACTGATCGAGGCTACAGTCCGCCTCCTAGAGCCAACTTTGCTCAGAGCAGCAAATCCCCCATCGTCCAATGTACGCATGCGAAGGCCTATGGAAGGCAGGACCGTTTAACGCAACGTGTTCGGATTGCCAGATGGCTTGCTGGAATGCAGATATCCGGCCACCGACTCAACCAATGCTTTTCTAATTTACATATACCCGAAACCCGGCCTGTGGACATAATGCACGACTCGCTTTGCGATGCGCGCATCGCTCATTGGAAGAAACTGCTGACAATAGTGATGATAGCCGTGTAGATCATGCAGGCGATACCCAGAACCATCAACAGAACATCCGCGGCCTTTTCCCCGGTTGTTTTTGCGATGCCTCTGTAATGCAGAAGGGGAGGGTAAATGTAAACCAGGGGTACGCAACAAATGGAACCGATGAGCGCCACAAAGGTGTCGAGGTTGCTGGATCCGAGAATCGCAATCAAAGCACAAAGGACGACAAGCACGGTTCTGAACCCGTTCTTCTTCCACTTGGTAAACG
Organism: Phialophora tarda; assembly: GCA_016109495.1. Taxonomy (NCBI): domain Eukaryota; kingdom Fungi; phylum Ascomycota; class Eurotiomycetes; order Chaetothyriales; family Herpotrichiellaceae; genus Phialophora; species Phialophora tarda. The sequence continues at coordinate 9,948 of JADWPL010000015.1, read as the reverse complement.
TGTCCCTTTTCCCAGAGCGTCGACCAAACACTTTGCCCTCAAGAATGCGGAGTGCAGGGAAAAGCTGAACAGGTGTACCGGCCATAACAGCAATGGCATACAGAAACTGCACGGCGTTGACAAGTCTGCTGCTTTGAGGGAAGTTGGAAATAACTTCGATCTTTGTCGCCTCGCCAAAAGTCGCATAGCAAAGTGCTCCAATGGAAGTGAAAATGATGGTGTTGATGAGCATGATGACCCAGAGAAGAGGCTCGAATTTCTCGGGATGTCGCATGGATGACTGGATTGGAAGAATGAGACCGATGCCTTCGAATGTGAAGATTGCGGAGCCGATGGTGAGCGTGTAGTGTTCGGGATTGAACAGTTGAACAGTCGGATTGAGTCCATCCTCGGCGAGACTAGAGATGTCGTACCAATAGATGTAGGCGAGACCGAGGAGGATGAAGACGTCGGCCAACAGTGCAGCCGGACCAAGCTTGGAAATGTTGCGGATGAACGCAAGCGGAATCAGGGCAAGCAGCTGCAGGGTGATCATTATGTTTGTCGATAGCGGAGCGGAGCCTTTGCCGATGGCAACCTGAAAGGAGTGAAGATTTTGTGCGACGAAGACTGTTCCGGCACAGACAAACCCAAGCTGAGAGATTGTGACGGACGCAAGGATGATGGATCTCATTCTCTGACCACCGATTGCTTCCCCAAGTTCGCCATAGCCGCTTTTCTTGTAGGCTTGCCGACATTGCAGCAGCAGGTGGAATGCCCACGTAGTAACAACTGAGACCGTTAATAACGTCATTGATGAGAATAAGATGCCTCCATTGTTGAATGCCTTGGGCAAGAACATGATTCCAGTACCAATGAAGGCTTTCAGAAGAGTGAAGAACGTCTTTGTTGTGCCAGCCTCGCCCATCTTGGCAGCCATGGTGGTCCTCCGGCGGCCGAGCAGCGGTCTCCTCTCGCTAGGTGCCCTTCCTTCCTCATCATCAAGCGTTGACGTATCGTCGTCAGTGTCTTCGAGGTCTTCACCAGCAAAGCTTCCGTAAAGAGACAAGAATTCGACGAAGTTCCTTGTGACTGGGATAGCGGCGGGACTGAAGCGGCCGTATTTCTGTCGAACAAACTCTCGACGGAATCCACCAGGCGCAAGCTGTTCTGCAACTGTCGTTTCATTTTCGAGGTCGGTGGATATTTCACTCGGATGGGAGAAAGTAGCAGCGCGTTGATGAAGTTTGGCTCTGTGCGGGATTTTGAAAAGATCACGATGGATGTCACCGCCCTGGAGTTTCAAAGACGACTCAGGCTCTGGTTCACCAGGGCCCCTTGACCCGCTGCCGCCAGCATGTACGCCATCAATATCAGCGGTATATCCTTCTGGAAGATGGCCGGCAACGACGCGAGCTGCTCTGCTGTCGTCCGTGGCAGAAATTGGAGTGTCGGACATGGCGGCAGGAATTGCAGTTCAGTGGAAAGGCTGAGAGTGCAACTTAGATGAGAGACAAAAGAGGGTCGCCCATACAACAGAGGCTTATGGGGGAAAGATTGCAGTTATCAGCTACTGCGGATATTATATCAAATGAGGGAGAGATGGAAGTTGTTTGAAGTTGTTGTTCGACGTACGGGGGTGATTCTGGACGTCATCTGCAACGAGGTTTGTGCTTCAACACTGAGAAATCCGATTGGCCAAGCTCTGGTTGAGGCGCACTAGACCGGGAAAAAGAAGTTGCACTTCCGGGGTGCATGCTCAGTGTAGCTCATTCGGGCCTCATCCCAGGATCGCTGCCATCTTGGCCGTACCCAAGCTGCTCCTTGGACCTTTCAACCTGGCAGTGCGCAAGAGCACGTTCATCGTCCTTCACTAATGTGCGGAGCTTGATAGCGGTGTTTCAACATCTCTCGTCGTCTCCAGCCCCGCAACAGCTGGACAATCGACTTCGACTCCCCCTCCTCCTCGCGCCCTCCATCCTCCCCTATATCTTGCGGTTATGGCGTGAGGCCCAAAAATTACGCGTAAAGCGGTTGCAAACACTTTGGCTACAAGAGAAGGGACAAAGGGCCACGTCTATTCTCGTGTTACGCCGTCCTTCTATGTCTAATGGAGCTTTGCCTCTCGGAGCTGCACCTCACACATATCTATTTCAGCCGTTTGTCAGTACTCGGAAAACGCTTCGTTTCCGGTAGCACCATATTTCGAATAGATTGGGCAGCCTGTACCACAGCGCAAATTTCGCCTGTGATTCTCGCAGGTCGCCATCCTGGACCTTGTACCTTTTCCCTCATAAAACTGTGAGACCTTTCAATGCATTTTCTTCCCTGACCCAACTGCAGGTGATCACGACAGGTGCCAGTTTCTTTTCCCCCAGACGCCAAATGGCCAATTCAGGATCCAGGACCACCCGGTTTTCCTTGGTACAAAACACGGCCAGCCGCCAGCGAAACGCAGAAGTCAGCATTCTCCATTGCGGCAGCACGGTGAGCGATGGTGATGATTGTGCTCTCTTTCAACTCCTCCCTCAAAACGCGCTGTATCTCCGCTGACGTCTCTAGGTCAATGCTAGCAGTCGCTTCGTCCATAATGACAATTGCGCTTCTTCGCAATATCGCTCGGGCAAGCCCAACAAGCTGTCGCTGTCCTTGGCTCAAGTTGCGCCCACCGTCATCGATCTGCGTTTCCAGTGTCCACCCGTATTTCCCACAGACCCTTGACAGCACACTTTCACAAGCCAAGTCAGAATGTTCCACCATCGGGTCAAGATTATGGCGTAAGGAACCCGGAAAGAGAATAGGGTCTTGGGCCAAGAAGGTTATCCTGCTCCTCAATACCTGCTTATTGACTTTGGCAATATCAATTCCATCAATCAAAATGCGACCGGATACTGGCGTGACTGTCGCCAACAACGCGAGCGCTAAAGTTGACTTGCCGGATCCAGTTCTTCCGGTGACTGTATTCGTAGAACCGCCTTCGAACCGAATCGAAATGTCTATCAGCGCTGGGTCAAGATGTGGCTGGTACCGTATCGTGACGTTCTCGAAGACCACATCGCTTCCATATTTCGGCCATGCCGCGGGTGGTTCGACGGAGCTGGGCGGTTCTTGTTCAACATGAATCAGCTCAATCACTCGCTCCACTGACACAAAGTTGAGTTGGAGTTGGCCGTACGACTTGCAGATTGTGTGAGTCGCCTGAACAAATTTGTTTGCTGATATCAGGACAAATGCAGTAAGGCCAGCCGAAAGGTTGGAAAAGATGGCGAGAAGAGTGAGGAGGAAGGTCGACACCGCTGAGAGAGTGTCGAACCGGTACATCAGCCAAGCTTGCAAACTCCAATAAAAGTGGTCCATTTTCTGAAACGCGTCTGTGACCTGGATATTCTTCTCCTGGAATTGCCTTTGGGCATTGAACGCCCTGACTGTCATCAGACCGTTCAGCAAGGCTCCGAAGTTTGACATCAAAGGTGTCAGGGAGACCATCTCAAGCCGCCGCAAGCTCTGTGACGTCGGCAGAAACTGCAAGAAGATCATGACAAACACCAGTGTCAGCCCAAGGGCGAAGAGCAAAAACGTCGGTGTGATGCTCGCAATGACTATCATCGAGGAGACCCAAGCGATGGCATACCAGATCACAACGAGAAACAGTTCGGCGATTCCACCATCGATAGTACCGATGTCCGAGGTCAACCGATTCATCAACCTTCCCACCGGCGTCACATCATAGAATTGGAACGTGGCATTGCTGATTCGCTCCATGATGACTCGGAACATCCGCTGTGCGGCCGAGTATGTGACCACCAACATCGATATCTGCGAGACAACCAGTCCCAAGGTTTCACAGGCCACAATGACGAGGAATCCTAGAAGCCATGGACGGACATTGACAGCAGGGTCAGGGAACCTGTCAAAAAGACCGGAAATCGGGCTTTGCAGAAGATGGATGTCTGCTTCGAAGATCTGAAGAGAGAACATGTGGGCTTTGACTTTGTTGTATGCCTCTCCCCATTCCTTCAAGAACCAGCTCTCGGCGACGTAAGTTGCGCGGCAGACCGCCGCTGTCAAGACAACCATCAACCACCATCTTATTGTTCCGGCCTTGATGTACTGCCAGTACACCTGGAGTTGCACCCCGCCATGGGCTCGGTATTCGTCTTCGACAAACTTATCAGGAATAGCAGCTGATTCGTCAATGTCTCTCCCGCTATCGGCAGCCAGTTCTGCGTCTACTGCAGTCGCTGACGTGACTTTGGAAAGATCCTCATCACTTCGATGCAGCACAGCTGTGCCGTTGGAGAGCTCTACCAGCTGTGACGCTAGATGTTGACAAATATCGGTACGGTGTGTTACCAGAATCACGATACGATTTTCCATCAAGCTACTGCACAAACACCTTGTGACAATCCATTCGGCTGTTTGTTGATCTAGAGCACTCAAAGGGTCGTCGAGGAGGAGAATCTGCGTTCGGCTGTACACTGCTCGAGCAAGAGCTACTCTCGCCTTTTGGCCGCCTGATAAGCCAATGCCATTCTCGCCGATCTCGGACAAATCCCCATGTTTGAAGTTGGCCAGGTCGGGAAGAAGAGCGCAAGCTTCAAGTGTCTTCTTATACCGGGTTTCCTCGTATGGCGAGTTGAAAAGAATGGTCTCTCGGATATTCATGCTTTGAAGCCAGGGGGTCTGTGCACAATAACCAATGGCGGCTTGCGGCTTGAAGAGATGCCCTTTGCGCAAATCCAGCTCCCCAAGAAGAGCATGGAGGAGAGCAGTCTTCCCTGCTGCCACTTCGCCAAAGATAACGGTCATCCCTTGAGGGAAAGAGAGCTTGAGATCTCGGAGCACCATGCTCGAAAGCCCGGGCCATGAGAAGGAAGCATTTTCCAGCTCCAGGCGATCGCGATCGTTCGTTGATTGACTGGACTGTGCCTCGTCGACCTTGTCCGGTTCCGCAATGAAGTCTGAGATGCGGCTAACTGCGACGGAGGCGTTCAGCAAGACCGTTATGAGATTTGGAAGCTCTCGGATGTTAGCTTGCAACAGCGAGAAGAGCTGCAATGCTGGGAAAGCAACGTCAATTCGCAGTTGACATCCCGCGATGACAGTGTAAGCGTAGAAGGTGGCGACTGGAAGTATGCCGGTTGCAAATGAGTTCAACGTCTTGATCGTCGCGTTCAAAAGAAAGGTAATGATCCTCAAGTTGAGCTCCTTCTGCCGCGCCGTCATGATGCCGTCAAGCCATGCAAAATGCCATCCATACCATCGTAAATGTCTGATCGCCTCGACGTATTGAGTGATCTTCTGTAGTTTGACGTCCGTGACTTTCCGACGTTCCTTTTCCCAGACGAGCAGGATTCGAGCAAGAAGGTAATTCAAGAATTGTGCAATAATGACCACGGCAATGCCGACAAACGATGGCCATCCAAGCAGTCGCCAGATGAGAAAGATGGAAAGTACTAGGCCGAGAGGCTTGTTGATGAGAGTCTGAAACTCCCAAAAGCGTTGAGCAACCTCATAAGCGTCGTTGCGAAACAGGTTGAGGATCTTCCCCATCGAGGCGGGCAATTTCCTCTCAACTTCTGCCTGCTTCTTGAGCACAAAGAAAGACTTCATTTTCTCGATTCTCCCTTGTGCACGCCTGGCGGGACTCCTCAGACGCTTGACATGCGCACCGAGGAGTTGTTCGGTTTCCGGGAGGGCACCCGTCTCGTCTGCTTCAGATGCATCAGGAACGGGTTCTTCTTCTGGCCCGTGGTCCCTCCCAGCCTGCTGAGGAAGCCCTCCTAACATCTTCCGATTCAATGTCTTTTCATACAACATCGTAATCATCTCGCCCCGAGAACGCTCGTAGCACCTTCTTCCGAACCACAAACTGAAAACTGCGCTCTGAGCGGCAACAAGTCGCACGACGAGGATGAGCAATGCCCACTGGACTGCAGAGCGCTTCTCAATATTGATTGTCTCCATCGCTTGCAGGAGCTTTTGCAGAATGACCGGAGCGGAATAGTTGGCAGCGAGTTCGATGATTGCCAGGATTGTGAGCAGGACCAAGTCGATCCAATTGGCGCTCAATAACCGTCTGACAACACTTCCTCTAAGCTCGCGGAAAGTATCATGAAGCTGGCGGTGTTGGAATTCATATGGTAGAAGCCATACATCGTTATCGTTAAGTTGGCGCTTGTTGCCGACCTTGATCAATGGTGCAATCCAAGAGACCGTCATCCATTGCAAAAGCGTCAAGTTGTCTTCGGGAGATCGAAGCGCACTGGAAGGAGCAGTGAAGGGGCGGCTGACTTCGGCTCGGCTCAAGGATGGGTCCCGGAGGGGCATATTGGTGACCACGGCGATTGAAATGGCGGCCAGAGCAGTGCTGGCGAACGTAAGCACCGCATTTGTGCCATGCAAGTTTTGGTAGAAGCAAACGGCGAGGAGACATGAACCGGCAATGGCAATGCCCACAAAACCCACGAAAAGCAGGATTGAGCCAGTTCTGGGTCGCCATGCTGCTGTGTACAACAGGGCAAGAGCCCACAGCGCGGTAGTAGCGGACGCCCATGGAATAGCCAGTGCCACCACAAGTTGAGTCACAAAGCCGGTAGCGGAGAGGATGAAGAGACAGACGGCGTGCCACCGTGTTAATGACTTCTTGGGTTCGATATCCACCCAGCCAACAGTTTCTTCGATAAAGGGTTTCGGCCACGGTACGTAAAATCTCGAGATACCGTTCTTGGGTTTCGACGCCATCTTGATTTGTGCAAGCCTCCAAAGGCTCGAGACCGCACAACTCCGTCCTTTAGGCCGCGGGAGATATTGAGCACCGGTCTTGGCAGTGGCAGGAAATGAACATAGCCTTCACTACCGGGACCATTCCAGCCGAGAATCTTAAGATGAATGCTATCGCCTCATGAGCACTCGAAAAACATTGCACATGGATGAAGCATCAAGCGGATGAATAGAAAATCGGTGAGACGATGTTTCAGAAGAATGGGAGCACATCTTGGCACTAAACCGCATTCGAAGTATTTCATTGCTGCCTGGCAGTGCTGCAAGCACCGCGTATATCCGGACCGCAGCGGACTGAGTACGATGGAGCGACGGACTTCTCAAGCAGTTTGCTGGTCACGCCTTCATCACGTAGACCAAGTATTCTAACAAACTACAGTTGCCTGTCGGCATTTCTCAGCCGGCCTTCATAAATTGCGATACGAACTCGCCCGGAGTCTTTCGAGCTCATTCATTCTCCCGATGTGCCGATATCCGAAGCATGCCAAGAAAGGCTTGCCAGGAACCGGTCAATCAGAGTAGACATTCGATAGATCGAGATGGACGAATTAGGCAGGCCATGAATACTGTTCCCTTATCGCGCATATATTGAAGCTTTAGCAGCCGGTTCAACCCCTAGTGTCGAGAATTGAGAACGTTCATAAAATGGTGTCGAGAGCACTTAAAGCAATGGCTTTATACCGGTCTAGCCGTGGTGTATCGTCCCACGAAGTCCAGCGCCAGGTCCGCCGTGATGGAGTTCTTGTTACTTCTTGCCATTCATGCAGCACTTGCCTTCACTGCACCTCTCAGGAGGAATCCTTACAGTTACATCCAACCTCTAGCGAATGGTGATGCATTGTTCGAGCTCGGGAACAGATCGTATATCGGTAACGTTGTGAATCCGAAGGCTGTTGCAACCGTCAAGTTCTCTTCCGCAGCGGCCACAAATGAAGGCAGCGTGCCATTGACAGTCATCAACACTGAAGCTTCCTTGATCACGGGGGACGTGCTCCAGAGTGTGGTGGCAAGTTATCTCCAGGGAGACGATGTCTTTTCAGAAGATTTCCTGGGTGCTGTCCTGATCTCTTCGTCGGCGGCAAATGCAACCCTGGATGCATCAGCAATCACATATCTGCAGTCGTATGACATCGGCCAGGTCTTCATCAGCGGCACTTTCCAGTCAAGCAGTACGGGGAGCCAGTCAACATTCCAAACCGCAGCGCCTCCTGCTGGACCTTACCTTGCAACCATCAAGTCCGGGCAGATAGAGCTCGCCTCGGTTTATCTGCTGTACGCGGACTCGTACCGAGACTTCTTGTACGGGACGTATAACTCAAACGATGGCAATGACACCTACACTGCTATCCCGGCTTACCTGGCAAGGTACTGGAACCCCATGATTCCGGTCCCTTCACGGATATATAGTTGGGGAGACAGCAGACCTTTAGCAGGAGAACGTGTTGCTGTCAAAGATCTGTACGACATCAAGGGCTTGCAAACCTCTGGCGGGAGTCAGGCATGGGCGTATGTCACACCCCTGGCTGACGGAACAGCTCCTTCAGTCCAGAAACTCATCGACCTGGGGGCTGTTATCGTCGGAAAATACAAGCTTGCCCAATTTGCCTCTGGTGCAGATCCGTGGCAATGGCAGGACGAACATTATCCTTTCAATCCAAGAGGAGATGGCTGGTTGACGTGCTCGGCCTCCTCGTCCGGTGGAGGGTGCTCGGTAGCGGCATATGACTGGCTTGACTATGCAATTGGATCCGACACAGGCTCTTCAATGAGGCGGCCTGCAGCAGTGAGCGGCGTTTATGGGTAAGTCGGCATCATTACGCTTCGTGTCCAAGCAGCTGACCAGTTGAAGCCAACGGCCCAGTCAAGGATTGATGACTCTTGAACGTGTGATGCCTCTTGGCGGTGCTACCGATACGGCAGGCGTGTTCTGTCGTGACCCGTACCAATGGGTTAAGTTCTCGAAAGCATGGTAAGGAAATTGTTTCTGAACAAGCCCAGTGCTGATGATCGTAAGGTACACTCCGGACACATACCAAAGTCCAAACCTGACAGGGCTCTCACCTTTGGTGGTGCCCGACACCAAAGCGTTCCCAAAACGTATTCTCTATCCGGTTGAGTATCTGCCTTTGAACAACTCGGCAGCAGAAGCTGTGCTGCAGCAATTCATCAGCAACATGAGTTCCTTATTCGGTATGACAGTGGAGAAGTTCAACTTTACCGCGACTGTGCAGAACGCGACAGACCCCCGAGTCAACAACCTGACATACCTTTCCTCAAGACCGTTGAGTGTCATCAACGCCTGGACTCAATGGGACCAAGTTGGCAAACCACTCGTTACAAAGTGGGCAGAGCTCTTCGATGGACGATTCCCTCCGGTAGATCCTGCTCGACGGCCTGGCTGGGTGAACTTCAACGAGACCGTCAACAACGCCGTCACGTACCAAGCTGCGTTGCAGGCCAAGAACCTTGCGGTGGAATGGTATGAACAAAATCTGCAATTTAGCACAGCCGACTCCTGCTCCGAATCTGTCATGCTGTACGACATAGGGCCAGGAGGCTTGCCTTCTTTTCGGGAGGAAAGCTTGAACGATTCACCCGCTGCTTCGTACCTGGCCGTCAAACCACCAACTGCAAAGATCACGGGCGCCAATATTTGCCCCATTTATGGCTGCGCGGACTTCACAATACCCATCGGCCAGGTCCCATATTTCAGTAACGTCACGTACCACGAAGAGATGGTGCCCGTAACAATCAACATGGTGGTGAAGCGCGGGTGTGACTTTGTGCTCTTGAACATGATTGAAAAGATGGCGGATGCCGGCATCTTGAAGACGGTCAAGACCGGTCGTACCCCGTTTTGAAGTGATGGAACTGGCTAGAGATCGTAACGGTCCTATAATGTACATAATCTATCTCCTACTACCCTGCTCGATGGTACCTATCGATGGGAACCGAGATTTTTAGTACGATAGGTACTAAGATAAGTTTAAGCACTTATTTCGCTCGGTACCCATCGTATAATCTTCTAGTTTTTTTAATAATATTATTTATTAGGGTCTATTTTATAGGTATATAGTCTTAGGCTTTAAAATATCTCTCTAGAATATTAAGATATTAAGCTAACCCTAAAGAGGAAATAATAGAAAAAATTTAAGAGAGAGAAAAGACTTATATCTTTTTAACTAG